>JAECWN010000357.1:0-708360 GCA_018150725.1 Drosophila quadrilineata
ATTTTTGGAAGTTGGGTCAATTTTCGTAGTTGTTCCAAAATTATCCCAACTTCGAAAATCAATACCAAATTCGTAGTTGAAAGTTGGGTCAAACTTTGGTCAAGTTAGTCCAAATTATCCCAAGTTCGAAAATTCAATACCAGTTTTGGAAGTTGGTTCAATTTTCGTAGTTGTTCCAAAGTTATCCCAACTTCGAAAAATCAATACCAATTTTGGAAGTTATTTCAATTTTCGAAAAACAATACAAATTTTGGAAATTAGGTAAATTTTCGAAATAAGTCCAAAATTATCCCAAATTCGAAATTTCAATACCCATTTTGAAAGTTGGGTCACTTTTCAAAGTTCGTTCAAACTTATACCAACTTCGAAAATTCACTACCAATTTAGGAAGATGGGTCAATTTTCGAAGTTTGTACAAAGTTATCCCAACTTCGAAAATTCACTACCAAGTTTAGAAGTTAGGTCAATTTTCGAAGTCGGTCCAAAATTAATACCAACTTCTAAAATTCAATACCAATTTTGGAAGTTGGGTCAAATTTCGAAGTTTGTACAAAGTTATCCCAACTTCGAAAATTCAATACCAATTTAGGAAGATAGGTCAATTTTCGAAGTTGGTCCAAAATTATCAAAACTTCGAAAATTCAATACAAATTTTGGATATTAGGTCAACTTTGGGAATTTGTTCAAAATTATCCCATCGTCGTAAAAACAATACCAATTTTGAAAATTATGTCAATTTTCGAAATTTGTCCAAAATTATCCCAACGTCGAAAATTCAATACCAAGTTTAGAAGTTGGGTCAATTTTCGAAGTTGGTACAAAGTTATCCCAACTTCGAAAATTCAATACCAATTTAGGAAGATATGTCAATTTTCGAAGTTTGTACAAAGTTATCCCAACATCGAAAATTCACTACCATGTTTAGAACTTAGGTCAATTTTCGAAGTCAGTCCAAAATGATACCAACTTTTAAGATTCAATACCAATTTTGAAGGCGGTTCGAAGTTGGTTGTTCAGTAGTTGTTCCAAAAGTTATCCCAACTTCGAAAAATCATTACTTTCGAAAAAGTAATATTTTGAAAATTAGAGAAATAAGTCCAAAATTATCCCAAACCTCGAAAATTCAATACCAATTTTGGAAAGTTTCGAAGTTGGTACAAAGTTATCCCAACTTCTGAAAATTCAATAAATTTAGGAAGATGGGGTCAATTTTCGAAGTTGGTCCAAAATTATCCCAACGTCTAATAAACAATACCAATTTTGGAAATTAGGTCAATTTTCGAAATTAGTCCAAAATCCACGAATTAAAATCAATACCCATTTTGAAAGTTGGGTCTATTTTCGAAGTTTGTCCAAAATTATATCAACTTCGAAAACTCAATACCAATTTAAGAAGATGGGTCAATTTTCGAAGTTGTTCCAAAATTATCCCATTTTCGAAAATTCTATGTTGATATTGTTCCAAAATTATCCCAACTTCTAAAATTCAATACCAACTTTGGAAGTTGGGTCAATTTTCGAAGTTGGTACAAAATTATCACAACTTCGAAATTTCAATACCAATTTAGGAAGATGGGTCAATTTTCAAAGTTGGTCCAAAATTATCAAAACTTTGAAAATTCAATACAAATTGTCCAAACATATACCAACGTCGAAAAACAAAACCAATTTTGGAATTAGGGACAATTTATGAAATTAGTCCAAAATTATCCCAAATTCGAAAATTCAATACCAATTTTAGAAGTTGGGTCAATTTTCTAAGTTAGTCCAAATTATCCCAACTTAGAAAATTCAATTCCAATTTTGGAAGTTGGGTCAATTTTCGAAGTTGTTCCAATGTTATCCAAACTTTGAAAATTCAATACTAATTTTGGAAGTTGAGCAAATTTTTGAAAGTTGTACCAAAATTATCCCAACTTCGAAAATTTAAAACCAAGTTTAGAAGTTGGGTCAATTTTCTTAGTTAGTCCAAATTATCCCAACTTCGAAAATTCAATACCAATTTTGGAAGTTGGGTCAATTTTCGAAGTTGTTCCAAAGTTATCCCAACTTCGAAAAATCGATACCAATTTTGGAAGCTGAGTCATTTTTCGAAATTGGTTCAAAATTATTCAAACTTTGAAAATTCAATACTAATTTTAGAAGTTGGGTCAATTTTCGAAGTTGTTCCCAAATTATCCCAACTTCGAAAATTCAATACCAATTTTGGAAGTTGGGTCAATTTTCGTAGTTGTTCCAATGTTATCCAAACTTTGAAAATTCAATACTAATTTTAGAAGTTGGGTCAATTTTCTTAGTTAGTCCAAATTATCCCAACTTCGAAAATTCAATACCAATTTTGGAAGTTGGGTCAATTTTCGAAGTTGTTCCAATGTTATCCAAACTTTGAAAATTCAATACTAATTTTGGAAGTTGAGCAAATTTTGAAAGTTGTACCAAAATTATCCCAACTTCGAAAATTTAAAACCAAGTTTAGAAGTTGGGTCAATTTTCTTAGTTAGTCCAAATTATCCCAACTTCGAAAATTCAATACCAATTTTGGAAGTTGGGTCAATTTTCGAAGTTGTTCCAAAGTTATCCCAACTTCGAAAAATCGATACCAATTTTGGAAGCTGGGTCATTTTTCGAAATTGGTTCAAAATTATTCAAATTTTGAAAATTCAATACGATTTTTGGAAGTTGGGTCAATTTTCGAAGTTATTCCAAAGTTATCTCAAATTCGAAAAATCATTACCCATTTTGAAAGTTGGGTCAATTTTCAAAGTTGTAATAAAATTATCCCAACTTCGAAAATTCAATACCAATTTTGGAAGTTGGGTCAATTTTCGAAGTTGTTCCAATGTTATCCCAACTTCGAAAATTCAATACTAATTTTGGAAGTTGGGTCAAATTTTTGAAAGTTGGTCCAAAATTATCCCAACTTCGAAAAATTTAAAACAAAGTTTAGAAGTTGGGTCAATTTTCGAAGTTAGTCCAAAATTATCCCAACTTCGAAAATTCAATACCAATTTTGGAAGTTGGGTCAATTTTCGAAGTTGTTCCAAAGTTATCCCAACTTCGAAAAATCAATACCAATTTTGGAAGTTGGGTCAATTTTCGAAATTGGTTCAAAATTATCCAAACTTCGAAAATTCAATACCATTTTGGAAGTTGGGTCAATTTTCGAAGTTGTTCCAAAGTTATCCCAACTTCGAAAATTCTCTACCAAGTTTAGAAGTTGGGTCAATTTTCTAAGTTAGTCCAAATTATCCCAACTTAGAAAATTCAATACCAATTTTGGAAGTTGGGTCAATTTTCGAAGTTGTTCCAATGTTATCCAAACTTTGAAAATTCAATACTAATTTTGGAAGTTGAGCAAATTTATGAAAGTTGTTCCAAAATTATCCCAACTTCGGAAAATTTAATACAAATTTTGGAAGTTGGGTCAATTTTCTAAATTTGTCCAATATTATCCCAACTTCGAAAATTCAATACCAATTTTGGAAGTTGGGTCAATTTTCGAAGTTGTTCCAAAATTATCCCAACTTCTAAAATTCAATACCAATTTTGGAAGTTGGGTCAATTTTCGAAGTTGGTACAAAATTATCCCAACTTTGAAAATTCAATACCAATTTTGGAAGTTGGGTCAATTTTCGAAGTTTGTACAAAATTATCCCAACTTAGAAAATTCAATACCAATTTTGGAAGTTGTTCCAATGTTATCCAAACTTTGAAAATTCAATACTAATTTTAGAAGTTGGGTCAATTTTCTAAGTTAGTCCAAATTATACCAACTTCGAAAATTCAATACCAATTTTGGAAGTTGGGTCAATTTTCGAAGTTGTTCCAATGTTATCCAAACTTTGAAAATTCAATACTAATTTTGGAAGTTGAGCAAATTTTTGAAAGTTTTACCAAAATTATCCCAACTTCGAAAATTTAAAACCAAGTTTAGAAGTTGGGTGAATTTTCTTAGTTAGTCCAAATTATCCCAACTTTGAAAATTCAATACCAATTTTGGAAGTTGGGTCAATTTTCGAAGTTGTTCCAAAGTTATGCCAACTTCGAAAAATCGATACCAATTTTGGAAGCTGGGTCATTTTTCGAAATTGGTTCAAAATTATTCAAATTTTGAAAATTCAATACGATTTTTGAAAGTTGGGTCAATTTTCGAAGTTATTCCAATGTTATCCCAAATTCGAAAAATCATTACCTATTTTGAAAGTTGGGTCAATTTTCAAAGTTGTAATAAAATTATCCCAACTTCGAAAATTCAATACCAATTTTGGAAGTTGGGTCAATTTTCGAAGTTGTTCCAAAGTTATCCAAACTTCGAAAATTCAATACCAATTTTGGAAGTTGGGTCAATTTTTGAAAGTTGTACCAAAATTATCCCAACTTCGAAAATTTAAAACAAAGTTTAGAAGTTGGGTGAATTTTCTTAGTTAGTCCAAATTATCCCAACTTCGAAAATTCAATACCAATTTTGGAAGTTGGGTCAATTTTCGAAGTTGTTCCAAAGTTATCCCAACTTCGAAAAATCGATACCAATTTTGGAAGCTGAGTCATTTTTCGAAATTGGTTCAAAATTATACAAACTTCGAAAATTCAATACGATTTTTGGAAGTTGGGTCAATATTCGAAGTTGTTCCAAAGTTATCCCAACTTCGAAAATTCTCTACCAAGTTTAGAAGTTGGGTCAATTTTCTAAGTTTGTCCAAATTATCCCAACTTAGAAAATTCAATACCAATTTTGGAAGTTGGGTCAATTTTCGAAGTTGTTCCAATGTTATCCAAACTTTGAAAATTCAATACTAATTTTAGAAGTTGGGTCAATTTTCTAAGTTAGTCCAAATTATACCAACTTCGAAAATTCAATACCAATTTTGGAAGTTGGGTCAATTTTCGAAGTTGTTCCAATGTTATCCAAACTTTGAAAATTCAATACTAATTTTGGAAGTTGAGCAAAATTTTGAAAGTTTTACCAAAATTATCCCAACTTGGAAAATTTAAAACCAAGTTTAGAAGTTGGGTGAATTTTCTTAGTTAGTCCAAATTATCCCAACTTCGAAAATTCAATACCAATTTTGGAAGTTGGGTCAATTTTCGAAGTTGTTCCAAAGTTATCCCAACTTCGAAAAATCGATACCAATTTTGGAAGCTGGGTCATTTTTCGAAATTGGTTCAAAATTATTCAAATTTTGAAAATTCAATACGATTTTTGGAAGTTGGGTCAATTTTCGAAGTTATTCCAAAGTTATCCCAAATTCGAAAAATCATTACCCATTTTGAAAGTTGGGTCAATTTTCAAAGTTGTAATAAAATTATCCCAACTTCGAAAATTCAATACCAATTTTGGAAGTTGGGTCCATTTTCGAAGTTGGTACAAAATTATCTCAACTTCGAAAATTCAATACTAATTTAGGAAGATGGGTCAATTTTCGAAGTTGGTCCAAAATTATCCCATTTTCGAAAATTCAATATGTTGGAATATTGTTCCAAAATTATCCCAACTTCTAAAATTCAATACCAACTTTGGAAGTTGGGTCAATTTTCGAAGTTGGTACAAAATTATCACAACTTCGAAATTTCAATACCAATTTAGGAAGATGGGTCAATTTTCAAAGTTGTTCCAAAATTATCAAAACTTCGAAAATTCAATACAAATTGTCCAAACATATACCAACGTCGAAAAACAAAACCAATTTTGGAAGTTGGGACAATTTTCGAAATTAGTCCAAAATTATCCCAACTTCGAAAATTCAATACCAATTTTGGAAGTTGGGTCAATTTTCTAAGTTAGTCCAAATTATCCCAACTTAGAAAATTCAATACCAATTTTGGAAGTTGGGTCAATTTTCGAAGTTGTTCCAATGTTATCCAAACTTTGAAAATTCAATACTAATTTTGGAAGTTGAGCAAATTTTTGAAAGTTGTACCAAAATTATCCCAACTTCGAAAATTTAAAACCAAGTTTAGAAGTTGGGTCAATTTTCTAAGTTAGTCCAAATTATCCCAACTTAGAAAATTCAATACCAATTTTGGAAGTTGGGTCAATTTTCGAAGTTGTTCCAATGTTATCCAAACTTTGAAAATTCAATACTAATTTTAGAAGTTGGGTCAATTTTCTAAGTTGGTACAAAATTATCACAACTTCGAAAATTCAATACCAATTTTGGAAGTTGGGTCAATTTTCGAAGTTGTTCCAATGTTATCCAAACTTTGAAAATTCAATACTAATTTTGGAAGTTGAGCAAATTTTTGAAAGTTTTACCAAAATTATCCCAACTTCGAAAATTCAAAACCAAGTCTAGAAGTTGGGTGAATTTTCTTAGTTAGTCCAAATTATCCCAACTTTGAAAATTCAATACCAATTTTGGAAGTTGGGTCAATTTTCGAAGTTGTTCCAAAGTTATCCCAACTTCGAAAAATCGATACCAATTTTGGAAGCTGGGTCATTTTTCGAAATTGGTTCAAAATTATTCAAATTTTGAAAATTCAATACGATTTTTGGAAGTTGGGTCAATTTTCGAAGTTATTCCAAAGTTATCCCAAATTCGAAAAATCATTACCCATTTTGAAAGTTGGGTCTATTTTCGAAGTTTGTCCAAAATTATATCAACTTCGAAAACTCAATACCAATTTAAGAAGATGGGTCAATTTTCGAAGTTGTTCCAAAATTATCCCATTTTCGAAAATTCTATGTTGATATTGTTCCAAAATTATCCCAACTTAACTTCGAAATTCAATACCAACTTTGGAAGTTGGGTCAATTTTCGAAGTTGGTATCAAAATTATCACAACTTCGAAATTTCAATACCAATTTAGGAAGATGGGTCAATTTTCAAAGTTGGTCCAAAATTATCAAAACTTCGAAAATTCAATACAAATTGTCCAAACATATACCAACGTCGAAAAACAAAACCAATTTTGGAATTAGGGACAATTTATGAAATTAGTCCAAAATTATCCCAAATTCGAAAATTCAATACCAATTTTAGAAGTTGGGTCAATTTTCTAAGTTGTTCCAAATTATCCCAACTTAGAAAATTCAATACCAATTTTGGAAGTTGGGTCAATTTTCGAAGTTGTTCCAATGTTATCCAAACTTGAAAATTCAATACCAATTTTGGAAGTTGGGTCAATTTTCGAAGTTGGTACAAAATTATCCCAACTTAGAAAATTCAATACCAATTTTGGAAGTTGTTCCAATGTTATCCAAACTTTGAAAATTCAATACTAATTTTAGAAGTTGGGTCAATTTTCTAAGTTAGTCCAAGTTATACCAACTTCGAAAATTCAATACCAATTTTGGAAGTTGGGTCAATTTTCGAAGTTGTTCCAATGTTATCCAAACTTTGAAAATTCAATACTAATTTTGGAAGTTGAGCAAATTTTTGAAAGTTTGTTCCAAAATTATCCCAACTTCGAAAATTTAAAACCAAGTTTAGAAGTTGGGTCAATTTTCTTAGTTAGTCCAAATTATCCCAACTTCGAAAATTCAATACCAATTTTGGAAGTTGGGTCAATTTTCGAAGTTGTTCCAAAGTTATCCCAACTTCGAAAAATCGATACCAATTTTGGAAGTTGGGTCAATTTTTGAAATTGGTTCAAAATTATTCAAATTTTGAAAATTCAATACAATTTTGGAAGTTGGGTCAATTTTCGAAGTTATTCCAAAGTTATCCCAAATTCGAAAAATCATTACCCATTTTGAAAGTTGGGTCAATTTTCAAAAGTTGTACCAAAATTATCCCAACTTCGAAAATTCAATACCAATTTTGGAAGTTGGGTCAATTTTCGAAGTTGTTCCAAAGTTATCCCAAACTTCGAAAATTCAATACTAATTTTGGAAGTTGGGTCAATTTTCGAAAGTTGGTACCAAAATTATCCCAACTTCGAAAATTTAATACCAATTTTAGAAGTTGGGTCAATTTTCTTAGTTAGTCCAAATTATCCCAACTTCGAAAAATTCAATACCCATTTTGGAAAGTTGGGTCAATTTTCGAAGTTGTTCCAAAGTTATCCCAACTTCGAAAACTCAATACCAATTTTGGAAGATGGGTCAATTTTCGAAGTTGGTTCAAAATTATCCAAATTTTCGAAAATTCAATATTTTGGAAGTTGGGTCAATTTTCGAAGTTGTTCCAAAGTTATCCCAACTTCGAAAATTCAATACCAATTTTGGAAGTTGGGTCAATTTTCGAAGTTGGTACCAAAATTATCCCAACTTCGAAAATTCAATACCAATTTTGGAAGTTGGGTCAATTTTCGAAGTTGGTCCAAAGTTATCCAAACTTCGAAAATTCAATACCAATTTTGGAAGTTGGGTCAATTTTTGAAAGTTGGTCCAAAATTATCCCAACTTCGAAAATTCAATACCAATTTTGGAAGTTGGGTCAATTTTCGAAGTTAGTCCAAAATTATCCCAACTTCGAAAATTCAATACCAATTTTGGAAGTTGGGTCAATTTTCGAAGTTGTTCCAAAGTTATCCCAACTTCGAAAATTCAATACCAATTTTGGAAGTTGGGTCAATTTTCGAAGTTGGTCCAAAATTATCCCAACTTCGAAAATTCAATACCAATTTTGGAAGTTGGGTCAATTTTCGAAGTTGTTCCAAAGTTATCCCAACTTAGAAAATTCAATACCAATTTTGGAAGTTGGGTCAATTTTCGAAGTTGTTCCAATGTTATCCAAACTTTGAAAATTCAATACTAATTTTAGAAGTTGGGTCAATTTTCTAAGTTAGTCCAAATTATCCCAACTTCGAAAATTCAATACCAATTTTGGAAGTTGGGTCAATTTTCGAAGTTGTTCCAATGTTATCCAAACTTTGAAAATTCAATACTAATTTTGGAAGTTGAGCAAATTTTTGAAAGTTTTACCAAAATTATCCCAACTTCGAAAATTTAAAACCAAGTTTAGAAGTTGGGTGAATTTTCTTAGTTAGTCCAAATTATCCCAACTTCGAAAATTCAATACCAATTTTGGAAGTTGGGTCAATTTTCGAAGTTGTTCCAAAGTTATCCCAACTTCGAAAAATCGATACCAATTTTGGAAGTTGGTCATTTTTCGAAATTGGTTCCAAAATTATCCAAATTTTGAAAATTCAATACCAATTTTGGAAGTTGGGTCAATTTTTCGAAGTTATTCCAATGTTATCCCAACTTCGAAAAATCAATACCAATTTTGAAAGTTGGGTCAATTTTCGAAGTTGTTACAAAATTATCCCAACTTCGAAAATTCAATACCAATTTTGGAAGTTGGGTCAATTTTCGAAGTTGTTCCAAGTTATCCCAAACTTTGAAAATTCAATACCAATTTTGGAAGTTGAGCAAATTTTTGAAAGTTGTCCAAAATTATCCCAACTTCGAAAATTTAATACCAATTTTAGAAGTTGGGTCAATTTTCTAAGTTAGTCCAAAATTATATCCCAACTTCGAAAATTCAATACCAATTTTGGAAGTTGGGTCAATTTTCGAAGTTGTTCCAAAGTTATCCCAACTTCGAAAAATCAATACCAATTTTGGAAGTTGAGTCAATTTTCGAAATTGGTTCAAAATTATCCCAACTTCGAAAATTCAATACCAATTTTGGAAGTTGGGTCAATTTTCGAAGTTGGTCCAAAATTATCCCAACTTCGAAAATTCTCTACCAAGTTTAGAAGTTGGGTCAATTTTCTAAGTTTGTCCAAATTATCCCAACTTAGAAAATTCAATACCAATTTTGGAAGTTGGGTCAATTTTCGAAGTTGTTCCAATGTTATCCAAACTTTGAAAATTCAATACTAATTTTAGAAGTTGGGTCAATTTTCTAAGTTAGTCCAAATTATCCCAACTTCGAAAATTCAATACCAATTTTGGAAGTTGGGTCAATTTTCGAAGTTGTTCCAATGTTATCCCAAACTTTGAAAATTCAATACTAATTTTGGAAGTTGAGTCAATTTTTGAAAGTTTTACCAAAATTATCCCAACTTGGAAAATTTAAAACAAAGTTTAGAAGTTGGGTGAATTTTCTTAGTTAGTCCAAATTATCCCAACTTTGAAAATTCAATACCAATTTTGGAAGTTGGGTCAATTTTCGAAGTTGTTCCAAAGTTATCCCAACTTCGAAAAATCAATACCAATTTTGGAAGTTGGGTCAATTTTCGAAGTTGGTCCAAAATTATTCCAAACTTTGAAAATTCAATACAAATTTTGGAAGTTGGGTCAATTTTCGAAGTTATTCCAAAGTTATCCCAACTTCGAAAAATCAATACCAATTTTGGAAGTTGGGTCAATTTTTTTCAAAGTTAGTCCAAAATTATCCCAACTTCAAAAATTCAATACCAATTTTTCGAAGTTGGGACCATTTTCGAAGTTGGTACAAAATTATCTCAACTTCGAAAATTCAATAACAATTTAGGAAGATGGGTCAATTTTCGAAGTTGTTCCAAAATTATCCCATTTTCGAAAATTCTATGTTGATATTGTTCCAAAATTATCCCAACTTCTTAAATGCAATACCAACTTTGGAAGTTGGGTCAATTTTATTTAGTTGGTCCAAAAATTATCACAACTTCGAAATTTCAATACCAATTTAGGAAGATGGGTCAATTTTCAAAGTTGGTCCAAAATTATCAAAACTTCGAAAATTCAATACAAATTGTCCAAACATATACCAACGTCGAAAAACAAAACCAATTTTGGAATTAGGGACAATTAATGAAATTAGTCCAAAATTATCCCAAATTCGAAAATTCAATACCAATTTTAGAAGTTGGGTCAATTTTCTAAGTTAGTCCAAATTATCCCAACTTAGAAAATTCAATACCAATTTTGGAAGTTGGGTCAATTTTCGAAGTTGTTCCAATGTTATCCAAACTTTGAAAATTCAATACCAATTTTGGAAGTTGGGTCAATTTTCGAAAGTTGTTCCAAAGTTATCCCAACTTCGAAAATTCAATACCAATTTTAGAAGTTGGGTCAATTTTCGAAGTTGGTCCAAATTATCCCAACTTCGAAAATTCAATACCAATTTTGGAAGTTGGGTCAATTTTCGAAGTTGTTCCAAATGTTATCCCAACTTTGAAAATTCAATACCAATTTTAGAAGTTGGGTCAATTTTCTAAGTTAGTCCAAATTATCCCAACTTCGAAAATTCAATACCAATTTTGGAAGTTGGGTCAATTTTCGAAGTTGTTCCAATGTTATCCAAACTTTGAAAATTCAATACTAATTTTGGAAGTTGGGTCAAATTTTGAAAGTTGTACCAAAATTATCCCAACTTCGAAAATTCAAAACCAAGTTTAGAAGTTGGGTCAATTTTCTTAGTTAGTCCAAATTATCCCAACTTCGAAAATTCAATACCAATTTTGGAAGTTGGGTCAATTTTCGAAGTTGTTCCAAAGTTATCCCAACTTCGAAAAATCAATACCAATTTTGGAAGTTGGGTCATTTTTCGAAATTGGTTCAAAATTATTCCAAATTTTGAAAATTCAATACCAATTTTGGAAGTTGGGTCAATTTTCGAAATTAGTCCAAAATTATCCCAAATTCGAAAAATCAATACCCATTTTGAAAGTTGGGTCTATTTTCGAAGTTTGTCCAAAATTATATCAACTTCGAAAACTCAATACCAATTTAGGAAGATGGGTCAATTTTCGAAGTTGTTCCAAAATTATCCCATTTTCGAAAATTCTATGTTGATATTGTTCCAAAATTATCCCAACTTCTTAAATGCAATACCAACTTTGGAAGTTGGGTCAATTTTCGAAGTTGGTACAAAATTATCACAACTTCGAAATTTCAATACCAATTTAGGAAGATGGGTCAATTTTCAAAGTTGTTCCAAAATTATCAAAACTTCGAAAATTCAATACAAATTGTCCAAACATATACCAACGTCGAAAAACAAAACCAATTTTGGAATTAGGGACAATTTATGAAATTAGTCCAAAATTATCCCAAATTCGAAAATTCAATACCAATTTTAGAAGTTGGGTCAATTTTCTAAGTTGTCCAAATTATCCCAACTTAGAAAATTCAATTCCAATTTTGGAAGTTGGGTCAATTTTCGAAGTTGTTCCAATGTTATCCCAACTTAGAAAATTCAATACCAATTTTGGAAGTTGGGTCAATTTTCGAAGTTGTTCCAAAGTTATCCCAACTTAGAAAATTCAATACCAATTTTGGAAGTTGGGTCAATTTTCGAAGTTGTTCCAATGTTATCCAAACTTTGAAAATTCAATACTAATTTTAGAAGTTGGGTCAATTTTCTAAGTTAGTCCAAATTATACCAACTTCGAAAATTCAATACCAATTTTGGAAGTTGGGTCAATTTTCGAAGTTGTTCCAATGTTATCCAAACTTTGAAAATTCAATACTAATTTTGGAAGTTGAGCAAATTTTTGAAAGTTGTACCAAAATTATCCCAACTTCGAAAATTTAAAACCAAGTTTAGAAGTTGGGTCAATTTTCTTAGTTAGTCCAAATTATCCCAACTTCGAAAATTCAATACCAATTTTGGAAGTTGGGTCAATTTTCGAAGTTGTTCCAAAGTTATCCCAACTTCGAAAAATCGATACCAATTTTGGAAGCTGGGTCATTTTTCGAAATTGGTTCAAAATTATTCAAATTTTGAAAATTCAATACGATTTTTGGAAGTTGGGTCAATTTTCGAAGTTATTCCAAAGTTATCCCAAATTCGAAAAATCATTACCCATTTTGAAAGTTGGGTCAATTTTCAAAGTTGTAATAAAATTATCCCAACTTCGAAAATTCAATACCAATTTTGGAAGTTGGGTCCATTTTCGAAGTTGGTACAAAATTATCTCAACTTCGAAAATTCAATACCAATTTAGGAAGATGGGTCAATTTTCGAAGTTGGTCCAAAATTATCCCAACGTCTAATAAACAATACCAATTTTGGAAATTAGGTCAATTTTCGAAATTAGTCCAAAATTATCCCAAATTCGAAAAATCAATACCCATTTTGAAAGTTGGGTCTATTTTCGAAGTTGGTACAAAATTATATCAACTTCGAAAACTCAATACCAATTTAAGAAGATGGGTCAATTTTCGAAGTTGTTCCAAAATTATCCCAACTTCTTAAATTCAATACCAACTTTGGAAGTTGGGTCAATTTTTGTTGTCAAATTATTTAGAAAATTCAATGGGTCAATTTTGAAGTTGTTCTAAAATTATCCCAATTTCGAAAATTCAATACCAATTTTGGAAGTTGGGTCAATTTTCAAAGTTGGGCCAAAATTATCCCAACTTCGAAAATTCAATACCAATTTTGGAAGTTGGGTCAATTTTCGAAGTTGTTCCAATGTTATCCCAACTTCGAAAATTCAATACCAATTTTGGAAGTTGGGTCAATTTTTGAAAGTTGTTCCAAAATTATCCCAACTTCGAAAATTCAATACCAATTTTGGAAGTTGGGTCAATTTTCGAAGTTGGTCCAAAATTATCCCAACTTCGAAAATTCAATACCAATTTTGGAAGTTGGGTCAATTTTCGAAGTTGTTCCAAATTATCCAACTTCGAAAATTCAATACCAATTTTGGAAGTTGGGTCAATTTTCGAAGTTGTCAAAATTATCCACTTCGAAAATTCATCCAATTTTGGAGTTGGTAATTTTCGAGTTGGTCCAAAATTATCCCAACTTCGAAAATTCAATACCAATTTTGGAAGTTGGGTCAATTTTCGAAGTTGATCCAAAATTATCCAAACTTCGAAAATTCAATACCAATTTGGGAAGTTGGGTCAATTTTCGAAGTTAGTCCAAAATTATCCCAACTTCGAAAATTCAATACCAATTTTGGAAGTTGGGTCAATTTTCGAAGTTGTTCCAATGTTATCCAAACTTTGAAAATTCAATACTAATTTTGGAAGTTGAGTAAATTTTTGAAAGTTGTACCAAAAATTATCCCAACTTCGAAAATTTAAAACCAAGTTTGGAAGTTGGGTCAATTTTCGAAGTTAGTCCAAATTATCCCAACTTCGAAAATTCAATACCAATTTTGGAAGTTGGGTCAATTTTCGAAGTTGTTCCAAAGTTATCCCAACTTCGAAAAATCAATACCAATTTTGGAAGCTGGGTCAATTTTCGAAAGTGGTTCCAAAATTATCCAAATTTTGAAAATTCAATACCAATTTTGGAAGTTGGGTCAATTTTCGAAGTTAGTCCAAATTATCCCAACTTCGAAAATTCAATACCATTTTTGGAAGCTGGGTCAATTTTCGAAGTTGGTCCAAATTATCCCAACTTCGAAAATTCAATACCAATTTTGGAAGTTGGGTCAATTTTCGAAGTTGTTCAAAATTATCCCAAACTTCGAAAATTCAATACCAATTTTGGAAGTTGGGCAATTTTTGAAAGTTGTTCCAAAATTATCCCAACTTCGAAAAATTCAATACCAATTTTAGAAGTTGGGTCAATTTTCTAAGTTAGTCCAAAATTATCCCAACTTCGAAAATTCAATACCAATTTTGGAAGTTGGGTCAATTTTCGAAGTTGTTCCAAAGTTATCCCAACTTCGAAAAATCAATACCAATTTTGGAAGCTGGGTCAATTTTCGAAGTTGGTTCAAAATTATCCAAACTTTGAAAATTCAATTTTGGAAGTTGGGTCAATTTTCAAGTTGTGTTATCCCAATTCGAAAACCAATTTTGGAAGTTGGGTAATTTTCGAAGTTGGTCCAAATTATCCCAACTTCGAAAATTCAATACCAATTTTGGAAGTTGGGTCAATTTTCAAAGTTGTTCCAAATTGAAAATTCAATACCAATTTTGGAAGTTGGGTCAATTTTCTAAGTTGGTCCAAAATTATCCAACTTCGAAAATTCAATACCAATTTTGGAAGTTGGGTCAATTTTCGAAGTTGTTCCAATGTTATCCAAACTTTGAAAATTCAATACTAATTTTGGAAGTTGAGCAAATTTTTGAAAGTTTGTACCAAAATTATCCCAACTTCGAAAATTCAAAACCAAGTTTGGAAGTTGGGTCAATTTTCTTAGTTAGTCCAAATTATCCCAACTTCGAAAATTCAATACCAATTTTGGAAGTTGGGTCAATTTTCGAAGTTGTTCCAAAGTTATCCCAACTTCGAAAAATCGATACCAATTTTGGAAGCTGGGTCTTTTTTCGAAATTGGTTCAAAATTATCCAAATTTTGAAAATTCAATACCAATTTTGGAAGTTGGGTCAATTTTCGAAGTTGGTCCAAAGTTATCCCAACTTCGAAAAATCAATACCAATTTTGGAAGTTGGGTCAATTTTCAAAGTTGTTCAAAATTATCCCAACTTCGAAAATTCAATACCAATTTTGGAAGTTGGGTCAATTTTCGAAGTTGGTCCAAATTATCCCAACTTCGAAAATTCAATACCAATTTTGGAAGTTGGGTCAATTTTCGAAGTTGTTCCAAAATTATCCCAACTTCGAAAAATCAATACCAATTTTGGAAATTGGGTCAATTTTCGAAATTGGTCAAAATTATCCCAAATTTGAAAATTCAATACAATTTATGGAAGTTGGGTCAATTTTCGAAGTTTGTCCAAAATTATCCCAACTTCGAAAATTCAATACCAATTTTAGAAGTTGGGTCAATTTTCGAAGTTGGTCCAAAATTATCCCAACTTCGAAAATTCAATACCAATTTTGGAAGTTGGGTCAATTTTTGAAAGTTGTTCCAAAATTATCCCAACTTCGAAAATTCAATACCAATTTTGGAAGTTGGGTCAATTTTCTAAGTTAGTCCAAATTATCCCAACTTCGAAAATTCAATACCAATTTTGGAAGTTGGGTCAATTTTCGAAGTTGTTCCAATGTTATCCAAACTTTGAAAATTCAATACTAATTTTGGAAGTTGAGCAAATTTTTGAAAGTTGTTCCAAAATTATCCCAACTTCGAAAATTCAAAACCAATTTTGGAAGTTGGGTCAATTTTCTTAGTTGGTCCAAATTATCCCAACTTCGAAAATTCAATACCAATTTTGGAAGTTGGGTCAATTTTCGAAGTTGTTCCAAAGTTATCCCAACTTCGAAAATTCAATACCAATTTTGGAAGTTGGGTCAATTTTCGAAAGTTGGTTCCAAATTATCCCAAATTCGAAAATTCAATACCAATTTTGGAAGTTGGGTCAATTTTCGAAGTTGTTCCAAAATTATCCCAACTTCGAAAATTCAATACCAATTTTGGAAGTTGGGTCAATTTTCGAAGTTGTTCCAAAGTTATCCCAACTTCGAAAATTCAATACCAATTTTGGAAGTTGGGTCAATTTTCGAAGTTGGTCCAAAATTATCCCAACTTCGAAAATTCAATACCATTTTTGGAAGTTGGGTCAATTTTCGTAGTTGTTCCAAAATTATCCCAACTTCGAAAATTCAATACCAAGTTTAGAAGTTGGGTCAATTTTCGAAGTCGGTCCAAAATTATCCCAACGTTTAAAAATTCAATACAAATTTTGGAAATTAGGTCAATTTTCGAAATTAGTCCAAAATTATCCCAAATTCGAAAAATCAATACCCATTTTGAAAGTTGGGTCTATTTTCGAAGTTTGTCCAAAATTATATCAACTTCGAAAACTCAATACCAATTTAAGAAGATGGGTCAATTTTCGAAGTTGTTCCAAAATTATCCCATTTTCGAAAATTCTATGTTGATATTGCTCCAAAATTATCCCAACTTCTTAAATTCAATACCAACTTTGGAAGTTGGGTCAATTTTCGAAGTTGGTACAAAATTATCACAACTTCGAAATTTCAATACCAATTTAGGAAGATGGGTCAATTTTCAAAGTTGTTCCAAAATTATCAAAACTTCGAAAATTCAATACAAATTGTCCAAACATATACCAACGTCGAAAAACAAAACCAATTTTGGAATTAGGGACAATTTATGAAATTAGTCCAAAATTATCCCAAATTCGAAAATTCAATACCAATTTTAGAAGTTGGGTCAATTTTCTAAGTTGTTCCAAATTATCCCAACTTAGAAAATTCAATAATTTTTTAAATTCAATTCCAATTTTGGAAGTTGGGTCAATTTTCGAAGTTGTTCCAATGTTATCCCAACTTAGAAAATTCAATACCAATTTTGGAAGTTGGGTCAATTTTCGAAGTTGTTCCAATGTTATCCAAACTTTGAAAATTCAATACTAATTTTAGAAGTTGGGTCAATTTTCTAAGTTAGTCCAAATTATACCAACTTCGAAAATTCAATACCAATTTTGGAAGTTGGGTCAATTTTCGAAGTTGTTCCAATGTTATCCAAACTTTGAAAATTCAATACTAATTTTGGAAGTTGAGCAAATTTATGAAAGTTGTACCAAAATTATCCCAACTTCGAAAATTTAAAACCAAGTTTAGAAGTTGGGTCAATTTTCTTAGTTAGTCCAAATTATCCCAACTTCGAAAATTCAATACCAATTTTGGAAGTTGGGTCAATTTTCGAAGTTGTTCCAAAGTTATCCCAACTTCGAAAAATCGATACCAATTTTGGAAGCTGGGTCATTTTTCGAAATTGGTTCAAAATTATTCAAATTTTGAAAATTCAATACGATTTTTGGAAGTTGGGTCAATTTTCGAAGTTATTCCAAAGTTATCCCAAATTCGAAAAATCATTACCCATTTTGAAAGTTGGGTCAATTTTCAAAGTTGTAATAAAATTATCCCAACTTCGAAAATTCAATACCAATTTTGGAAGTTGGGTCCATTTTCGAAGTTGGTACAAAATTATCTCAACTTCGAAAATTCAATACCAATTTAGGAAGATGGGTCAATTTTCGAAGTTGGTCCAAAATTATCCCAACGTCTAATAAACAATACCAATTTTGGAAATTAGGTCAATTTTCGAAATTAGTCCAAAATTATCCCAAATTCGAAAAATCAATACCCATTTTGAAAGTTGGGTCTATTTTCGAAGTTTGTCCAAAATTATATCAACTTCGAAAACTCAATACCAATTTAAGAAGATGGGTCAATTTTCGAAGTTGTTCCAAAATTATCCCATTTTCGAAAATTCTATGTTGATATTGCTCCAAAATTATCCCAACTTCTTAAATTCAATACCAACTTTGGAAGTTGGGTCAATTTTCGAAGTTGGTACAAAATTATCACAACTTCGAAATTTCAATACCAATTTAGGAAGATGGGTCAATTTTCAAAGTTGGTCCAAAATTATCAAAACTTCGAAAATTCAATACAAATTGTCCAAACATATACCAACGTCGAAAAACAAAACCAATTTTGGAATTAGGGACAATTTATGAAATTAGTCCAAAATTATCCCAAATTCGAAAATTCAATACCAATTTTGGAATTTTTTTGAAGTTGTTCCAAAATTATCCCAACTTTGAAAATTCAATACCAATTTTGGAAGTTGGGTCAATTTTCTAAGTTGTTCCAATTATCCCAACTTTGGAAAATTCAATACCAATTTTGGAAGTTGGGTCAATTTTCGAAGTTGTTCCAAATTATTCCAACTTCGAAAATTCAATACCAATTTTGGAAGTTGGGTCAATTTTCGAAGTTGTTCCAATGTTATCCAAACTTTGAAAATTCAATACTAATTTTGGAAGTTGGTCAATTTTCGAAAGTTGTTCCAAAATTATCCCAACTTCGAAAATTCAATACCAATTTTGGAAGTTGGGTCCAATTTTTTAGTTGTTCCAAATTATCCCAACTTTGAAAATTCAATACCAATTTTGGAAGTTGGGTCAATTTTCGTAGTTGTTCCAAAGTTATCCCAACTTCGAAAAATCAATACCAATTTTGGAAGTTATTTCAATTTTCGAAAGTTGGTTCAAAATTATTCCAACTTTGAAAATTCAATACCAATTTTGGAAGTTGGGTCAATTTTCGAAGTTATTCCAAAGTTATCCCAAATTCGAAAAATCATTACCCATTTTGGAAGTTGGGTCAATTTTCAAAGTTGTATCCAAAATTATCCCAACTTCGAAAATTCAATACCAATTTTGGAAGTTGGGTCCATTTTCGAAGTTGGTACAAAATTATCCCAACTTCGAAAATTCAATACCAATTTTGGAAGTTGGGTCAATTTTCGAAGTTGGTCCAAAATTATCCCAACGTCTAATAAACAATACCAATTTTGGAAATTAGGTCAATTTTCGAAATTAGTCCAAAATTATCCCAAATTCGAAAAATCAATACCCATTTTGAAAGTTGGGTCTATTTTCGAAGTTTGTCCAAAATTATACCAACTTCGAAAAATCAATACCAATTTTAAGAAGATGGGTCAATTTTCGAAGTTGTTCCAAAATTATCCCATTTTCGAAAATTCTATTTTGATAGTTGGTCCAAAATTATCCCAACTTCGTAAAATTCAATACCAATTTTGGAAGTTGGGTCAATTTTCGAAGTTGGTACCAAATTATCCCAACTTCGAAAATTCAATACCAATTTTGGAAGATGGGTCAATTTTCAAAGTTGTTCCAAAATTATCCAAACTTCGAAAATTCAATACAAATTGTCCAAACATATACCAACGTCGAAAAACAAAACCAATTTTGGAAGTTAGGGTCAATTTTATGAAGTTAGTCCAAAATTATCCCAAATTCGAAAATTCAATACCAATTTTAGAAGTTGGGTCAATTTTCTAAGTTGTTCCAAATTATCCCAACTTCGAAAATTCAATACCAATTTTGGAAGTTGGGTCAATTTTCGAAGTTGTTCCAATGTTATCCCAACTTAGAAAATTCAATACCAATTTTGGAAGTTGGGTCAATTTTCGAAGTTGTTCCAATGTTATCCAAACTTTGAAAATTCAATACCAATTTTAGAAGTTGGGTCAATTTTCTAAGTTAGTCCAAATTATACCAACTTCGAAAATTCAATACCAATTTTGGAAGTTGGGTCAATTTTCGAAGTTGTTCCAATGTTATCCCAACTTTGAAAATTCAATACTAATTTTGGAAGTTGGGTCAAATTTTGAAAGTTGTACCAAAATTATCCCAACTTCGAAAATTTAAAACCAAGTTTAGAAGTTGGGTCAATTTTCTTAGTTAGTCCAAATTATCCCAACTTCGAAAATTCAATACCAATTTTGGAAGTTGGGTCAATTTTCGAAGTTGTTCCAAAGTTATCCCAACTTCGAAAAATCAATACCAATTTTGGAAGTTGGGTCAATTTTCGAAATTGGTTCAAAATTATCTCAAACTTTGAAAATTCAATACCAATTTTGGAAGTTGGGTCAATTTTCGAAGTTATTCCAAAGTTATCCCAAATTCGAAAAATCAATACCCATTTTGAAAGTTGGGTCAATTTTCGAAAGTTGTTCAAATTATCCCAACTTCGAAAAATCAATACCAATTTTGGAAGTTGGGTCCATTTTCGAAGTTGGTACAAAATTATCTCAACTTTCGAAAATTCAATACCAATTTTGGAAGTTGGGTCAATTTTCTAAGTTAGTCCAAAATTATCCCAACTTCTAAAAATTCAATACCAATTTTGGAAGTTTGGTCAATTTTCGAAGTTGTTCCAAGTTATCCCAACTTCGAAAAATCGATACCAATTTTGGAAGCTGGGTCATTTTTCGAAATTGGTTCAAAATTATTCAAACTTTGAAAATTCAATACCAATTTTGGAAGTTGGGTCAATTTTCGAAGTTGTTCCAAGTTATCCCAACTTCGAAAAATCAATACCAGTTTTGGAAAGTTGGGTCAATTTTCGAAGTTGGTCCAAAATTATCCCAACTTCGAAAATTCAATACCAATTTCGGAAGTTGGGTCAATTTTCGAAGTTGTTCCAAGTTATCCCAACTTCGAAAAATCGATACGAATTTTGGAAGCTGGGTCAATTTTCGAAGTCGGTCCAAAATGATCCCAACTTCGAAAATTTAATACTAATTTTAGAAGTTGGGTCAATTTTCTAAGTTAGACCAAATTATACCAACTTCGAAAATTCAATACCAATTTTGGAAGTTGGGTCAATTTTCGAAGTTGTTCCAATGTTATCCAAACTTCGAAAATTCAATACTAATTTTGGAAGTTGAGCAAATTTTTGAAAGTTGTACCAAAATTATCCCAACTTCGAAAATTTAAAACCAAGTTTAGAAGTTGGGTCAATTTTCTTAGTTAGTCCAAATTATCCCAACTTCGAAAATTCAATACCAATTTTGGAAGCTGGGTCATTTTTCGAAATTGGTTCAAAAATATTCAAACTTTGAAAATTTAATACCAATTTCGGAAGTTGGGTCAATTTTCGTAGTTGTTCCAAAGTTATACCAACTTTGAAAAATCAATACCAATTTTGAAAGTTAGGTCAATTTTCTAAGTTTGTCCAAAATTATCCCAACGTCGATAAAACAATACCAAATTTGAAAATAAGGTAAATTTTCGAAATTAGTCCAAAATTATCCCAACTTCGAAAATTCAATACCAGTTTTGAAAGTTGGGTCAATTTTCGAAGTTGGTACAAAATAGTCCCAACTTCGAAAATTCAATACCAATTTAGGAAGATGGGTCAATTTTCGAAGTCGGTCCAAAATGATCCCAACTTCGAAAATTCAATACTAATTTTAGAAGTTGGGTCAAGTTTCTAAGTTAGTCCAAATTATACCAACTTCGAAAATTCAATACCAATTTTGGAAGTTGGGTCAATTTTCGAAGTTGTTACAATGTTATCCAAACTTCGAAAATTAAATACTAATTTTGGAAGTTGAGCAAATTTTTGAAAGTTGTACCAAAATTATCCCAACTTCGAAAATTTAAAACCAAGTTTAGAAGTTGGGTCAATTTTCTTAGTTAGTCCAAATTATCCCAACTTCGAAAATTCAATACCAATTTATTAAGATGGGTCAATTTTCGAAGTCGGTCCAAAATGATCCCAACTTCGAAAATTCAATACCAATTTAAGAAGATGTGTCAATTTTCGAAGTTGTTCCAAAATTATCCCATTTTCGAAAATTTATGTTGTTATTATTTTAAAAAAATCCTACTACTAAAATTCAATACCAACTTTGGAAGTTGGGTCAATTTTCGAAGTTGGTACAAAATTATCACAACTTCGAAATTTCAATACCAATTTAGGAAGATGGGTCAATTTTCAAAGTTGGTCCAAAATTATCAAAACTTCGAAAATTCAATACAATTTGTCCAAACATATACCAACGTCAAAAAACAAAACCAACTTTGGAATTAGGGACAATTTATAAAATTAGTCCAAAATTATCCCAAATTCGAAAATTCAATACCAATTTTGGAAGTTGAGCAAATTTTTGAAAGTTGTACCAAAATTATCCCAACTTCAAAAGTTTAAAACCAAGTTTAGAAGTTGGGTCAATTTTCTTAGTTAGTCCAAATTATCCCAACTTCGAAAATTCAATACCAATTTTGGAAGTTGGGTCAATTTTCGAAGTTGTTCCAAAGTTATCCCAACTTCGAAAAATCGATACCAATTTTGGAAGCTGGGTCATTTTTCGAAATTGGTTCAAAATTATTCAAATTTTGAAAATTCAATATGATTTTTGGAAGTTGGGTCAATTTTCGAAGTTGTTCCAAAGTTATCCCAACTTCGGAAATTCTCTACCAAGTTTAGAAGTTGGGTCAATTTTCGAATCAATACGATTTTAGGAAGTTGGGTCAATTTTCGAAGTTGTTCCAAAGTTATCCCAACTTGGGTCAATTTTCGAATCAATACGATTTTAGGAAGTTGGGTCAATTTTCGCAGTTGTTCCAAAGTTATCCAACTTCGAAAATTTACCAAATTTCGAAGTTGGGTCAATTTTGAATCAATACCAATTTTGGAAGTTGGGTCAATTTTCGAAGTTGTTCCAAAGTTATCCCAACTTGGGTCAATTTTCGAATCAATACGATTTTAGGAAGTTGGGTCAATTTTCGAAGTTGGCACAAAATAATCCCAACTTCGAAAATTCAATACCAAATTGGGAAGATGGGTCAATTTTCGAAGTCGGTCCAAAATGATCCCAACTTCGAAAATTCAATACCAATTTTGGAAGCTGGGTCATTTTTCGAAATTGGTTCAAAATTATTCAAATTTTGAAAATTCAATACGATTTTTGGAAGTTGGGTCAATTTTCGAATTTGTTCCAAAGTTATCTCAACTTCGAAAATTCTCTACCAAGTTTAGAAGTTGGGTAAATTTTCGAATCAATACGATTTTAGGAAGTTGGGTCAATTTTCGAAGTTGTTCCAAAGTTATCCCAACTTGGGTCAATTTTCGAATCAATACGATTTTAGGAAGTTGGGTCAATTTTCGAAGTTGGCACAAAATAATCCCAACTTCGAAAATTCAATACCAATTTAGGAAGATGGGTCAATTTTCGAAGTCGGTCCAAAATGATCCAAACTTCGAAAATTCAATACTAATTTTATAAGTTGGGTCAATTTTCTAAGTTAGTCCAAATTATACCAACTTCGAAAATTCAATACCAATTTTCGAAGTTGTTCCAATGTTATCCAAACTTCGAAAATTCAATACTAATTTTGGAAGTTGAGCAAATTTTTGAAAGTTGTACCAAAATTATCCCAACTTCGAAAATTTAAAACCAAGTTTAGAAGTTGGGTCAATTTTCTTAGTTAGTCCAAATTATCCCAACTTCGAAAATTCAATACCAATTTTGGAAGTTTGGTCAATTTTCGAAGTTGTTCCAAGTTATCCCAACTTCGAAAAATCGATACCAATTTTGGAAGCTGGGTCATTTTTCGAAATTGGTTCAAAATTATTCAAACTTTGAAAATTCAATACCAATTTTGGAAGTTGGGTCAATTTTCTAAGTTAGTCCAAATTACACCAACTTCGAAAAATCAATACCAGTTTTGAAAGTTGGGTCAATTTTCGAAGTTGGTACAAAATTATTCCAACTTCGAAAATTCAATACCAATTTCGGAAGTTGGGTCAATTTTCGAAGTTGTTCCAAGTTATCCCAACTTCGAAAAATCGATACCAATTTTGGAAGCTGGGTCAATTTTCGAAGTTGGTACAAAATTATTCCAACTTCGAAAAGTCAATACTAATTTCGGAAGTTGGGTCAATTTTCGTAGTTGTTCCAAAGTTTTCCCAACTTTGAAAAATCAATACCAATTTTGAAAGTTAGGTCAATTTTCGAAATTTGTCCAAAATTATCTCAACGTCGAAAAAACAATGCCAAATTTGGAAATAAGGTAAATTTTCGAAATTAGTCCAAAATTATCCCAAATTCGAAAAATCAATACCCATTTTGAAAGTTGGGTCAATTTTCGATGTTGGTACAAAATTATCCCAACTTCGAAAATTCAATACCAATTTAGGAAGATGGGTCAATTTTCGAAGTCGGTCCAAAACTATTCCAACTTCGAAAATTCAATACTATTTTTAGAAGTTGGGTCAATTTTCTAAGTTAGTCCAAATTATCCCAACTTCGAAAATTCAATACCAATTTTGGAAGTTGGGTCAATTTTCGAAATTGTTACAATGTTATCCAAACTTCGAAAATTCAATACTAATTTTGGAAGTTGAGCAAATTTATGAAAGTTGTACCAAAATTATCCCAACTTCGAAAATTTAAAACCAAGTTTAGAAGTTGGGTCAATTTTCTTAGTTAGTCCAAATTATCCCAACTTCGAAAATTCAATACCAATTTTGGAAGTTGGGTCAATTTTCGAAGTTGTTCCAAAGTTATCCCAACTTTGAAAAATCGATACCAATTTTGGAAGCTGGGTCATTTTTCGAAATTGGTTCAAAATTATTCAAATTGACCCAACTTCTAAAATTAGTATTGAATTTTCGAAGTTGGGATAATTTTGGACCAACTTCGAAAATTCTCTACCAAGTTTAGAAGTTGGGTCAATTTTCGAAGTTGGTACAAAATAATCCCAACTTCGAAAATTCAATACCAATTTAGGAAAATGGGTCAATTTTCGAAGTTCGGCCAAAATTATCCCAACTTCGAAAATTCAATACTAATTTTAGAAGTTCGGTCAATTTTCTAAGTTAGTCCAAATTATACCAACTTCGAAAATTCAATACCAGTTATGCAAGTTGGCTCAATTTTCGAAGTTGGTACAAAATTATCCCAACTTCGAAAATTCAATACCAATTTAGGAAGTGGGTCAATATTCGAAGTTGGTCCAAAATTATCCCATTTTCGAAAATTCAATTTTTATATTATTCCAATATTATCCCAACTTCGAAAATTCACTACCAAGTTTAGAAGATGGGTCAATTTTCTAAGTCGGTCCAAAATTTTACCATCTTCGAAAATTATTCAAATTTTAAAAATTCAATACGATTTTTAGAAGTTGGGTCAATTTTCGAAGTTGTTCCAAAGTTATCCCAACTTCGAAAATTCTCTACCAAGTTTAGAAGTTTGGTCAATTTTCGAAGTTGGCACAAAATAATCCCAACTTCGAAAATTCAATACCAATTTAGGAAGATGGGTCAATTTTCGAAGTTGGTCCAAAATTATCCCAACTTCGAAAATTCAATACTAATTTTAGAAGTTCGGTCAATTTTCTAAGTTAGTCCAAATTACACCAACTTCGAAAATTCAATACCAGTTTTGCAAGTTGGGTCAATTTTCGAAGTTGGTACAAAATTATCCCAACTTCGAAAATTCAATACCAATTTAGGAAGTTGGGTCAATTTTCGAAGTTGTTCCAATGTTATCCAAACTTCGAAAATTCAATACTTATTTTGGAAGTTAAGCAAATTTTTGAAAGTTGTACCAAAATTATTCCAACTTCGAAAATTTAAAACCAAGTTTAGAAGTAGGGTCAATTTTCGAAGTTGTTCCAAGTTATCCCAACTTCGAAAAATCGATACCAATTTTGGAAGCTGGGTCATTTTTCGAAATTGGTTCAAAATTATTCAAACTTTGAAAATTCAATACCAATTTTGGAAGTTGGGTCAATTTTCGTAGTTGTTCCAAAGTTATCCCAACTTCGAAAAATCGATACCAATTTTGAAAGTTAGGTCAATTTTCGAAATTTGTCCAAAATTATCCCAACGTCGAAAAAACAATGCCAAATTTGGAAATAAGGTAAATTTTCGAAATTAGTCTAAAATTATCCCAAATTCGAAAAATCAACACCCATTTCGAAAGTTGGGTCAATTTTCGATGTTGGTACAAAATTATCCCAACTTCGAAAATTCAATACCAAATTAGGAAGATGGGTCAATTTTCGAAGTCGGTCCAAAACTATTCCAACTTCGAAAATTCAATACTATTTTTAGAAGTTGGGTCAATTTTCTAAGTTGTAATAAAATTATCCCAACTTCGAAAATTCAATACCAATTTTGGAAGTTGGGTCCATTTTCGAAGTTGGGTCAATTTTCGAAGTTGTTCCAAGTTATCCCAACTTCGAAAAATCGATACCAATTTTGGAAGCTGGGTCATTTTTCGAAATTGGTTCAAAATTATTCAAACTTTGAAAATTCAATACCAATTTTGGAAGTTGGGTCAATTTTCGTAGTTGTACCAAAATTATCCCAACTTCGAAAATTTAAAACCAAGTTTAGAAGTTGGGTCAATTTTCTTAGTTAGTCCAAATTATCCCAACTTCGAAAATTCAATACCAATTTTGGAAGTTAGGTCAATTTTCGAAGTTGTTCCAAAGTTATCCCAACTTCGAAAAATCGATACCAATTTTGGAAGCTGGGTCATTTTATTATTATCATTATTCAAATTGACCCAACTTCTAAAATTAGTATTGAGTTTTCGAAGTTGGAATAATTTTGGACCAACTTCGAAAATTCTCTACCAAGTTTAGAAGTTGGGTCAATTTTCGAAGTTGGTACAAAATAATCCCAACTTCGAAAATTCAATACTAATTTTAGAAGTTCGGTCAATTTTCTAAGTTAGTCCAAAATTATCCCATTTTCTAAAATTCAATTTTTATATTATTCCAATAATATCCCAACTTCGAAAATTCACTACCAAGCTTAGAAGATGGGTCAATTTTCCAAGTCGGTCCAAAATTATAGCAACTTCGAAAATTATTCCAATTTTGAAAATTCAATACGATTTTTGGAAGTTGGGTCAATTTTCGAAGTTGTTCCAAAGTTATCCCAACTTCGAAAATTCTCTACCAAGTTTAGAAGTTGGGTCAATTTTCGAAGTTGGTACAAAATAATCCCAACTTCGAAAATTCAATACCAATTTAGGAAGATGGGTCAATTTTGGAAGTTGCTCCAAAATTATCAAAACTTAAAAAATTCAATACAAATTTTGGAAGTTAGGTCAATTTTCGAAATTAGTCCAAAATTATCCCAAATTCGAAAAATCAAAACCCATTTTGAAAGTTGGGTCTATTTTCGAAGTTGGTCCAAAATTATTTCAACTTCGAAAACTCAATACCTATTTAGGAAGATGGGTCAATTTTCGATATTGGTACAAAATTATCCCAACTTCGAAATTCAATACCAATTTAGAAAGATGGGGCAATTTTCGAAGTTGGTCCAAAATTATTCAAACTTTGAAAATTCAATACTAATTTTGGAAGTTGGGCAAATTTTTGGAAGTTGGGCCAAAATTACCCCAACTTCGAAAATTCAATACCAATTTTGGAAGTTGGCTCAATTTTCGGAGTTGTTCTAAAGTTATCCCAACTTCGAAAAATCAATACCAATTTTGGAAGTTGGGTCAATTTTCGAAGTTGGTCCAAAATTATTCAAACTTTGAAAATTCAATACTAATTTTGGAAGTTGGGCAAATTTTTGGAAGTTGGGCCAAAATTACCCCAACTTCGAAAATTCAATACCAATTTTAGAAGATGGGTCCATTTTCTAAGTTAGTCCAAATGATACAAACTTCGAAAAATCAATACCAATTTTGGAAGTTGGGTCAATTTTCGTAGTTGTTCCAAAGTTATCCCAACTTCGAAAAATCAATACCAATTTTGGAAGTTAGGTCAATTTTCTAAGTTAGTCCAAATTATACAAACTTCGAAAAATCAATACCCATTTTGAAAGTTGGGTCAATTTTCGATATTGGTACAAAATTATCCTAACTTCGAAATTCAATACCAATTTAGAAAGATGGGGCAATTTTCGAAGTTGGTCCAAAATTAACAAAACTTCGAAAATTCAATACAAATTTTGAAAGTTGGGTAATCTTTCGAAATTTGTTCAAAATTATCCCAACGTAGAAAAAACAATACCAATTTTGGAAATAAGGTCAATTTTCGAAATTAGTCCAAAATTATCCCAAATTCGAAAAATCATTACCCATTTTAAAACAATACAAATTTTGGAAGTTGGGTCAATTTTCGAAGTTGTTCCAAAGTTATCCCAACTTCGAAAATTCTTTACCAAGTTTAGAAGTTGGGTCAATTTTCGAAGTTGGTCCAAAATTATATCAACTTCGAAAACTCAATACCAATTTAGGAATATGGGTCAATTTTGATATTGTTTTAAAATTATCCCATTATCGAAAATTCAAATTTGATATTGTTCCAAAATTATCCCAACTTCGAAAATTCAATAGCAAGTTTAGAAGTTGGGTCAATTTTCGAAGTTGGTCCAAAATTATCCCAATTTCGAAAATTCAATACCAATTTTGGAAGTTAGGTCAATTTTCGAAGTTGTTCCAAAGTTATCCCAACTTCGAAAAATCGATACCAATTTTGGAAGCTGGGTCATTTTATTATTATCATTATTCAAATTGACCCAACTTCTAAAATTAGTATTGAGTTTTCGAAGTTGGAATAATTTTGGACCAACTTCGAAAATTCTCTACCAAGTTTAGAAGTTGGGTCAATTTTCGAAGTTGGTACAAAATAATCCCAACTTCGAAAATTCAATACTAATTTTAGAAGTTCGGTCAATTTTCTAAGTTAGTCCAAAATTATCCCATTTTCTAAAATTCAATTTTTATATTATTCCAATAATATCCCAACTTCGAAAATTCACTACCAAGCTTAGAAGATGGGTCAATTTTCCAAGTCGGTCCAAAATTATAGCAACTTCGAAAATTATTCCAATTTTGAAAATTCAATACGATTTTTGGAAGTTGGGTCAATTTTCGAAGTTGTTCCAAAGTTATCCCAACTTCGAAAATTCTCTACCAAGTTTAGAAGTTGGGTCAATTTTCGAAGTTGGTCCAAAATTATATCAACTTCGAAAACTCAATACCAATTTAGGAATATGGGTCAATTTTGATATTGTTTTAAAATTATCCCATTATCGAAAATTCAAATTTGATATTGTTCCAAAATTATCCCAACTTCGAAAATTTAAAACCAAGTTTAGAAGTTGGGTCAATTTTCTTAGTTAGTCCAAATTATCCCAACTTCGAAAATTCAATACCAATTTTGGAAGTTAGGTCAATTTTCGAAGTTGTTCCAAAGTTATCCCAACTTCGAAAAATCGATACCAATTTTGGAAGCTGGGTCATTTTATTATTATCATTATTCAAATTGACCCAACTTCTGAAATTAGTATTGAGTTTTCGAAGTTGGAATAATTTTGGACCAACTTCGAAAATTCTCTACCAAGTTTAGAAGTTGGGTCAATTTTCGAAGTTGGTACAAAATAATCCCAACTTCGAAAATTCAATACTAATTTTAGAAGTTCGGTCAATTTTCTAAGTTAGTCCAAAATTATCCCATTTTCTAAAATTCAATTTTTATATTATTCCAATAATATCCCAACTTTCGAAAATTCACTACCAAGCTTAGAAGATGGGTCAATTTTCCAAGTCGGTCCAAAATTATAGCAACTTCGAAAATTATTCCAATTTTGAAAATTCAATACGATTTTTGGAAGTTGGGTCAATTTTCGAAGTTGTTCCAAAAGTTATCCCAACTTCGAAAATTCTCTACCAAGTTTAGAAGTTGGGTCAATTTTCGAAGTTGGTACAAAATAATCCCAACTTCGAAAATTCAATACCAATTTAGGAAGATGGGTCAATTTTGGAAGTTGCTCCAAAATTATCAAAACTTAAAAAATTCAATACAAATTTTGGAAGTTAGGTCAATTTTCGAAATTAGTCCAAAATTATCCCAAATTCGAAAAATCAAAACCCATTTTGAAAGTTGGGTCTATTTTCGAAGTTGGTCCAAAATTATTTCAACTTCGAAAACTCAATACCTATTTAGGAAGATGGGTCAATTTTCGATATTGGTACAAAATTATCCCAACTTCGAAATTCAATACCAATTTAGAAAGATGGGGCAATTTTCGAAGTTGGTCCAAAATTATTCAAACTTTGAAAATTCAATACTAATTTTGGAAGTTGGGCAAATTTTTGGAAGTTGGGCCAAAATTACCCCAACTTCGAAAATTCAATACCAATTTTGGAAGTTGGCTCAATTTTCGGAGTTGTTCTAAAAGTTATCCCAACTTCGAAAATCAATACCAATTTTGGAAGTTGGGTCAATTTTCGAAGTTGGTCCAAAATTATTCAAACTTTGAAAATTCAATACTAATTTTGGAAGTTGGGCAAATTTTTGGAAGTTGGGCCAAAATTACCCCAACTTCGAAAATTCAATACCAATTTTAGAAGATGGGTCCATTTTCTAAGTTAGTCCAAATGATACAAACTTCGAAAAATCAATACCAATTTTGGAAGTTGGGTCAATTTTCGTAGTTGTTCCAAAGTTATCCCAACTTCGAAAAATCAATACCAATTTTGGAAGTTAGGTCAATTTTCTAAGTTAGTCCAAATTATACAAACTTCGAAAAATCAATACCCATTTTGAAAGTTGGGTCAATTTTCGATATTGGTACAAAATTATCCTAACTTCGAAATTCAATACCAATTTAGAAAGATGGGGCAATTTTCGAAGTTGGTCCAAAATTAACAAAACTTCGAAAATTCAATACAAATTTTGAAAGTTGGGTAATCTTTCGAAATTTGTTCAAAATTATCCCAACGTAGAAAAAACAATACCAATTTTGGAAATAAGGTCAATTTTCGAAATTAGTCCAAAATTATCCCAAATTCGAAAAATCATTACCCATTTTAAAACAATACAAATTTTGGAAGTTGGGTCAATTTTCGAAGTTGTTCCAAAGTTATCCCAACTTCGAAAATTCTTTACCAAGTTTAGAAGTTGGGTCAATTTTCCAAGTTGGTCCAAAATTATATCAACTTCGAAAACTCAATACCAATTTAGGAATATGGGTCAATTTTGATATTGTTTTAAAATTATCCCATTATCGAAAATTCAAATTTGATATTGTTCCAAAATTATCCCAACTTCGAAAATTCAATAGCAAGTTTAGAAGTTGGGTCAATTTTCGAAGTTGGTCCAAAATTATCCCAATTTCGAAAATTCAATACCAATTTTGGAAGTTGGGCAAATTTTTGGAAGTTGGACCAAAATCATCCCAACTTCGAAAATTTGATACCAATTTTAGAAATTGGGTCAATATAACACTTCGTTGTTGTACAAAGTAGGCGTGTCTAATTTTGCTCTATTAAATCACTTGAAATTTTTAATACGTGCTGTAGTTTAATACTTTAAAAAGTACCGATTTTAACAATATTATTGTGTAGTGCGTTACTACTGGTGCTAGTGTCAAACTTCGTGCGTTTACTAATAAATAATTGCATTTTATTTGTATATTTTACAAACAGTGCGCGTCGCTAACAGCTGAGTTTATTGCTTTTTCTTTGTTGCTTACTTTCGTCTGTTACTTTTCGTCACTCTCCTAACTTTGCGCTCTCTCATTGCATGCTTATCTGTATAGCTTGCGCTCTTAACGTCAGTGCTTAACATTAACTGTACCTCATTGTCTCTCTTGCTTTGTTTGCATTGTGATATTGTGTTTTTCTACAGCACTCAACACAAGTTTAGTTACATTCAAACATAACTCACTTCCTATAATTTCTGAATTTCTTTATTCGATCTCATATTTTCCTTACATCATGACTTCGTGCTGCATTAAAGTCTGTAAGGTAATGTCCGATCCTAAGGCTAATTTTATAAGCTGCTGGTTGTGTGACAATCTAGCTCATGTTAAATGTGCAGGTTTCACCGCGCGTGTGAAAGATTACATCGCCAATAAGATGGGTCTTAAATGGTGTTGCGAGGCTTGCCGTGAGACGGAGATTAATATGCAATCATTTGCAATGCATACGCGCAATAATTTCTGTGCTTTAAAAAAAAACTTTGACCTTCTTCACAAGGAATTCCAAGCAATGGAATTTAAGTTTAATAATTTTAAAATTTTTCCTGAGCCGTCTATTCTGGGTGTGCCTTCTTCCAGTAGCTCACCACCGGAGGTAATTATTACTCCGGTTATGACTACTGAACATATTCCTGAATCAATTCCTTCTGCAGCTATTTCAAACCCACGTAGCTCTAAACCCAATAAACCCAAGAAAGGTAGGCCTTCCAATGATATGCCTCTTGTATCATCTGAGGTTAATCATCTTCGGGTGTTTAATTCCCCACGCCTGCAAATGTTCTTCCTTGCGTAGTGGAGACTGCCAGACCTCTTAAGTCTGTACCTAATAGACGCAAAATTTTTATTTCTCGCCTGGCATCTGAAACTTCAACTGAAGATGTTAAGGCGTATATTTTAAACAAGCTTAATAATAATTGTCCCAACTTGACCGTTGAGAATTTCAAATTTAAGCATCATAGAGAAATTTCCTCCTTCAAAATATCTGTCCCCACAAGTGTATTTAGTACTATTTGTACTAATGTTTTTTGGCTGGATGATATGGTTGTAAAGGAGTACAGTCTGCAAAAGAGACATAAGTCTTCTGTTCCCCCTTCTCTTCCTACTAATGTTCCGTCAAAAAACTAATAAATTCTTCAAATCTGTTAGCTTATCAGAATGTTAGAGGCCTTAAGTCAAAACTTTCTAACCTTTATGTAGTTTTATAGTTTTTCTTTCGAACATAACATTTTGGCATTTACTGAGACCTGGCTTAAACCTGACATTCTTGATGCACCTATACTTTCACCTCTTTATGTTACTTATAGATGTGATAGAATGGATAGAAAAGGTGGTGGTGTCCTTATTGCGATAAAATCTAATCTTATATCGCAATTAGTTAATAACTCCCCCACTAATATAGAAATTGTATGTGTGAAAGTGCGAATTCATAACATTAACTTATTTATTTCCTGTTCATATATTCCTCCCCACTCTGATTTATCTGTATACCTAGCTCACTTAACGGTAATTCAATCTTTGTCCAGCGTGCTTTTGGATAAAGACTGTTTGGTAGTTGTTGGTGACTTTAACTTGCCCGATGTTATTTGGTCGGATAACAACGACTTAATGACTTCTAACGAGTTTCTGTCGGGACTTCTTGAACTAAATCTATCTCAGGTCAACTCAATTCGAAATTGCAGGAACCGAATTCTTGATCTTGTCTTTGTATCTGATCAGGTATATCGCATACTGTTGTAAGAATTAATCCTTTAGTTTCACCTGAAGATGCGTTCCACCCCACTTTAGAGCTCGCTTTTTTGCTGTCACCATCCGGGCAGCAAAATAAAATACTTCCAACCACTAAACACTACTGCTTTAGTAAAGTAAACTTTAGTGATCTCAATATTTTATTTAATAACTACGATTGGTCGGAATTGTACTCTTCTAATAATTTAGAAGGTGCGATAGACATTTTTTATAGAGCTATTAACTCTATTTTTGAAATACATGTTCCTAGGGTGTATCATTCTAATTCTACAAAACTTCCTTGGTTCTCTAGGGAACTTTGTAGACTTAAAAATTTGAAATCTAAACTTTACAAAAGTTTAAATTATCTGGTAGGCTTACTGACTTTTCAAGGTATGTTAGTGCTAAGTCTGGCTTTGATACTTTGAACCACCGTTGCTATAGTGCATACTTAACTCGCTGTAGATTACAATTTGCTAAAGATCCTAAGCAGTTTTACAACTTCGTAAATCTAAAACGGCGAACTGCTACATATCCTTCTTCCTTAACTCTTAACGAGAAAACAGCTAGTACCGATCAATATATTTCGGACTTATTTGCAGATTTTTCCAGGATACTTATTCGTCTAAGATTTACGATTCTAAGTGTCCTTATCCTTATACAATCTATCCATCTAACTCTGTTTTCGGTCCGCAGATTACGGAAAGTTCGTTAGGTTGTAAGCTGAGTCTGGTCAAGCCATCTTTTCTCCTGGGCCAGATGGGGTGCCTGGCTGTGTTCTCAGATACTGTGCTAATTCGCTCTGTAAGCCAATTCTTAAACTTTTTTGTTTATCCGTTTCGACCGGATTATTTCCTGAGATATGGAAAGAATCTTATGTTATCCCCTTACATAAAAAAGGCTCTAAATCTGATGTCATGAACTATAGAGCTATTTCTAAGTTGTCTGCTATTCCTAAGTTATTCGAGAAAATCATTACTTCTCATCTCCAACACTTATGTAGCTCAATCATCTCACCAACCCAGCATGGCTTTGTGAGATCCAAATCTACTACCACAAACTTATTGGAACTCTCCTCTATTGTCATTAGTGGGTTTCATAGTATGATGCAAACGAATGTTATCTACACTGACTTCAGTAAAGCATTTGATTCTGTTAACCATACTCTCCTAATGCACAAGTTATCGCTTCTTGGATTTCCTCATACTCTTATGAACTGGATTTCCAATTATCTTAGAAATAGAACTCAAAGAGTTATGTTCAATTTTGCCCTTTCTAAGCAGATCTTTGTTTATTCAGGAGTGCCCCAAGGTAGCCACCTCGGACCATTGCTTTTCAATTTATTTATTAATGACCTTCCGTCTATTATTAAGAATAGTGCTGTTTTGATGTATGCAGATGACGTTAAATTATGCCTCTCTTATAAGGATCCTATTTCTGCTTCTTTGTTGCAAGCTGATCTAAATATTCTCAATTCATGGTGTAAAACCAATCTTATTGCCCTCAATTGCTCAAAGTGCAAAGCCATGACTTTTTGCAGAACACAACCTGTGCACGCTGAATACTTTTTAGACGGCCATCTTCTTGAGAATATATCTCAAATCAATGACCTAGGCATCTTACTTAATCGTAAACTCGCCTTCAATGATCACATTGAGTTCATGGTAAATAAAGCCATGAAGGTCTTAGGTTTCATTAAGCGTTGGTCTAAGGAATTCAATGACCCTTATACGACTAAACAGCTTTATGTCTCTCCGGTACGTCCCATTCTCGAGTATGGGTCCTGTTTGTGGTCACCACAGTATCAGACTTACAAAGACAAAATCGAGTCGGTGCAAAAGAAGTTTCTAATTTTCGCACTAAGAAACTTAAACTGGTCACCACAGCTTAACCTACAGCCATATCCTAGTAGATTACTATTAATTAATCTTCCTTCTCTTTCTCACCGTCGCACTATGCTGGGTGTTACTTTCATTCTGAAACTTATCAATGGTGATATTAACTCTCCTTTCTTGCTTAACAAATTAAATTTTTCAATTCCTATCAGATCTACCCGTTTCTTTTCCTTATTAAAAATTAGCACTTGCCCTACTAATTACCTTATGCATGAACCTTTTAGAGTACTATGTTCTGAGTTTAACAGTCTTTACGGGGTTACTTGAATACTTGATCTTGTCTTTGTATCAGATCAGGTATGCGATACTGTTGTAAGAATTTATCCTTTAGTTTCACCTGAAGATGCGTTCCACCCCACTTTAGAGCTCGCTATTTTGCTGTCACCATCCGGGCAGCAAAATAAAACACTTCCAACCACTAAACACTACTGTTTTCGTAAAGTAAACTTTAGTGATCTCAATATTTTATTTAATAACTACGATTGGTCGGAATTGTACTCTTCTAATAATTTAGAATGTGCGATTCACATTTTTTATAGAGCTATTAACTCTATTTTTGAATCAAGTGTTCCTAGGGTGTATCTTTCTAAGTCTACAAAACTACCTTGGTTCTCTAGGGAACTTTGTAGACTTAAAAATTTAAAATCCAAGCTTTACAAAAAGTTCAAATTATCTGGTAGGCTTATTGATTTTTCAAGGTATGTCAGCGCTAAGTCTGGCTTTGATACTCTGAACCACCGTTGCTATAGTGCATATTAAACTCGCTGTAGATTACAATTTGCTAAAGACCCTAAGCAGTTTTACAACTTCGTAAATCTAAAACGGCGAACTGCTACATATCCTTCTTCTCTAACGCTAAACGAGAAAACAGCTAGTACCGATCAATATATTTCGGACTTATTTGCAGATTTTTTCCAGGATACTTATTCGTCTAAGATTTATGATTCTAAGTCTCCTTATACTTATAGAATTTATCCAGCTAACTCTGTTTTCGGTCCGCAGATTACGGAAAGTTTGCTAGGTTGTGAGCTGAGTTTGGTCAAGCCATCTTTTTCTCCTGGGCTAGATGGGGTGCCTGGCTGTGTTCTCAGATACTGTGCTAATTCGCTCTGTAAGCCAATTCTTAAACTTTTTTGTTTATCCGTTTCGACCGGATTATTTCCTGAGATATGGAAAGAATCTTATGTTATTCCCTTACATAAAAAAGGCTCTAAATCTGATGTCATGAACTATAGAGCTATTTCTAAGTTGTCTGCTATTCCTAAGTTATTCGAGAAAATCATTACTTCTCATCTCCAACACTTATGTAGCTCAATCATCTCACCAACCCAGCATGGCTTTGTGAGATCCAAATCTACTACCACAAGCTTATTGGAACTCTCCTCTATTGTCATTAGTGGGTTTCATAGTACGATGCAAACGAATGTTATCTACACTGACTTCAGTAAAGCATTTGATTCTGTAAACCATACTCTCCTAATGCACAAGTTATCGCTTCTTGGTTTTCCTCATACTCTTATGAACTGGATTTCCAATTATCTTAAAAATAGAACTCAAAGAGTTATGTTCAATTTTGCCCTTTCTAAGCAGATCTTTGTTTATTCAGGAGTGCCCCAAGGTAGCCACCTCAGTCCATTGCTTTTCAATTTATTTATTAATGACCTTCCGTCTATTATTAAGAATAGTGCTGTTTTGATGTATGCAGATCACGTTAAATTATGCCTCTCTTATAAGGATCCTATTTCTGCTTCTTTGTTGCAAGCTGATCTAAATATTCTCAATTCATGGTGTAAAACCAATCTTATTGCCCTCAATTGCTCAAAGTGCAAAGCCATGACTTTTTGCAGAACACGACCTGTGCACGCTGAATACTTTTTAGACGGCCATCTTCTTGAGAATATATCTCAAATCAATGACCTAGGCATCTTACTTAATCGTAAACTCGCCTTCAATGATCACATTGAGTTCATGGTAAATAAAGCCATGAAGGTCTTAGGTTTCATTAAGCGTTGGTCTAAGGAATTCAATGACCCTTATACGACTAAACAGCTTTATGTCTCTCTGGTACGACCCATTCTCGAGTATGGGTCCTGTTTGTGGTCACCACAGTATCAGACTTACAAAGACAAAATCGAGTCGGTGCAAAAGAAGTTTCTAATTTTCGCACTAAGAAACTTAAACTGGTCACCACAGCTTAACCTACCGCCATATCCTAGTAGATTACTATTAATTAATCTTCCTTCTCTTTCTCACCGTCGCACTATGCTGGATGTTACTTTCATTCTCAAACTTATCAATGGTGATATTAACTCTCCTTTCTTGCTTAACAAATTAAACTTTTCAATTCCTATCAGATCTACCCGTTTCTTTTACTTATTAAAAATTAGCACTTGCCCTACTAATTACCTTATGCATGAACCTTTTAGAGTATTATGTTCTGAGTTTAACAGTCTTTACGGGGTTATTAGATTAGAGTCGTCTGTTTCTACTAATAAAGCCTTAATCTTAGAACATTTACTCACACATTAATCACATAATCTCTGGTGGTGGTCATTGATTTGATTGGGTTTTCCTGGGTTTCCCAATCCTAGCAACAAATGTTGAATCAATTTACATTTATTCACCCCAGAACTATTTATTTATTATTTTTATTTTAATTTAATTCTAATTTTTAATTTTTAAACATATATATAATTTATTTTATATATTTAATTTAATCATTTTTAAATTTTATTGTAATGTTACATATTAATTAATTTCTGTCGACTGTTTATAGTTGACATTAAATAAATAAATAATTTTTTTTTTTTGTAGTTTTAGTTTAATATATTTAATAAGTGAAGAATCTGTACGGCTTTGAGTACTTTAATATCACATGGTTTGGTTGTGTAAGTGGAACCAAACGTCAATTCTTTATGACGATTACATATATTGATGTGTTTTTAGAATTGTGTTGTAGTATAGAGGTGGGTAAGCGCTATTGGCGCCTCATTGTTTTGGCAAATCCTTGCCTCTTAAGACGCCTCAAAGGTCTAGCCGGAATTAGATTTCGAGCAAGTAAGCTGCGGTGCCCCAGAAGTTTATCTCTATATCTGCTTGTATGCCTACCAATCTGCTCATCCACAGTAAACAGCTTTAGGTCAATAAATTATTAATTATTAATTATTATTATTTAATAAATAAATAAATAAATTAGATTAGAGTCGTCTGTTTCTACTAATAAAGCCTTAATCTTAGAACATTTACTCACACATTAATCACATAATCTCTGGTGGTGGTCATTGATTTGATTGGGTTTTCCTGGGTTTCCCCAATCCTAGCAACAAATGTAGAATCAATTTACATTTATTCACCCCAGAACTATTTATTTATTATTTTTATTTTAATTTAATTCTAATTTTTAAACATTTATATAATTTATTTTATATATTTAATTTAATCATTTTTAAATTTTATTGTAATGTTACATATTAATTAATTTCTGTCGACTGTTTATAGTTGACATTAAATAAATAAATAAAAAAAACATTCTAAGTTAGTCCAAATTATCCCAACTTCGAAAATTCAATACCAATTTTGGAAATTGGGTAAATTTTCGAAGTTGGTCCAAAATTATATAAAATTCGAAAATACAATATAAATTTTGGAAATTGGGTCAATTTTCAAACTTAGTCCAAAATTATCTTAAATTCGAAATAATAGTACCCCTTTTGAAAGTTGGGTCAATTTTCGAAGTTCATCAAAAATTATCCCAACTTCAAAAATTCAATAACAAATTGGGAAGTTGGATCAATTTTCGAAGTTGGTACAAAATAATCCCAACTTCGAAAATTCAATACCAATATAGGAAGATGGATCAATTTTCGAAGTTGCTCCAAAATTATCAAAACTTAAAAAATTCAATACAAATTTTGGAAGTTAGGTCAATTTTCGAAATTAGTCCAAAATTATCCCAAATTCGAAAAATCAAAAACCCATTTTGAAAGTTGGGTCTATTTTCGAAGTTGGTCTAAAATTATTTCAACTTCGAAAACTCAATACCAATTTAGGAAGTTGAGCAAATTTTTGAAAGTTGTACCAAATTATCCCAACTTCGAAAATTTAATACCAATTTTAGAAGTTGGGTCAATATTCTAAGTTAGCCCAAATTATCCCAACTTCGAAAATTCAATACAAATTTTGGAAGTTGGGTCTATTTTCGAAGTTGTTCCAAAGTTATCCCAACTCTGATAAATCAATACCAATTTTGTAAGTTGAATCAATTTTCCAAAATTATCCCAACTTCGAAAATTTAATACCAATTTTAGAAGTTGGGTTAATATGGTAATTTAGTCCAAATTATCCCAAATTCGATAATTCAAAACCAATTTTGGAAGTTGGGTCAATTTTCGAAGATGTTCCAAAGTTATCCCAACTTCGAAAAATTCTCTACCAAGTTTAGAAGTTGGGTCAATTTTCGAAGTTGGTACAAAATAATCCCAACTTCGAAAATTCAATACCAATTTAGGAAGATGGGTCAATTTTCGAAGTTGGTCCAAAATTATCCCAACTTCGAAAATTCAATACTAATTTTAGAAGATGGGTCAATTTTCTAAGTTAGTCCAAATTATACCAACTTCGAAAATTCAATACCAATTTTGGAAGTTGGTCCAAAATTATATAAAACTCGAAAATCCAATATAAATTTTGGACATTGGGTCAATTTCCAAAGTTGTAATAAAATTATCCCAACGTCGTAAAACAATACCAATTTTGGAAATTTCTTCAATTTTCAAACTTAGTCCAAAATTATCTTAAATTCGAAAAATCAGTACCCCTTTCGAAAGTTGGGTCAATTTTTGAAGTTCATCAAAAATTATCCCAACTTCGAAAATTCAATATCAATTTGGGAAGTTGGGTTAATTTTCGAAGTTGGTCCAAAATTATCGAAAATTCGAAAATTCAATATCAATTTTGGAAGTTGGGTCAATTTTCGAAGTTGGTACAAAATAATCCCAACTTCGAAAATTCAATACTAATTTTAGAAGATGGGTCAATTTTCTAAGTTAGTCCAAATTATACCAACTTCGAAAATTCAATACCAATTTTCGAAGTTGGTCCAAAATTATTCAAACTTTGAAAATTCAATACCAATTTTGGAAGTTGGGCAAATTTTTGGAAGTTGGGCCAAATCATCCCAACTTCGAAAATTCAATACCAATTTTAGAAGATGGGTCAATTTTCTAAGTTAGTCCAAATTATACAAACTTCGAAAAATCAATACCAATTTTGGAAGTTGGGTCAATTTTCGTAGTTGTTAAAAAGTTATCCCAACTTCGAACAATCAATACCAATTTTGGAAGTTAGGTCAATTTTCGAAATTTGTCCAAAATTATCCCAACGTCGAAAAAACAATACCAAAATTGGAAATAAGGTAAATTTTCGAAATTAGTCCAAAATTATGCCAAATTCGAAAAATCAATACCCATTTTGAAAGTTGGGTCAATTTTCGATGTTGGTACAAAATAATCCCAACTTCGAAAATTCAATACCAATTTAGAAAGATGGGGCAATTTTCGAAGTTGGTCCAAAATTAACAAATCTTCGAAAATTCAATACAAATTTTGAAAGTTGGATAATCTTTCGAAATTTGTTCAAAATTATCCCAACGTAGAAAAAACAATACCAATTTTGGAAATAAGGTCAATTTTCGAAATTAGTCCAAAATTATCCCAAATTCGAAAAATCAATACCCATTTTTAAAGTTGGGTCTATTTTCGAAGTTGGTCCAAAATTATATCAACTTCGAAAACTCAATACCAATTTAGGAATATGGGTCAATTTTGATATTGTTTTAAAATTATCCCATTTTCGAAAATTCAAATTTGATATTGTTCCAAAATTATCCCAACTTCGAAAATTCAATAGCAAGTTTAGAAGTTGGGTCAATTTTCGAAGTCAGCCCAAAATGATACCAACTTCTAAAATTCAATACCAATTTAGGAAGATGGGTCAATTTTTGAAGTTGCTCCAAAATTATCAAAACTTAAAAAATTCAATACAAATTTTGAAAGTTAGGTCAATTTTCGAAATTAGTCCAAAATTATCCCATTTTCGAAAATTCAATTTTGATATTGTTCCAAAATTATCCCAACTTAGTCCCAAATATCTCAACTTCGAAAAATCAATACCAATTTTGGAAGTTGGGTCAATTTTCGAAGTTGGTCCAAAATTATCCCAACTTCGAAAATTCAATACCAATTTTAGAAGATGGGTCAATTTTCTAAGTTAGTCCAAATTATACAAACTTCGAAAAATCAATACCAATTTTGGAAGTTGGGTCTATTTTCGAAGTTGTTCCAAAGTTATCCCAAATTCGAAAAATCAATACCAATTTTGGAAGTTCTGTCAATTTTCGAAATTTGTCCAAAATTATCCCAACGTCGAAAAATCAATACCAAATTTGGAAATAAGGTAAATTTTCGAAATTAGTCCAAAATTATCCCAAATTCGAAAAATCAATACCCATTTTGAAAGTTGGGTCAATTTTCGATGTTGGTACAAAATTATCCCAACTTCGAAAATTCAATACCAATTTAGAAAGATGGGGCAATTTTCGAAGTTGGTCCAAAATTAACAAAACTTCGAAAATTCAATACAAATTTTGAAAGTTGGGTAATCGTTCTAAATTTGTTCAAAATTATCGCAACATAGAAAAAACAATACAAATTTTGGAAATAAGGTCAATTTTCGAAATTATTCCAATATTATCCCAAATTCGAAAAATCAATACCCATTTTAAAAGTTGGGTCTATTTTCGAAGTTGGTCCAAAATTATATCAACTTCGAAAACTCAATACCAATTTAGGAATATGGGTCAATTTTGATATTGTTTTTAAAATTATCCCATTTTCGAAAATTCAAATTTGATATTGTTCCAAAATTATCCCAACTTGGTCAAAATATCTCAACTTCGAAAATTCAATACCAATTTTATAAGTTGGCTCAATTTTCGGAGTTGTTCTAAAGTTATCCCAACTTCGAAAAATCAATACCAATTTTGGAAGTTGGGTCAATTTTCGAAGTTCGTCCAAAATTATCCCAACTTCGAAAATTCAATACCAATTTTATAAGTTGGCTCAATTTTCGGAGTTTTTCTAAAGTTATCCCAACTTCGAAAAATAATACTAATTTCGGAAGTTGGGTCAATTTTCGAAGTTCGTCCAAAATTATCCCAACTTCGAAAATTCAATACCAATTTTAGAAGATGGGTCAATTTTCTAAGTTAGTTCAAATTATACAAACTTCGAAAAATCAATACCAATTTTGGAAGTTGGGTCTATTTTCGAAGTTGTTCCAAAGTTATCCCAATTTCGAAAATTCAATACCAATTTTGAAAGTTGGGTCAATTTTCGATGTTGGTACAAAATTATCCCAACTTCGAAAATTCAATACCAATTTGGGAAGTTGGGTCAATTTTCGAAGTTGGTCGAAAATTATCTAAAATTCGAAAATTCAATATAAATTTTGGAAGTTGGGCCAATTTCCAAAGTTGTAATAAAATTATCCCTGCTTCGAAAATTCAATACCAATTTAGGAAGTTGAGCAAATTTTTGAAAATTGTACCAAAATTATCCCAACTTCGAAAATTTAATACAAATTTTAGAAGTTGGGTCAATATTCTAAGTTAGCCCAAATTATCCCAACTTCGAAAATTCAATACAAATTTTGGAAGTTGGGTCTATTTTCGAAGTTGTTCCAAAGTTATCCCAACTCTGATAAATCAATACCAATTTTGTAAGTTGAATCAATTTTCCAAAATTATCCCAACTTCGAAAATTTAATACCAATTTTGGAAGTTGGGTCAATTTTCGAAGATGTTCCAAAGTTATCACAACTTCGAAAAATTGTCTACCAAGTTTAGTAGTTGGGTCAATTTTCGAAGTTGTTCCAAAGTTATCCCAATTTCGAAAATTCAATACCAATTTTGAAAGTTGGGTCAATTTTCGATGTTGGTCCAAAATTATCCCAACTTCGAAAATTCAATACTAATTTTAGAAGATGGGTCAATTTTCTAAGTTAGTCCAAATTATACCAACTTCGAAAATTCAATACCAGTTTTGCAAGATGGGTCAATTTTCGAAGTTGGTACAAAATTATCCCAACTTCGAAAATTCAATACCAATTTAGGAAGATGGGTCAATTTTCGAAGTTGCTCCAAAATTATCAAAACTTAAAAAATTCAATGCAAATTTTGGAAGTTAGGTCAATTTTCGAAATTAGTCCAAAATTCGAAAAATCAAAACCCATTTTGAAAGTTGGGTCTATTTTCGAAGTTGGTCTAAAATTATTTCAACTTCGAAAACTCAATACCAATTTAGGAAGATGGGTCAATTTTCGAAGCTGGTCCAAAATTATCCCATTTTCGAAAATTCAATTTTGATATTGTTTCAAAATTATCCCAACTTAGTCCAAATTATCTCAACTTCGAAATTTCAATACCAATTTTGGAAGTAGGCTCAATTTTCGAATTGTTCTTAAGTTATCCCAACTTCGAATAATAAATACCAATTTCGGAAGTTGGGTCTATTTTCGAAGTTGTTCCAAAGTTATCCCAACTCTGATAAATCAATACCAATTTTGTAAGTTGAATCAATTTTCCAAAATTATCCCAACTTCGAAAATTTAATACCAATTTTGTAAGTTGAATCAATTTTCCAAAATTATCCCAACTTCGAAAATTTAATACCAATTTTGGAAGTTGGGTCTATTTTCGAAGTTGTTCCAAAGTTATCCCAATTTCGAAAATTCAATACCAATTTTGAAAGTTGGGTCAATTTTCGATGTTGGTACAAAATTATCCCAACTTCGAAAATTCAATACCAATTTGGGAAGTTGGGTCAATTTTCGAAGTTGGTCGAAAATTATCTAAAATTCGAAAATTCAATATAAATTTTGGAAGTTGGGCCAATTTCCAAAGTTGTAATAAAATTATCCCTGCTTCGAAAATTCAATACCAATTTAGGAAGTTGAGCAAATTTTTGAAAATTGTACCAAAATTATCCCAACTTCGAAAATTTAATACAAATTTTAGAAGTTGGGTCAATATTCTAAGTTAGCCCAAATTATCCCAACTTCGATAATTCAATACCAATTTTGGAAGTTGGGTCAATTTTCGAAGATGTTCCAAAGTTATCACAACTTCGAAAAATTGTCTACCAAGTTTAGTAGTTGGCTCAATTTTCGAAGTTGTTACAAAATAATCCCAACTTCGAAAATTCAATACCAATTTAGGAAGATGGGTCAATTTTCGAAGTTGGTCCAAAATTATCCCAACTTCGAAAATTCAATACTAATTTTAGAAGATGGGTCAATTTTCTAAGTTAGTCCAAATTATACCAACTTCGAAAATTCAATACCAGTTTTGCAAGATGGGTCAATTTTCGAAGTTGGTACAAATTATCCCAACTTCGAAAATTCAATACCAATTTAGGAAGATGGGTCAATTTTCGAAGTTGCTCCAAAATTATCAAAACTTAAAAAATTCAATGCAAATTTTGGAAGTTAGGTCAATTTTCGAAATTAGTCCAAAATTCGAAAAATCAAAACCCATTTTGAAAGTTGGGTCTATTTTCGAAGTTGGTCTAAAATTATTTCAACTTCGAAAACTCAATACCAATTTAGGAAGATGGGTCAATTTTCGAAGCTGGTCCAAAATTATCCCATTTTCGAAAATTCAATTTTGATATTGTTTCAAAATTATCCCAACTTAGTCCAAATTATCTCAACTTCGAAATTTCAATACCAATTTTGGAAGTAGGCTCAATTTTCGGAATTGTTCTTAAGTTATCCCAACTTCGAATAATAAATACCAATTTCGGAAGTTGGGTCAATTTTCGAAGTTGGTCCAAAATTATTCAAACTTTGAAAAATCAATACCAATTTTGGAAGTTGGGCAAATTTTTGGAAGTTGGTCCAAAATTATCCCATTTTCGAAAATTAAATTTTTATATTATTCCAATATTATCCAAACTTCGAAAATTCACTACCAAGTTTAGAAGATGGGTCAATTTTCAAAGTCGGTCCAAAATGATACCATCTTCGAAAATTCAATACAAATTTTGGAAGTTGGGTCAATTTTCGAAGTGGTTCCAAAGTTATCCCAACTTCGAAAATTCTCTTCCAAGTTTAGAAGTTGGATCAATTTTCGAAGTTGGTAAAAAATTATCCCAACTTCGAAAATTCAATACCAATTTAGGAAGATGGGTCAATTTTCGAAGTTGCTCCAAAATTATCAAAACTTAAAAAATTCAATACAAATTTTGAAAGTTAGGTCAATTTTCGAAATTAGTCCAAAATTATCCCATTTTCGAAAATTCAATTTTGATATTGTTCCAAAATTATCCCAACTTAGTCCCAAATATCTCAACTTCGAAAAATCAATACCAATTTTGGAAGTTGGGTCAATTTTCGAAGTTGGTCCAAAATTATCCCAACTTCGAAAATTCAATACCAATTTTAGAAGATGGGTCAATTTTCTAAGTTAGTCCAAATTATACAAACTTCGAAAAATCAATACCAATTTTGGAAGTTGGGTCTATTTTCGAAGTTGTTCCAAAGTTATCCCAAATTCGAAAAATCAATACCAATTTTGGAAGTTCTGTCAATTTTCGAAATTTTGTCCAAAATTATCCCAACGTCGAAAATCAATACCAAATTTGGAAATAAGGTAAATTTTCGAAATTAGTCCAAAAATTATCCCAAATTCGAAAAATCAATACCCATTTTGAAAGTTGGGTCAATTTTCTAAGTTAGTCTAAATTATCCCAACTTCGAAAATTCAATACCAATTTAGAAAGATGGGGCAATTTTCGAAGTTGGTCCAAAATTAACAAAACTTCGAAAATTCAATACAAATTTTGAAAGTTGGGTAATCGTTCTAAATTTGTTCAAAATTATCGCAACATAGAAAAAACAATACAAATTTTGGAAATAAGGTCAATTTTCGAAATTATTCCAATATTATCCCAAATTCGAAAAATCAATACCCATTTTAAAAGTTGGGTCTATTTTCGAAGTTGGTCCAAAAATTATATCAACTTCGAAAACTCAATACCAATTTAGGAATATGGGTCAATTTTGATATTGTTTTAAAATTATCCCATTTTCGAAAATTCAAATTTGATATTGTTCCAAAATTATCCCAACTTAGTCCAAAATATCTCAACTTCGAAAATTCAATACCAATTTTATAAGTTGGCTCAATTTTCGGAGTTGTTCTAAAGTTATCCCAACTTCGAAAAATCAATACCAATTTTGGAAGTTGGGTCAATTTTCGAAGTTCGTCCAAAATTATCCCAACTCCGAAAATTCAATACCAATTTTATAAGTTGGCTCAATTTTCGGAGTTTTCTAAAGTTATCCCAACTTCGAAAAATAATACTAATTTCGGAAGTTGGGTCAATTTTCGAAGTTCGTCCAAAATTATCCCAACTTCGAAAATTCAATACCAATTTTAGAAGATGGGTCAATTTTCTAAGTTAGTTCAAATTATACAAACTTCGAAAAATCAATACCAATTTTGGAAGTTGGGTCTATTTTCGAAGTTGTTCCAAAGTTATCCCAATTTCGAAAATTCAATACCAATTTTGAAAGTTGGGTCAATTTTTGAAGTTGGTCCAAAATTATCCCAACTTCGAAAATTCAATACCAATTTGGGAAGTTGGGTCAATTTTCGAAGTTGGTCGAAAATTATCTAAAATTCGAAAATTCAATATAAATTTTGGAAGTTGGGCCAATTTCCAAAGTTGTAATAAAATTATCCCTGCTTCGAAAATTCAATACCAATTTAGGAAGTTGAGCAAATTTTGAAAATTGTACCAAGTATCCCAACTTCGAAAATTTAATACAAATTTTAGAAGTTGGGTCAATATTCTAAGTTAGCCCAAATTATCCCAACTTCGAAAATTCAATACAAATTTTGGAAGTTGGGTCTATTTCGAAGTTGTTCCAAAGTTATCCCAACTCTGATAAATCAATACCAATTTTGTAAGTTGAATCAATTTTCCAAAAATTATCCCAACTTCGAAAATTTAATACCAATTTTGGAAGTTGGGTCAATTTTCGAAGATGTTCCAAAGTTATCACAACTTCGAAAAATTGTCTACCAAGTTTAGTAGTTGGGTCAATTTTCGAAGTTGTTCCAAAGTTATCCCAATTTCGAAAATTCAATACCAATTTTGAAAGTTGGGTCAATTTTTGAAGTTGGTCCAAAATTATCCCAACTTCGAAAATTCAATACTAATTTTAGAAGATGGGTCAATTTTCTAAGTTAGTCCAAATTATACCAACTTCGAAAATTCAATACCAGTTTTTGCAAGATGGGTCAATTTTCGAAGTTGGTACAAAATTATCCCAACTTCGAAAATTCAATACCAATTTAGGAAGATGGGTCAATTTTCGAAGTTGCTCCAAAATTATCAAAACTTAAAAAATTCAATGCAAATTTTGGAAGTTAGGTCAATTTTCGAAATTAGTCCAAAATTCGAAAAATCAAAACCCATTTGAAAGTTGGGTCTATTTTCGAAGTTGGTCTAAAATTATTTCAACTTCGAAAACTCAATACCAATTTAGGAAGATGGGTCAATTTTCGAAGCTGGTCCAAAAATTATCCCATTTTCGAAAATTCAATTTTGATATTGTTTCAAAATTATCCCAACTTAGTCCAAATTATCTCAACTTCGAAATTTCAATACCAATTTTGGAAGTAGGCTCAATTTTCGGAATTGTTCTTAAGTTATCCCAACTTCGAATAATAAATACCAATTTCGGAAGTTGGGTCTATTTTCGAAGTTGTTCCAAAGTTATCCCAACTCTGATAAATCAATACCAATTTTGTAAGTTGAATCAATTTTCCAAAATTATCCCAACTTCGAAAATTTAATACCAATTTTGTAAGTTGAATCAATTTTCCAAAATTATCCCAACTTCGAAAATTTAATACCAATTTTGGAAGTTGGGTCTATTTTCGAAGTTGTTCCAAAGTTATCCCAATTTCGAAAATTCAATACCAATTTTGAAAGTTGGGTCAATTTTCGATGTTGGTACAAAATTATCCCAACTTCGAAAATTCAATACCAATTTGGGAAGTTGGGTCAATTTCGAAGTTGGTCGAAAATTATCTAAAATTCGAAAATTCAATATAAATTTTGGAAGTTGGGCCAATTTCCAAAGTTGTAATAAAATTATCCCTGCTTCGAAAATTCAATACCAATTTAGGAAGTTGAGCAAATTTTTTGAAAATTGTACCAAAATTATCCCAACTTCGAAAATTTAATACAAATTTTAGAAGTTGGGTCAATATTCTAAGTTAGCCCAAATTATCCCAACTTCGATAATTCAATACCAATTTTGGAAGTTGGGTCAATTTTCGAAGATGTTCCAAAGTTATCACAACTTCGAAAAATTGTCTACCAAGTTTAGTAGTTGGGTCAATTTTCGAAGTTGTTACAAAATAATCCCAACTTCGAAAATTCAATACCAATTTAGGAAGATGGGTCAATTTTCGAAGTTGGTCCAAAATTATCCCAACTTCGAAAATTCAATACTAATTTTAGAAGATGGGTCAATTTTCTAAGTTAGTCCAAATTATACCAACTTCGAAAATTCAATACCAGTTTTGCAAGATGGGTCAATTTTCGAAGTTGGTACAAAATTATCCCAACTTCGAAAATTCAATACCAATTTAGGAAGATGGGTCAATTTTCGAAGTTGCTCCAAAATTATCAAAACTTAAAAAATTCAATGCAAATTTTGGAAGTTAGGTCAATTTTCGAAATTAGTCCAAAATTCGAAAAATCAAAACCCATTTTGAAAGTTGAGTCTATTTTTCGAAGTTGGTCTAAAATTATTTCAACTTCGAAAACTCAATACCAATTTAGGAAGATGGGTCAATTTTCGAAGCTGGTCCAAAATTATCCCATTTTCGAAAATTCAATTTTGATATTGTTTCAAAATTATCCCAACTTAGTCCAAATTATCTCAACTTCGAAATTTCAATACCAATTTTGGAAGTAGGCTCAATTTTCGGAATTGTTCTTAAGTTATCCCAACTTCGAATAATAAATACCAATTTCGGAAGTTGGGTCAATTTTCGAAGTTGGTCCAAAATTATTCAAACTTTGAAAAATCAATACCAATTTTGGAAGTTGGGCAAATTTTTGGAAGTTGGTCCAAAATTATCCCATTTTCGAAAATTAAATTTTTATATTATTCCAATATTATCCAAACTTCGAAAATTCACTACCAAGTTTAGAAGATGGGTCAATTTTCAAAGTCGGTCCAAAATGATACCATCTTCGAAAATTCAATACAAATTTTGGAAGTTGGGTCAATTTTCGAAGTGGTTCCAAAGTTATCCCAACTTCGAAAATTCTCTTCCAAGTTTAGAAGTTGGATCAATTTTCGAAGTTGGTACAAAATAATCCCAACTTCGAAAATTCAATACCAATTTAGGAAGATGGGTCAATTTTCGAAGTTGGTCCAAAATTATCCCAACTTCGAAAATTCAATACTAATTTTAGAAGATGGGTCAATTTTCTAAGTTAGTCCAAATTATACCAACTTCGAAAATTCAATACCAATTTTGGAAGTTGGTCCAAAATTATATAAGATTCGAAAATACAATATAAATTTTGGAAATTGGGTCAATTTCCAAAGTTGTAATAAAATGATTCCAACGTCGAAAAACAATACCAATTTTGGAAATTACTTTAATTTTGAAACTTAGTCCAAAATTATCTTAAATTCGAAAAATCAGTACCCCTTTTGAAAGTTGGTCAATTTTCGAAGTTCATCAAAAATTATCCCAGCTTCGAAAATTCAATACCAATTTGGGAAGTTGGGTCAATTTTCGAAGTTGGTCCAAAATTATCGAAAATTCGAAAATTCAATATCAATTTTGGAAGTTGGGTCAATTTTCGAAGTTGGTACAGAATAATCCCAACTTCGAAAATTCAATACCAATATAGGAAGATGGGTCAAATTTCGAAGTTGCTCCAAAATTATCAAAACTTAAAAAATTCAATACAAATTTTGGAAGTTAGGTCAATTTTCGAAATTAGTCCAAAATTATCCCAAATTCGAAAAATCAAAACCCATTTTGAAAGTTGGGTCTTTTTTCGAAGTTGGTCTAAAATTATATCAACTTCGAAAACTCAATACTAATTTAGGAAGATGGGTCAATTTTCGAAGTTGGTCCAAAATTATTCAAGCTTTGAAAATTCAATACCAATTTTGGAAGTGGGGTCAATTTTCGAAGTTGGTTCAAAATTATCCCAACTTCGAAAATTCAATACCAATTTTAGAAGATGGGTCAATTTTCTAAGTTAGTCCAAATTATACAAACTTCGAAAAATCAATACCAATTTTGGAAGTTGGGTCTATTTTCGAAGTTGTTCCAAAGTTATATCAACTTCGAAAAATCAATACCAATTTTGGAAGTTATGTCAATTTTCGAAATTTGTCCAAAATTATCCCAACGTCGAAAAATCAATACCAAATTTGGAAATAAGGTAAATTTTCGAAATTAGTCCAAAATTATCCCAAATTCGAAAAATCAATACCCATTTTGAAAGTTGGGTCAATTTTCGATGTTGGTACAAAATTATCCCAACTTCGAAAATTCAATACCAATTTAGAAAGATGGGGCAATTTTCGAAGGTGGTCCAAAATTAACAAAACTTCGAAAATTCAATACAAATTTTGAAAGTTGGGTAATCGTTCTAAATTTGTTCAAAATTATCCCAACGTAGAAAAAACAATACAAATTTTGGAAATAAGGTCAATTTTCGAAATTAGTCCAATATTATCCCAAATTCGAAAAATCAATACCCATTTTAAAAGTTGGGTCTATTTTCGAAGTTGGTCCAAAATTATATCAACTTCGAAAACTCAATACCAATTTAGGAATATGGGTCAATTTTGATATTGTTTTAAAATTATCCCATTTTCGAAAATTCAAATTTGATATTGTTCCAAAATTATCCCAACTTAGTCCAAAATATCTCAACTTCGAAAATTCAATACCAATTTTATAAGTTGGCTCAATTTTCGGAGTTGTTCTAAAGTTATCCCAACTTCGAAAAATCAATACCAATTTTGGAAGTTGGGTCAATTTTCGAAGTTCGTCCAAAATTATCCCAACTTCGAAAATTCAATACCAATTTTAGAAGATGGGTCAATTTTCTAAGTTAGTTCAAATTATACAAACTTCGAAAAATCAATACCAATTTTGGAAGTTGGTTCTATTTTCGAAGTTGTTCCAAAGTTATCCCAATTTCGAAAATTCAATACCAATTTTGGAAGTTGGGTCAATTTTCGAAGTTGGTCCAAAATTATCCCAATTTCGAAAATTCAATACCAATTTTGGAAGTTGGGCAAATTTTTGGAAGTTGGACCAAAATCATCCCAACTTCGAAAATTTAATATCAATTTTAGAAGTTGGGTCAATTTTCTAAGTTAGTCCAAATTATCCCAAATCTTCGAAAATTCAATACAAATTTTGAAAGTTGGATAATCTTTCGAAATTTGTTCAAAATTATCCCAACGTAGAAAAAACAATACCAATTTTGGAAATAAGGTCAATTTTCGAAATTAGTCCAAAATTATCCCAAATTCGAAAAATCAATACCCATTTTAAAAGTAGGGTCAATTTTCGATGTTGGTACAAAATTATATCAATTTTGATATTGTTTTAAAATTATCCCATTTTCGAAAATTCAAATTTGATATTGTTCCAAAATTATCCCAACTTCGAAAATTCAATAGCAAGTTTAGAAGTTGGGTCAATTTTCGAAGTCAGCCCAAAATGATACCAACTTCTAAATTTCAATACCAATTTAGGAAGATGGGTCAATTTTCGAAGTTGCTCCAAAATTATCAAAACTTAAAAAATTCAATACAAATTTTGGAAGTTAGGTCAATTTTCGAAATTAGTCCAAAATTATCCCATTATCGAAAATTCAATTTTGATATTGTTCCAAAATTATCCCAACTTAGTCCAAAATATCTCAACTTCGAAAATTCATTACCAATTTTATAAGTTGGCTCAATTTTCGGAGTTGTTCTAAAGTTATCCCAACTTCGAAAAATCAATACCAAGTTTGGAAGTTTGGTCAATTTTCGAAGTTGGTCCAAAATTATCCTAACTTCGAAAATTCAGTACCAATTTTAAAAAGATGGGTCAATTTTCTAAGTTAGTCCAAATTATACAAACTTCGAAAAATCAATACCAATTTTGGAAGTTGGGTCTATTTTCGAAGTTGTTCCAAAGTTATCCCAACTTCGAAAAATCAATACCAATTTTGGAAGATATGTCAATTTTCGAAATTTGTCCAAAATTATCCCAACGTCGAAAAATCAATACCAAATTTGGAAATAAGGTAAATTTTCGAAATTAGCCCAAAATTATCCCAAATTCGAAAAATCAATACCCATTTTAAAAGTAGGGTCAATTTTCGATGTTGGTACAAAATTATCCCAACTTCGAAAATTCAATACCAATTTAGAAAGATGGGGCAATTTTCGAAGTTGGTCCAAAATTACCAATTTAACTTCGAAAATTCAATACAAATATTGAAAGTTGAGTAATCTTTCGAAATTTGTTCAAAATTATCCCAACGTAGAAAAAACAATACCAATTTTGGAAATAAGGTCAATTTTCGAAATTATTCCAAAATTATCCGAAATTCGAAAAATCAATACCCATTTTAAAAGTAGGGTCAATTTTCGATGTTGGTACAAAATTATCCCAACTTCGAAAATTCAATACCAATTTTGGAAGTTAGGTCAATATTCGAAGTTGCTCCAAAATTATCAAAACTTAAAAAATTCAATACAAATTTTGGAAGTTAGGTCAATTTTGAAATTAGTCCAAAATTATCCCATTTTCGAAAATTCAATTTTGATATTGTTCCAAAATTATCCCAACTTAGTCCAAAATATCTCAACTTCGAAAATTCAATACCAATTTTATAAGTTAGCTCAATTTTCGGAGTTGTTCTAAAGTTATCCCAACTTCGAAAAATCAATACCAATTTTGGAAGTTGGGTCAATTTTCGAAGTTGGTCCAAAATTATTTTTTTTTTTTTTTTTTTTTTTTTTTTTTTTATTTATTAAGTGTAGGATCCGTACTTCTCATCGTACCTTAACCACACAATAATTGCAAGTATTATGAGGGCCAAACCCCTTTGATGGGGAGTTAAATGTTAAATAAATTATATTATGTTTGTTGTGTTAGTATGGATTCTGTGATCGTTTTGGCGAAGCCTAGTCGTTTGGGCCTTCTGAGTCTTCGGGCAGGTAGTAGGTCTCTTGCAAGACGGCTTTGGTGTGCTTTTGTCCAAAATTATCCCAACTTCGAAAATTCAGTACAAATTTTAGAAGATGGGTCAATTTTCTAAGTTAGTCCAAATTATACAAACTTCGAAAAATCAATACCAATTTGGGAAGTTGGGTCAATTTTCGAAGTTGTTCCAAAGTTATCACAACTTCGAAAAATCAATACCAATTTTGGAAGTTAGGTCAATTTTCGAAATTTGTCCAAAATTATCCGAACGTCGAAAAAACAATACCAAATTTGGAAATAAGGTAAATTTTCGAAATTAGTCCAAAATTATCCCAAATTCGAAAAATCAATACACATTTTGAAAGTTGGGTCAATTTTCGATGTTGGTACAAAATTATCCCAACTTCGAAAATTCAATACCAATTTAGAAAGATGGGGCAATTTTCGAAGTTGGTCCAAAATTAACAAAACTTCGAAAATTCAATACAAATTTTGAAAGTTGGGTAATCTTTCGAAATTTGTTCAAAATTATCCCAACGTAGAAAAAACAATACCAATTTTGGAAATAAGGTCAATTTTCGAAATTAGTCCAATATTATCCCAAATTCGAAAAATCAATACCCATTTTAAAAGTTGGGTCTATTTTCGAAGTTGGTAGAAAATTATATCAACTTCGAAAACTCAATACCAATTAAGGAATATGGGTCAATTTTGATATTGTTTTAAAATTATCCCATTTTCGAAAATTCAAATTTGATATTGTTCCAAAATTATCCCAACTTCGAAAATTCAATAGCAAGTTTAGAAGTTGGGTCAATTTTCGAAGTCAGCCCAAAATGATACCAACTTCTAAAATTCAATACCAATTTTGGAAGTTGGGTCAATTTTCGAAGTTGGTCCAAAATTATCCCAATTTCGAAAATTCAATACCAATTTTGGAAGTTGGGCAAATTTTTGGAAGTTGGACCAAAATCATCCCAACTTCGAAAATTTAATACCAATTTTAAAAGTTGGGTCAATTTTCTAAGTTAGTCCAAATTATCCCAACTTCGAAAATTCAATACCAATTTTGGAAGTTGGGCAAATTTTTGGAAGTTGGACCAAAATCATCCCAACTTCGAAAATTTAATACCAATTTTAGAAGTTGGGTCAATTTTTTAAGTTAGTCCAAATTATCCCAACTTCGAAAAATCAGTACCCCTTTTGAAAGTTGGGTCAATTTTCGAAGTTCATCAAAAATTATCCCAACTTCGAAAATTCAATACCAATTTGGTAAGTTGGGCCAATTTCCAAAGTTGTAATAAAATTATCCCTACTTCGAAAATTCAATACCAATTTAGGAAGTTGAGCAAATTTTTGAAAGTTGTACCAAAATTATCCCAACTTCGAAAATTTAATACCAATTTTAGAAGTTGGGTCAATACTCTAAGTTAGCCCAAATTATCTCAACTTTGAAAATTTAATACAAATTTTGGAAGTTGGGTCTATTTTCGAAGTTGTTCCAAAGTTATCCCAACTCCGATAAATCAATACCAATTTTGTAAGTTGAATCAATTTTCAAAAATTATCCCAAATTCGAAAATTTAATACCAATTTTAGAAGTTGGGATAATATGGTAATTTAGTCCAAAGTATCCCAACTTCGAAAATTCAATACCAATTTTGGAAGTTGGGTCAATTTTCGAAGATGTTCCAAAGTTATCCCAACTTCGAAAAGTCAATACCAATTTTGGAAGTTGGGTCAATTTTCGAAGTTGGTCCATAATTATTCAACCTTTGAAAATTCAATACGATTTTTGGAAGTTGGGTCAATTTTCGAAGTTGGTCAAAAATTATCCCAACTTCGAAAATTCAATAAAAATATTGGAAGTTTAGCAAATTATTGAAAGTTGTACAAAATTATCCCAACTTCGAAAATTTAATACCAATTTTAGAAGTTGGGTCAATTTTCTAAGTTAGTCCAAATAATCCCAACTTCGAAAATTCAATACCAATTTTGGAAGTTGGGTCAATTATCGAAGTTGTACCAAAGTTATCCCAACTTCGAAAAATCAAGAGCAATTTTGTAAGTTGAATCAATTTTCCAAAATTATCCCAACTTCGAAAATTTAATAACAATTTTATAAGTTAGGTCAATTTTCTAAGTTAGTCCAAATTATCCCAACTTCGAAAATTTAATACCAATTTAGGAAGATGGGTCAATTTTCGAAGTTGGTCCAAAATTATCAAAACTTCGAAAATTTAATACAAATTTTGGAAAATTGTTCAAAATTATCCCAACGTCGAAAAAACAATACCAAATTTGGAAATTAGGACAATTTTCGAAATTAGTCCAAAATTATCCCAACTTTGAAAACTCAATACCAATTTTGGAAGTTGAGCAAATTTTTGAAAGTTGGACCAAAATTATCCCAACTTCGAAAATTTAATATCAATTTTAGAAGTTGGGTCAATATTCTAAATTAGCCCAAATTTTCCCAACTTCGAAAATTCAATACTAATTTTGGAAGTTGGGTCAATTATCGAAGTTGTACCAAAGTTATCCCAACTTCGAAAAATCAAGAGCAATTTTGTAAGTTGAATCAATTTTCCAAAATTATCCCAACTTCGAAAATTTAATAACAATTTTATAAGTTAGGTCAATTTTCTAAGTTAGTCCAAATTATCCCAACTTCGAAAATTCAATACCAATTTGGGAAGTTGGGTCAATTTTCGAAGTTGGTCCAAAATTATCTAAAATTCGAAATATCAATATCAATTTTGGAAGTTGGGTCAATTTCCAAAGTTGTAATAAAATTATCCCTATTTCGAAAATTCAATACCAATTTTGGAAGTTGAGCAAATTTTTGAAAGTTGTACCAAAATTATCCCAACTTCGAAAATTTAATATCAATTTTAGAAGTTGGGTCAATATTCTAAATTAGCCAAAATTTTCCCAACTTCGAAAATTCAATACAAAATTTGGAAGTTCGGCCTATTTTCGAAGTTGTTCCAAAGTTATCCCAACTCCGATAAATCAATACAAATTTTGTAAGTTGAATCAATTTTCCAAAATTATCCCAACTTCGAAAATTTAATACCAATTTTAGAAGTTGGGTCAATATAGTAATTTAGTCCAAATTATCCCAACTTCGAAAATTCAATACCAATTTTGGAAGTTGGGTCAATTTTCGAAGATGTTCCAAAGTTATCCCAACTTCGAAAAGTCAATACCAATTTTGGAAGTTGGGTCAATTTTCGAAGTTGGTCCATAATTATTCAACCTTTGAAAATTCAATACGATTTTTGGAAGTTGGGTCAATTTTCGAAGTTGGTCAAAAATTATCCCAACTTCGAAAATTCAATAAAAATATTGGAAGTTTAGCAAATTATTGAAAGTTGTACAAAATTATCCCAACTTCGAAAATTTAATACCAATTTTAGAAGTTGGGTCAATTTTCGAAGTTAGTCCAAATAATCCCAACTTCGAAAATTCAATTTCGATATTGTTCCAAAATTATCCCAACTTCGAAAATTCAATACCAATTTTGGAAGTTGGGTCTATTTTCGAAGTTGGACCAAAATTATCCCAACTTCGAAAATTTAATACCAATTTTAGAAGTTGGGCCAATTTTCTAAGTTAGTCCAAATTATCCCAACTTTGAAAATTCAATACGATTTTTGGAAGTTGGGTCAATTTTCGAAGTTGGTCAAAAATTATCCCAACTTCGAAAATTCAATAAAAATATTGGAAGTTTAGCAAATTATTGAAAGTTGTACAAAATTATCCCAACTTCGAAAATTTAATACCAATTTTAGAAGTTGGGTCAATTTTCTAAGTTAGTCCAAATAATCCCAACTTCTAAAATTCAATACCAATTTTGGAAGTTGGGTCAATTATCGAAGTTGTTCCAAAGTTATCCCAACTTCGAAAAATCATGAGCAATTTTGTAAGTTGAATCAATTTTCCAAAATTATCCCAACTTCGAAAATTTAATAACAATTTTATAAGTTAGGTCAATTTTCTAAGTTAGTCCAAATCATCCCAACTTCGAAAATTTAATACCAATTTAGGAAGATGGGTCAATTTTCGAAGTTGGTCCAAAATTATCAAAACTTCGAAAATTCAATACAAATTTTGGAAAATTTTTCAAAATTATCCCAACGTCGAAAAAACAATACCAAATTTGGAAATTAGGACAATTTTCGAAATTAGTCCAAAATTATCCCAACTTTGAAAACTCAATACCAATTTTGGAAGTTGAGCAAATTTTTGAAAGTTGTACCAATATTATCCCAACTTCGAAAATTTAATACCAATTTTAGAAGTTGGGTCAATTTTCTAAGTTAGTCCAAATTATCCAAACTTCGAAAATTCAATACCAATTTGGGAAGTTGGGTCAATTTTCGAAGTTGGTCCAAAATTATCTAAAATTCGAAAATTCAATATCAATTTTGGAAGTTGGGTCAATTTCCAAAGTTGTAATAAAATTATCCCTACTTCGAAAATTCAATACCAATTTAGGAAGTTAAGCAAATTTTTGAAAGTTGTACCAAAATTATCCCAACTTCGAAAATTTAATATCAATTTTAGAAGTTGGGTCAATATTCTAAATTAGCCCAAATTTTCCCAACTTCGAAAATTCAATACAAATTTTGGAAGTTGGGCCTATTTTCGAAGTTCTTCCAAAGTTATCCCAACTCCGATAAATCAATAGCAATTTTGTAAGTTGAATCAATTTTCCAAAATTATCCCAACTTCGAAAATTTAATACCCATTTTAGAAGTTGGGTCAATATAGTAATTAAGTCCAAATTATCCCAACTTCGAAAATTCAATACCAATTTTGGAAGTTGGGTCAATTTTCGAAGATGTTCCAAAGTTATCCCAACTTCGAAAAATCAATACCAATTTTGGAAGTTGGGTCAACTTTCGAAGTTGGTTCATAATTATTCAACCTTTGAAAATTCAATATGATTTTTGGAAGTTGGGTCAATTTTCGAAGTTGGTCTAAAATTATACCAACTTCGAAAATTCAATACCAAATTTGGAAGTTGGGCAAATTTTTGGAAGTTGGACCAAAATTATCCCAACTTCGAAAATTTAATACCAATTTTAGAAGTTGAGTCAATTTTTTAAGTTAGTCCAAATTATCGCAACTTCGAAAATTCAATTTCGATATTGTTCCAAAAATTATCCCAACTTCGAAAATTCAATACCAATTTTGGAAGTTGGGTCTATTTTCGAAGTTGGTCCAAAATTATCTAAAATTCGAAATATCAATATCAATTTTGGAAGTTGGGTCAATTTCCAAAGTTGTAATAAAATTATCCCTATTTCGAAAATTCAATACCAATTTTGGAAGTTGAGCAAATTTTTGAAAGTTGTACCAAAATTATCCCAACTTCGAAAATTTAATATCAATTTTAGAAGTCGAAAATTTAATATCAATTTTAGAAGTTGGGTCAATATTCTAAATTAGCCCAAATTTTCCCAACTTCGAAAATTCAATACAAAATTTGGAAGTTCGGCCTATTTTCGAAGTTGTTCCAAAGTTATCCCAACTCCGATAAATCAATACAAATTTTGTAAGTTGAATCAATTTTCCAAAATTATCCCAACTTCGAAAATTTAATATCAATTTTAGAAGTTGGGTCAATATAGTAATTTAGTCCAAATTATCCCAACTTCGAAAATTCAATACCAATTTTGGAAGTTGGGTCAATTTTCGAAGATGTTCCAAAGTTATCCCAACTTCGAAAAGTCAATACCAATTTTGGAAGTTGGGTCAATTTTCGAAGTTGGTCCATAATTATTCAACCTTTGAAAATTCAATACGATTTTTGGAAGTTGGGTCAATTTTCGAAGTTGGTCAAAAATTATCCCAACTTCGAAAATTCAATAAAAATATTGGAAGTTTAGCAAATTATTGAAAGTTGTACAAATTATCCCAACTTCGAAAATTTAATACCAATTTTAGAAGTTGGGTCAATTTTCGAAGTTAGTCCAAATAATCCCAACTTCGAAAATTCAATTTCGATATTGTTCCAAAATTATCCCAACTTCGAAAATTCAAAACCAATTTTGGAAGTTGGGTCTATTTTCGAAGTTGGACCAAAATTATCCCAACTTCGAAAATTTAATACCAATTTTAGAAGTTGGGCCAATTTTCTAAGTTAGTCCAAATTATCCCAACTTTGAAAATTCAATACGATTTTTGGAAGTTGGGTCAATTTTCGAAGTTGGTCAAAAATTATCCCAACTTCGAAAATTCAATAAAAATATTGGAAGTTTAGCAAATTATTGAAAGTTGTACAAAATTATCCCAACTTCGAAAATTTAATACCAATTTTAGAAGTTGGGTCAATTTTCTAAGTTAGTCCAAATAATCCCAACTTCTAAAATTCAATACCAATTTTGGAAGTTGGGTCAATTATCGAAGTTGTTCCAAAGTTATCCCAACTTCGAAAAATCATGAGCAATTTTGTAAGTTGAATCAATTTTCCAAAATTATCCCAACTTCGAAAATTTAATAACAATTTTATAAGTTAGGTCAATTTTCTAAGTTAGTCCAAATCATCCCAACTTCGAAAATTTAATACCAATTTAGGAAGATGGGTCAATTTTCGAAGTTGGTCCAAAATTATCAAAACTTCGAAAATTCAATACAAATTTTGGAAAATTTTTCAAAATTATCCCAACGTCGAAAAAACAATACCAAATTTGGAAATTAGGACAATTTTCGAAATTAGTCCAAAATTATCCCAACTTTGAAAACTCAATACCAATTTTGGAAGTTGAGCAAATTTTTGAAAGTTGTACCAATATTATCCCAACTTCGAAAATTTAATACCAATTTTCGAAGTTGGGTCAATTTTCTAAGTTAGTCCAAATTATCCAAACTTCGAAAATTCAATACCAATTTGGGAAGTTGGGTCAATTTTCGAAGTTGGTCCAAAATTATCTAAAATTCGAAAATTCAATATCAATTTTGGAAGTTGGGTCAATTTCCAAAGTTGTAATAAAATTATCCCTACTTCGAAAATTCAATACCAATTTGGGAAGTTGAGCAAATTTTTGAAAGTTGTACCAAAATTATCCCAACTTCGAAAATTTAATATCAATTTTAGAAGTTGGGTCAATATTCTAAATTAGCCCAAATTTTCCCAACTTCGAAAATTCAATACAAATTTTGGAAGTTGGGCCTATTTTCGAAGTTCTTCCAAAGTTATCCCAACTCCGATAAATCAATAGCAATTTTGTAAGTTGAATCAATTTTCCAAAAAATTATCCCAACTTCGAAAATTTAATACCCATTTTAGAAGTTGGGTCAATATAGTAATTAAGTCCAAATTATCCCAACTTCGAAAATTCAATACCAATTTTGGAAGTTGGGTCAATTTTCGAAGATGTTCCAAAGTTATCCCAACTTCGAAAAATCAATACCAATTTTGGAAGTTGGGTCAACTTTCGAAGTTGGTTCATAATTATTCAACCTTTGAAAATTCAATATGATTTTTGGAAGTTGGGTCAATTTTCGAAGTTGGTCTAAAATTATACCAACTTCGAAAATTCAATACCAAATTTGGAAGTTGGGCAAATTTTTGGAAGTTGGACCAAAATTATCCCAACTTCGAAAATTTAATACCAATTTTAGAAGTTGAGTCAATTTTTTAAGTTAGTCCAAATTATCGCAACTTCGAAAATTCAATTTCGATATTGTTCCAAAATTATCCCAACTTCGAAAATTCAATACCAATTTTGGAAGTTGGGTCTATTTTCGAAGTTGGACCAAAATTATCCCAACTTCGAAAATTTAATACCAATTTTAGAAGTTGGGTCAATTTTCTAAGTTAGTCCAAATTATCCCAACTTTGAAAATTCAATACGATTTTTGGAAGTTGTTTGCGTCAGATGGCAACGCCGAGCAGCTGATCCGGCTGCTCCACACGATACTCTCCCATCGATAGTATCGATACCCGACGATCGGCTATCGTGGAGTTGACCATCGCTAATTAAGAAATATCTCGCAAGAAATATCTCGCAAGTCACCCCGACTTGCATTTCACTTTGTGTTTGTAAACAAATTCAATTCTGCTCATACTCTTGTGCCCCACCGAAAGTTGCCAAATAAAGCAACAGTTAAGTTAAAACAAGTGCAACTCCGCGTTTTGTTTCCCCCAATTACACTCCCCCCTCACTCCACAGCTCATCAACGTATGTACATACGTACATACAACAGCAGCGGACACATAACAGTAGCTGACCACTCAACTCAACAGCGACGAGCAGCGGATTCTTCGCCGCTCAATATCACAGGAATCACACACCCTAGGACCCCAGGATTACATTCCCGCCCACTACAACAGAAGTTGGGTCAATTTTAGAAGTTGGTCCAAAATTATACCAACTTCGAAAATTCAATACCAATTTTGGAAGTTGGGCAAATTTTTGGAAGTTGCACCAAAATTTTCCCAACTTCGAAAATTTGATACCAATTATACAAGTTGAGTCAATTTTCTAAGTTAGTCCAAATTATCCAAACTTCGAAAATTCAATTTCGATATTATTCCAAAATTATCCCAACTTCGAAAATTCAATACCAATTTTGGAAGTTGGGTCTATTTTCGAAGTTGGACCAAAATTATCCCAACTTCGAAAATTTAATACCAATTTTAGAAGTTGGGTCAATTTTCTAATATAGTCCAAAATATCCCAACTTTGAAAATTCAATTCGATTTTTGGAAGTTGGGTCAATTTTTGAAGTTGGTCCAAAATTATCCCAACTTTGAAAATTCAATAAAAATATTGGAAGTTTAGCAAATTATTGAAAGTTGTACAAAATTATCCCAACTTCGAAAATTTAATACCAATTTTAGAAGTTGGGTCAATTTTCTAAGTTAGTCCAAATTATCCCAACTTCGAAAATTCAATACCAATTTTGGAAGTTGGGTATATTTTCGATGTTGGTCCAAAATTATATAAAATTCGAAAATACAATATAAATTTTGGAAATTGGCTCAATCTCCAAAGTTGTAATAAAATGATCCCAACGTCGAAAAACAATACCAATTTTCGAAATTACTTCAATTTTCAAACTTAATCCAAAATTATCTTAAATTCGAAAAATCAGTACCCATTTTGAAAGTTTGGTCAATTTTCGAAGTTCATCAAAAATTATAACAACTTCGAAAATTCAATACCAATTTGGGAAGTTGGGTCAATTTTCGAAGTTGGTCCAAAATTATCTAAAATTCGAAAATTCAAAATCAATTTTGGAAGTTGGGTCAATTTCCAAAGTTGTAATAAAATTATCCCAACTTCTAAAATTCAATACCAATTTAGGAAGTTGGGAAAATTTTTGAAAGTTGTACCAAAATTATCCCAACTTCGAAAATTTAATACCAATTTTAGAAGTTGGGTCAATATTCTAAGTTAGCCCAAATTCTCCCAGCTTCGAAAATTCAATACAAATTTTGGAAGTTGGGTCAATTTCCAAAGTTGTAATAAAATTATCCCAACTTCGAAAATTCAATACCAATTTAGGAAGTTGGGAAAATTTTTGAAAGTTGTTCCAAAGTTATCCCAACTCCGAAAAATCAATAGCAATTTTGTAAGTTGAATCAATTTTCCAAAATTATACGAACTTCGAAAATTTAATACCAATTTTAGAAGTTGGGTCAATATGGTAATTTAGTCCAAATTATCCCAACTTCGAAAATTCAATACCAATTTTGGAAGTTGAGCAATACCAATTTTAAAAGTTGGGTCTATTTTCAAAGTTGGTCCAAATATATCCCAACTTCGAAAATTCAATACCAATTTAGGAAGATGGATCAATTTTCGAAGTTGATCCAAAGTTATCAAAACATCGAAAATTCAATACAAATTTTGGAAATTTGTTCCAAATGATCCCAACGTTGAAAAAACAAAACCAATTTTGGAAATGGGGACAATTTTCGAAATTGGTCCAAAAATATCTCAAATTCGAAAAATTATACCCATTTTGAAAGTTGGTTGAATTTTCGAAGTTGGCCTTAATGATCGCAACTTCGAAAATTAAATACCAATTTTGGATGTTGGATCAATTTTCGAAGTTAGTCCAAATTATCCCAACTTCGAAAAATCAATAGCAATATTGTAAGTTGGTCAACTTTCGAAGTTGGTCCCAACTTCGAAAATTCAATAAAAATATTGAAAGTTTAGCAAATTATTGAAAGTTGTACTAAATTATCCCAACTTCGAAAATTTAATACCAATTTTAGAAGTTGGGTCAATTTTCTAAGTTAGTCCAAAGTTATCCCAACTTCGAAAAATCAAGAGCAATTTTGTAAGTTGAATCAATTTTCCAAAATTATCCCAACTTCGAAAATTTAAAAACAATTTTAGAAGTTAGGTCAGTTATCTAAGTTAGTCCAAATTATCCCAACTTCGAAATTTCAATACCAATTTAGGAAGATGTGTCAATTTTCGAAGTTGGTCCAAAATTATCAAAACTTCGAAAATTCAATACAAATTTTGAAAAATTGTTCAAAATTATCCCAACTTCGAAATAACAATACCAATTTTGGAAATTAGGACAATTTTCGAAATTAGTCCAAATTATCCCAACTTCGAAAATTCAATACCAATTTTGGAAGCTGGATTCATTTTTCGAAGTTGTTCTAAAGTTATCCCAACTTCGAAAAATCAATACCAATTTTGGAAGTTGGGTCAATTTTCGAAGTTGCTCCAAAATTATTCAAACTTTAAAAATGCAATACGATTTTTCTAAATAGGGTCAATTTTCGAAGTTGGTCCAAAATTATCACAACTTCAAAAATTCAATACCAACTTTGGAAGTTGGGTCTGTTTTCGAAGTTGGTCCAAATTTATATCAACTTCAAAACTCCATATTAATTTAGGAAGATGGGTCAATTTTCGAAGTTGGTCCAAAATTATCCCATTTTCGAAAATTCAATTTCGATATTGTTCCAAAATTATCCCAACTTCGAAAATTCAATACCAATTTTGGAAGTTGGGTCAATTTTCGAAGTTGGTACAAAATTATCCCAATTAGTCCAAATTATCCCAACTTCGAAATTTCAATACCAATTTAGGAAGATGTGTCAATTTTCGAAGTTGGTCCAAAATTATCAAAACTTCGAAAACTCAATACAAATTTTGAAAAATTGTTCAAAATTATCCCAATTTATTTATTTATTTAATGTCAACTATTTAATACCAATTTTAGAAGTTGGGTCAATATTCTAAGTTAGCCCAAATTCTCCCAGCTTCGAAAATTCAATACAAATTTTGGAAGTTGGGTCAATTTCCAAAGTTGTAATAAAATTATCCCAACTTCGAAAATTCAATACCAATTTAGGAAGTTGGGAAAATTTTTGAAAGTTGTTCCAAAGTTATCCCAACTCCGAAAAATCAATAGCAATTTTGTAAGTTGAATCAATTTTCCAAAATTATACGAACTTCGAAAATTTAATACCAATTTTAGAAGTTGGGTCAATATGGTAATTTAGTCCAAATTATCCCAACTTCGAAAATTCAATACCAATTTTGGAAGTTGAGCAATACCAATTTTAAAAGTTGGGTCTATTTTCAAAGTTGGTCCAAATATATCCCAACTTCGAAAATTCAATACCAATTTAGGAAGATGGATCAATTTTCGAAGTTGATCCAAAGTTATCAAAACATCGAAAATTCAATACAAATTTTGGAAATTTGTTCCAAATGATCCCAACGTTGAAAAAACAAAACCAATTTTGGAAATGGGGACAATTTTCGAAATTGGTCCAAAAATATCTCAAATTCGAAAAATTATACCCATTTTGAAAGTTGGTTGAATTTTCGAAGTTGGCCTTAATGATCGCAACTTCGAAAATTAAATACCAATTTTGGATGTTGGATCAATTTTCGAAGTTAGTCCAAATTATCCCAACTTCGAAAAATCAATAGCAATATTGTAAGTTGGGTCAACTTTCGAAGTTGGTCCCAACTTCGAAAATTCAATAAAAATATTGAAAGTTTAGCAAATTATTGAAAGTTGTACAAAATTATCCCAACTTCGAAAATTTAATACCAATTTTAGAAGTTGGGTCAATTTTCTAAGTTAGTCCAAAGTTATCCCAACTTCGAAAAATCAAGAGCAATTTTGTAAGTTGAATCAATTTTTCAAAATTATCCCAACTTCGAAAATTTAAAAACAATTTTAGAAGTTAGGTCAGTTATCTAAGTTAGTCCAAATTATCCCAACTTCGAAATTTCAATACCAATTTAGGAAGATGTGTCAATTTTCGAAGTTGGTCCAAAATTATCAAAACTTCGAAAATTCAATACAAATTTTGAAAAATTGTTCAAAATTATCCCAACTTCGAAATAACAATACCAATTTTGGAAATTAGGACAATTTTCGAAATTAGTCCAAATTATCCCAACTTCGAAAATTCAATACCAATTTTGGAAGCTGGATTCATTTTTCGAAGTTGTTCTAAAGTTATCCCAACTTCGAAAAATCAATACCAATTTTGGAAGTTGGGTCAATTTTCGAAGTTGCTCCAAAATTATTCAAACTTTAAAAATGCAATACGATTTTTCTAAATAGGGTCAATTTTCGAAGTTGGTCCAAAATTATCACAACTTCAAAAATTCAATACCAACTTTGGAAGTTGGGTCTGTTTTCGAAGTTGGTCCAAATTTATATCAACTTCAAAAACTCCATATTAATTTAGGAAGATGGGTCAATTTTCGAAGTTGGTCCAAAATTATCCCATTTTCGAAAATTCAATTTCGATATTGTTCCAAATTATCCCAACTTCGAAAATTCAATACCAATTTTGGAAGTTGGGTCAATTTTCGAAGTTGGTACAAAATTATCCCAATTAGTCCAAATTATCCCAACTTCGAAATTTCAATACCAATTTAGGAAGATGTGTCAATTTTCGAAGTTGGTCCAAAATTATCAAAACTTCGAAAACTCAATACAAATTTTGAAAAATTGTTCAAAATTATCCCAATTTATTTATTTATTTAATGTCAACTATACACAGTCGACAGAAATTTAAAATTAAATGTAAAATTAAAATTAAATTTAAAAATAATTAAATTATATATATTAAATATTTAAAAATATAAAATTAGAATTAAATTGAAGGATAAAATAAAAATAATAAATAAATAGTTCTGGGGTGAGTAAATGTAAATTGATTCAACATTCGTTGCTAGGATTGGGGAAACCCAGGAAAACCCAATCAAATCAATGACCACCACCAGAGATTAATTGATTAATGTGTGCGTAAATGTTCTAAGATTAAGGCTTTATTGGTAGAAATAGAAGACTCTAATCTAATAACCCCGTAAAGTCTGTTAAACTCAGAACATAGTACTCTAAAAGGTTCATGCATAAGGTAATTAGTAGGGCAAGTGCTAATTGTTAATAAGGAAAAGAAACGGGTAGATCTGATAGGAATTGAAAAGTTTAATTTGTTAAGCAAGAAAGGAGAGTTAATATCACCATTGATAAGTTTCAGAATAAAAGTGACACCCAGCATAGTGCGACGGTGTGAAAGGGAAGGAAGATTAATTAATAGTAATCTACTAGGATATGGCGGAAGGTTAAGTTGTGGTGACCAGTTTAAGTTTCTTAGTGCGAAAATTAGAAACTTCTTTTGCACCGATTCGATTTTGTCTTTATAAATCTGATACTGTGGAGACCACAAACAGGACCCATACTCGAGGATGGGACGTACCAGAGAGACATAAAGCTGTTTAGTCGTATAAGGATCATTGAATTCCTTAGACCAACGCTTAATGAAACCTAAGACCTTCATGGCTTTATTTACCATGAACTCAATGTGATCGTTGAATGAGAGTTTACGATCAAGTAAGATGCCTAGGTCATTAATTTGAGATATATTCTCAAGAAGATGGCCGTCTAACAAATATTGAACATGCACAGGAGAGTATGGTTTACGGAATCAAATGCTTTACTGAAGTCAGTGTAGATAACATTCGTTTGCATCGTACTATGAAACCCACTAATGACAATAGAGGAGAGTTCCAATAAGTTTGTTGTAGTAGATTTGGATCTCACAAAGCCATGCTGGGTTGGTGAGATGATTGAGCTACATAAGTGTTGCAGTTGAGAAGTAATGATTTTCTCGAATAATTTAGGAATAGCAGACAACTTAGAAATAGCTCTATAGTTCATGACGTCAGATTTAGAGCCTTTTTTGTGTAAGGGAATAACATAAGATTCTTTCCATAATTTAGGAAATAATCCGGTCGAAATGGACAAACAAAAGAGTTTAAGAATTGGCTTACAGAGCGAATTAGCACAGTATCTGAGAACACAGCCAGGCACCCCATCTAGCCCAGGAGAAAAAGATGGCTTGACCAGACTCAGCTCACAACCTAACGAACTTTCCGTAATCTGCGGACCGAAAACAGAGTTAGATGGATAGATTGTATAAGGATAAGGACGCTTAGAATCGTAAATCTTAGACGAATAAGTATCCTGGAAAAAATCTGCAAATAAGTCCGAAATATATTGATCGGTACTAGCTGTTTTCTCGTTAAGAGTTAAGGAAGAAGGATATGTAGCAGTTCGCCGTTTTAGATTTACGAAGTTGTAAAACTGCTTAGGATTTTTAGCAAATTGTAATCTACAGCGAGTTAAGTATGCACTATAGCAACGGTGGTTCAAAGTATCAAAGCCAGACTTAGCACTAACATACCTTGAAAAATCAGTAAGCCTACCAGATAATTTAAACTTTTTGTAAAGTTTAGATTTCAAATTTTTAAGTCTACAAAGTTCCCTAGAGAACCAAGGAAGTTTTGTAGACTTAGAATGATACACCCTAGGAACATGTATTTCAAAAATAGAGTTAATAGCTCTATAAAAAATGTCTATCGCACCTTCTAAATTATTAGAAGAGTACAATTCCGACCAATCGTAGTTATTAAATAAAATATTGAGATCACTAAAGTTTACTTTACTAAAGCAGTAGTGTTTAGTGGTTGGAAGTGTTTTATTTTGCTGCCCGGATGGTGACAGCAAAATAGCGAGCTCTAAAGTGGGGTGGAACGCATCTTCAGGTGAAACTAAAGGATCAATTCTTACAACAGTATCGCATACCTGATCTGATACAAAGACAAGATCAAGTATTCGGTTCCTGCTATTTCGAATTGAGTTGACCTGAGATAGATTAAGTTCAAGAAGTCCCAACAGAAACTCGTTAGAAGTCATTAAGTCGTTGTTATCCGACCAAATAACATCGGGCAAGTTAAAGTCACCAACAACTACCAAACAATCTTTATCCAAAAGCATGCTGGACAAAGATTGAATTACCGTTAAGTGAGCTAGGTAAACAGATAAATCAGACTGGGGAGGAATATATAAACAGGAAATATATAAGTTAATGTTATGAATTCGCACTTTCACACATACAATTTCTATATTAGTGGGGAGTTATTTACTAATTGCGATACAAGATTAGATTTTATCGCAATAAGGACGCCTCCACCTTTTCTATCCATTCTATCACATCTATAAGTAACATAAAGTGGTGAAAGTATAGATGCATCAAGAATGTCAGGTTTAAGCCAGGTCTCAGTAAATGCCAAAATGTTATGTTCGAAAGAAAAACTATCTACATAAAGGTTAGAAAGTTTTGACTTAAGGCCTCTAACATTCTGATAAGCTAACAGAATTGAAGAATTTATTAGTTTTTTTGACGGAACATTAGTAGGAAGAGAAGGGGGAACAGAAGACTTATGTCTCTTTTGCGGACTGTACTCCTTTACAACCATATCCTCCAGCCAAAAAGCATTAGTACAAATAGTACTAAATGCACTTGTGGGGACAGATATTTTGAAGGAGGAAATTTCTCTATGATGCTTAAATTTAAATTTCTCAACGGTCATGTTGGGACAATTATTATTAAGCTTGTTTAAAATATACGCCTTAACATCTTCAGTTGAAGTTTCAGATGCCAGGCGAGAAATAAAAATTTGGCGTCTATTAGGTATAGACTTCAGAGGTCTAGCAGTCTCCACTACGCTAGGAAGAACATTTGGAGGCGCGGGAAGCTTAGGAGAATTGAACACCCGAAGATGATTGACCTCAGATGACACAAGAGGCATATCATTTGAAGGCCTATCTTTTTTGGGTCTATTTGGTTTAGAGCTACGCGGGTTTGAAGTAGCTGCAGAAGGAATTGTTACAGTCATATTATCATTATTCAAAACCGGAGTGATAATTACCTCCGGTGGTAAGCTATTAGAAGGAGGCTCAGAGACCATAGGCGGCTCAGTAAAAATTTTAAAATTATTAAACTTAAATTCCATTGCCTGGAAATCCTTATGAAGAAGGTCAAAGCTTTTTTTCAACGCAAAGAAGTTATTGCGCGTATGCATTGCAAATGATTGCATATTAATCTCCGTCTCACGGCAAGCCTCGCAACACCATTTAAGGCCGGTCTTATTGGCGATGTAATCTTTTACACGCACTGTGAAACCTGCACATTTAACATGCGCTAGATTGTCACACAGCCAGCAGCTTATAAAATCTGCCTTAGGATCGGACATTACCTTACAGACTTTGATGCAGCACGAAGTCATGATGTAAGGAAATATAAGAAAGCAAAAAGAGAAATTGGAGAAATTGATAAGTGAGATTACAATTGAACTGTAACTAACCTTGTGTCGAGTGCTGTAGAAACACAACCAGCAATAACACAATGCAAACAGAGCAAGAGAGAGACAATAAGAATACAGTTATTATAAGAGCGGGCGATAAAGAGCGCAAGCTATATAGATACGCATGCAATGAGAGAGCACAAGTTAGGAGAGTGACGAAAAGACGAGAATAAGCGAAATAAAAAAAAAAAAAACACAGCTGTTAGCGACGCGCACTGTTTGTAAATATAATTACAAAAAATGCAAGTTTTATAAAACCAAACACACGTAGTTTGACACTAGCACCAGAAATACGCACTACACAATAATATTGTTAAATTTGGTACCTTTAAACGTATTAAACTACAGTAAGAGATACGGAATTTAAGTGATTTAAGAAGAGCAAAATTAGACACGTCTACTTTGTACAACAGCCACTGATAGTGTCTTCGAAATAACAATACCAATTTTGAAAATAAGGACAATTTTCGAAATTAGTCCAAATTATCCCAACTTCGAAAATTCAATACCAATTTTGGAAGCTGGGTTTATTTTTCGAAGTTGTTCTAAAGTTATCCCAACTTCGAAAAATCAATACCAATTTTGGAAGTTGGGTCAATTTTCGAAGTTGCTCCAAAATTATTCAAACTTTAAAAATGCAATACGATTTTTCTAAATAGGGTCAATTTTCGAAGTTGGTCCAAAATTATCACAACTTCGAAAATTCAATACCAATTTTGGAATTTGGGTCTATTTTCGAAGTTGGTCCAAATTTATATCAACTTCGAAAACTCCATATTAATTTAGGAAGATGGGTCAATTTTCGAAGTTGGTCCAAAATTATCCCATTTTCGAAAATTCAATTTCGATATTGTTCCAAAATTATCCCAACTTCGAAAATTCAATACCAATTTTGGAAGTTGGGTCAATTTTCGAAGTTGGTACAAAATTATCCCAACTTCGAAAATTCAATACCAATTTAGGAAGATGGGTCAATTTTCGAAGTTTGTCCAAAATTATGAAAACTTCGAAAATTCAATACAAATTTTGGAAAATTGTTCAAAATTATCCCAACGTCGAAAAAACAATACCAATTTTGGAAATTAGAACAATTTTCGAAATTAGTCCAAAATTATCCCAAATTCGAAAAATCAATACCCATTTTGAAAGTTGGGTCTAATTTCGAAGTTGGTCCCAACTTCGAAAATTTAATACCGATTTTAGAAGTTGGGTCAATATTCTAAGTTAGCCCAAATTCTCCCAGCTTCGAAAATTCAATACGAATTCAGGAAGATGGATCAATTTTCGAAGCTGGTCCAAAATTATCAAAACTTCTAAAATTCAATACAAATTTTGGAAATTTGTTCAAAGTTATCCCAACTTCGAAAATTCAATACCAATTTTGGAAGTTGAGCAAATTTTTGAAAGTTGGACCAAAATTATCCCAACTTCGAAAATTTAATACCAATTTTAGAAGTTGGGTCAATTTTCTAAGTTAGTCCAAATTATACCAACTTCGAAAATTCAATACCAATTTTGGAAGCTGTGTCAATTTTCGAAGTTGTTCTAAAGTTATCCCAACTTCGAAAAATCAATACCAATTTTGGAAGATGGGTCAATTTTCGAAGTTGGTCCAAAATTATGAAAACTTCGAAAATTCAATACAAATTTTGGAAAAATGTTCAAAATTATCCCAACGTCGAAAAAACAATACCAATTTTGGAAATTAGGTCAATTTTCGAAATTAGTCCAAAATTATCCCAAAATCGAAAAATCAATACCAATTTTAAAAGTTGGGTCTATTTTCAAAGTTGGTCCAAAATTATCCCAACTTCGAAAATTTAATACCAATTTTAAAAGTTGGGTTAATATTCTAAGTTAGCCCGAATTCTCCCAGCTTCGAAAATTCAATACAAATTTTTGAAGTTGGGTCAATTTTCGAAGTTGTTCCAAAGTTATCCCAACTCCGAAAAATCAATAGCAATTTTGTAAGTTGAATCAATTTTCCAAAATTATACGAACTTCGAAAATTTAATACCAATTTTAGAAGATGGGTCAATATGGTAATTTAGTCCAAAATATCCCAACTTCGAAAATTCAATACCAATTTTGGAAGTTGGGCAAATTTTTGGAAGTTGGACGAAAATTATCCCAAATTCGAAAATTTAATACCAATTTTAGAAGTTGGGTCAATTTTCTAAGTTAGTCCAAATTATACCAACTTCGAGAAATCAATACCTATTTTGGAAGTTAGGTCAATTTTCGAAATTTGTCCAAAATGATCCCAACGTTGAAAAAACAAAACCAATTTTGAAAATGGGGACAATTTTCGAAATTGGTCCAAAATATCCAAAATTCGAAAAATAATACCCATTTTGAAACTTGGGTTAATTTTCGAAGTTGGCCTTAATGATCCCAACTTCGAAAATTAAATACTAATTTTGGATGTTGGATCAATTTTCGAAGTTAGGTCAGTTATCTAAGTTAGTCCAAATTATCCCAACTTCGAAATTTCAATACCAATTTAGGAAGATGGGTCAATTTTCGAAGTTGGTCCAAAATTATCAAAACTTCGAAAATTCAATACAAATTTTGGAAAATTGTTCAAAATTATCCCAACTTCGAAAAAACAATACCAATTTTGGAAATTAGGACAATTTTCGAAATTAGTCCAAAATTATACCAACTTCGAAAATTCAATACCAATTTTGGAAGTTAAGCAAATTTTTGAAAGTTGGACCAAAATTAACCCAACTTCGAAAATTTAATACCAATTTTAGAAGTTGGGTAAATTTTCTAAGTTAGTCCAAATTATCCCAACTTCGAAAATTCAATACCAATTTTGGAAGTTGGGTAAATTTTCGAAGTTGGTCCAAAATTATATAAAATTCGAAAATACAATATAAATTTTGGAAATTGGGTCAATTTCCAAAGTTGTAATAAAATGATCCCAACGTCGAAAAACAATACCAATTTTCGAAATTACTTAAATTTTCAAACTTAATCCAAAATTATCTTAAATTCGAAAAATCAGTACCCATTTTGAAAGTTGGGTCAATTTTCGAAGTTCATCAAAAATTATCCCAACTTCGAAAATTCAATTCCAATCTGGGAAGTTGGGTCAATTTTCGAAGATGGTCCAAAATTATCTAAAATTCGAAAATTCAAAATCAATTTTGGAAGTTGGGTCAATTTCAAAAGTTGTAATAAAATTATCCCTAATTCGAAAATTCAATACCAATTTAGGAAGTTGGGAAAATTTTTGAAAGTTGTACCAAAATTATCCCAACTTCGAAAATTTAATACCAATTTTAGAAGTTGAATCAATATTCTAAGTTAGGCCAAATTCTCCCAGCTTCGAAAATTCAATAAAAATGTTGGAAGTTAGGTCAATTTTCGAAGTTGTTCCAAAGTTATCCCAACTTCGAAAAATCAATAGCAATTTTGTAAGTTGAATAAATTTTCCAAAATTATACGAACTTCGAAAATTTAATACCAATGTTAGAAGTTGGGTCAATTTTCTAAGTTAGTCCAAATTATACCAACTTCGAAAAATCAATACCTATTTTGGAAGTTAGTTCATTTTTCGAAATTTGTCCAAAACGATCTCAACGTTGAAAAAACAAAACCAATTTTAGAAATTGGTACAATTTTCGAAATTGGTCCAAAAATATCCCAAATTCGAAAAATAATACCCATTTTGAAAGTTTGGTGAATTTTCGAAGTTGGCCTTAATGATCCCAACTTCGAAAATTAAATACTAATTTTGGATGTTGGATCAATTTTCGAAGTTAGTCCAAATTATCCCAACTTCGAAAAATCAATAGCAATTTTGTAAGTTGGGTCAATTTTCGAAGTTGGTCCAAAATTATCCCAACTTCGAAAATTCAATAAAAATATTGGAAGTTTAGCAAATTATTGAAAGTTGTACAAAATTATCCCAACTTCGAAAATTTAATACCAATTTTAGAAGTTGGGTAAATTTTCTAAGTTAGTCCAAATTATCCCAACTTCGAAAATTCAATACCAATTTAGGAAGATGGGTCAATTTTCGAAGTTGGTCCAAAATAATCAAAACTTCGAAAATTCAATACAAATTTTGGAAAATTGTTCAAAATTATCCCAACGTCGAAAAAAACAATACCAATTTTGGAAATAAGAACAATTTTCGAAATTAGTCCAAAATTATCCCAAATTCGAAAAATCAATACCCATTTTGAAAGTTGGGTCTATTTTCGAAGTTGGTCCAAAATTATCCCAACTTCGAAAATTCAATACGAATTTAGGAAGATGGATCAATTTTCGAAGCTGGTCCAAAATTATCAAAACTTCTAAAATTCAATACAAATTTTGGAAAATTGTTCAAAGTTATCCCAAGTTCGAAAATTCAATACCAATTTTGGAAGTTGAGCAAATTTTTGAAAGTTGGACCAAAATTATCCCAACTTCGAAAATTTAATACCAATTTTAGAAGTTGGGTCAATTTTCTAAGTTAGTCCAAATTATACCAACTTCGAAAATTCAATACCAATTTTGGAAGCTGGGTCAATTTTCGAAGTTGTTCTAAAGTTATCCCAACTTCGAAAAATCAATACCAATTTTGGAAGTTGGGTCAATTTTCGAAGTTGGTCCAAAATTATTCAAACTTTAAAAATTCAATACGATTTTTAGAAGTTGGATCAATTTTTGAAGTTGGTCCAAAATTATGAAAACTTCGAAAATTCAATACAAATTTTGGAAGATTGTTCAAAATTATCCCAACGTCGAAAAAACAATACCAATATTGGAAATTAGGTCAATTTTCGAAATTAGTCCAAAATTATCCCAAAATCGAAAAATCAATACCAATTTTAAAAGTTGGGTCTATTTTCAAAGTTGGTCCAAATTATCCCAACTTCGAAAATTTAATACCAATTTTAGAAGTTGGGTCAATATTCTAAGTTAGCCCAAATTCTCCCAGCTTCGAAAATTCAATACAAATTTTGGAAGTTGGGTCAATTTTCGCAGTTGTTCCAAAGTTATCCCAACTCCGAAAAATCAATAGCAATTTTGTAAGTTGAATCAATTTTCCAAAATTATACGAACTTCGAAAATTTAATACCAACTTTAGAAGTTGGGTCAATATGGTAATTTAGTCCAAATTATCCCAACTTCGAAAATTCAATACCAATTTTGGAAGTTGAGCAAATTTTTGAAAGTTGGACCAAAATTATCCCAAATTCGAAAATTTAATACCAATTTTAGAAGTTGGTTCAATTTTCTAAGTTAGTCCAAATTATACCAACTTCGAAAAATCAATACCTATTTTGGAAGTTATGTCAATTTTCGAAATTTGTCCAAAATGATCCCAACGTTGAAAAAACAAAACCAATTTTGGAAATGGGGACAATTTTCGAAATTGGTCCAAAATATCCCAAATTCGAAAAATAATACCCATTTTCAAAGTTGGGTGAATTTTCGAAGTTGGCCTTAATGATCCCAACTTCGAAAATTAAATACTAATTTTGGATGTTGGATCAATTTTCGAAGTTAGGTCAGTTATCTAAGTTAGTCCAAATTATCCCAACTTCTAAATTTCAATACCAATTTAGGAAGATGGGTCAATTTTCGAAGTTGGTCCAAAATTATCAAAACTTCGAAAATTCAATACAAATTTTGGAAAATTGTTCAAAATTATCCCAACTTCGAAAAAACAATACCAATTTTGGAAATTAGGACAATTTTCGAAATTAGTCCAAAATTATACCAACTTCGAAAATTCAATACCAATTTTGGAAGTTGAGCAATTTTTTGGAAGTTGGACCAAAATTATCCCAACTTCGAAAATTTAATACCAATTTTAGAAGTTGGGTCAATTTTCTAAGTTAGTCCAAATTATCCCAACTTCGAAAATTCAATACCAATTTGGAAAAATGGGTTCATTTTTCGAAGTTGTTCTAAAGTTATCCCAACTTCGAAAAATCAATACCAATTTTGGAAGTTGGGTCAATTTTCGTAGTAGCTCACAAAATTTTTCAAACTTTAAAAATGAAATTCGATTTGTGGAAATTGGGTCAATTCAATTGGGTCAAAAATTCAACTTCGAAAACTCCATATTAATTTAGGAAGATGGGTCAATTTTCGAAGTTGGTCCAAAATTATCCCATTTTCGAAAATTCAATTTCGGTATTGTTCCAAAATTATCCCAACTTCGAAAATTCAATACCAATTTTGGAAGTTGGGCAAATTTTTGGAAGTTGGACGAAAATTATCCCAAATTCGAAAATTTAATACCAATTTTAGAAGTTGGGTCAATTTTCTAAGTTAGTCCAAATTATACCAACTTCGAAAAATCAATACCTATTTTGGAAGTTAGGTCAATTTTCGAAATTTGTCCAAAATGATCTCAACGTTGAAAAAACAAAACCAATTTTGGAAATGGGGACAATTTTCGAAGTTGGTCCAAAAATATCCCAAATGCGAAAAATAATACCCATTTTGAAAGTTGGGTGAATTTTCGAAGTTGGCCTTAATGATCTCAACTTCGAAAATTAAATACTAATTTTGGATGTTGGATCAATTTTCGAAGTTAGGTCAGTTATCTAAGTTAGTCCAAATTATCCCAACTTCGAAATTTCAATACCAATTTAGGAAGATGGGTCAATTTTCGAAGTTGGTCCAAAATTATCAAAACTTAGAAAATTCAATACCAATTTTGGAAGTTAGGACAATTTTCGAAATTAATCCAAAATTATACCAACTTATAAAATTCAATACCAATTTTGAAAGTTGAGCAAATTTTTGAAAGTTGGACCAAAATCATCCCAACTTCGAAAATTTAATACCAATTTTAGAAGGTGGGTAAATTTTCTAAGTTAGGCCAAATTCTCCCAGCTTCGAAAATTCAATAAAAATGTTGGAAGTTAGGTCAATTTTCGAAGTTGTTCCAAAGTTATCCCAACTTCGAAAAATCAATAGCAATTTTGTAAGTTGAATAAATTTTCCAAAATTATACGAACTTCGAAAATTTAATACCAATGTTAGAAGTTGGGTCAATTTTCTAAGTTAGTCCAAATTATACCAACTTCGAAAAATCAATACCTATTTTGGAAGTTAGTTCATTTTTCGAAATTTGTCCAAAACGATCTCAACGTTGAAAAAACAAAACCAATTTTAGAAATTGGTACAATTTTCGAAATTGGTCCAAAAATATCCCAAATTCGAAAAATAATACCCATTTTGAAAGTTTGGTGAATTTTCGAAGTTGGCCTTAATGATCCCAACTTCGAAAATTAAATACTAATTTTGGATGTTGGATCAATTTTCGAAGTTAGTCCAAATTATCCCAACTTCGAAAAATCAATAGCAATTTTGTAAGTTGGGTCAATTTTCGAAGTTGGTCCAAAATTATCCCAACTTCGAAAATTCAATAAAAATATTGGAAGTTTAGCAAATTATTGAAAGTTGTACAAAATTATCCCAACTTCGAAAATTTAATACCAATTTTAGAAGTTGGGTAAATTTTCTAAGTTAGTCCAAATTATCCCAACTTCGAAAATTCAATACCAATTTAGGAAGATGGGTCAATTTTCGAAGTTGGTCCAAAATAATCAAAACTTCGAAAATTCAATACAAATTTTGGAAAATTGTTCAAAATTATCCCAACGTCGAAAAAACAATACCAATTTTGGAAATAAGAACAATTTTCGAAATTAGTCCAAAATTATCCCAAATTCGAAAAAATCAATACCCATTTTGAAAGTTGGGTCTATTTTCGAAGTTGGTCCAAAATTATCCCAACTTCGAAAATTCAATACGAATTTAGGAAGATGGATCAATTTTCGAAGCTGGTCCAAAATTATCAAAACTTCTAAAATTCAATACAAATTTTGGAAAATTGTTCAAAGTTATCCCAAGTTCGAAAATTCAATACCAATTTTGGAAGTTGAGCAAATTTTTGAAAGTTGGACCAAAATTATCCCAACTTCGAAAATTTAATACCAATTTTAGAAGTTGGGTCAATTTTCTAAGTTAGTCCAAATTATACCAACTTCGAAAATTCAATACCAATTTTGGAAGCTGGGTCAATTTTCGAAGTTGTTCTAAAGTTATCCCAACTTCGAAAAATCAATACCAATTTTGGAAGTTGGGTCAATTTTCGAAGTTGGTCCAAAATTATTCAAACTTTAAAAATTCAATACGATTTTTAGAAGTTGGATCAATTTTGAAGTTGGTCCAAAATTATGAAAACTTCGAAAATTCAATACAAATTTTGGAAGATTGTTCAAAATTATCCCAACGTCGAAAAAACAATACCAATATTGGAAATTAGGTCAATTTTCGAAATTAGTCCAAAATTATCCCAAAATCGAAAAATCAATACCAATTTTAAAAGTTGGGTCTATTTTCAAAGTTGGTCCAAAATTATCCCAACTTCGAAAATTTAATACCAATTTTAGAAGTTGGGTCAATATTCTAAGTTAGCCCAAATTCTCCCAGCTTCGAAAATTCAATACAAATTTTGGAAGTTGGGTCAATTTTCGCAGTTGTTCCAAAAGTTATCCCAACTCCGAAAAATCAATAGCAATTTTGTAAGTTGAATCAATTTTCCAAAATTATACGAACTTCGAAAATTTAATACCAACTTTAGAAGTTGGGTCAATATGGTAATTTAGTCCAAATTATCCCAACTTCGAAAATTCAATACCAATTTTGGAAGTTGAGCAAATTTTTGAAAGTTGGACCAAAATTATCCCAAATTCGAAAATTTAATACCAATTTTAGAAGTTGGTTCAATTTTCTAAGTTAGTCCAAATTATACCAACTTCGAAAAATCAATACCTATTTTGGAAGTTATGTCAATTTTCGAAATTTGTCCAAAATGATCCCAACGTTGAAAAAACAAAACCAATTTTGGAAATGGGGACAATTTTCGAAATTGGTCCAAAAATATCCCAAATTCGAAAAATAATACCCATTTTCAAAGTTGGGTGAATTTTCGAAGTTGGCCTTAATGATCCCAACTTCGAAAATTAAATACTAATTTTGGATGTTGGATCAATTTTCGAAGTTAGGTCAGTTATCTAAGTTAGTCCAAATTATCCCAACTTCTAAATTTCAATACCAATTTAGGAAGATGGGTCAATTTTCGAAGTTGGTCCAAAATTATCAAAACTTCGAAAATTCAATACAAATTTTGGAAAATTGTTCAAAATTATCCCAACTTCGAAAAAACAATACCAATTTTGGAAATTAGGACAATTTTCGAAATTAGTCCAAAATTATACCAACTTCGAAAATTCAATACCAATTTTGGAAGTTGAGCAATTTTTTGGAAGTTGGACCAAAATTATCCCAACTTCGAAAATTTAATACCAATTTTAGAAGTTGGGTCAATTTTCTAAGTTAGTCCAAATTATCCCAACTTCGAAAATTCAATACCAATTTGGAAAAATGGGTTCATTTTTCGAAGTTGTTCTAAAGTTATCCCAACTTCGAAAAATCAATACCAATTTTGGAAGTTGGGTCAATTTTCGTAGTAGCTCACAAAATTTTTCAAACTTTAAAAATGAAATTCGATTTGTGGAAATTGGGTCAATTCAATTGGGTCAAAATTCAACTTCGAAAACTCCATATTAATTTAGGAAGATGGGTCAATTTTCGAAGTTGGTCCAAAATTATCCCATTTTCGAAAATTCAATTTTCGGTATTGTTCCAAAATTATCCCAACTTCGAAAATTCAATACCAATTTTGGAAGTTGGGCAAATTTTTGGAAGTTGGACGAAAATTATCCCAAATTCGAAAATTTAATACCAATTTTAGAAGTTGGGTCAATTTTCTAAGTTAGTCCAAATTATACCAACTTCGAAAAATCAATACCTATTTTGGAAGTTAGGTCAATTTTCGAAATTTGTCCAAAATGATCTCAACGTTGAAAAACAAAACCAATTTTGGAAATGGGGACAATTTTCGAAGTTGGTCCAAAAATATCCCAAATGCGAAAAATAATACCCATTTTGAAAGTTGGGTGAATTTTCGAAGTTGGCCTTAATGATCTCAACTTCGAAAATTAAATACTAATTTTGGATGTTGGATCAATTTTCGAAGTTAGGTCAGTTATCTAAGTTAGTCCAAATTATCCCAACTTCGAAATTTCAATACCAATTTAGGAAGATGGGTCAATTTTCGAAGTTGGTCCAAAATTATCAAAACTTAGAAAATTCAATACCAATTTTGGAAGTTAGGACAATTTTCGAAATTAATCCAAAATTATACCAACTTATAAAATTCAATACCAATTTTGAAAGTTGAGCAAATTTTTGAAAGTTGGACCAAAATCATCCCAACTTCGAAAATTTAATACCAATTTTAGAAGGTGGGTAAATTTTCTAAGTTAGTCGAAATTATCCCAACTTCGAAAATTCAATACCAATTTTGGAAGTTGGGTAAATTTTCGAAGTTGGTCCAAAATTATATAAAATTCGAAAATACAATATAAATTTTGGAAATTGGGTCAATTTCCAAAGTTGTAATAAAATGATCCCAACGTCGAAAAACAATACCAATTTTCGAAATTACTTAAATTTTCAAACTTAATCCAAAATTATCTTAAATTCGAAAAATCAGTACCCATTTTGAAAGTTGGGTCAATTTTCGAAGTTGGTCCAAAATTATTCAAACTTTAAAAATTCAATACGATTTTTAGAAGTTGGATCAATTTTTGAAGTTGGTCCAAAATTATGAAAACTTCGAAAATTCAATACAAATTTTGGAAGATTGTTCAAAATTATCCCAACGTCGAAAAAACAATACCAATATTGGAAATTAGGTCAATTTTCGAAATTAGTCCAAAATTATCCCAAAATCGAAAAATCAATACCAATTTTAAAAGATGGGTCTATTTTCAAAGTTGGTCCAAAATTATCCCAGCTTCGAAAATTCAATACAAATTTTGGAAGTTGGGTCAATTTTCGAAGTTGTTCCAAAGTTATCCCAACTCCGAAAAATCAATAGCAATTTTGTAAGTTGAATCAATTTTCCAAAATTATACGAACTTCGAAAATTTAATACCAACTTTAGAAGTTGGGTCAATATGGTAATTTAGTCCAAATTATCCCAACTTCGAAAATTCAATACCAATTTTGGAAGTTGAGCAAATTTTTGAAAGTTGGACCAAAATTATCCCAAATTCGAAAATTTAATACCAATTTTAGAAGTTGGTTCAATTTTCTAAGTTAGTCCAAATTATACCAACTTCGAAAAATCAATACCTATTTTGGAAGTTATGTCAATTTTCGAAATTTGTCCAAAATGATCCCAACGTTGAAAAAACAAAACCAATTTTGGAAAGGGGGACAATTTTCGAAATTGGTCCAAAAATATCCCAAATTCGAAAAATAATACCCATTTTCAAAGTTGGGTGAATTTTCGAGAAGTTGGCCTTAATGATCCCAACTTCGAAAATTAAATACTAATTTTGGATGTTAGATCAATTTTCGAAGTTAGGTCAGTTATCTAAGTTAGTCCAAATTATCCCAACTTCTAAATTTCAATACCAATTTAGGAAGATGGGTCAATTTTCGAAGTTGGTCCAAAATTATCAAAACTTCGAAAATTCAATACAAATTTTGAAAATTGTTCAAAATTATCCCAACTTCGAAAAAACAATACCAATTTTGGAAATTAGGACAATTTTCGAAATTAGTCCAAAATTATACCAACTTCGAAAATTCAATACCAATTTTGGAAGTTGAGCAATTTTTGAAGTTGGACCAAAATTATCCCAACTTCGAAAATTTAATACCAATTTTAGAAGTTGGGTCAATTTTCTAAGTTAGTCCAAATTATCCCAACTTCGAAAATTCAAAACCAATTTGGAAAAATGGGTTCATTTTTCGAAGTTGTTCTAAAGTTATCCCAACTTCGAAAACTCAATACCAATTTTGGAAGTTGGGTCAATTTTCGGAGTAGCTCACAAAATTATTCAAACTTTAAAAATGAAATTCGATTTGTGGAAATTGGGTCAATTCAATTGGGTCAAAAATTCAACTTCGAAAACTCCATATTAATTTAAGAAGATGGGTCAATTTTCGAAGTTGGTCCAAAATTATCCCATTTTCGAAAATTCAATTTCGGTATTGTTCCAAAATTATCCCAACTTCGAAAATTCAATACCAATTTTGCAAGTTGGGTCAATTTTCGAAGTTGGTACAAAATTATACAAACTTCGAAAATTCAATACCAATTTAGGAAGATGCGTCAATTTTCGAAGTTGGTCCAAAATTATGAAAACTTCGAAAATTCAATACAAATTTTAGAAAAATGTTTAAAATTATCCCAACGTCGAAAAAACAATACCAATTTTGGAAATTAGGTCAATTTTCGAAATTAGTCCAAAATTATCCCAAATTCGAAAAATCAATACCCATTTTGAAAGCTGGGTCTATTTTCGAAGTTGGTCCAAAATTATCCCAACTTCGAAAATTCAATACGAATTTAGGAAGATGGATCAATTTTCGAAGCTGGTCCAAAATTATCAAAACATCTTAAATTCAATACAAATTTTGGAAATTTGTTCAAAGTTATCCCAAGTTCGAAAATTCAATACCAATTTTGGAAGTTGAGCAAATTTTTGAAAGTTGGACCAAAATTATCCCAACTTCGAAAATTTAATACCAATTTTAGAAGTTGGGTCAATTTTCTAAGTTAGTCCAAATTATACCAACTTCGAAAATTCAATACCAATTTTGGAAGCTGGGTCAATTTTCGAAGTTGTTCTAAAGTTATCCCAACTTCGAAAAATCAAAACCAATTTTGGAAGTTGGGTCAATTTTCGAAGTTGGTCCAAAATTATTCAAACTTTAAAAATTCAATACGATTTTTGGAAGTTGGATCAATTTTCGAAGTTGGTCCAACATTATGAAAACTTCGAAAATTCAATACAAATTTTGGAAAATTGTTCAAAATTATCCCAACGTCGAAAAAACAATACCAATTTTGGAAATTAGGTCAATTTTCGAAATTAGTCCAAAATTATCCCAAAATCGAAAAATCAATACCAATTTTAAAAGTTGGGTCTATTTTCAAAGTTGGTCCAAAATTATCCCAACTTCGAAAATTTAATACCAATTTTAGAAGTTGGGTCAATATTCTAAGTTAGCCCAAATTCTCCCAGCTTCGAAAATTCAATACAAATTTTGGAAGTTGGGTCAATTTTCGAAGTTGTTCCAAAGTTATCCCAACTCCGAAAAATCAATAGCAATTTTGTAAGTTGAATCAATTTTCCAAAATTATACGAACTTCGAAAATTTAATATCAATTTTAGAAGTTGGGTCAATATGGTAATTTAGTCCAAATTATCCCAACTTCGAAAATTCAATACCAATTTTGGAAGTTGGGCACATTTTTGGAAGTTGGACGAAAATTATCCCAAATTCGAAAATTTAATGCCAATTTTAGAAGTTGGGTCAATTTTCTAAGTTAGTCCAAATTATACCAACTTCGAAAAATCAATACCTATTTTGGAAGTTGGGTCAATTTTCGAAATTTGTCCAAAATGATCCCAACGTTGAAAAAACAAAACCAATTTTGGAAATGGGGACAATTTTCGAAATTGGTCCAAAAATATCCCAAATTCGAAAAGTAATACCCATTTTGAAAGTTGGGTGAATTTTCGAAGTTGGCCTTAATGATCCCAACTTCGAAAATTAAATACTATTTTTGGATGTTGGATCAATTTTCGAAGTTAGGTCAGTTATCTAAGTTAGTCCAAATTATCCCAACTTAGAAATTTCAATACCAATTTAGGAAGATGGGTCAATTTTCAAAGTTGGTCCAAAATTATCAAAACTTCGAAAATTCAATACAAATTTTGGAAAATTGTTCAAAATTATCCCAACTTCGAAAAAACAATACCAATTTTGGATATTAGGACAATTTTCGAAATTAGTCTAAAATTATCCTAACTTCGAAAATTCAATACCAATTTTGGAAGTTGAGCAAATTTTTGAAAGTTGGACCAAAATTATCCCAACTTCGAAAATTTAATACCAATTTTAGAAGTTGGGTCAATTTTCTAAGTTAGTCCAAATTATCCCAACTTCGAAAATTCAATACCAATTTTAAAAGCTGGGTTCATTTTTCGAAGTTGTTCTAAAGTTATCCCAACTTCGAAAAATCAATACCAATTTTGGAAGTTGGGTCAATTTTCGAAGTTGCTCACAAAATTATTCAAACTTTAAAAATGCAATACGATTTTTGAAATTGGGTCAATTTTCGAAGTTGGTCCAAAATTATCACAACTTCAAAAATTCAACTACGAAAACTCCATATTAATTTAGGAAGATGGGTCAATTTTCGAAGTTGGTCCAAAATTATCCCATTTTCGGAAATTCAATTTCGATATTGTTCCAAAATTATCCCAACTTCGAAAATTCAATACAAATTTTGGAAAAATGTTTAAAATTATCCCAACGTCGAAAAAACAATACCAATTTTGGAAATTAGGTCAATTTTCGAAATTAGTCCAAAATTATCCCAAATCCGAAAAATCAATACCCATTTTAAAAGTTGGGTCTATTTTCGAAGTTGATATAAAATTATGAAAACATCGAAAATTCAATACAAATTTTGGAAATTTGTTCAAAATTATCCCAACGTCGAAAAAACAAAACCTATTTTGGAAATAAGGTCAATTTTCGAAATTGGTCCAAAGTTATCCCAACTTCGAAAATTCAATACCAATTTTGGAAGTTTGGCAAATTTTTGGAAGTTGGACGAAAATTATCCCAAATTCGAAAATTTAATACCAATTTTAGAAGTTGGGTCAATTTTCTAAGTTAGTCCAAATTATACCAACTTCGAAAAATCAATACCTATTTTGGAAGTTAGGTCAATTTTCGAAATTTGTCCAAAATGATCCCAACGTTGAAAAAACAAAACCAATTTTGGAAATGGGGACAATTTTCGAAATTGGTCCAAAAATATCCCAAATTCGAAAAATAATACCCATTTTGAAAGTTGGGTGAATTTTCGAAGTTGGCCTTAATGATCCCAACTTCGAAAATTAAATACTAATTTTGGATGTTGGATCAATTTTCGAAGTTAGGTCAGTTATCTAAGTTAGTCCAAATTATCCAAACTTCGAAATTTCAATACCAATTTAGGAAGATGGGTCAATTTTCGAAGTTGGTCCAAAATTATCAAAACTTCGAAAATTCAATATAAATTTTGCAAATTGTTCAAAATTATCCCAACTTCGAAAAAACAATACCAATTTTGAAAGCTGGGTTCATTTTTCGAAGTTGTTCTAAAGTTATCCCAACTTCGAAAAATCAATACCAATTTTGGAAGTTGGGTCAATTTTCGAAGTTGCTCACAAAATTATTCAAACTTTAAAAATGCAATACGATTTTTGGAAATTGGGTCAATTTTCGAAGCTGGTCCTAAATTATCACAACTTCAAAAATTCAACTTCGAAAACTCCATATTAATTTAGGAAGATGGGTCAATTTTCGAAGTTGGTCCAAAATTATCCCATTTTCGGAAATTCAATTTCGATATTGTTCCAAAATTATCCCAACTTCGAAAATTCAATACCAATTTTGGAAGTTGGGTCAATTTTCGAAGTTGGTACAAAATTATCCCAACTTCGAAAATTCAATACCAATTTAGGAAGATGCGTCAATTTTCGAAGTTGGTCCAAAATTATGAAAACTTCGAAAATTCAATACAAATTTTGGAAAAATGTTTAAAATTATCCCAACGTCGAAAAAACAATACCAATTTTGGAAATTAGGTCAATTTTCGAAATTAGTCCAAAATTATCCCAAATTCGAAAAATCAATACCCATTTTAAAAGTTGGGTCTATTTTCGAAGTTGATCCATAATTATCAAAACATCGAAAATTCAATACAAATTTTGGAAATTTGTTCCAAATTATCCCAACGTCGAAAAAACAAAACCAATTTTGGAAATTAGGTCAATTTTCGAAATTGGTCCAAAGTTATCCCAACTTCGAAAATTCAATACCAATTTTGGAAGTTGGGCAAATTTTTGGAAGTTGGACCAAAATTATCCCAACTTCGAAAATTTAATACCAATTTTAGAAGTTGGGTCAATATTCTAAGTTAGTCCAAATTATCCCAGCTTCGAAAATTCAATACAAATTTTGGAAGTTGGGTCAATTTACGAAGTTATTCCAAAGTTATCCCAACTCCGAAAAATCAATAGCAATTTTGTAAGTTGAATCAATTTTCCAAAATTATACGAACTTCAAAAATTTAATACCAATTTTAGAAGTTGGGTCAATTTTGGAAGTTAGTCCAAATTATCCCAACTTCGAAAATTCAATACCAATTTTGGAAGTTGGGCAAATTTTTGGAAGTTGGACCAAAATTATCCCAAATTCGAAAATTTAATACCAATTTTTAGAAGTTGGGTCAATTTTCTAAGTTAGTCCAAATTATACCAACTTCGAAAAATCAATACCTATTTTGGAAGTTAGGTCATTTTTCGAAATTTGTCCAAAATGATCTCAACGTTGAAAAAACAATCCCAATTTTAGAAATGGGGACAATTTTCGAAATTGGTCCAAAAATATCCCAAATTCGAAAAATAATACCCATTTTGAAAGTTGGGTGAATTTTCGAAGTTGGCCTGAATGATCCCAACTTCGAAAATTAAATACTAATTTTGGATGTTGGATCAATTTTCGAAGTTAGTCCAAATTATCCCAACTTCGAAAATTCAATAAAAATATTGGAAGTTTAGTAAATTATTAAAAGTTGTACTAAATTATCCCAACTTCGAAAATTTAATACCAATTTTAGAAGTTGGGTCAATATGGTAATTTAGTCCAAATTATCCCAACTTCGAAAATTCAATACCAATTTTGGAAGTTGGGCAAATTTTTGGAAGTTGGACCAAAATTATCCCAAATTCGAAAATTTAATACAAATTTTTAGAAGTTGGTTCAATTTTCTAAGTTAGTCCAAATTATACCAACTTCGAAAAATCAATACCTATTTTGGAAGTTAGGTCATTTTTCGAAATTTGTCCAAAATGATCTCAACGTTGAAAAAACAAAATCAATTTTAGAAATGGGGACAATTTTCGAAATTGGTCCAAAAATATCCCAAATTCGAAAAATAATACCCATTTTGAAAGTTGGGTGAATTTTCGAAGTTGGCCTGAATGATCCGAACTTCGAAAATTAAATACTAATTTTGGATGTTGGATCAATTTTCGAAGTTAGTCCAAATTATCCCAACTTCGAAAATTCAATAAAAATATTGGAAGTTTAGCAAATTATTGAGTTGTAAAAATTATCCCAACTTCGAAAATTTAATACCAATTTTTAGAAGTTGGTTCAATTTTCTAAGTTAGTCCAAATTATCCCAACTTCGAAAAATCAATAGCAATTTTGTAAGTTGGGTCAATTTTCGAAGTTGGTCAAAAATTATCCCAACTTCGAAAATTCAATAAAAATATTGGAAGTTTAGCAAATTATTGAGAGTTGTACAAAATTATCCCAACTTCGAAAATTTAATACCAATTTTAGAAGTTGGGTCAATTTTCTAAGTTAGTCCAAATTATCCCAACTTCGAAAAATCAATACCAATTTTGGAAGTTGGATAAATTTTCAAAGTTGGTCCAAAATTATATAAAATTCGAAAATACAATATAAATTTTGAAATTGGGTCAATTTCCAAAATTGTAATAAATGATCCCAACGTCGAAAAAACAATACCAATTTTCGAAATTACTTCAATTTTCAAACTTAATCCAAAATTATCTTAAATTCGAAAAATCAGTACCCATTTTGAAAGTTGTGTCTATTTTCGAAGTTGGTCCAAATTTATATCAACTTCGAAAACTCCATATTAATTTAGGAAGATGGGTCAATTTTCGAAGTTGGTCCAAAATTATCCCATTTTCGAAATTTCAATACCAATTTTTAGAAGTTGGGTCAATTTTCTAAGTTAGTCCAAATTATACCAACTTCGAAAAATCAATACCTATTTTGGAAGTTAGGTCAATTTTCGAAATTTGTCCAAAATGATCCCAACGTTGAAAAAACAAAACCAATTTTGGAAATGGGGACAATTTTCGAAATTGGTCCAAAAATATCCCAAATTCGAAAAATAATACCCATTTTGAAAGTTGGGTGAATTTTCGAAGTTGGCCTTAATGATCCCAACTTCGAAAATTAAATACTAATTTTGGATGTTGGATCAATTTTCGAAGTTAGGTCAGTTATCTAAGTTAGTCCAAATTATCCCAGCTTCGAAAATTCAATACAAATTTTGGAAGTTGGGTCAATTTACGAAGTTGTTCCAAAGTTATCCCAACTCCGAAAAATCAATAGCAATTTTGTAAGTTGAATCAATTTTCCAAAATTATACGAACTTCGAAAATTTAATACCAATTTTAGAAGTTGGGTCAATATGGTAATTTAGTCCAAATTATCCCAACTTCGAAAATTCAATACCAATTTTGGAAGTTGGGCAAATTTTTGGAAGTTGGACCAAAATTATCCCAAATTCGAAAATTTAATACAAATTTTTAGAAGTTGGTTCAATTTTCTAAGTTGGTCAAATTATACCAACTTCGAAAAATCAATACCTATTTTGGAAGTTAGGTCATTTTTCGAAATTTGTCCAAAATGATCTCAACGTTGAAAAAACAAAATCAATTTTAGAAATGGGGACAATTTTCGAAATTGGTCCAAAAATATCCCAAATTCGAAAAATAATACCCATTTTGAAAGTTGGGTGAATTTTCGAAGTTGGCCTGAATGATCCGAACTTCGAAAATTAAATACTAATTTTGGATGTTGGATCAATTTTCGAAGTTAGTCCAAATTATCCCAACTTCGAAAATTCAATAAAAATATTGGAAGTTTAGCAAATTATTGAGAGTTGTACAAAATTATCCCAACTTCGAAAATTTAATACCAATTTTTAGAAGTTGGTTCAATTTTCTAAGTTAGTCCAAATTATCCCAACTTCGAAAAATCAATAGCAATTTTGTAAGTTGGGTCAATTTTCGAAGTTGGTCAAAAATTATCCCAACTTCGAAAATTCAATAAAAATATTGGAAGTTTAGCAAATTATTGAGAGTTGTACAAAATTATCCCAACTTCGAAAATTTAATACCAATTTTAGAAGTTGGGTCAATTTTCTAAGTTAGTCCAAATTATCCCAACTTCGAAAATTCAATACCAATTTTGGAAGTTGGATAAATTTTCGAAGTTGGTCCAAAATTATATAAAATTCGAAAATACAATATAAATTTTGGAAATTGGGTCAATTTCCAAAATTGTAATAAAATGATCCCAACGTCGAAAAACAATACCAATTTTCGAAATTACTTCAATTTTCAAACTTAATCCAAAATTATCTTAAATTCGAAAAATCAGTACCCATTTTGAAAGTTGGGTCTATTTTCGAAGTTGGTCCAAATTTATATCAACTTCGAAAACTCCATATTAATTTAGGAAGATGGGTCAATTTTCGAAGTTGGTCCAAAATTATCCCATTTTCGAAATTTCAATACCAATTTTTAGAAGTTGGGTCAATTTTCTAAGTTAGTCCAAATTATACCAACTTCGAAAAATCAATACCTATTTTGGAAGTTAGGTCAATTTTCGAAATTTGTCCAAAATGATCCCAACGTTGAAAAAACAAAACCAATTTTGGAAATGGGGACAATTTTCGAAATTGGTCCAAAAATATCCCAAATTCGAAAAATAATACCCATTTTGAAAGTTGGGTGAATTTTCGAAGTTGGCCTTAATGATCCCAACTTCGAAAATTAAATACTAATTTTGGATGTTTGATCAATTTTCGAAGTTAGGTCAGTTATCTAAGTTAGTCCAAATTATCCCAACTTCGAAATTTCAATACCAATTTAGGAAGATGGGTCAATTTTCGAAGTTGGTCCAAAATTATCAAAACTTCGAAAATTCAATACAAATTTTGGAAAATTGTTCAAAATTATCCCAACTTCGAAAAAACAATACCAATTTTGGAAATTAGGACAAATTTCGAAAGTTGTCCAAAATTATACCAACTTCGAAAATTCAATACCAATTTTGGAAGTTGAGCAAATTTTTGAAAGTTGGACCAAAATTATCCCAACTTCGAAAATTTAATACCAATTTTAGAAGTTGGGTCAATTTTCTAAGTTAGTCCAAATTATCTCAACTTCGAAAATTCAATACCAATTTGGAAAAATGGGTTCATTTTTCGAAGTTGGTCCAAAATTATCACAACTTCAAAAATTCAACTTCGAAAACTCAATATTAATTTAGGAAGATGGGTCAATTTTTGTGCTGAAAGAAAGAATTCCAAATAGAAATCAGAACACACGACGAACGATGTGAACACGACAAACGTTTATTTAAGAAAGAGGAGGAATTAATAATCCACATACACAAGTATACATAATTGGTGGCTTATAATCGATAACGATTCAATTCGTGCATTAAGTGTTGGTAAACGTAAATTGATTTGAACTTGCAAACTTTAACACTTCTTCTCAAGTTCAATGTTTATAATAACATATTTCTTATTCAGTTAATCCAAGTAATTTAACAAACTTATTATGTTTTTCCTTTTGCAAATTCTTTGTAAAGATATCAGATACGTTATCATTTGTGGGAACATAAGAAAGACATACAATTTTCTTTGTTAAGACCTGCCGTATATAATGATACTTAATATCAATGTGCTTGGTGCGCTTATGATGAACGGGATTAGCTGCGATCTGCTGCGCACTAAGATTGTCTCCATTGATTTCAACTGACTCCGCTGGCGAATGAAAACTTATCTCTTCCAGAAGACGACGAAGATATACTGCCTCTTTTGCAGCTGTTGACAAGGCGACATATTCAGCCTCAGTGCTGCTCTGGGCGACCACTCCTTGTTTTTTGGATTCCCACGAGAATGTTGATCCTCCAAGGTAAAAACCGTAACCAGTATACGATTTTCTGTCTAGGCTGTCATTTGCCCAGTCTGCATCGACAAACGCATGCAGATGTTGACCAGTTTTGCGATAGTGCAGCTTCAAGTCAATCGTCTTTGCCAGGTATCGCAAAATGTGTTTTGCTGCAGACATGTGTTCGAGATGCGGATCCGTATTTCGCTGGGCTAACTTGCTCACTGAATGAGATATATCGGGCCGTGTTGATATGGCCAGATACGTAAGTGATCCTATTAACGATTGGTACTCAGTGACATCTGCTTTGTTGCATTTGCCTTCGCTGCAACTGATTCGAAATCCGGGGTCTAGGGGCGTCGATACTGAGCGACATGTGCTCATACTATATTTCTCTAGCAAACTCTTTATGTACTGCTTTTGACATATAGATATAGCACCTACATCTCCTTTACGCTGAATTTCTATTCCTAAAAAGTGATGTAACTGACCATTATCGTGGATATCGAATGTTTCCTGTAACTTTTTCTTAATGTAGACTAAATCAGACTGTTTTGAACAAGCTATAATTAGATCGTCTACATAAACAGCTATCAGATTGTACGAATCCTGACTAATCTTTTTATACAAACATGGCTCATTTTGAGTAGCTTCGAATCCTTGTCTTTTTAGTACCTCATCAAGTGTACCATTCCATACTCTGCCAGATTGCTTAAGTCCGTATAAAGCCTTCTTCAATTTCAGGACTCGATCCGGATACTCTTTGCTCACAAAGGGTTCAGGCTGTTTCATATAAATATCTTCGCTAAGCTCACTGTTCAAATATGCGTTTGAAACATCCATTTGATGTAAGAATAACTCTTTTTCAGCTGCGACTGCTAACAGTAATCTAATATTTTCATAGCGTATAACTGGCGAAAATGTTTCAGTAAAGTTTATCCCGTACTGCTGGCTGCATCCTTTAGCTACAAGTCTTGATTTATACCTCTCGATGTTACCCTGACCATTTCTCTTAATCCGAAAAACCCACATGCAACCAATGGCTTTTGCATTTGGCGGAAGGTCGACCAACGCCCACGTGTTGTTTGCAATCAGCGCTGCGTACTCCGACTTCATGGATGTCTCCCACTCAAACGCATGTTTGCCATGCAATGCTTGCTTAACTGTGTTTGGCGTTTCCATATCATAATAGGCAACCATATTGTGCAGCTCGTTGTACACTTTTCTTGGCCTTCCTGGTTGTCCAGTTCGGATAGTCCTGGGCCTACCAGGACCACGGTGAACAACTGGCTCATCAGCTTGACTGCTTGAAGAATCTGAATCGCCGAAACTCTGATACAGCTCCTGGTCGTCATTTGATTGGCCTAATTCACTGTCTTCGGAAACTGACTCTTGGCCATGGGTGTCATCTTGGGCCGCTTGCTCGGAAAAGACATCTCGACATCTCGACACATTACTCGCCGGAGCTTCTTCAGACCTTTGTTTCTTGTGCGTATTGCTGCTAATGATAAAAGAATGAATATTATTTACTGGTGCAGAACCAGCTTCGACTGGTTGTGCTTCTCCTTCGACAAACTTAACATCACGACGCTCAACCACTTGTTTCGTCTCTTTGTCGAAAAGACGGTATGCCTTGGCAGTTAGAGAATACCCAACGAATACGTATTCTTTGCCCTTGGCTCTAAACTTCTTGTGCTGCATCTTGTCTAGCGCATAGACCGGAGAACCAAATATACGGAAATGATTTACGGATGGCCTTCGTCCGCTCAGACTTCATAAGGAGTAACGCCATCCAGCGCCTTCGAAGGAGCCCTATTTCGTATATACGTTGCAGTTGCAACAGCCTCAGCCCACAGCGATTCTTGCACGTTTGCGTGAACCATCATAGCACGCGCCATTTCCACGAGCGTGCGGTTCGCTCTCTCGGCCACACCGTTTTGTTGAGGCGTATAAGGAACAGTTAATTGTCTCTTAATACCACACTTCTTTAAGAACGCATCGAATTTGCCATTAATGTACTCTCTACCGTTGTCACTACGAATTGCCTTTATTTTCGTTTGCAATTGACACTCCACTAAATTTTTAAATGTCTCAAATTTCTCGAATGCTTCATCTTTGGATTTCATAAAATACACGAAAATTCTTTTCGACCGATCGTCTATAAACGTTATGAAATACTTAGCACCACCAACTGAAGGAACATTTATTGGACCGCATACATCAGTATGTATCAAATCTAAACAATGCGACGCACCTTTTGTGCTTTCTTGGAATGGCAATGCACATATTTTAGATAAATTGCACGTGTTGCAATTTATTTCGGCCGGAAAGTTCTTTAAGTCAATACCGTGTACGCACTCACTTTTAATTAAATCATTCAGACTTCGAAAATTCAAATGTCCGTATCGATTGTGCCAAACAATTGCTTTTTCCTGCATGGAAAACAGCTGATGTGTACTTACATCGTTAAATAAAAACAAATTTTCTTTTAGTTCCACTTTTAATAACACTTCTCCATTTTTGCATTTTACTGAAGCGTATTTGTCTTTAAAAATTACCGAATGCCCGAATTTCAATGCCTTGCTGACCGAATAGAAATTGATATGCAAAGATGGCACGTACAAAACGTCGTTCAATAAAATATCACAATTTGGTGTTTTTATTTTTACTTTGCCTTTGCCCGCTGAATCTATGTATTTATCAGCCGCTAACATTATTTGCTCTGTTTTCTCTTCATACCACACAAACAAATCTTTCTCGAAACACATATGCGTTGTCGCGCCACTGTCGAGACACCAAGTACCGTATTTTGAGAGTTCTTTTTGCACTGCGGCGTACGCAGCATACGAGCATTTATGTTTTTTGTCTCGCTCTTCTTCACTCTTGGCTTTGCACTGCACCGCTTTGTGTCCGCGCCTTTTACATTTAAAACAAATTCCGGTGAATTTTGCATTTTTCTTTTCACGCTGTTCATTTTTATTTTCCTTTTGTCCGTTTTCGTACCCACATAGAATGCTTGCTGGCTATTGCCTATTTCACAATTTTGTGCAAGTCTATCAGCCTCTGCTAATAACTTCGCCTTAATTATTTCGAACGATGGCAATGAGTCTCTCGTTTCCATGGCTACCACGAAATGTTCAAATTCTGAGCTTAAACTTGAGAGTAATATAATTACTTTTAGCTCATCTTGCAAATCAATGCTTACTTCTCTTAATTTATCCACAACCTCAATAAAAGAGTTTACGTATTGCGCCATGTTACCGTTTATGTCCAATTTCATATTTAACAGCTTTTTATAAAGCGACACTTTATGAATAGGTCCCGTTGGTACATGCACTTGGCGTAATCTGTCCCACGCTTCTTTTGAAGAGTTCAAATTTTTAACATAACTTAATTGCGAAACAGTTACATTTAACACAATCAACGCGAGCGCCTTTTGATCTAACAAGATCGTATTTGGAGTCTCTTCTTTGACTTCCAATTGTCCGCTAACGACACTCCATAGTTCTTGGTGTATCAAAACACTTTTCATTTGAATGCACCACACATCATAGTTTTGCTCACTTAACTTTTCTATTTGAAATTGACTCATTTTCTTTCACTTTATGGACTGGGCCCATAACCAATGTTGGAGATCAAAAGTCTGCACAGTGCTGAAAGAAAGAATTCCAAATAGAAATCAGAACACACGACGAACGATGTGAACACGACAAACGTTTATTTAAGAAAGAGGAGGAATTAATAATCCACATACACAAGTATACATAATTGGTGGCTTATAATCGATAACGATTCAATTCGTGCATTAAGTGTTGGTAAACGTAAATTGATTTGAACTTGCAAACTTTAACAATTTTCGAAGTTGGTCCAAAATTATCCCATTTTCGGAAAATCAATTTCGATATTGTTCCAAAATTATCCCAACTTCGAAAATTCACTACAAATTTTGGAAGTTGGGTCAATTTAATAAGTTGGTACAAAATTATCCCAACTTCGAAAATTCAATACAAATTTTGGAAAAATGTTTAAAATTATCCCAACGTCGAAAAAACAATACCAATTTTGGAAATTAGGTCAATTTTCGAAGTTGGTCCAAAATTATGAAAACTTCGAAAATTCAATACAAATTTTGGAAAAATGTTTAAAATTATCCCAACGTCGAAAAAACAATACCAATTTTGGAAATTAGGTCAATTTTCGAAATTAGTCCAAAATTATCCCAAATTCGAAAAATCAATACCCATTTTAAAAGTTGTGTCTATTTTCGAAGTTGATCCAAAATTATCAAAACATCGAAAATTCAATACAAATTTTGGAAATTTGTTCCAAATTATCCCAACGTCGAAAAAACAAAACCAATTTTGGAAATTAGGTCAATTTTCGAAATTGGTCCAAAGTTATCCCAACTTCGAAAATTCAATACCAATTTTGGAAGTTGGGCAAATTTTTGGAATTTGGACCAAAATTATCCCAACTTCGAAAATTTAATACCAATTTTAGAAGTTGGGTCAATATTCTAAGTTAGCCCAAATTATGCCAGCTTCGAAAATTCAATACAAATTTTGGAAGTTGGGTCAATTTACGAAGTTGTTCCAAAGTTATCCCAACTCCGAAAAATCAATAGCAATTTTGTAAGGTGAATCAATTTTCCAAAATTATACGAACTTCGAAAATTTAATACCAATTTTAGAAGTTGGGTCAATATGGTAATTTAGTCCAAATTATCCCAACTTCGAAAATTCAATACCAATTTTGGAAGTTGGGCAAATTTTTGGAAGTTGGACCAAAATTATCCCAAATTCGAAAATTTAATACCAATTTTTAGAAGTTGGGTCAATTTTGTAAGTTAGTCCAAATTATACCAACTTCGAAAAATCAATACCTATTTTGGAAGTTAGGTCATTTTTCGAAATTTGTCCAAAATGATCTCAACGTTGAAAAAACAAAACCAATTTTAGAAATGGGGACAATTTTCGAAATTGGTCCAAAAATATCCCAAATTCGAAAAATAATACTCATTTTGAAAGTTGGGTGAATTTTCGAAGATGGCCTGAATGATCCCAACTTCGAAAATTGAATACTAATTTTGGATGTTGGATCAATTTTCGAAGTTAGTCCAAATTATCCCAACTTCGAAAATTCAATAAAAATATTGGAAGTTTAGCAAATTATTGAAAGTTGTACTAATTATCCCAACTTCGAAAATTTAATACCAATTTTAGAAGTTGGGTAAATTTTCTAAGTTAGTCGAAATTATCCCAACTTCGAAAATTCAATACCAATTTTGGAAGTTGGATAAATTTTCGAAGTTGGTCCAAAATTACATAAAATTCGAAAATACAATATAAATTTTGGAAATTGGGTCAATTTCCAAAGTTGTAATAAAATGATCCCAACGTCGAAAACCAATACCAATTTTCGAAATTACTTCAATTTTCAAACTTAATCCAAAATTATCTTAAATTCGAAAAATCAGTACCCATTTTGAAAGTTGGGTCTATTTTCGAAGTTGGTCCAAATTTATATCAACTTCGAAAACTCCATATTAATTTAGGAAGATGGGTCAATTTTCGAAGTTGGTCCAAAATTATCCCATTTTCGAAAATTCAATTTCGATATTGTTCCAAAATTATCCCAACTTCGAAAATTCAATACCAATTTTGGAAGTTGGGTCAATTTTCGAAGTTGGTACAAAATAATCCCAACTTCGAAAATTCAATACCAATTTAGGAAGATGGGTCAATTTTCGAAGTTGGTCCAAAATTATGAAAACTTCGAAAATTCAATACAAATTTTGGAAAATTGTTTAAAATTATCCCAACGTCGAAAAAACAATACCAATTTTGGAAATTAGGTCAATTTTCGAAATTAGTCCAAAATTATCCCAAATTCGAAAAATCAATACCCATTTTAAAAGTTGGGTCTATTTTCGAAGTTGATCCAAAATTATCAAAACATCGAAAATTCAATACAAATTTTGGAAATTTGTTCCAAATTATCCCAAAGTCGATAAAACAAAACCAATTTTGGAAATTAAGTTAATTTTCGAAATTGGTCCAAAGTTATCCCAACTTCGAAAATTCAATACCAATTTTGGAAGTTGGGCAAATTTTTGAAAGTTGGACCAAAATCATCCCAACTTCGAAAATTTAATACCAATTTTAGAAGTTGGGTAAATTTTCTAAGTTAGTCCAAATTATCCCAACTTCGAAAATTCAATACCAATTTTGGAAGTTGGGCAAATTTTTGAAAGTTGGACCAAAATCATCCCAACTTCGAAAATTTAATACCAATTTTAGAAGTTGGGTAAATTTTCTAAGTTAGTCCAAATTATCCCAACTTCGAAAATTCAATACCAATTTTGGAAGTTGGGTAAATTTTCGAAGTTGGTCCAAAATTATATAAAATTCGAAAATACAATATAAATTTTGGAAATTGGGTCAATTTCCAAAGTTGTAATAAAATGATCCCAAAGTCGAAAAACAATACCAATTTTCGAAATTACTTCAATTTTCAAACTTAATCCAAAATTATCTTAAATTCGAAAAATCAGTACCCATTTTGAAAGTTGGGTCTATTTTCGAAGTTGGTCCAAATTTATATCAACTTCGAAAACTCCATATTAATTTAGGAAGATGGGTCAATTTTCGAAGTTGGTCCAAAATTATCCCATTTTCGAAAATTCAATTTCGATATTGTTCCAAAATTATCCCAACTTCGAAAATTCAATACCAATTTAGGAAGATGGGTCAATTTTCGAAGTTGGTCCAAAATTATGAAAACTTTGAAAATTCAATACAAATTGTGGAAAATTGTTTAAAATTATCCCAACGTCGAAAAAACAATACCAATTATGGAAATTAGGTCAATTTTCGAAATTAGTCCAAAATTATCCCAAATTCGAAAAATCAATACCCATTTTAAAAGTTGGGTCTATTTTCGAAGTTGATCCAAAATTATCAAAACATCGAAAATTCAATACAAATTTTCGAAATTTGTTCCAAATTATCCCAACGTCGAAAAAACAAAACCAATTTTGGAAATTAGGTCAATTTTCGAAATTGGTCCAAAACTATCCCAACTTCGAAAATTCAATACCAATTTTGGAAGTTAGGTCAGTTTTCTAAGTTAGTCCAAATTATCCCAACTTCGAAATTTCAATACCAATTTAGGAAGATGGGTCAATGTTCGAAGTTGGTCCAAAATTATCAAAACTTCGAAAATTCATCTTCGAAAATTCAATACCAATTTTGGAAGTTGAGCAAATTTTTGAAAGTTGGACCAAAATTATCCCAACTTCGAAAATTTTAATACCAATTTTAGAAATTGGGTCAATTTTCTAAGTTAGTCCAAATTATACCAACTTCGAAAAATCAATACCAATTTAGGAAGATGGGTCAATTTTCGAAGTTGGTCCAAAATTATGAAAACTTTGAAAATTCAATACAAATTGTGGAAAATTGTTTAAAATTATCCCAACGTCGGAAAAACAATACCAATTTTGGAAATTAGGTTAATTTTCGAAATTAGTCCAAAATTATCCCAAATTCGAAAAATCAATACCCATTTTAAAAGTTGGGTCTATTTTCGAAGTTGATCCAAAATTATCAAAACATCGAAAATTCAATACAAATTTTGGAAATTTGTTCCAAATTATCCCAACGTCGAAAAAACAAAACCAATTTTGGAAATTAGGTCAATTTCGAAATTAGTCCAAAATTATCCCAACTTCGAAAATTCAATACCAATTTTGGAAGTTAGGTCAGTTTTCTAAGTTAGTCCAAATTATCCCAACTTCGAAATTGCAATACCAATTTAGGAAGATGGGTCAATGTTCGAAGTTGGTCCAAAATTATCAAAACTTCGAAAATTCAACTTCGAAAATTCAATACCAATTTTGGAAGTTAAGCAAATTTTTGAAAGTTGGACCAAAATTATCCCAACTTCGAAAATTCAATACCAATTTTGGAAGCTGGATTCATTTTTCGAAGTTGTTCTAAAGTTATCCCAACTTCGAAAAATCAATACCAATTTTGGAAGTTGGTCCAAAATTATCACAACTTCAAAAATTCAATACCAATTTAGGAAGATGGGTCAATTTTAGAAGTTGGTCCAAAATTATGAAAACTTCGAAAATTCAATACAAATTTTGGAAAATTGTTTAAAATTATCCCAACGTCGAAAAAACAATACCAATTTTGGAAATTAGGTCAATTTTCGAAATTAGTCCAAAAATATCCCAAGTTCGAAAAATAATACCCATTTTGAAAGTTGGGTGAATTTTCGAAGTTGGCCTGAATGATCCGAACTTCGAAAATTAAATACTAATTTTGGATGTTGGATCAATTTTCGAAGTTAGTCCAAATTATCCCAACTTCGAAAATTTAATACCAATTTTAGAAGTTGGGTAAATTTTCTAAGTTAGTCGAAATTATCCCAACTTCGAAAATTCAATACCAATTTTGGAAGTTGGATAAATTTTCGAAGTTGGTCCAAAATTATATAAAATTCGAAAATACAATATAAATTTTGGAAATTGGGTCAATTCCCAAAGTTGTAATAAAATGATCCCAACGTCGAAAAACAATACCAATTTTCGAAATTACTTCAATTTTCAAACCTAATCCAAAATTATCTTAAATTCGAAAAATCAGTACCCATTTTGAAAGTTGGGTCTATTTTCGAAGTTGGTCCAAATTTATATCAACTTCGAAAACTCCATATTAATTTAGGAAGATGGGTCAATTTTCGAAGTTGGTCCAAAATTATCCCATTTTCGAAAATTCAATTTCGATATTGTTCCAAAATTATCCCAACTTCGATAATTCAATACCAATTTTGGAAGTTGGGTCAATTTTCGAAGTTGGTACAAAATTATCCCAACTTCGAAAATTCAATACCAATTTAGGAAGATGGGTCAATTTTCGAAGTTGGTCCAAAATTATGAAAACTTCGAAAATTCAATACAAATTTTGGAAAATTGTTTAAAATTATCCCAACGTCGAAAAAACAATACCAATTTTGGAAATTAGGTCAATTTTCGAAATTAGTCCAAAATTATCCCAAATTCGAAAATTCAATACCCATTTTAAAAGTTGGGTCTATTTTCGAAGTTGATCCAAAATTATCAAAACATCGAAAATTCAATACAAATTTTCGAAATTGGTCCAAAGTTATACCAACTTCGAAAATTCAATACCAATTTTGGAAGTTGGGCAAATTTTTGAAAGTTGGACCAAAATCATCCCAACTTCGAAAATTTAATACCAATTTTAGAAGTTGGGTAAATTTTCTAAGTTAGTCCAAATTATCCCAACTTCGAAAATTCAATACCAATTTTGGAAGTTGGGTAATTTTCGAAGTTGGTCCAAAATTATATAAAATTCGAAAATACAATATAAATTTTGGAAATTGGGTCAATTTCCAAAGTTGTAATAAAATGATCCCAAAGTCGAAAAACAATACCAATTTTCGAAATTACTTCAATTTTCAAACTTAATCCAAAATTATCTTCAATTCGAAAAATCAGTACCCATTTTGAAAGTTGGGTCTATTTTCGAAGTTGGTCCAAATTTATATCAACTTCGAAAACTCCATTATAATTTAGGAAGATGGGTTTATTTTCGAAGTTGGTCCAAAATTATCCCATTTTCGAAAATTCAATTTCGATATTGTTCCAAAATTATCCCAACTTCGAAAATTCAATACCAATTTTGGAAGTTGGGTCAATTTTCGAAGTTGGTACAAAATTATCCCAACTTCGAAAATTCTATACCAATTTAGGAAGATGGGTCAATTTTCGAAGGTGGTCCAAAATTATGAAAACTTCGAAAATTCAATACAAATTGTGGAAAATTGTTTAAAATTATCCCAACGTCGAAAAAACAATACCAATTTTTGAAATTAGGTCAATTTTCGAAATTAGTCCAAAATTATCCCAAATTCGAAAAATCAATACCCATTTTAAAAGTTGGGTCTATTTTCGAAGTTGATCCAAAATTATCAAAACATCGAAAATTTAATACAAATTTTGGAAGTTGAGCAAATTTTTGGAAGTTGGACCAAAATCATCCCAACTTCGAAAATTTAATACCAATTTTAGAAGTTGGGTAAATTTTCTAAGTAAGTTCAAATTATCCCAACTTCGAAAATTCAATACCAATTTTGGAAGTTGGGTAAATTTTCGAAGTAAGTCCAAATTATCCCAACTTCGAAAATTCAATACCAATTTTGGAAGTTGGGTAAATTTTCGAAGTTGGTCCAAAATTATATAAAATTCGAAAATAAAATTTAAATTTTGGAAATTGGGTCAATTTTCGAAATTAGTCCAAAATTATCCCAACGTCGAAAAAACTAAACCAAATTTGGAAATTAGGTCAATTTTCGAAATTGGTCCAAAGTTATCCCAACTTCGAAAATTCAATACCAATTTTGGAAGTTGAGCAAATTTTTGGAAGTTGGACCAAAATCATCCCAACTTCGAAAATTTAATACCAATTTTAGAAGTTGGGTAAATTTTCTAAGTAAGTCCAAATTATCCCACCTTCGAAAATTCAATACCAATTTTGGAAGTTGGGTAAATTTTCGAAGTTGGTCCAAAATTATCTAAAATTCGAAAATTCAAAATCAATTTTGGAAGTTGGGTCAATTTCCAAAGTTGTAATAAAATTATCCCAACTTCGAAAATTCAATACCAATTTAGGCAGTTGGGAAAATTTTTGAAAGTTGTACCAAAATTATCCCAACTTCGAAAATTTAATACCAATTTTAGAAGTTGGGTCAATATTCTAAGTTAGCCCAAATTATCCCAGCTTCTAAAATTCAATACAAATTTTGGAAGTTGGGTCAATTTTCGTAGTTGTTCCAAAGTTATCCCAACTCCGAAAAATCAATAGCAATTTTGTAAGTTGAATCAATTTTCCAAAATTATACGAACTTCGAAAATTTAATACCAATTTTAGAAGTTGGGTCAATATGGTAATTTAGTCCAAATTATCCCAACTTCGAAAATTCAATACCAATTTTGGAAGTTGGGCAAATTTTTGGTCCAACCAAAATTATCCAAGATTCGAAAATTTAATACCAATTTTTAGAAGTTGGGTCAATTTTCTAAGTTAGTCCAAATTATACCAACTTCGAAAAATCAATACCTATTTTGGAAGTTAGGTCATTTTTCGAAATTTGTCCAAAATGATCTCAACGTTGAAAAAACAAAACCTATTTTGGAAATGGGGACAATTTTCGAAATTGGTCCAAAAATATCCCAATTTCGAAAAAAAATTCCCATTTTGAAAGTTGGGTGAATTTTCGAAGTTGGCCTTAATGATCCCAACTTCGAAAATTAAATACTAATTTTGGATGTTTGATCAATTTTAGAAGTTAGTCCAAATTATCCCAACTTCGAAAAATCAATAGCAATTTTGTAAGTTGGGTCAATTTTCGAAGTTGGTCAAAAATTATCCCAACTTCGAAAATTCAATAAAAATATTGGAAGTTTAGCAAATTATTGAGAGTTGTACAAAATTATCCCAACTTCGAAAATTTTAATACCAATTTTAGAAGTTGGGTCAATTTTCTAAGTTAGTCCAAATTATCCCAACTTCGAAATTTCAATACCAATTTAGGAAGATGGGTCAATGTTCGAAGTTGGTCCAAAATTATCAAAACTTCGAAAAATCAATACAAATTTTGGAAAATTGTTCAAAATTATCCCAACGTCGAAAAAACAATACCAATTTTGGAAATTAGAAAAATTTTCGAAATTAGTCCAAAATTATCTCAACTTCGAAAATTCAATACCAATTTTGGAAGTTGAGCAAATTTTTGAAAGTTGGACCAAAATTATCCCAACTTCGAAAATTTTAATACCAATTTTAGAAGTTGGGTCAATTTTCTAAGTTAGTCCAAATTATCCCAACTTCGAAAATTCAATACCAATTTTGGAAGTTGGGTCAATTTTCGAAGTTGCTCCAAAATTATTCAAACTTTAAAAATGCAATACGATTTTTGGAAATTGGGTCATTTTTCGAAGTTGGTCCAAAATTATCACAACTTCAAAAATTCAATACCAAATTAGGAAGATGGGTCAATTTTCGAAGTTGGTCCAAAATTATGAAAACTTCGAAAATTCAATACCAATTTTGGAAGTTGGGTAAATTTTCGAAGTTGGTCCAAAATTATATAAAATTCGAAAATACAAAATAAATTTTGGAAATTGAGTTAATTTCCAAAGTTGTAATAAAATGATCCCTACGTCGAAAAACAATACCAATTTTCGAAATTACTTCAATTTTCAAACTTAATCCATAATTATCTTAAATTCGAAAATCAGTACCCATTTTGAAAGTTGGGTCAATTTTCGAAGTTCATCAAAAATTATCACAACTTCGAAATTTCAATACCAATTTGGGAAGTTGGGTCAATTTTCGAAGTTGGTCCAAAATTATCTAAAATTTGAAAATTCAATATCAATTTTGGAAATTGGGTTAATTTCCAAAGTTGTAATAAAATGATCCCTACGTCGAAAAACAATACCAATTTTCGAAATTACTTCAATTTTCAAACTTAATCCATTATTATCTCAACTTCGAAAATTCAATACCAATTTAGGAAGTTGGGAAAATTTTTGAAAGTTGTATCAAAATTATCCCAACTTCGAAAATTTAATACCAATTTTAGAAGTTGGGTCAATTTTCTAAGTTAGTCCAAATTATACCAACTTCGAAAAATCAATACCAATTTTGGAAGTTGGGTCAATTTTCGAAGTTGGTCTATAATTATTCAAACTTTGAAAATCCAATACGATTTTTGGAAGTCGGGTCAATTTTCGAAGTTGGTCCAAAATTATCCCAACTTCGAAAATTCAATACCAATTTTGGAAGTTGGGCAAATTTTTGGAAGTTGGACCAAAATTATCCCAAATTCGAAAATTTAATACCAATTTTAGAAGTTGGGTCAATTTTCTAAGTTAGTCCAAATTATACCAACTTCGAAAAATCAATACTTATTTTGGAAGTTAGGTCAATTTTCGAAATTCGTCCAAAATGATCCCAACGTTGAAAAAACAAAACCAATTTTGGAAATGGGGACAATATTCGAAATTGGTCCAAAATTATCCCAAATTCGAAAAATCAATACCCATTTTGAAAGTTGGGTGAATTTTCGAAGTCGGCCTTAATGATCCCAACTTCGAAAATTAAATACTAATTTTGGATGTTGGATCAATTTTTGAAGTTGTCCTAAATGATCCCAACTTCGAAAATTCAATACCAATTTTGGAAGTTGGATCAATTTTTGAAATTGGTCCAAAATTTTCCCAAATTCGAAAAATCAATATCCATTTTGAAAGTTGGGTGAATTTTCGAAGTCGGCCTTAATGATCCCAACTTCGAAAATTAAATACTAATTTTGGATGTTGGATCAATTTTTGAAGTTGTACTAAATTATCCCAACTTCGAAAATTCAATACAAATTTTGGAAGTTGGGTCAATTTTCGAAGTTGTTCCAAAGTTATCCCAACTCCGAAAAATCAATAGCAATTTTGTAAGTTGAATCAATTTTCCATAATTATCCCAACTTCGAAAATTTAACACCAATTTTAGAAGTTGGGTCAATATGGTAATTTAGTTCAAATTATCCCAACTTCGAAAATTACATACCAATTTTGGAAGTTGGGTCAATTTTCGAAGATGTTCCAAAGTTATCCCAACTTCGAAAAATCAATACCAATTTTGGAAGTTGGGTCAATTTTCGAAGTTGGTCCAAAATTATCCCAACTTCGAAAATTCAATACCAATTTTGGAAGTTGGGCAAATTTTTGGAAGTTGGACCAAAATTATACAAAATTCGAAAATTTAATACCAATTTTAGAAGTTGGGTCAATTTTCTAAGTTAGTCCAAATTATACCAACTTCGAAAAATCAATAACTATTTTGGAAGTTAGGTCAATTTTCGAAATTCGTCCAAAATGATCCCAACGTTGAAAAAACAAAACCAATTTTGGAAATGGGGACAATATTCGAAATTGGTCCAAAATTATCCCAAATTCGAAAAATCAATACCCATTTTGAAAGTTGGGTCTATTTTCGAAGTTGGTCCAAAATTATCCCAACTTCGAAAATTCAATACCAATTTAGGAAGATGGATCAATTTTCGAGTTGGTCAAAAATTATCAAAACTTCGGAAAGTCAATACAAATTTTGGAAATTTGTTCAAAATTATCCCAACGTCGAAAAAACACAACCAATTTTGGAAATTAGGTCAATTTTCTAAATTGGTCCAAAGTTTTCCCAACTTCGAAAATTCAATACCAATTTAGGAAGATGGATCAATTTTCGAGTTGGTCAAAAATTATCAAAACTTCGGAAAGTCAATACAAATTTTGGAAATTTGTTCAAAATTATCCCACCGTCGAAAAAAACACAACCAATTTTGGAAATTAGGTCAATTTTCTAAATTGGTCCAAAGGTTTCCCAACTTCGAAAATTTAATACCAATTTTAGAAGCTGTGTCAATTTTCTAAGTTAGTCCAAAATTATCCCATTTTCAAAAAATCAATTTTGATATTGTTCCAAAATTATCCCAACTTTAATACCATGTTTAGAAGTTGGGTCAATTTTCGAAGTATTTCCAAAATGATACCAACTTCTAAAATTCAATACCAATTTTAGAAGTTGGGTCAATTTTCGAAAATTTAAAACCAAGTTTAGAAGTTGGGTAAATGTTCGAAGTTGGTCCAAAATTATCCCATTTTCGAAAATTCAATTTCTATATTGTTCCAAAATTATCCTAACTTCGAAAATTCAATTCCTATTAAGAAGGAAAGGTCAATTTTCGAAGTTGGTTCAAATTTATCAAAACTTCGAAAATTCAATACAAATTGTCCAAACATATACCAACGTCGAAAAACAAAACCAATTTTGGAATTAGGGACAATTTATGAAATTAGTCCAAAATTATCCCGAATTCGAAAATTCAATACCAATTTTAGAAGTTGGGTCAATTTTCTAAGTTAGTTCAAATTATCCCAACTTCGAAAATTCAATATCAATTTTGGAAGTTGGATAAATTTTTGATGTTGTTCCAAAATTATCCAAACTTCGAAAATTTAAAACCAAGTTTAGAAGTTGGGTAAATGTTTGAAGTTGGTCCAAAATTATCCCATTTTCGAAAATTCAATTTCTATATTGTTCCAAAATTATCCTAACTTCGAAAATATAATACCAATTTTAGAAGTCGGGTCAATTTTCTAGGTTAGTCCAAATTATCACAACTTCGAAAACTCAATACCAATTTTAGAAGATGGGTCAATTTTCTAAGTTAGTCCAAATTATCACAACTTCGAAAACTCAATACCAATTTTGGAAGTTGGGTCAATTTTCGAAGTTGTTACAAAGTTATCCCAACTTCGAAATATAAATACCAAATTTGGAAGTTGGGTCAATTATCGAAGTAGGTCGAAAATTATTCCATTTTCGAAAATTCAATTTCTATGTTGTTCCAAAATTATCCTAACTTCTAAAATATAATACCAATTTCAGAAGTTGGGTCAATTTTCTAAGTTAGTCCAAATTATCCCAACTTCGAAAATTCAATACCAATTTTGGAAGTTGGGACAATTTTCGAAGTTGTTACAAAGTTATCCCAACTTCGAAATATAAATACCAATTTTGGAAGTTGGGTCAATTTTCGAAGTTGATCCAAAATTATCCCAATTATTCCAAAATTATCCTAACTTCGATAATATAATACATATTTTAGATGTTGGGTCCATTTTCTAAGTAAGTCCAAATTATCCCAACTACGAAAATTCAATACCAATTTTGGAAGTTGGATCAATTTTCGAAGTTGTAATAAAATTATCCCAACTTCGAAAATTCAATACCAATTTTGGAAGTTGGGCAAATTTTTGAAAGATGTACCAAAATTATCCCAGCTTCGAAAATATAATACCAATTTGAGAAGTTAAGTCAATTTTCTAAGTTAGTCCAAGTTATCCCATCTGCGAAAATTCAATACCAATTTTTGAAGTTGGGTCAATTATCGAAGTTGTTCCAAACTTATCACAACATTGAAAATTGGTCCAAAATTATCCCAAATTCGAAAAATCAATACCCATTTTGAAAGTTGGGTCTATTTTCGAAGTTGGTCCAAAATTATCCCAACTTCGAAAATTCAATACCAATTTAGGAAGATGGATCAATTTTCGAGTTGGTCAAAAATTATCAAAACTTCGGAAAGTCAATACAAATTTTGGAAATTTGTTCAAAATTATCCCAACGTCGAAAAAACACAACCAATTTTGGAAATTAGGTCAATTTTCTAAATTGGTCCAAAGTTTTCCCAACTTCGAAAATTCAATACCAATTTAGGAAGATGGATCAATTTTCGAGTTGGTCAAAAATTATCAAAACTTCGGAAAGTCAATACAAATTTTGGAAATTTGTTCAAAATTATCCCACCGTCGAAAAAACACAACCAATTTGGAAATTAGGTCAATTTTCTAAATTGGTCCAAAGTTTTCCCAACTTCGAAAATTTAATACCAATTTTAGAAGCTGTGTCAATTTTCTAAGTTAGTCCAAAATTATCCCATTTTCAAAAAATCAATTTTGATATTGTTCCAAAATTATCCCAACTTTAATACCATGTTTAGAAGTTGGGTCAATTTTCGAAGTATTTCCAAAATGATACCAACTTCTAAAATTCAATACCAATTTTAGAAGTTGGGTCAATTTTCGAAAATTTAAAACCAAGTTTAGAAGTTGGGTAAATGTTCGAAGTTGGTCCAAAATTATCCCATTTTCGAAAATTCAATTTCTATATTGTTCCAAAATTATCCTAACTTCGAAAATTCAATTCCTATTAAGAAGGAAAGGTCAATTTTCGAAGTTGGTTCAAATTTATCAAAACTTCGAAAATTCAATACAAATTGTCCAAACATATACCAACGTCGAAAAACAAAACCAATTTTGGAATTAGGGACAATTTATGAAATTAGTCCAAAATTATCCCGAATTCGAAAATTCAATACCAATTTTAGAAGTTGGGTCAATTTTCTAAGTTAGTCCAAATTATCCCAACTTCGAAAATTCAATATCAATTTTGGAAGTTGGATAAATTTTTGATGTTGTTCCAAAATTATCCAAACTTCGAAAATTTAAAACCAAGTTTAGAAGTTGGGTAAATGTTTGAAGTTGGTCCAAAATTATCCCATTTTCGAAAATTCAATTTCTATATTGTTCCAAAATTATCCTAACTTCGAAAATATAATACCAATTTTAGAAGTCGGGTCAATTTTCTAGGTTAGTCCAAATTATCACAACTTCGAAAACTCAATACCAATTTTAGAAGATGGGTCAATTTTCTAAGTTAGTCCAAATTATCACAACTTCGAAAACTCAATACCAATTTTGGAAGTTGGGTCAATTTTCGAAGTTGTTACAAAGTTATCCCAACTTCGAAATATAAATACCAAATTTGGAAGTTGGGTCAATTATCGAAGTAGGTCGAAAATTATTCCATTTTCGAAAATTCAATTTCTATGTTATTCCAAAATTATCCTAACTTCTAAAATATAATACCAATTTCAGAAGTTGGGTCAATTTTCTAAGTTAGTCCAAATTATCCCAACTTCGAAAATTCAATACCAATTTTGGAAGTTGGGTCAATTTTCGAAGTTGTCACAAAGTTATCCCAACTTCGAAATATAAATACCAATTTTGGAAGTTGGGTCAATTTTCGAAGTTGATCCAAAATTATCCCAATTATTCCAAAATTATCCTAACTTCGATAATATAATACATATTTTAGATGTTGGGTCCATTTTCTAAGTAAGTCCAAATTATCCCAACTACGAAAATTCAATACCAATTTTGGAAGTTGGATCAATTTTCGAAGTTGTAATAAAATTATCCCAACTTCGAAAATTCAATACCAATTTTGGAAGTTGGGCAAATTTTTTGAAAGTTGTACCAAAAATTATCCCAGCTTCGAAAATATAATACCAATTTGAGAAGTTAAGTCAATTTTCTAAGTTAGTCCAAGTTATCCCATCTGCGAAAATTCAATACCAATTTTTGAAGTTGGGTCAATTATCGAAGTTGTTCCAAACTTATCACAACTTCGAAAATTCAATACCAATTTAGGAAGATGGATCAATTTTCGAGTTGGTCAAAAATTATCAAAACTTCGGAAAGTCAATACAAATTTTGGAAAATTGTTCAAAATTATCCCAACGTCGAAAAAACAATACCAATTTTGGAAATTAGGTCAATTTTCGAAATTAGTCCAAAATTATCCCAAATTCGAAAAATCAATACTCATTTTGAAAGTTGGGTCTATTTTCGAAGTTGGTCCAAAATTATCCCAACTTCGAAAATTCAATACCAATTTAGGAAGATGGATCAATTTTCGAGTTGGTCAAAAATTATCAAAACTTCGGAAAGTCAATACAAATTTTGGAAATTTGTTCAAAATTATCCCAACGTCGAAAAAACACAACCAATTTTGGAAATTAGGTCAATTTTCTAAATTGGTCCAAAGTTTTACCAACTTCGAAAATTCAATACCAATTTAGGAAGATGGATCAATTTTCGAGTTGGTCAAAAATTATCAAAACTTCGGAAAGTCAATACAAATTTTGGAAATTTGTTCAAAATTATCCCACCGTCGAAAAAACACAACCAATTTGGAAATTAGGTCAATTTTCTAAATTGGTCCAAAGTTTTCCCAACTTCGAAAATTTAATACCAATTTTAGAAGTTGGGTCAATTTTCTTAGTTAGTCCAAATTATACCAACTTCGAAAAATCAATACCTATTTTGGAAGTTAGGTCAATTTTCGAAATTTGTCCAAAATGATCCCAAAGTTGAAAAAACAAAACCAATTTTGGAAATGGGGACAATTTTCGAAATTGGTCCAAAATTAACCCAAATTTGAAAAATCAATACCCATTTTGAAAGTTAGGTGAATTTTCGAAGTTGGCCTTAATGATATCAACTTCGAAAATTAAATACTAATTTTGGATGTTGGATCAATTTTTCGAAGTTGGCCTAAATGATCCCAACTTCGAAAATTCAATACCAATTTTGGAAGTTGGGTCAATTTTTGAAATTGGTCCAAAATTATTCAAACTTTGAAAATTCAATACGATTTTTGGAAGTTGGGTCAATTTTCGAAGTTGGTCCAATTTTATCCCAACTTCGAAAATTCAATACCAATGTTGAAAGTTGGGCAAAATTTTTGGAAGTTGGACCAAAATTATCCCAACTTCGAAAATTCAATACCAGTTTTGGAAGTTGGGTCAATTTTCGAAGTTGTTACTAAATTATCCAAACTTCGAAAATTCAATATCAATTTAGGAAGATGTGTCAATTTTCGAAGTTGGTCCAAAATTATCAAAACTTCGAAGATTCAATACAAGTTTTGGAAGTCAGGTCAATTTTCGAAATTTGTAAAAAATTATCCAAACATCGAAAAAACAATATCAATTTTGGAAATATAGTCAATTTTCGAAATTAGTCCAAAATTATCCCATATTCGAAAAATCAATACCTATTTTGAAAGTTGGGTCAATTTTCGAAGTTGGTAAAAAATTATCCCAACTTCGAAAATTCAATTCCTATTAAGAAGGAAAGGTCAATTTTCGAAGTTGGTTCAAGTTTATCAAAACTTCGAAAATTCAATACAAATTGTCCAAACATATACCAACGTCGAAAAACAAAACCAATTTTGGAATTAGGGACAATTTATGAAATTAGTCCAAAATTATCCCGAATTCGAAAATTCAATACCAATTTTAGAAGTTGGGTCAATTTTCTAAGTTAGTCCAAATTATCCCAACTTCAAAAATTCAATACCAATTTTGGAAGTTGGATAAATTATCGAAGTTGTTCCAATGTTATCCCAACTTCGGAAATTCAATACTAATTTTGGAAGTTGAGCAAATTTTTTAAAGTTGTGCCAAAATTATCCAAACTTCGAAAATTTAAAACCAAGTTTAGAAGTTGGGTAAATGTTCGAAGTTGGTCCAAAATTATCCCATTTTCGAAAATTCAATTTCTATATTGTTCCAAAATTATCCTAACTTCGAAAATATAATACCAATTTTAGAAGTCGGGTCAATTTTCTAGGTTAGTCCAAATTATCACAACTTCGAAAACTCAATACCAATTTTAGAAGATGGGTCAATTTTCTAAGTTAGTCCAAATTATCACAACTTCGAAAACTCAATACCAATTTTGGAAGTTGGGTCAATTTTCGAAGTTGTTACAAAGTTATCCCAACTTCGAAATATAAATACCAATTTTGGAAGTTGGGTCAATTATCGAAGTTGGTCGAAAATTATTCCATTTTCGAAAATTCAAATTCTATGTTGTTCCAAAATTATCCTAACTTCTAAAATATAATACCAATTTTAGAAGTTGGGTCAATTTTCTAAGTTAGTCCAAATTATCCCAACTTCGAAAATTCAATACCAATTTTGGAAGTTGGGTCAATTTTCGAAGTTGTTACAAAGTTATCCCAACTTCGAAATATAAATACCAATTTTGGAAGTTGGGTCAATTTTCGAAGTTGATCCAAAATTATCCCAATTATTCCAAAATTATCCTAACTTCGAAAATATAATACATATTTTAGATGTTGGGTCCATTTTCTAAGTAAGTCCAAATTATCCCAACTACGAAAATTCAATACCAATTTTGGAAGTTGGGTCAATTTTCGAAGTTGTAATAAAATTATCCCAACTTCGAAAATTCAATACCAATTTTGGAAGTTGGGCAAATTTTTGAAAGTTGTACCAAAATTATCCCAGCTTCGAAAATATAATACCAATTTGAGAAGTTAAGTCAATTTTCTAAGTTAGTCCAAGTTATCCCATCTGCGAAAATTCAATACCAATTTTTGAAGTTGGGTCAATTATCGAAGTTGTTCCAAACTTATCACAACTTCGAAAAATCAATTGCAATTTTGTGAGTTAAATCAATTTTCCAAAATTATTCCAACTTCGAAAATTTAATACAAATTTTAGAAGCTGGGTCAATTTTCTAAGTTAGTCAAAAATTATCCCATTTTCAAAAAATCAATTTTGATATTGTTCCAAAATTATCCCAACTTTAATACCATGTTTAGAAGTTGGGTCAATTTTCGAAGTATTTCCAAAATGATACCAACTTCTAAAATTCAATACCAATTTTAGAAGTTGGGTCAATTTTCGAAAATTTAAAACCAAGTTTAGAAGTTGGGTAAATGTTCGAAGTTGGTCCAAAATTATCCCATTTTCGAAAATTCAATTTCTATATTGTTCCAAAATTATCCTAACTTCGAAAATATAATACCAATTTTAGAAGTCGGGTCAATTTTCTAGGTTAGTCCAAATTATCACAACTTCGAAAACTCAATACCAATTTTAGAAGATGGGTCAATTTTCTAAGTTAGTCCAAATTATCACAACTTCGAAAACTCAATACCAATTTTGGAAGTTGGGTCAATTTTCGAAGTTGTTACAAAGTTATCCCAACTTCGAAATATAAATACCAATTTTGGAAGTTGGTTCAATTATCGAAGTTGGTCGAAAATTATTCCATTTTCGAAAATTCAATTTCTATGTTGTTCCAAAATTATCCTAACTTCTAAAATATAATACCAATTTTAGACGTTGGGTCAATTTTCTAAGTTAGTCCAAATTATCCCAACTTCGAAAATTCAATACCAATTTTGGAAGTTGGGTCAATTTTCGAAGTTGTTACAAAGTTATCCAAACTTCGAAATATAAATACCAATTTTGGAAGTTGGGTCAATTTTCGAAGTTGGTCCAAAATTATCCCATTTTCGAAAATTCAATTTCTATATTGTTCCAAAATTATCCTAACTTCTAAAATATAATACCAATTTTAGAAGTTGGGTCAATTTTCTAAGTTAGTCCAAATTATCCCAACTGCGAAAATTTAATACCAATTTTGGAAGTTGGGTCAATTTTCGAAGTTGTTACAAAGTTATCCCAACTTGGAAATATAAATACCAATTTTGGAAGTTGGGTCAATTTTCGAAGTTGGTCCAAAATTATCCCAACTTCGAAAATTCAATACCAATTTTGGATGTTGGGTCCATTTTCTAAGTAAGTCCAAAATAATCCCAACTTCGAAAATTGAATACCAATTTTGGAAGTTGGGCATATTTTTGGAAGTTGGACCAAAATTATCCCAACTTCGAAAATTTAATACCAATTTTTGAAGTTGGGTCAATTTTCTTAATTAGTCAATTTTCGATGTTGGTCCAAAATTATCAAAACTTGGAAAATTCAATACAAATTGTGGAAGTTAGGTCAACTTTCGCAATTTGTTCAAAATTATCCCAACGTCGAAAAATCAATACCAATTTTGAAAATAAGGTCAATTTTCGAAATTAGTCCAAAATTTTCACAAAGTCCAAAAATCAATACCCATTTTGAAATTCTTTTAAGAAAATTACACGTTTTAGACTATTCAAACTTATGGTAACAATTTATAATATTGCTTCCCTAAAGTTTTTTGTATAAATTGTTATGCCAGATTTTGATTTTCCAAAAAATTAGAAAATCGGTTTTCTTTATAATCGTATTTATTTGAAATATTGATTACAGCTGAATAGTATTCTATTACCTTTGTGGCAACTTAAGCTAATGAGAAAATTATAATTAAAAGTAGAACTATGTCTAGATAAACTATGGTTGGAAATTTACAATATTTACAATTAAGATAATCGTGATTAGGAATTGGAGTCTTAAATAATTTGGCTTTACCTAGGTTACTTAATATCATCAAGATATTAGGCATGGGATACTTGTCTGTGATTGCTTTTTCATTGAGTTTGCGAAACTCTATGACTAGCCGCTTGTTACGAATACCTGCCTCGTCTGTGCATTTCTTGTTGTCTACCCATATTGGGTTGTTATAGGGTGACATATATTTATGGATAATGCCATTCTTTAGTAGTTCCTGGATTTCTTTGTTGACAAAGAAAAGATATCTGCTACTCCCACTGGTTGTTCGTTTATTGTCCGGATGGTTGGCATTACCAAGGTGTTTTAAAAACGAGTTTTAAATTGCGAGAGGTGCATCAGTGAAATCTACGTTAGTAAAATTGACATCCCAGCACGTGAGAATAGAAATCTTTTGGCATTGGCTCCCCATTTGAGTTGGCTAGAAACCAGGCAAATGGAGACCCCAACCTGATTCCAACGATCAAGTCCTATTATCCCGTCAAACGTTAACAAATCTGGCAAGAAAAAGAACGTGGCTTTAGTATCAAACATTGAGAGAAACACTTGTGAGTAATTCTTGTAGTGCCGTGAATTGAGTGGATTCTAAATGGAGAATCTACTGGACGAATGCCCTTTAGCTCTTGTTGTGGTCTAATGAAATTTTTGGACGCGCCCGTGTCTATGAGGATTCTCATTTCTATCCCTGCTACTCTTCTTCGAGGCAGCCTCAGCATAGTCTTCCGCCTCCTCATTCAGTTCTTGAGTAAAGTGATTTAATCCCTGTTGCTTTCCTTGAATGCTTTTGCGATCAGAAGTGGATCCCCTTTTATTGGATTGGACCAAGGTCGGTTGAATGTATGGCGAAAGACCCGAATCAGCGTCCATAAGTTCGTACTTATTCTGCCCGGTGTTTTGGCTATTAACTTGTCTGCCGCTTGGCTGGTCAAACTGTCCTCTGGATCTATCTATTGTCGCGCTGAATTTCGATCTTCAAGGTTCCTGGCGTAATTAACGGCTAAGGCATATCTTTCGTGATTTGATTCCACCTGATGGGCGTTCGCTTGTTGAAGTAGAATGCAAGACTAATCTAGTGGAATACAAAATATGAAACTTCAAACTTTCAAAAAGTTTAATAGCGTTGTTGCCGTTTTGTCCTTTTTTAGGATAGATTTGTCATTTTTGAAACAGCTTTGTCCGCAAAAATTATAAAACATCCTGTTTCCAAGCAACAGCATTTTATTTTTTTTTTGCCTTTTTTAATCCTTTTTTCAACAATTTTTCATTTTTTAAATGTTCATGAAATATATGTATTTAAAACAGTGTAGCATCGCTTTCATATCGAATTTCTGCAATTGATAAGCATTTTGAAAAGCAGTGTTTTGTGTTATTGTGTAATCGACGTCAAATGTATTAAGCATCGGTTAAGTGAGCATAAAGTTTCAACATGCCAAGGGAAACCGAGATGCCACAGATTCTAGCAAGGTATACTGCAAATACTGCAAGTGTACATTAAATCTAAAAGCTAGTCGCAACATCGGAATCTTGCCGACAGGAGGCGGCCCTTGCAATGTATTGTTGTCAACATTCTGCAATTAATCCGGTTGGGCACCTTAGTCAACTGTGCAGTTCGCATTTTGGCGCCAAGGACATTCAATTGCAACGGACATAATTAAAATTAATTAAGAAATCGACGAAATTTTATATGAAAAAAATTTTTATTTTGTTTTTTTTTTTAATAATAAGTGATGGATCTGTACAGCTTTAAGTACTTTAACATCACATGGTTAGATTGTGTAAGTGGAACCAAACGTCAATTCTGTATGACGATTACATATATTGATGTGTTTTAGAATTGTGTTGTAGTATGGAGGTGGGTAAGCGCTATTGGCGCCTTATTATTTTGGGAAATCCTTGCCTCTTAAGACGCCTCAAAAGTCTAGCCGGAATTAGATTTCGAGCAAGTAAGCTGCGGTGCCCCAGTAAATTTGCTCATCCACAGTAAACAGCTTTAAGTCTCTATGAAGAGTTGAACCGCGTACATACAATGGGCAATCAATCTAAGGACCCGAATCTGCAGTACCTGAATCCGTTTATAATTTGATTTGCCGATCCCCCAGATCTGAATTCCGTAAAGCCAGATTGGTAAGATACAATGCACGTATACCGCCCTTTTGCATCTAAGCGGCATGGTACTCCTTCTATTGATAAGCCATCGCAATTGCTGGATCCTCATGTTACATTTTTTAACCGCAGACTTAAGATGTGGTCCGAAGGTAAGTCGCTTGTCTAGAGTAATGCCAAGGTATTTTGCTTGCGACGGCTGCTCCAGAGTAATACTGGGTAACTGTTAGAATATGTATCCCTAACTTTGACTTTAAACTCCCGACCTTCCAGATATGATTTTAAAAGTCCATAGTAGGGAGCTGGTAGGAAGCTTTTGACTTCAATAAGTCTGGTAAGAGACTGATAGGTCGATATGACTCAGGGTCAGCCTCTGGCTTACCTGGCTTGTGAATCATGAGAATCGCTGCTAATTTCCATTGCTTTGTCATCAACTTTTCTTATCATTAAATTTTTCTCTCAATACTCTTCATCAGAAATCATATATAGCGCCTCTCTCTTAAGGCTCTTCATTATCATTCATATTATTCATATAATTAGATCGTCTACATAAACAGCTATCAGATTGTACGATTCTAGGAGTCGAAGCGTCAATATCAAAATTTTTTTTTTACAAATCCGAGAAAAAAAAAATAAAAAATAAATTGTGAAACGAATTTTTCCCTTTCGCTGAAGTTGTGCAACACTGATATTTAGTGTTACTCCAACACTTTATAATCCAGCCGCGTGTGAAATTATCAACATCTCATCATCTAACTTGGGCACTAACTAGGGTAGTGTCGGCAGCAGATCAACAAGAAACAACTGCAAAGAAGTGCGATAAGCTAGCTCTCTCTGGCCGTTGGGCCCTGCACCCTTCGCACAGCCACCACGTATATCTCTCGAGCTAATCTTGTTTGGTTTTAGTTAAGCAAACCTAAGGAAGCTAACGAATTGAATTTACCAAAATGCTCTATTGACCAAATGGAGAAAGAAAATGAAATGTACTCCATAAATAGCAAAGCACCATCTATTAAGAATGAGTGCCGCCAAGCTACTCAGCTACTCAAGACTCCGAACAACTACGATAGCTCAACAACAACAGCCATATCATTCACGGTGGCTAATATTCCCACTTACACCATAGCAACAGCCACAACCAGTACCGGTAGTGTCTGGTCTGGAAATAGAGATCTCTATGCCCAACGCTCATCTAGCACCGTCTCACTTACTGCTAATGGAACCGTAGCAACAGCAACTCCTACAATTAGCGCAGCTGCTGCACGACTGGCGAACGAACAAAACCAGCTGGTAAACAAGAGGAAAAAATCCTCTTCGCCACATCTAAGGCCGAAAAGAGCTAACAATCAGCCAACACAGAGTTCACAGCTAGCACTAACTAGCAACAAGACTAACAATCGCTTTGCATTGCTAGACATGCACATTACCTCTGACGATAATGATGAGCAACTCAATAGCAGAGACACTGATGAAGACCCTGTCTGCTACACATCAACTGCTCATCTGACTAACAACAATGCCAGTCATCATAATGAGACAAGTGTAGTGAATAAGAGCTTACGACTGAATGCGGCCAATAAAGCTGCTCCTAAGCCTCCCCAGATAGTTGTAAATATCACCAACCTTAATGACCTATTTGATATTATCTCGGATATTACGAGCCTAGATAATGTGACAATTAAAGTTAGCCAAGGGAATACGGCCAGAATCTTTTCCAAAAACAGTGACAGCTACAGAGCCATTGTCAATCACTTAGACTGCTCTGGCATCCAATTCCACACCTATCAAATGAAGGAAGAGAAACCTCTCAGGGTCGTAGTCAAGGGGCTCCATCACAGCACTTTAACCTCTGACATAACTCACAGCTTCAAAATTAATGGCTTTGATGCTCTGCACGTTTATAACCCAAGATCAAGACGCAACAGGGACGAAAAACTTAATATATTTTCCATTAATATAAAGCCATGCGCACATATTAATGATATTTACAAAATGAAAACACTTTGCAGACAAAAAGTGACTATTGAAAGGATGCGTAAAGCATCAGAAATCAGCCAGTGTACCCGCTGCCAGGTATATGGCCACACAGCCAAATACTGCCGACGTCAACATATCTGTGCACGATGTGGAGATAATCATCTCACCAAGCTCTGCACACGCCCCGAAAACGAACAACCCACCTGCATTCACTGTGGAGGAAATTATATGGCAAGCTATAAAGTATGCCAGTGGTACCAGGACTTTCTTAAAAGATCAATGGGCCCTCCTAAAAAGCAAATGCCTTGCGGGTTGGCTATCTCTCAAAGCAAGAGAGATAATAACCCAGGAACATTGTACCAACCAGATCAGAATCTGCAACAACATCACCCAATTCAACAATCTTGCCAGCCTAACACCCCCAGAGATAATACTGGAGGCTTGTCTTATGCTGCAATAACTAGAAACGGATATCGACCTGCTGAGCGTAGGCCACATGACCTGCAAGCCCATCTCCAAACAACAAACTCCAGCAACAATGCTATGCAGCACCAGAACTCACTTGACATTCAAACTTTGTTACAACAACAACAACAGCAATTTTTGAAATGGCAATAAGAGATCCAACAACAGCAGCAACAGCAATTTCTCATGTGGCTGCAAGGCCAGAAACGTGAACAACTGCTACTAAATAAGCAGATTAGCCAACGTCAAGAAAGGCTTGAAAACACGGTCAACGAAATAGCCAACATACTGAAGCATATGAACGGTGGTGCTTTGGCGCTCCAGTTTCATGACAACGTTGCATACCAACAATGAGCTCACTCAAGGTCCTTATCTGGAATGTCAACGGCATTGCAGGAAAAACTAGAGAAGTTGAACTCTTTGCGCACAACAACAGCATTGATATCCTTCTCTTAAGCGAAACTAGGCTCAGCCGAGGCGCCGTAGTCAAAATATTTGGTTATACATTTTACCCAGCATATAAACAGGTTACACACAATTATGGAGTTGGTGGTGCGGCGGTATTAGTGAAGAACTCCCTTCGCCATTTCCCACAGAGAGTCGTCGAAACGCAACTATTTCAAATGTCATCAGTAAAAGTTTCCACAGAGCTTGGAAATATTGAATTTAACGCCATTTACTGCCCACCTAGAAATAGAATTGATGAAAGAAATTTCAGCGGCTTACTTGCGGGCACAGATATCTGATCGGTGGAGATTGGAACGCACGGCATTGGCTTTGGGGAGACAGTACTAACTCACCCAGAGGGCACGAATTAGTCGATGCCATTACAGCCAACGGGGCAAACATCCTTGCAACATCCTTCGAAGAAATACTGGCTGGTATGGACTACTCTGTAGATACTAACTACTCTCTGTGGAAATGCACTAATTCATTAAAGCGTCAACCCTTTAGACAAGTTCCTGTGCGTTGCCCTGGAGGCGAACTTGCTAAAAATGAAGAGGAACAAGCCAATGCGTTTGGGCTTCACTTAGAGGAACGCTTTACTCCTTTTAACTTCGCCACGGCTCAACAGACAAGCGAAACAACCCAGAACCTGCAAAGCCCACTACAAATGTCATTGCCCATTAGGCCCATAAGGACTGAGGAAATTGCAGAAGCCATACATTTGCTACCTAAAAATAAATCGCCAGGCATTGATATGATCTGTCACAACACACTGAAGGCTTTGCCAACAAAGGCGCTTTTATATATTGCCCTAATCTTCAATGCCATCATCAGTGTCCAGCCTATTCCCAAGACAGTGGAAGCTGGCAGCGATCCTAATGATACATAAACCAGGTAAACCGGAAGGAGATCCCGAGTCGTACCGCCCAATGAGCCTGCTACCGTCTTTATCAAAACTCTGGGAAAGACTCCTTGCTGATCGCATAACTGCCATCGTCAAACAAAACAACATCCTGCCAGACCACCAGTTCGGATTCCGAATGGGACACGGCACTGTTGAGCAAGTGTACAGGCTGGTCAAGCACATCCTACAGGGTTTCGACGATAAGGAGTACTCCAACGCAGTCTTCATTGATATCCAGCAAGCATTCGACAGAGTATGGCATGACGGTCTGTTGAACAAAATCAAGGACCTCCTACCTTTACCCTACTTTGGTATCCTAAAATCTTATCTAGAGGGAAGAGAGTTCAAGGTGAAGGTCAAAGACAAATATTCACGCAAATATGCTATGAGAGCAGGAGTTCCGCAAGGCAGTGTGCTTGGGCCGCTGCTTTATACACTGTTCACGGCTGACATCCCAAGCCCCAATGCTGAGCACATGGCATACCCCTCTAAGGCGCTAATTGCGACATACGCAGATGACATCGCCATCATCTACAATTCAAGCAATCATATTGAAGCAGCTAGAGGCCTTCAGAGATACCTAAACAGCCTTTCGGCCTGGTGCAAACGATGGAACTTGAGAGTGAACCCAACTAAATCTACTAATCCTTGTTTCACTCTCAAAACGCTAATACCAACAACTCCGGAAATCCAGCTTGAAGGAATCACCCTCGAACAGCCAACACAAGCCAAATACCTTGGCATTACCCTAGACAAACGGCTTACCTTTGGGCCGCACCTCAAAGCTGCTGTGCAAAAGTGCAACCACAGATTGCAACAAGTACGGTGGCCTATGAGCAAAAATAGCGCACTGCCTTTGAGGTGTAAAAGAGCCGTGTATGTACACTGCATTGTGCCAATATGGCTGTATGGCGTCCAAATCTGCAGCAAAAACAAACCACGAAAGGATACAAGTCCTGCAGAATCGGGTACTAAGGCAAATCACCAACTGTTCGTGGTACGTGCGAGGCTCAACACTGCACAGGGACCTCAAGATACATACAGTTGAGGAGCAAATTGGCAGACACACCAGCCGATTCACCAACAGGCTAAGGGCACACCAAAGCCGCCTTGCAAGAGACCTACTACCTGCCCGACGACTCAGAAGGCTCAAACGACTAGGCTTCGCCAAAACGATCACAGAATCCATACTAACACAACAAACATAATATAATTTATTTAACATTTAACTCCCCATCAAAGGGGTTTGGCCCTCATAATACTTGCAATTATTGTGTGGTTAAGGTACGATGAGAAGTACGGATCCTACACTTAATAAAAAAAAAAAAAAAAAAAAAAAAATATTATTCATATATAGCGTTTCTCTCTCAAAAGTCTCAGGCTCTTGCTGCTCCCACTGCAACGATTTCACACCTCTTGAGTCATGGTCTCCTTCTCCAGACCCTCATATCCCCCGCCATATAGTCACTGCGCAGACAACTACATAGTGCGGCGGTAGCCTTATGAATGATTTAACTTGACCCCATGTCATCTACGAGTGCCTCAATCGGCGATCTCTCGCATTCATCTGCGCACACCTCATCAGACATTGCACGCAATTCTTCGTCAGCTAAGAGTGCCTCAGCCGGCGATCTCTCGCTTTCATCTGCGCACACCTCATCAGGCAACGCACGCAATTGTTCGTGGGCATACTTGTACGTTCTCTTAGTAGATAAAGACTTCAAAATATATCGGTCACCATCAAGTTCTTCGATAATAACAAATGGTCCTCTATATTTTGGATCCAGCTTTGTTTGGTGCCGTTCTTCGTTCTTGAGCAGGGCATGGTCGCCGACATTATATCTTCTAATCTTAGGTTTACTTTTATCAATCCGTTCCTTTTCATAATCAACATTGTTCTCTATATTTAATAAACTAACCCTCTACGATTGGCATTATGCCCATTGGTCTTGCCTCTTTATCAATTAATAATTCCAGTGGACTAACTTTTGTTACTGTATTGACTGTGCAATTCATGGCTGCTGTCTGCTGTCAACATTGCTTTCATGGTACTCATAACACGCTCTACCTGCCCATTAGCTAGCTACTGTTAAAGGCAAATCTATTTTCAATGACGAACAAAATTGCTTAAAGTTAACTAGTGACCACCTAATCGCTCGTGGTATTACCGGCAAACATCGGTTTCGACCATTTCTCTTTGCAACCTGGTCACTATATCCGAAATCTCTGTATCTCGATGTTGCTCTGCTAGTAGCCAGTTATTCGTGATATCTGCTAATTCTACACGAACTTCAATTATTTTACCTGGATTGGCAGGCTCATTTTCCGCTAGTGGATTTCGTGAAAGGTAATGTGTCACACCACTTGCTTTCCTATATTTAACTTGAAATTTAAAGGACTGTAAATATGCCCACAAACGATTTGCCCTTGGTGTCGATTCTTTTTTATGCCGCGTACTATTTTTAATATTAAACAAAAAAGAAAAAAAGGAAGGATGGGAAATGGGAAGGAAAGTGAGCTCTACATACTATCTCCTAAAGACTGCATGGAGAGAAGACAAAGAACAGAAAATACCTTACGCATGAGGGACATTATAGTCAGTTTATTAAATGCTAACATTATGCAGAACAATAAGTATAAGGGAAATATTTGAAAAACTATCTAACTTATTACAATAAAAAAAAATATTAAATAAATGTAAATTAATATAAATATTGTGAAAAATTAGTAATATTTTAACGCGCCACAATTTGATATCTTTGTTTAGGTTTATTGAAATAGTAAAATAAATCAATAGCTTAGCGTTATGTGATACGTGTATTCTTCAAGAGTTCCACTGGGGTTTGGAAAGAGCGCGGAAGCTGTTGTCAAACGAATGGTTTGCTCCTGTGGACTCGCAAATGCTTGGTGAGATGTTGGCAAGCTCTTGGAGCAGATGTTGCAGGAGAAGGGTCTTACACCTGTATGGACAATGGAATGTTTCTGAAGATCAGATCGAAGACCAAATCCTTCGTTGCAATGCGCACAGACGTAGAGTCTCTCCGCATCATGCTGCTCCTTGATGTGGGATATTAGAGCGGAACCATTAGCCTTCTCGCTGCCACCAGAGACCACCCAACCAAGCCGAGTTTTTTGCAATACAGGCGATCCTGAAGCCTACTTCGCAGCATGCGCAGACGTGAGAGTTACCCTGAGTAACGACTAGCGCCTTCCGACTTGTGCCAGTACTTGACTTACTTGGAATGCAAGGCGATAACGCGGCCATGGCATGTTGCAAATTTTCAAGGCGCTGACATCGTGTGTCCAAGAACCTGTCCAACCTTTACAGGAGTATCAGAATGATCATGCAGTCTGCTATCTGTTCCGAATTCCCTAACGACTGCAATGCACGCATGTGTGCATTTACCTTGTCCGCAAATGCTCTCAAAGATGTCGCTGAAGCAGGATCTGCGAGCCGGAGCGCTAAAATCTCCATCACGTGGGCCTGGAACACGAGCTTCCTGTTACTGAACCGCTTGCGAAGAATCTCCAAGGCCACGGGGTAATTCGAACTCGAGACCTCTAGTGAACGAATCGATTCCATGGCGCATCCCGATAGGCAAGAGCGGGGATGCTGGAAATTTTCTATAGGCTCCAGGTGTGGATCATCATTCACCAATGTGTTGAACACTGAAACAAAGTCTGCATATTCAGTGTATCCACCAGAAAATGTTGGGAGCTTAAGCTCAGGCAGTCGCATTCGTCGAGGCCTTTCGGAGGCACTACTGGACTGCCCAAAACTGTCATCAGGCCTCATGGTGGATGAAGGTGATGCACGCAACTGACGATGCTCAAGATGAACGCGAAGCCTACTTTTCAGTGACAAGATCAGCTCATCAAACTTGTCACGCAGTTCACTGCCGATCTCGTCATAGTCTAGCTCCTCTAGGCTATTGTGAGATTAAACGTGGCTTGCATCTGTTCGATGAGTTCAAGTCGCACTACGATTTCTGATGCATTGTACGACTGAACACACTTCTCGTGCAACGTTTGGTCCAACGATCTTGCACTGTCAAATGGAATATGATAGATATGGAACCCTGTTTAAGGGTGTACCAATATCTCCGGACGCGATTGTACTTGGCAGCTCGTTTTGCATGTTGTATTAAATCCAAGATAATTGCTTAAACAGCTGAAGCAAACGAACACAGCACAAGAGAGAGAGCGCGATAACGATCAGTGCGCACAAGTTGAAGCGTTCAAACACTTTGACTTGTTTGAATGGTAATCTAGCTAGTTTTCCCTTTAAACATCATCATCTGATAATTCTAAGTTTTTAAAAAGATTATTGTCACTGAATATATTATTACTTTTATTTCTAACACATTACCATTGTAGAGCCTCCAGCCTTACATCTTCCAGAGTGATTTCATAATCATTCTGTAGTCGGACAATTCCACGTTTAGTAGCATATATGAATTCGTCTTGTTTTGCTACAGCAATTTTAAGTGGATGCTCCAATTCCACCTTATAGTTATATTTATGAATGTAGTTACATTTATTTATTTTGTTGATTAAGCTTTGAATTCGTCTTAAATTCGAATCCATGACCTGATGTTGCGATTTCAGATTGTTTATTTGATTCTTCATTTTTATTATCCATTATCCATTTTATCTACCACAATGATTGCATTTAAAACAATTCACTAGTCACCCAACCTTTATACATTATATTTTTATAGAAGTTAGTTTTATGGACAATTGCTTTTAAAACTTTACTGCTCGTGTCATTACTATCATTTTTAATTTTAATTTCTTGGTCTAGCAATCTATTTCAAATTAATAAATAATAAAGTTTACATAGAGAATTTTTAAAATAAATGTATAAAGGACTGAATAATTGTAACATTCAAACGAGACGCTTTCTGGGCATCTGACCTCCAGATTAGACGCGAAATACTTACGTAGCGTCCACCTTATCGAGAGTCCGCCGACAATGGAGAGTGAGCGTATCAGTCAGATACCCTAACTCGAACAACTCCCTGTTACAAAATAGCGTAATTTATCCATAAATGATAGGATCACCTACTTAAACTACTGATTCTAACCACGATGTTATCGCTAAAAGCTGAACGTCTCTCTCTCTTGACACTGCTGCCTGACTCCCAGGGTACGAGCAAAGACAATAGAACACTAAGATGCGGAACGACCATACAAAAATTTGCACTATGAAGCGTAATTTTCGATTTTCGCGACTCTTGTGCTCTCTCCGCTCGCAGAAATTTGAGAGCGTTAAAAATCTAAAAATAGAATTCGCTTGCCTGTGTTAATGCGTGTGAGAACACGCAAGTGCGTATATGTGCGTACTTTAGTAAGACGATTTTTGAGCCGAAATCCCGAAATAATTATATTTCTGGATCACCCACAATTGTTGTCTTCAAATATTTTTTCACGTCGCACGCTGAATACCCTAATGGTAATTTTTTCAATATGAAGTTATCCATTAAATATATTATGTGTCATTATGCGTGTATCCGGTCTTTACTACCAATAATACAATATTCGAATAAACATTGTATAAAGGCAATATAAAATAAGAGTTTTTTAACATGGGAAGGTGCAAGCGACTTCCAAATAAACTCTTTTAAGGTGAAGGGCATATTTCGACAACGCGCTGTAGAAAAATAATACATGCAAGCAAATTTACAGTGCTTTCGAATACATGTGTACACCTACAGTCGCCGGCTGTCGCTGTATGTGTGCATGAGAGCGGCTGGCTCTAGAGCGCTCTCTCTCTCTCTGGATTTTGTGCGAAATTTCAAGATTCAATTTCAATTTCAATTTCAAGCCAGCCCGAAAAAATTGCATGCAAACATTTTGTATGGCGTTACGCATCTTAGTGTTCTATTGTCTTTGATCATACTGTGTACCCGTCCCGATATAGCCACTGCTGTAAATATTCTAAGCAGATGTACTAATAAGAATAATATAGAATTGTGGCAATCTTTAAAAAGAATTCTAAGAGATCTTAAAAGTAATACTATAATTATTAAGAAAAATCTAAGCGCTGAACATATATTTGTTGGTTATGTTGACTCTGATTGGGGTGGAAACGAAAATTACAGGAAAAGTATTTAAAATGTATAATATTAATCTAATTTCTTGGAATACAAACCGTCAAAATTCAGTTGCAGCTTCATTGACTGATGCAGAATACATGGTGTTATTTGAAGCTACAAAAGAAGCCTTATGGCTAAAATCCCTTTTACAAAACATTGGTATTAAACTTGATAAACGAATTAAAATATTATAAGACAATCACTTGCCATAAAAGATCGAAACATATCGATATTAAATATCACTTTATTCGTGAACAAATTGAAAATAATGTTATTTCTATCGAGTATATACCCACAGAGTTTCGATTAGCGGACATCTTAACTTCATGGAACTGAGAAGCAAGATGGGTTTACATTGAACAACAAGTAAAACAAACAAACATTTAAAAAAAATTATATATATATATGGGATGGTTAGTTGACAAATCAATTAAGTCCCAAATATGTAATGAACTTATAAATGGATAGTTTAAATATTACATGTATTATTTAATGATTTGGTTTAATAAATGTTCACATCGATATTTGATTAATTTGTGCAAGCGTCGTTTTGCACCGTCGTTGAGTTCGCGTCGTTTCCCTTGTCTGTCTGACTCGGCGTCTTAATTTGAACTGCCCTCTTTTCAATCGATACATAATTATTTGACAGTAAACCTAAGTGGTCAGCTCTGCGATCAGCTGATGTGGGTGTGATAAAGTGTGTTGCCATTCCCAATCCCTTATATATATATATCTACTGAAACTGAATATATTCAATGATTAACAATGATCTGATTGGGTTTTATTTGGGTTTTTCCAATCCTCGCAGAGAATGCTGTATCATTATGAATTGTAATACCTCCCAGAAAACACACACACACCAGTCTCAGTTTAATGTAGTTTTTGAGGGGGCGTTTATTGACATTGCAAAAACTACATTTGTAATATCTTATGCAACACTGGTTTACAATTCCTCTGACTGTTATATGGTCAGTGGTAGAATCAAGCCAACACCGAACAGAGAGTGTGTGATGAAAAACAACCCCCGAAATTGTCTTGTGTTTCTAGTACTCAGCGGTCGCGTGAGTAGATCATTTTTTGCAATTGTGTTTTGTGATTTGTTTCGCATGTGCGTAAGTGTATGAGTGATCTGCTGATGGGATGTTTGCGTGAATGTTGAAATAAATAGGCATATTATATCAAATTAAAAATGTTTAGTTAATTTTTTCAATTTTTATAGTATTTTAGTTTCATTGTGACATAAATTTATATATGTCGAATCGCTATTATGCGACACCAAAAAAAAAAACAACATGTACCAATTTTGTCATCTCTATTGAATACTGTCATCTCTGTTAAATAGAATGTGAATACCATTTTTGTCTCATCCTTTTTATCTCCGTCTTCTGTTTATTGTAAGAGCGAGTTCAGCAGAGTTCTCTGTTTCGCGTAGCCTCGCCGTGACAACGTGTTAGAAAGATAGAAAGAGAGCAATCGCGGCGAATTCGATCAGTTGCGTTTCAGACAATGCTTGGACGATGCAATATTGTGAAATAGGGCAGTAGTTGCTGAGCGTCAGAGAAGAGTGGTCACGAAATGTCACGGCCGAGGAAATGCACAACTCGCAGCAATTTTTCAGAGGCGGCTTTAATAATGGATAGCCACAACTCAACTCCGACATCAGAAGTGGGATCGCCTCAGCCCCAAGTCAATCCTGATGACCGTTTGTGCACCTTGCTGGAAATGCAGCACCGCAATCTAATTGAAGTACTTAGTGCCGTGAAAAATACGCAGGCGGCACCAAGCGCGTCCAAATCAGTTACGTTCCCGAAGTTCAACCCTGATTCCGCTGGTTCCAGTGCATCTACCTGGTGTTCTACGGTAGACCTCATTGGATGACATGGATTCAATTTAAAGAAATGTTTCTACAACAGTTTGAAGGCAATGAAACGCCAGCAGCGACGGTATTTAATGTTTTAAACAGCCGCCCAAAGGACGGCGAATGCCTGGCGCTGTATGGAAGCCGATTGGTGACTACTCTTATGGCAAAATGGAAGACAATGACCCCAGAAGAAATTGCAGTGTCGGTAGCCTTATCGCATTCGGCAACCATAGATGCTCGGTTGCAACGCACGTTGTTTACAACCACTGTTAAGACGCGCAACGAGTTGCAAAATGAGCTAAGGGCATTTTCGTTTGCTAAGCGAAAGGAGCACTCCGATCCGGAAAATTTTGTAAGCAAGAAAGTGCGCCTGCAGACACCTGTTAAATGTCATTTCTGCGGAAAAATGGGTCATAAAATAGTCGACTGCCGCTCCAGGAAAAATAACATGAAGCCACAAGGACCAAGTTCGAGTTCTGCACGTTCATCCGAGTCAAAAGCTGGATCAATTACTTGCTACAGATGTGGAAACGAGGGGCATATTGCATCAGCGTGCTCTAAACGACAGCCGATGGGAAGCCAAGGCAAAACGGACGAAAAACGCGTCAACTTATGCCATGTCGCTGAGCCAATTGGAACATTGATTTCATCCGGTGAGTCGTATCCATTTTGCTTTGATTCTGGAGCCGAGTGCTCACTCGTAAGGGAATCTGTGTCTATGAAACTCTCAGGCACCCGAGTTAATAACATCGTTACATTAAAGGGTATTGGAAATAATACTGTCACTAGTACATTACAAATTTTGTCAAAAGTGATTATAAGTGAATACTGTCTTGAAGTCCTTTTTCACGTAGTACTTAACAGTTGCATTAATTACAATATAATAATTGGTCGAGAAATATTAAGTCAGGGATTTAGTGCTACGATAACAAGTGATGAAATCAAATTATGTAAGACTAAGTCTGTACATACCCTTTCTGCTTTGAAAAATAATGTCAATCTTGCTAATGTGGATACCGAATTGTGTGGTGCAGATAAAGAAAATTTGTTAGATATTTTAAATGAATTTTCAAAATCATTTATAGACGGATTTCCGAAAAGCCGCGTCACAACTGGCGAGTTAGAAATACGTTTAATTGACCCAATTAAAACTGTACACCGACGAACATACAGGCTTAGTATAGAAGAAAAAGAAATAGTGAGAAGTAAAATTAAGGAATTGCTATTATCCAATATAATTCGGCCCAGTAGTTCCCCATTTGCCAGTCCTATGCTACTCGTTAAAAAAAAAATGGATCAGATCGTCTTTGTATAGATTACCGCGAGCAAAATGCAAACACAGTTGCTGAAAAATATCCCTTGCCGCTAATTAGCGATCAAATATCTAGGCTACGTGGAGCAAGATTCTTTAGTTGTTTGGATATGGCCAGCGGGTTCCACCAGATCCCTATTAATCCAAATTCGGTTGAGCGTACAGCGTTTGTTACTCCAGAGGGCCAATACGAATTCCTAACTATGCCGTTTGGGTTAAAAAAATGCTCCATCTGTATTTCAGCGGGCAATTATAAAAGCGTTAGGTGAAATTGCCTATTCTTACGTAATCGTCTATATGGACGACATCATGATTATTTCACAAACTAAAGGGGAAGCATTAACAAGGCTAAGAAAGGTTTTAAAAATGTTATCACGGGCTGGGTTTTCTTTCAATATTTCTAAATGCTCATTCCTTAAATCAAGCATTGAATATCTTGGGTTTCTTGTTAGTGAGGGTGAAATCCGACCAAATCCACGCAAAATACAAGCATTGGTCGCCTTACCCCCTCCACAGTCCGTGACCCAAGTAAGGCAATTTTGTGGCCTTGCCTCTTATTTTCGGCAATTTGTGTCAAAATTTTCAGAAATCATGAAACCATTATACCGTTTGACCTGCAAGAATAAAACATTTGAATGGAAACATGAACACGAGCAAATACGACAAAAAAATTATCAAAACATTAATAGATGAACCCGTTCTTATTATATTTGATCCTCAGTATCCCATTGAGCTGCATACTGATGCCAGTATGGATGGCTATGGCGCTATTCTACTCCATAAAATAGATAATAAACCTCGCGTTATCGAGTATTATAGCAAACAAACATCTCCTACGGAGTCACGATATCATTCATATGAGCTTGAAACTTTAGCTGTGTATAATTCCCTGAAACATTTTCGGCACTATTTACATGGCCGACGTTTCGTCGTATTGACTGACTGCAATTCGCTAAAAGCCACTCGTATTAAAGTTGAACTAACGCCAAGAGTGCACCGTTGGTGGGCATACATGCAGTCATTCGATTTTGACATTCAGTATAGGCCAGGTGCTAAAATGGCTCATATTGATTTTTTTCTCGCGTAATCCCATATGTAAGCCGGCTAAGACAATTGCTCATACAGGTTTAGAAAAGAAGCATATCCTATTAGCTGAAATTACAGGTAACTGGCTTCTTGCTGAGCAACAAAAAGATTCAGAGATTTCAACTATTGCATCTAAAATTCCAAACAATGAACTCGAGGAGAATTTAGCAAGAAGTTATGAATTGCGCTCAAAGACTCTTTTCCGTAAAATTCAGCGAAACGGCAAAACTAGAAAAAAAATTAGACGAATTTTATTGGTTTGAACATATGGCCAAGTACGTCCGTAAATTTGTAGACAATTGCATTACTTGTAAACTAACTAAACCTCCTTCGGGAAAGTTGCCAATCGAACTCCACCCAATACTCAAGGTAGAGATTCCATGGCACACGATCCATATGGATATTACGGGCAAAGTAAGTGGCAAGAAGGATCAGAAGGAGTATATTATCGTACAAATAGACGCATTTACGAAATTTGTTTATTTGCAGCACACGGTAAATATTAATAGTGAAAGCTGTATAGACTCTTTAAAATCAGCAATATCTATATTTGGAGTACCAACACGAATTATCGCAGATCAGGGTAGATGCTTTACAGGCTCATGTTTTAGTGATTTCTGTTCTATGCAAAAAATCCAATTACATCTAGTTGCAACAGGAGCTAGTCGAGCAAATGGACAGGTGGAGCGCATTATGAGTGTGCTAAAACGTATGTTAACTGCCATTGAAAGTAGCCAGCGTTCTTGGCAAGATGCCTTAGGAGACATACAATTGTCTATAAATTGTACAACAAATCGAGTAACAAAAGCTAGTCCTCTCGAATTACTAATTGGAAAAGAAGCCAGACCTTTTAACATGTTACCAATATGTGAAGATAATAATAAAGTTGATGTAAATTTTGTAAGAAATATGGCAAAAGAAAATATGAAGAAAAATGCATTGTATGATAAAGCTAGATTTGATAAGAACAAAGCTAAATTTAAAAATTTTAAGGTTGGTGATTATGTTCTACTCAGAAATGAAGAGAGACACCAGACAAAATTAGACCAAAAATTTAAAGGTCCATTCCTGGTGACAGAGGTGCTAGAGGGAGATCGGTATGCTCTAAAGTCTTTGGTGAATAAGCGGACATATAAGTATGCGCATGAAGCTTTAAGAAGCATGCCTACAGAAGAGATTCCTAAGGAATTGGATATGTGTGATGTGTCTGAAAACGTTGAAAGAGACGTTAGAGATTCATTGGTGGATTCCAATGAGAGTGAAAACGTTGAAAGAGACGTTAGAGATTCATTGGTGGATTCCAATGAGAGTGAACACGTTGAAAGAGACGTTAGAGATTCATTGGTGGATTCCAATGAGAGCGAAGACGCTGAAAGAGACGTCAGAGATTCGTTGGTGGACTCCAATGAGTTAGAAGACACGCAAAGAGACGACACGAATCCGTTTGAGGACTCAGACGAATAATCTGCGTTGATGGATTTCAATGCGTTAGTTGGGACGCCAAACCCTTAGGTGAGCCACATGTCGAATTGCCAGTGCTAATAGGTACACGAGTTAATGTGTTGACTTATGTGATGTCTGGTGATCGGCATTGCGGTAAGCCGATGGGCTGTCCTGGTACCAAGTTGGCATATTTTTGGAATCCGCACTCAGTCTTTGTAGTTTGGGTTTCCTTCTCACTTCTGTCAGTTAGGTTGGTCTGCATATTAATAATAATAATTGTAATGTATGAAAAGTTACGTTTAACTAATACTTTTGATTTATTTTGGATGGACTCTTTTCAGACTGAGTTACTTTAGTTTGAATTTCTTTTTGTTACACACGAGGACGTGTGATGGTCAGGAAGGCCGTGTCGAATCGCTATTATGCGACACCAAAAAAAAAACAACATGTACCAATTTTGTCATCTCTATTGAATACTGTCATCTCTGTTAAATAGAATGTGAATACCATTTTTGTCTCATCCTTTTTATCTCCGTCTTCTGTTTATTGTAAGAGCGAGTTCAGCAGAGTTCTCTGTTTCGCGTAGCCTCGCTGTGACAACGTGTTAGAAAGAGAGAAAGAGAGCAATCGCGGCGAATTCGATCAGTTGCGTTTCAGACAATGCTTGGATGATGCAATATTGTGAAATAGGGCAGTAGTTGCTGAGCGTCAGAGAAGAGTGGTCACGAAATGTCACGGCCGAGGAAATGCACAACTCGCAGCAATGTTTCATAGGCGGCTTTAATAATGGATAGCCACAACTCAACTCCGACATATACATGATATAGAAATTATCAATAAACAATAAATTTTAATCGTCACTTCTTAAATCTATAATTATGAGGTCAATATTTACATTGCTCTTTCAATACCAATCACAGAGACACTATGTCAATCCGCTCGTTAGTATTGAAACACCGCACAAAAGAGATGAAGCGATTACCCTAACGGGCTTTGAATCGGTCAAATTTTGAGTCTCAATTTTTTATGATGTGCGCAGGTACCGCATTTTTTTTTGATATTGTGTCTGCATATTCGTTTCTTATGCGGTATTCAAACACCGCAACCGCTTACTATGCGGTGTCTACACCGCCACCGCAAAAAATGTGAGTACACTACTAGTGCCGAAAACAGGCACCGCTGCAGATCTCTGGTAACGACGCTTGAGAAGTCAGTCGAAGATAAGAGCTACAACTGCGAATATCACTGGCGACATACTGTGCTACATCAACAATAAGAAAGACGGAGATTATCAAAGATCTCCCATACCAACTCATTGCAATGCGACATGCACAATAAAATTAAAAATGCAAAGTTTGATGATAAATCGCACAGGAGTATTCTTGTAGGTTATATGAAAATGACTAGAACGGTTGATTGAGCGACGAGACAGCTTCCCATCGCCTTAAGCAGCTCAGACACTCCTGGTCCGCCCACTAGTATGTGTCCTGGAGTTAGCGCCTCTCCGTCGTTTGAGTCTAGTCCGAACGGACTAGAGTTCAGCACTGCTTTTACAGATACGACCACGGTTTGCAGCTCCATCCGTTGAGTAAGTGTTTTGCAGACTTGACATCTGCCTCCCATAGGCCGCTGAAGTGCGGAGCTCTCGTGCACTCTTACAAACCATATCTATGTCGTCTTTTAATTTTGCGAACACTCACAACAGACTCGCATGCGACGAAAACTTTACAATGGTTGCAACCATATGTGACTGTTCCACCACAACTGTCAAACCGACAGCTGATCTGCACTCTTCTAACTTTCGTATTTCATCGGAGACGAAATGGTGGTTGACTAGCCAGGCATCGCACGATTCCTATAAGAAAGACACGAATGTCGCGAGAGTAGAAGGATATGACCAAATCTAATGTTTAGTGACTTCGGAATCTGACTAAAAAAAGGTCCGTTCAATTGGTAGTCTAATCAAACTTCGAATCCAGTGACAGATTACTGCAAGAAGGTGAGCTGCACACAACTCAAGCCTCGGAAGTGTCTTGGTCTTGAGGGGAGCTACTTTCGATTTTGAGGTTAACAATGAAACTCGATAACCTGCTGCAGTAGGTGCGCGAATATATATGCATGCGCCATATGCTCTTATCGAAGCGTCGGCGAAGCCATGTATCCGGATCGGTGACGTAGACTTCACTTGCTGCCATGAAGTATCCAAACTGCGGGTAATGGATTCGTCCCACTTCGACTTAACAGGCTAAGCGGATCGAACAATCGAGAAGTCACCGAGAGAATGTTCCGTTTTATCGCTTTAAGACCCATGAATGAATCGTCGATCCTGAACTGGAACACGTCTTCATTTGGCAACAAAATGACTCCAAGAGTTTTGGTCGCGTCAGTCTCGGAGATGGTTATCGACTTTGGAGTGCTGTTTGATGCGGAAACCCAGGAGCATTTTTAAACCATTTTGCTAGATCGAATACGACTCCTAACAGTATCTGCGATACTTCAGACTTCCTCGACGCATGCTGCTCCAGTCAACATATCGTCAACATAGAAATCGTGCCTGATAACTTCAGCTGTATCAAGCACCGTATGGCCAAGAAAAGCTGCCTCAGTACCATAGGTTACGGTATTCAATCTGAATATTCTCAAAGAGTCATAAGGGTCTTTTCTCCATACTATAAGCTGATAATTTCGATCTGCTTCATGAACTATTACTAGGCGAAACATCTTTTTGGTATAAGCCGTGATTACATATTTGTGCAAGGTCGAAAATAGCTCTTCTTGAATGATCTGGTTGATAACCTGAGATCTCTACAGCTAACTCGCGATTTCATCACAGTGTATATCTTCTATATTTGAGAAAGGGATTCACCAATACCAAGCAAGCTGATGCACGAGTCGTCTCTACGAAGATACAGTCGCTGAGCCAGTTCCTCAGACACAAAATTAATTTGTGACCCAGGATCTAGCGAAACTCGGTCTAAGGTGTAGTCTAATGCGCTAGTGCGATGTTGGTGGTTGATCGTGCTCAGCAGCGGACGATCTTACCGTACACGGCTCGGCAATCGAACTTAGTCGGATGTTCAACGGACAAGTACTGATATCCATGATGTGTTGTCCAAAAGTGGTCCCAGTACCAACATGGATAAATAAGTGGTACAGTTTATCATGGACACAAACCGCTACCAAAAGTTCTTTTATGAGAATAGCTCAAGCTCGTACAAGATCACCTGAGAGAACTTTTAGTGCTGCACTTGGGCAATTATAATTTCAAGGCCGACATAGAAGTGCTAATTGATTTTCACCACATAAAAAAAAATAAAAATATATATGGCTTTATTTCTTTTGATGATTAAAAGATGAAGAAATTTATTTATTTTTTTATTTGAATAGGAAAAATTTTGTTTCAATTCACAACAGTAATGAATTCATTTCAACTACAAAAATAAAGTGTTATTTAGTTTAACTTCTCTAAGTAAATGGAAGTGAATACAAAATAAATACTGAATCGTACGTGTCCGCAAATTATACGTGTCATTGAAGTGCTCTTGATAAACCACATTTTTACTTTTTTTTGTCTGACGTTAACACAGACAAAACGGATGGTTTCCCAACTCTTGAGCACGCAACATATAACTGCCCATGTGAAAAATAATGATCTTCTACATATATCCCGCATACTCTAAGCAATTGGCCTTGCGACTTGTTAAGTGTCATTGCGAACGCAAGGCGAACTGGAAATTGCAATCGTTTGAAGGATCAGTCGGAATCATTGGTATTCCAGGAATACATTCATTTTCACCTGCATACTGTCCATTGATAATGGTTATCTCAATCAAATTCGGTCTTTTTACCGAAAGTCGAGTACAATTTGAGTTGCAAGTTATGTGGTGGAAATCATGGAAAGTTCAGAGAGTTCAAAAACTCTTTTGGATAATTTACTACATCATGGGGATTTGTTATGGAATCAACGGATTTGTATGTCACAAAATCGCCACTAATTTTGATCATTATGAAGTTGAACTCTCATATAAGTGGTTAGGGATAATGTTTATACGTTATTCCATAAAGATGATGCCTTCAGGCAAGCATTCAACTCATCTGCAATAATTAATGTGTGAGTATTGTACCTGTAATTGGATCGACCATCTTCAACGTGATGTTGTATCCTTCTTGCCATTGCCAATAAATTATGAGATATTGTACCGCATCGTACAAACGATGCATCATTTACATGATGTATGATATTGCTTCTTCGCCGAACGAGAATGTCTCGCGATTTAGTTTGATCTCCAACAATAATTGCAGCAACATCATTAACGGTGGGTGCATTGAATCTTCGCACGTGTTCACCTGTTGGGGTACAATCCACTCTTATGAAAGCGTGAAAAATTGCTTACAGCTGTTCAATAATTTGTCTCTTTAACTGTTGTGTTCCCTGTATATTGCACAGCACATTCAGCTGGTCCACCATCGACGAAATGAAATATATTTGAAGAAATTTATGCGGTTCAGCTGGTGTTGGCACCATTGAACCATGCAAATGATATATTTCACCTTGTATATTTAATTGCAAACAATGTAGTGCTCGCTTGGTATGCCGAATAAGCGGCTCAAAGTATGCAATACTGTTTCTATTTACTAAAGCGAGCTTTTGGTTTCTATTGTTGTCCCTGATTGTACCTAGGTTAGTGTCTAGGCTAAGTTCTTGCACTTTAGTTAGCTTGGTACTAAGATTAATTGTTTTTATAGATTTGTATAATTAGTATATATTAGTATATATATTTGCCGAATTATTGGCGCCCCCTATGTGTGGAGAAGCGAGAAACAAAAAAGAAAATGACTCTACTTGCCACCAAGTGAATGACAATGTAGAGGAAATTGTCCTAATGACAGTGACAGTAGAGTTTTTCTGCCTATTCCACTCGTGGGTGCCCACATGGTTAGACGTGTCGGTCTAAGTTAAAAAAAAAAAAAAAAAAAAAAAAAATTATATGGATAAAGAGTAAATGCATTAAATAGATCCAAAAAGTGAATTAAATTCCAATCATTGTTAGTGCCGAGTACTTTTAAATTGTTCCATAGATCGGCACTTAGCACCACCTTGTTTTTTTTTTGTTCCACTTAGCACCAGATTGGATTTTGGTTCCACTGTGCTATCCAACATTTTCGTCCGCCCCACTTTCACATGGCAGCTGGAAGATACATAGCCCAAAAGCTGTGATAGGCCAGATGTGCCATGGGCAAATTACATCGCATGTAATTTGAAGTACAAGCAGCTACAAGAGCTTTTAGCGGATCAGCTGTTTTAACAAAATATTGTGCAATAGCTGGGCTGAATGCCGTTCCCGCATGCGCTCTAGTGTCTCCACAAAAAAATTGCATCGCGCATGTCTGAGCTCATCATTTCCAAGATCACCACTGCCCCTCCAACAAGCAGCAAGGCGAAAAAGTACGATTCGAGACGCCTACCATTTGACGCAAACATCTACACCGTCTCAACAGTTCCATGTGTGCAGTGACAAAAAAAAATTGTGCAGTGACAATTGTTTAGATTTATTGTTTTCTCTTATGTTAATTGATAATTTTATATGTATAAATTCAATTTAGGGCCTTCTGGGTATTCGAGTCGAGCAGTCGTAGCGTCAACATCAACAAATTTATTTTTACAAATCCGGAAATCTGTAAAATATTTATTTTCAAATATTTGTGCTTTAAATGCCTTTAATATTCTCTCGTTGAGAATAATACTGTCGCGTGAGCAAAAAAAAAATTGTTTATCTTCGTGCACTGGTGTAGTGTCTGCAGTTGGACAGTAATAAGATCGCTTCAACAGTGCAACAGTGCGATAGCTGCCTTTGGGCAGAGGATCTCCCCTGGCTGCGCGCAAGCCGCAAATAAGGGACATCATCTATACTTATTTGCTATAAAGAATAAAAAAATGAATCAATAAGATTGGATATATGCATAAAATGGATAAAATTAATGATAAAGTAGTAAACAAAGGGATTGAAAAGCTTGTAAAGCATCAGATTAAAAAAATGATTAATTTTGAAGAAATGCGAAAAGTTGCTGGTAAATCTCCATCTGAAATTAGAGCAGATGCACTGAGTGGAACCGCTCTCAGAATAATATATGCTCAAAAGCATCAAGTATGTAAGCGCAAGAAGCCGATATCTCCTATGACGAGCCCCAAAAGAGCAAATAAAGAGTCTTTAATATTGTCGGAGAATAATAATGTGAATAACCGTAACTGATTCGCCCTGCTGGATATGAAACTTGATGATCGTGATGAGTTGACCCCTGTAGAAACAGCTGATGTCCCAACAGAGATTATTACAGAGGAGCCTTCATCAAAATACCACCGCAAATTGTGGTAAATATTGCAAATCTCAATGATTTATTTGAAATAATTGGTGATGTTGCTGATTTGGATGATGTAACTGTCAAAGTGAATCAAGGCACAACAGCAAGAGTCAAACCCAAAAATGTGGATGCATATAGAGGAATTGTTAATCACTTTGATAATATGGGAGTACAATTCCATACTTATCAATTGAAGGAAGAAAAACCTTGCAAGATTGTAGTGAAGGGCTTCATCATAGCACTCCTATTAACCAAATAATATCCAATTTTGAAACGATTGGTTTTGAAGCTCTACAGGTGCATAATCCGAGATCGAGGGCAAATAAGGACCAAAAATTTAACATATTTTTCATAAATATTAAAAAATGCAAAAATATCAAAGAAATTTATGACATTAAAACTCTTTGCCGACAAAGAGTTACAGTTGAGAGGATGCGTAAATCATCTGAAATTGCGCATTGCTTACGTTGCCAGGAATATGGCCATACAGCAAAATATTGTCGTCGTCAGGCAAATTGTGCGCGTTGTGGCGATAAGCATCTGACTAAGGAGTGTGTTCGCCCATTGGATCAGAAACCAACTTGCTTACACTGTGGAGGCAGTCACATGGCTACCTATAAGGGATGCCAATGGTACCAGGAGTATCTAAAAAAATCAATGGGGTACTCTAAGGGACCTTCCACTGTGAATCAATTAATGGTAGATCGGAGTAGCACAAATGGCTCTAAACCGCAACAACAACTGCAGCAAGAAATACAAGAATTGAATCAAAAAAAGAAACAAAAGCAATTTGGTGAACAACAGACTAAACAAGCCAGCTCTCCTGGAGTCTGTGCAAGCGTGTCATACGCATCTGTTGCAAGAAATTGCGAAGTTTCTGCTGGGCATCTAATGCCTAGTCCCCAGTCACGAAAGAATTATGAAAATATATTTCCAGTTGATGCCCGAGCATTAATGGCACAACAACAGCAGCAAATTATGGAATGGCAGCAAGCAATCCAAAAACAGCAGCAGGAACTTTTACAGTGCTTGCAGCAGCAGCAAAGTGAGCAACACCAGCTTACTATCAAAAATAGTCAACGACTTGACTTGGACCGGCTTGAAGACATGCTTCTTCAATTAATAAGTTCGCTAAATAAAAGGAATGTGGATTCATCGAACCCCAAGTCCAAAACAGCGCTTCAACCTCACGATGAACAATCTCAAGATCCTAATCTGGAATGCCAATGGCATTTCTGGCAAAGCAAAAGAAGTTGAATTTTTTGCACATAATAACAGGATTGATATTTTACTTTTAACTGAAATAAGGCTCAATAGAGGTGAGGTTGTCAACATATATGGGTATTCATTCTATCCAGCGTATAAGCCATCACGGCATAATTATGGCCACGGAGGAGCGGCGGTGTTTGTGAAAAGCTCTATCATCCACTTCCCACAAAAAGTTATAGAGACAAGATTAGTTCAAATGTCTACCATTAAAATTGTCACAGGTTTGGGTAACATGGAAGTTAGTGCGATATACTGTCCTCCAGGAAATAGACTACAGGAAAGGCATTTCACTGAAATACTCGCTTCTTTTGGACAGAGGTATCTGGTTGGAGGTGACTGGAATGCGCGTCATTGGATGTGGGGCGACAACACTAGTTCATCTAGAGGGCTTGAGCTAGTTGAATCCATATCAGTTAGAGGGGCTAAAATTCTTGCAACTGGCTCTCCAACTAGGTACCCATATGTATCTAGTCATACTGCTACGTGCATTGATTTTGCATTATTTCATGGGATACTCAATTCGCAAATAAATATTAATGAAAGCTGGGATCTTGATTCCGATCACATTGCACTTGTAGCCAATCTGCTAACGAATGTAGTTCATGTCAGGACTAGTCCTCGACTGATCACAAGTCGCACTGATCTAGTAATTTTTAAACCACATCTTGACAGCTCGTTTCAGTTGAATTCTGCTCTAGACTCTAAAGAAGATATCGAGAACGCAGTTGATATTCTAACTGATAATATTCATAGAGCTGCTTCGGCTTCAACTCCAGCAGAACCAGATGTTCGAACTAAAAGTTATGGAATTATTCTTACAAGAGAAGATATAGAAGTGCTTTAAATCGCTCAAGCAACAACCCCTTAGAAAGGTTCCAATACGATGTCCTCGCGGTAACCTTGTAAAAAATGAATTGGAGCAGTCAAATGCTTTCGGTATACATCTGGAGGATCGCTTTAGTCCTTACAACTTTGCTTCGGCTGAAGAGACCAGTGAAACTCATCAGAGTTTAGAGACATCACTGCAAATGTCATTGCCTATTAAGCCCATAAGGACTGAGGAAATATCTGAAATCATTCAATCGTTGCCTAATAATAAAGCACCTGGTATTGATAGGATATGCTACTCCACTCTGAAGGCCTTGCCCACAAGATCAATCATATATATAGCATTAATTTTTAATGCTATTCTTCGAGTGCAAGTGTTCCCAAAGCAATGGAAATTAGCAGCGATTCTCATGATTCACAAGCCAGGTAAGCCAGAGGCTGACCCTGAGTCATATCGACCTATCAGTCTCTTACCAGCCTTATTGAAGTTGTGGGAGAAATTAATTGCCAAGAGAATTACTGTGATAATGAATCAAAATAGCATCTTGCCTGATCATCAATTTGGTTTTCGAGGTGGGCATGGTACTATTGAACAAGTGCACAGATTGGTAAAGCATATCCTACAAGCCTTTGATGACCTGGAGTACTCCAATGCGGTCTTTATTGATATACAACAAGCTTTCGACAAGGTATGGCACGTTGGCCTTCTTTGTAAAATCAAAAGCTTCCTACCAGCTCCCTACTACGGACTTTTAAAATCATATCTGGAAGGTCGGAAGTTTAAAGTCAAAGTTAGGTATACATATTCTAACTGCTACCCAATGAAAGCAGGAGAACCACAGGGCAGTGTGCTTGGGCCGTTGCTTTATTCGCCAACATATGGAGACTCCCTCTTGCGACCTATGCAGATGAAATCGCAGTAATTTACAATTAAAAAATGTAACATGAGATACCGCTTAGATGCAAAAGGGCGGTATACGTGCATTGTATTTTACCAATCTGGCTTTACGGAATTCAGATCTGGGGGATCGCTGCCAAATCAAATTATAAACGGATTCAGGTACTGCAGAATCGGGTCCTTAGAAATATAGCTGATTGCCCTTGGTATGTACGCGGTTCAACTCTTCACAGAGACTTAAAGCTGTTTACTGTGGATCAGCAGATTGGTAGGCATACAAGCAGATACAGAGATAAACTTCTGGGGCACCGCAGCTTACTTGCTCGAAATCTAATTCCGGCTAGACCTTGGAGGCGTCTTAAGAGGCAAGGATTTGCCAAAACAATGAGGCGCCAATAGCGCTTACCCACCTCCATACTACAACACAATTCTAAAAACACATCAATATATGTAATCGTCATAAAGAATTGACGTTTGGTTCCACTTACACAATCTAACCATGTGATGTTAAAGTACTCAAAGCTGTACAGATTCTTCACTTATTAAATATATTAAAACTTAAAAAAAAATTAAAAAAAGGGCCTTCTGCCATTTATATGTTTAGTTGTTAATTATTTATTTTTGTAATCTAATTACGTCAATTAGTTAAATCAGTTTAGCATCCAGTGGACAGCGAGCTTTTTTTTTGGCATGGTGATATATACCATCCCGACTGGGTCTGGTCTACTGATGCTTCTGAAGCCGATTCCTATCGATCTGCAGGGACAGTCGATGGTGATGCTCAACTGAAATAACCAATTTAATTCCCTTTTATTGATATGATTATATTATTGTAATTAACTTTGGTCGTGTTTACGCACAAAGTTAGATACATAACCAAATAGTCTTATAGCTTTGTGACAGTCAGCTTTTGATAGGGTACATTAGTGAATTTTAACACCCATGCCCACAGGTACAAGCAGAGAAAGATCTTTCGACGGGAAGCTTGCGGTGAGTCAAAAGTTTACAGGACAGCCAGGATCATGGTAGGGTGGTGGGCACCAACACCAGTGCATATAATAGAGAAAGCTCCCCTTCAAAGATAAATTCCTCTTCTATCCCCTGTGCTATTTCTCTCTCTAGGGCTCACTTTCCTTCCCATTTCCCATCCTTCCTTTCTTTCCCTTCTGTTTATTCATAAAAGAAGTACGCGAGTATTTAATAATGTAATTATTCTCGCTAAGCAATGCAACTAAAAGGTTACTTTAGTTTACCCACACCCAGCCGACCAGAAAGTAGCCGTCAGCTAACGCGTACTCCTTCTACAGTTGCAAGTCCATCCGCTTCAGTAAAACGAAGAGCGATCTTCGTTATTCATTACAGTTTAATTATATTATTTGGCGCCCAACGTATGGGGCCAGGTTAGCGTGCTTGTAAACTGAATAACGTTACAATGCAGTGTATGATAACATCATGTTATGATACGCTAGGCGAAGAACCTGACCTTTATATTTAGATATATTTAATTTGCAAGTCATTTCCATCTACAGTCAATATGAACGCCCATATATTGTCTGGTGAGTTATTTAGAATCCTTCCTTTTTTCTTTTCCTATTGTCCTTGGTATGAATATTCAGATGTTGGATATCTAATAGTTTCAAAATAACTTTAGACCCACATCTTGGAATGTTCATATCCGAGACTGCATATGTGTGTTCTGGAACAATTCTAGCTTCTAAATTGCCGTATTGCCGAACACGAGCAACACATTGTCAGTCAAATTTCCTCTGTTGTATATACATTTATGTGGAGTCTTAGCTGGAGACAAGGTTTGTGGATTTAAAAAGCTACTTTCTGAAATGGTCAAGCATAATTAGGAGCCCAATCTGCCCATTCTTGCTACGGGGATACGGACCCAACAAGTATTTTTTTTAAAATTTGCTAACAAGGCCTTTTTTTTAACCTTCGGATTCTAAATCCATTATAGGTCCTGCCAAATGGTCTGGAGAGCTCGTGTTAATCTGGGCGGTTTGGTATGTTACTTTCGCGGAGAGGTGGTCATCTGGGTCAAAGGTAACTGTGGTGGAGCCGGAGATGGCGATATGGCTCCCTCTACGGCCAGGGTCGGCCCGAGAGTGTAGGCCGCCCTTTCTGCTAGTTAGAGCTTATACACCCCACTCGCCCCGCACCTATAACAGAATATTGCCTTCTTTGCTACCTCTGACGACGAAATATCTTCCTGGTCATCTGCATTACGAATATCTGACACTGCACAGACAGACCATATTGTGCAAGTCCCTGGGTTATCTGGTCGACTGCGAAGGTCCTGACAAATCGCTTTTGTATTTGCACCAAGCGGTGCAAATGACTAACCGAATGAAAGAGCATAATACAGTAAGTGCTGTCGTATGTTAGGTAGTAGATTGTGTCGAAACGTATTCAGTTACTCTTCTTGTGACATATCTCTCGCAAATTTGTCTAATAACCCGGCAACAGAGCCTCGTAGAAGGCAGCAAACAAATCGCCAGGTCGTTGCTTTCAAGACCGAATTTGCTCTTTACAGCGAAATTCTGACCCGAAGTCCTGGTACTGCCGTCGACCTGTTGAACTGGCTTGCGATATCTGCAGTACAAGTCTTTGGCCTAGCCTTCAAACAAAATATGTAAATGTTTGCAGGCTGCTGTGAAGTCTCCCTCTAATGTTTGCTAGTTAAAACCTTGATTCTATATATGAACGCGTCTACGGTTAACCCTGACTTCGAGCGATCAAATTGAACACTCCATTTTTGCATAATGTTCACAATTTTGTTGGCTCGTAAGCCGCTTCCTTGCGTGGAGGTTAGGCCAGCACGAGGAACGATCGGTGGTGGAGGCGAGAGTACAACTGGCGGCTCTTCGTTCGACCACCCCTACGCCGGCGGCACGGTCCGAACGATTTGTGCTACCTTCCCCCTCTGGGGTAATAACGCTGACTCCCTCAGGTGGGTTAGACATTAACTTTTTCGCAGCTTTCCCAGTGACCATTCTGGAAAGAGATGGCAGGGTTCTTTAAATCGGAATAGCCTTGGTCGGTGGTAAGCAGTTCCCTATTAGTATTGCGTGTCAGTCACCCGTATCTCACCTACCAGGCAGATACCTAGCCGAGCTTCCCCGAGAACAGCGTCATTCGCTCGATCTGGAGAACTACGTTGAATAAGCAAACCTATCAAAACTGACTTAACTATATATAAGTACAGTTCTTCAATTTATTTTACTTTTACACTAATAGTTTGCGATCATACTCTCTCCTAGCAAGTATCCAGATTTCAGATACCCCTCAGATACCTCCTCAAACACTTCCTGACAGTATCTCTCCCTGGCTTTCATGGGTCCCTACCAACTACTTCCTAATATGTCGAGGGCATGCCTGTCTTGCTGCAGCCCGCGTTTGGAGACGCGATCTTAGTGTGTATCACTAACTTCGTGCCCGACGATGGGCGCCAAAAACTTTTGTAACATACAAACAAATCGAGTTCTGGGCTTCCGACCATTATGTTAGACGCGAAATAATTACGTAGCTTAACGAGGCTCCGCCGAGAATGGAGAGTCAGCGTATATCCTAGGTGGTCCAAAATTAGTTGGATGGGATCCTCTCTCCGCTCTTTCGGGATGGGTGTGGGTTTGCTAACTCAGACAACTCCCTGTTACAACATAGCTTAAATTATCCAAAAAGGATAGGATCACCTACTTAAACTACTGATTCTAACCACGATGTAATCGCTAAATGCTGATCGTCTCTCTCTTGAAACTGCTGGCGGACGTCCCGGGTATGAGGGCCTTCGAGGGTATCAATAACTTTACTTATATCAATCAATGAAATCGCCAAAACGACCCCGGAAGAAAAAAACGAGATGGCAAAAAAGAAATATTTGGAAATAAAATCAATGTATAAGCGGAGTCGACCCGACAAGCAGAAGAGGCATGTGCTATAGTCCTAGATAGTGAGGGACTCCAGTGGTCTATAATGATAATTATTTCAATGGATCCCCCATCTCCAATGCTCGTTGGATAATAAAATTGTAACTACATTCTGCAACGGTTCCGTTCGTTACATTATTCAAGATAAAAATTTTGTGCTGCCTTTTTTCAGGGTGTACGCAGATTCTGAATTTCACAACTATGTATAAATGTATATGCAATTTTGCCTCTATTGTATTATTATTTTATTACACATATATCCACGCCACATGTACACGCTTTAAGAACTCATGAAAAAGAGAAAGAATACAAGGAAGATATACTTCATGTGTTGCCAGATTATGTAAATTAGATAATACATTAATCGTGTTGTATAATGTTATTTATGAATAAGAATAGTGATATTCCAACAAAAAGCGATTAAGATCGGACGCAAATTAAGTATTATCGTAGTAAATAAATTGAAGTGTTTCTAATACTTGAACAATAGCGAATTTGTGTAAAATGGTGTATTTAAAATAAAAGACCCCCTCAAAACTGGTACCTTTCAAACTTTGTGCAACTATGACTTTTGCAAAATTCAAATACTTTTCATTTACAGGACCTCGAAAGAATTAATAAAAAAATAATAATAAAAAAAGCGAACGCTCGCTCTCTTCGCCTTTGTTCTAGCCGTCCATCTCTCCTAACTAAACTGCCCCAACACCGGCCCCGATGAAAGGCTGCCCTTTCTTATAATAGGCAAAGGAGCCAGATTGTAAATGGGCCGCTTAACAATTGCTCCACTGCTAGTGAGCACGTCCGCGACGCGCACTGCTCCGTCCTGACCTGAAGTTAGCGCCTCTTCGTCGTTTGGGTCTTGGCTTATTGCTCCCAGCTTACGAGAGATCAGCACTGCTCAACCGATATTACCACGCTTTGCAACTCCTCGGCCGTTAGCACTGCATTGCCCACCGTCCGTTGCAGTTGGTGATTTGCAGACTTGACACTTGCCTCCCATAGGTATGAACGCAAAATCGCATATTTTTGATCCCAACTGGCGACTTGCTCCTCCGACGTTCGTCGCATTGTCGCAGTGCACTGCCGTCGGATATCCTCGGCGACCAAAAACATTAGAAAAGCCATTAGAAGTGTATTAGACGACAAATCAGTAAGATCATCATCAGTATCTATAAATGAAAAATTTCCCATTAATTGTGTCAGCAGTCAAGGTTTGCATTTAAGGCAACGATTGTACGAACACACTGTCTGACGACAGACCTCTTGAGCGTTGACCACCCAATGTCGATTCTTTCGAGTGCTCTAGGCCCAGCATGACAGTTGGTTAAATGCAGATATATATATCCCCCATTAAATGACATAGAAAAAGTTTAAGTGGCCATTTTAGTAACTGAAAATTTTCATCAACAAGCCACAAATCAAGTAAATGAACAGGAAACCCCTATATCAAAATAATATTAAATACAACAGAACAACCATTGATTTAGCCAAAGGTTTTCAATAATATAATTAATAATAATTTACACTTACAATCGAAGCCAGAGCAGTGTTATCTCAAAAGGATAAAACAATTTGTTGTGCTAGTAGAACACTAAATGAACAGAATTAGAAATTCAGCGATAGAATCAGAGCTATTAGCTATTATTATTATTAATAGTATGGGCTACAAAATATTTTAGATCTTATCTTTTTGGAAGAAAATTTGAAATCCTTAGCGATCATCGACCCCTTGTATGGTTAAATAATATAAAAGAACCAAATATGAAGTTACAAAGATGGTGAATTAAATTTAACGAATTCCAATATGTAATAATATTATTACTAGTGAAAGCAGCATAAGATTCAGTGGCTGGAAATCTGTATTGGTCAGGCTGCCGACAGCGACTGCGCTGCTCACTCTTTGCAACTCTTCTTATAGCCTCGCAGCTCGGAAGCGGCTTCTTGCATATTCTATTGCCTGCATTATATTTTATTCTCACTTTACGTTCTTCGCAGTTGTACAGTGCACGAAAATCATCACAAAAACCAAAATTCATCCCGTGCTTTTGATTTTTACATCATTAACGCCTCTAAAAAACCTTAGGGGTTTAACATGCATTATTCAGAATAAAAATAGAAGAAAATCTTCTTAGAGCAAATACTAATTGCAAACGTTAGCAACAGTACACACTCCTTGTGAAGGTAATCAAAATTGTATTTCATCTACAGAAAGACCATTTAACTAAAGACTATTTTAACAGTCACATTAAATGTATTAAATGAAAGGCAGATAAAATAGTATATAATTTACACAAACAGCAAAATTATTATATGTTAATAATATGTTGTTAAAGATTTGATAAAGGAATATTTATGTACGAAAACCAGTGTAATACATATTTTACAATAGACTCTTTAACTTATTCAGAACATATAAATTCAAACAATTGAGATATATCAGTAAGGACAAATATTAAATTATCTGATATTCAAACCGATGCAAAATTTAATGAAATTATTATCAAAATTATTATAAAATAAAGAATTATTAGATCCATGAATAGAGAAATTTATCAAAGTCTTTAATTAAAATATTATCCAGATTATCAGGAACTAATTCAAATCCTTATTAATGAATTTGTAATTTTGCAAAACCTGAACACAGAGACTAGCGTTTGAATTGACGCCAGAAATTTTAAATCGTCGAGAAAAATATGTAATAGATTTTTATACGGTTAATAATAAAAACTTCTTTTTTTTTATTCATGTTTTTTTTCAAAATATGTCTCATTAGTAGAGAGGCAAAAAGAGCACTTTTACGAATATTTTATGAAATGGAAAAATCCTTTGAAAGTCTCGGCATTTATGTGTACAGCATTACAAGATTGGTTAAACGCAGATAATGTCAAATTAAATTATTAGATTAGAGTAAATCGCGGAAACTTCAGGAGAGGAACCGCTGACATTTGAGATATATGCTCGAGCCATGAAGAATGTAGGGATTGAGGCCAACTCTCGTCACAATCCAAGCAGTCCTTCCACAAGGCTTGCATAAAAATCTTTAGCCGGGCGGATCATAGAACTTGGAGATAGCAGACATGATAGCTCTCTTGGTTGATGGCCTCTCACTGAATGCTTGAGTCAGCCGAAACAGTAAGTTGTCCGAGGTGGTATCCCAAACCAATCCTAACGCCTTGGTGATGTCAGTGCCATCGGTGAACTTCACGATGATTTTCCATCCAGAACCGCCGGCTCGTTAGAGCACCATTTCCGCAATGGAAAATGGCCTCTGCGCAAAAGCTCCTTCACTTCAAGCCTGATTTGACGCGCTTCTTCTATTGTGTTACCACCAGATCGTCCACAATCTTAGCCGCGAGTGGCAGGTCATCTTCTTTATTATATGACAATTGCTGCATGGTGCGAATTGATAGGAGAACTGCTGGCTTTGTCCCATAGGTCACGGTATTTAAAGTATATACCTGAATCTCCTCAATAGGGTTGCTACGCCAGAGAATGCCCTGCAGTATATGACCTGGATGGGCCATTCGACCACAGCGATACATTTAGCAAATATCGCCGCACAGCGCAACTCTGAAGAAGCAAAACCGTATTAATGTAATAAACGACACGTAATTTTGTCGTCGTGCTGTCAGATTTCAGAACACAGTGATGAGGCAAGAATTGCGGCAGCTAATCTTGCCCGACTGTAGGAGTCATGTGCCCCAAATCCAGATATTCATGAAGAAATTTGGTATATTCCGCTTTTAGCTCCGGGTTTCTTGACAATTTTAACTCCAGGGACTTACAACGGCGTAGAGCATAAATAATCTTCCTTAAACAGCTTATGACAAGCGATGTCTCCCTGAGATTGTAGCGTATCCGATCCAAGGCAGCTATTAGAGCCACAGACAATCCGTCCTGCAGTTCGCTTGCAATTATCCGAAGAGACGCCTCCAGAAGCAATCCAGCCGAGACGCGTTTTTTGAAGAATAGGTAGCTAACATCCCATGCGTACTTGTCCTACAGATAGCAAATCGAAAAATATCTCTGACTCCTGTTGAAATGATCAGCATGGTCCAAATTTCGCGGAATGTTCCAACTGTCACTCTCAATGTCAAAGTGAGGCTGCTGATCGGTTATATAGTTAGTGACGATGCAGGTCATGGAAGTTGCAAAGCTGCCATCGCAGGATTGCATTCGCAACTCCAAAGCTTTATCAGCAGCTAGGGGTGCACTTCCAATTCCAGAAAACACAGCATTGAATTCGATGTTTTGAGACGCAGCTGCTTTGCGAGGCGCGAAGTACTGAAGTTGAGCTGCGATGCATAATCCAGAAGCGCACGGCAGGGTGTCAGCTCTCCAGATCGGCCTGTAGCTTGCGCAATCGCGGTGGCCAGAAGCACATAAGCGTTTGAGACAATCCACGGGGTTGATGTGAAGATGCGGAAAGTTCCAGTGTCCAGATGCAGGAAGATGTGGTCCTTTCCAGAGCAGAGCCTGCAATGCGATGACTTGCACTGCGATTGGTTGTGACTTGGACGAAGGCAGTTGGTACGGAGCTTCAGCCTGACCGCTTCCTTCTGCCTACATGCGGGAGGTAACGCTAAGAATGCCGGACACCTTATCAGCGATCCGTTGCATGGCATGTCCCGCAAGTCAAAGAAGCAGTAGAAGCACTTGGTGATGAGGATACATAAGCCCCTCGTTTGCTCACTTGAGGCGCAAATTGACTGCTGTGAGTCTTCACCCCCTTGGAAATCTCCAGGTACGGCTGCGTTTCTCCAGAAATGAGGCCATGTCACTCTTGCTACTGATCACTCTGAAGTTTTTCCTCCCATTTCTCCTGAGCTTGAGCGTCCAGCTTAGACGTCACCAAAAGCACTAGCAAACCCTCCGCAATTTGCTCGCTGCTGGTCATATATCGGAGTGCGCGAAAGTTCGAGTTTACCATGTCGCTTAATTCCCGTAAGCTGTTTGCAACACCCTTTTCCACACATCGAAGCCCGAAGATTGCTCGAACATATGCCTGGAAATAAAGAAGTTTATTATCAAAAAGCCTCAAGTAACTCTATGGATGTTTTATAATTTTCTTCTGATGGATCCAACGAACTGAGGGAATCCAGCGCCGAACCAGTCACGCATGAGCGAAGATGCTGGAACTTTTCCACGTTCAATAGCTCCTCATTGTTGCCAATGACTGTATTATACAACGCAATGAAGTCAGGCCACTCAACATAAGCTCCTGAGAACGCCGGAAGCCCCAATTCCGGCAAATGCGTTGACTGCGTTGTCCCTCTTTTTGATCCTCTCTTTTGATTTGCTCCAAGGGGCTTCTGACGTCCGCAAAGATCTCTCGTTAATTTAGACTTCAGCTCCATGTGCGTCACCAGAAACTCCTTCCTTGCTAATGAGTAGATAGAGAATGTTAATGCGCTCTAAGCTGGTCTGCGCACTTTCGAAATGAGACATCAGTAGCTCTACTGTATCAATTCGAACCGATAATTCCGATTCGTCAAATCGAGTAAACTCCTCGGAATCGCAGAATTTGTTCATTGCAGATAATTGCCTATGAACCAATTCTGCCTTCGCTTTAAAGAAAGCCTTGTCACTAGATGGTTCGACACAGCTGATCGTTGCGTCACCAGCATGCATTATGATTTAATTTGTGTCAAACAAATGGAGAAAAGCAAAATGAAACAAACAAAAAAGGGCAATGACAGAGCGACCGTGAAAATTGACTTGCGTAAAGTGCAGCTGCGAGCTAAGCAGTCTAACTGTAAGCTTATCACCGTTGGTATTAGACAAGTGAGAGTGAGTTTTTCGTGCGTATGTGTGTGTGTGTGGCGAATGAAATGCACAGCAGAGCAGGAGATGATAAATTCGGCGGGAAAGATGTGCTTAGCTTTGAGTTGCACTAAACAGCTTAGTTGACATGTATATTATAGCTAACTTTTGTATAAAATGGCAAAAAACTTTCCCTTTATTGCCAGTGTCAAGAAGCACAGTATCACAACCGATAGATCACGCGCCGAAAAATTGCGAATTATCACGATTTGCGATTTATATAAAAATGTATCACCAATGTTTTGAGAAGGTTTTTTACTTGAAAAACACCTTTCACACAATATCGCTATTTTCTATATTGAGTATTAACAACACTTCACTTTACTCGGGTTAAAGTTCTTTATTTTTCGTGCGATCTCAATCGCTTCTTAACAATGTGTGTCAAAACAGCGGCAGTGGTAGAAAAAAAGAGAAAGAGCGAGCTGCTGATAACATAGCTAGCAGACTTCACTCTCACTTATGCTAGCATAATGTAGCAGGCCCAATACTTAAAGCTTAGAGCACTCTGCTTCCAACAATAATGTTGAACCTATAACTTTAGATATTATTACCTCTGGTGCTATATTTTCATTAGGTCCTTTGCACATTGGGCCAGCGAGCCGATATTTCGACGATAATTGCAAATTTTTCATAGAAAGTAAACCTATTTTAATAATAAAATTTGAATAGTATATACTTTGACTAAAATGAATGAAAAGATTTTAATTCTTTTAATGCAACTCTGAAATTTTGGCAGCCCTTCAAAGACAGCTGTTTGATTGCTTGCGTGCCGCAATGTTTGTGGCTTAAACAATTTTCACTAAAATTATGGAAATGAAAGATAAAGGTATATAGAATATTTGTATTCAAAAAGACTTTGTATATGTTTGATAATGTGTTCTTTGTGTGCGTTTATTGGTGTTGTGCAAAAGCAGAAAAAGCTAACCTGCTAACCAGTCTGTTGTGGATTATAACAAATTTTAGCCAACTGGTGCCAAAAAGTAATTATGTGTCATTAATGTGAAAATTGTATATAAACTAATTTTATTAAGCTTTTTTACTCCATTTTGCACCGATATGTAACTTGCTATATTCTTGTAACTAGAACAAAAACAAAAATGTTCCTGATTTTGATGCTATTAATAGTGATAGTGATTCAGATTCTGACTCTGAAAATCCGTTTTTAATAGAAATTGATGTAGAAGACGACTATTAGGAACATTTTTAAATGAAAAGTAGTTATTTGTAGTCATTTTGAATGCTTTGTTATTTTTTACTTTTTAATACAAAGGTTAAAAGTTAAAAAAATGAATTAAAAACATTTGTTGAATTTAACGAGTGTTGGCATTATTTATTACCGTACAAGTATCAATAAGAGAAAGCCTATCTCATATGGGCGGCTAGGGAAGGTCAGATTGGTCTGAAACTTAAATATATTTTTATGTGCATCGACACTATCATATGTACCAAATTTGAAGAACCTAGCTTTAAATGCTTAATTTTCGTCGAAATATCGGCTCGCTGCTTTGGTTAAATCGGCTAATTTATTTCCAGCTCTGAATCGTTGTAGATAGATTTCTTTCCATCAAATTAAGGTACTGCTTGAGAAATGTCCTATATAATAACAAGTTTAATGATTTAGAATTTCAAAAAAAATGAATTTTGTTGAATATTAATTCTAAATGCACAAACGGGTGAAACTTAACCGCACTAACACGTTACATTCGTTTGAATCGAAAATTAAGTCTGAAATACAAAAGTGATTTTGCTTTATAAGAAAGCTCGGTTTGAGAATGAAATGGCTTTATGTTAACATCTTTTTGTTTATGGCTGTGTTCTCAGATACTGTGCTAATTCGCTCTGTAAGCCAATTCTTAAACTTTTTTGTTTATCCGTTTCGACCGGATTATTTCCTGAGATATGGAAAGAATTCCCTTACATAAAAAAGGCTCTAAATCTGATGTCATGAACTATAGAGCTATTTCTAAGTTGTCTGCTATTCCTAAATTATTCGAGAAAATCATTACTTCTCAACTGCAACACTTATGTAGCTCAATCATCTCACCAACCCAGCATGGCTTTGTGAGATCCAAATCTACTACAACAAACTTATTGGAACTCTCCTCTATTGTCATTAGTGGGTTTCATAGTACGATGCAAACGGATGTTATCTACACTGACTTCAGTAAAGCATTTGATTCTGTAAACCATACTCTCCTAATGCACAAGTTATCGCTTCTTGGTTTTCCTCATACTCTTATGAACTGGATTTCCAATTATCTTAAAAATAGAACTCAAAGATTTATGTTCAATTTTGCCCTTTCTAAGCAGATCTTTGTTTATTCAGGAGTGCCCCAAGGTAGCCACCTCGGACCATTGCTTTTCAATTTATTTATTAATGACCTTCAGTCTATTATTAAGAATAGTGCTGTTTTGATGTATGCAGATGACGTTAAATTATGCCTCTCTTATAAGGATCCTATTTCTGCTTCTTTGTTGCAAGCTGATCTAAATATTTTCAATTCATGGTGTAAAACCAATCTTATTGCCCTCAATTGCTCAAAGTGCAAAGCCATGACTTTTTGCAGAACACAACCTGTGCATGCTGAATACTTTTTAGACGGCCATCTTCTTGAGAATATATCTCAAATCAATGACCTAGGCATCTTACTTGATCGTAAACTCGCCTTCAATGATCACATTGAGTTCATGGTAAATAAAGCCATGAAGGTCTTAGGTTTCATTAAGCGTTGGTCTAAGGAATTCAATGACCCTTATACGACTAAACAGCTTTATGTCTCTCTGGTACGTCCCATTCTCGAGTATGGGTCCTGTTTGTGGTCACCACAGTATCAGACTCACAAAGACAAAATCGAGTCGGTGCAAAAGAAGTTTCTAATTTTCGCACTAAGAAACTTAAACTGGTCACCACAACTTAACCTTCCGCCATATCCTAGTAGATTACTATTAATTAATCTTCCTTCTCTTTCTCACCGTCGCACTATGCTGGGTGTTACTTTGATTCTCAAACTTATCAATGGTGATATTAACTCTCCTTTCTTGCTTAACAAATTAAACTTTTCAATTCTTATCAGATCTACCCGTTTCTTTTCCTTATTAAAAATTAGCACTTGCCCTACTAATTACCTTATGCATGAACCTTTTAGAGTACTATGTTCTGAGTTTAATAGTCTTTACGGGGTTATTAGATTAGAGTCGTCTGTTTCTACTAATAAAGCCTTAATCTTAGAACATTTACTCACACATTAATCACATAATCTCTGGTGGTGGTCATTGATTTGATTGGGTTTTCCTGGGTTTCCCCAATCCTAGCAACAAATGTTGAATCAATTTACATTTATTCACCCCAGAACTATTTATTTATTATTTTTATTTTAATTTAATTCTAATTTTTAATTTTTAAACATATATATAATTTATTTTATATATTTAATTTAATCATTTTTAAATTTTATTGTAATTGTTACATATTAATTAATTTGTGTCGACTGTTTATAGTTGACATTAAATAAATAAAAATAAAATAAATAAATAAATGAAAGGCAGATGGCTCGATTGAACTGTAATTGATATTCGAGTTGGATGTTTATGTATTGCCAACGTTTCATTAAGTGAAGCTGCATGTTTATGTTTACATTAAAATTGTCAACGTTTCATTAAGTGAAACTGTCAACGCATCTAATAATGCAATCTTTAGAAATTAATAAGTGAGGATTGAGGAAATCGTTATTGATTGTATAATTTGGTTTAGTGAGTGCGAATTGGATATGTCACTATATATATGACCTTTGAGCGGTTACTTTAATTATGCTTGGTTTTTCTTTATTTGTCGTGGTTGCTAATTCTATATGCAGATCTAATGGGTCGCTATCTGGCGAATCAGGATTGTTTAAAACGGCTGGGATGGTTAAATTTCTTAAGTCTTTTCCCTCTATTTCGGAGTTTGCGAATTCAAACTCGACTGATAAGTCAATCTTAGTTGATTCTGCAAATGTTGGTTCGTCAAATGGAGTGTTAAGTATACTTATTTTGGACCGAAATTAAATTTGTTCTAAGCCTGATTAGTACTGCTGAAATTTGTGACCAATTATTTAATTGACGGGCTTTATTAAAACATTCGATTAATTTACTCGCGTGGCACCGGTCCGGGCAGCACAGGTAAGCACACAATCCGGTGTAAATGGTCCTCCGTAGTCCTTAGGGCAGACCTTTATTTGCTTTGTGATTATTTTCACTGGCGGTGGAGGTGTTGCTGGGACGTCCTTTGCGACGCATTTTATAGTATTTTGTGTGTTGTCGTTGTTTTTTTTCCTTCTGCCGAGATGCGAGCTTCACGGCACCTTTTTGTCATTTAATAATTTGAGTAGCTGGGCCTTACGAGATTTAATGCGATCAACCACTCCGCTTCTTTAAGCGCACATTATTGTTGTTTTTTTTGCTGCTGCTGTTGGCTTTCGCTGCTGCTGTTGGTGTTGTTGCCTTTGCTGCTGCTGTTGTTGTTGGCAGTTGCTGCTGCTGTTCTTCTTGTTCTTTGTTTTTGAAAATCTTTTGATGTTGTACTTTTTTTTTTTTTTAAATTTGTGGACTAATCTTTTTATTATTTGTATTATTTATTTGTCACGGTCGCGATGTGATGGCGACCACACGAGGTCCTGTCACGGTCGCCATGTGGTATGTCGTGGACATAGATTAAAACTAAGTTTATTTATTTAGTACCTTAGAGCAACCGTAGAAGTTGCTGCTAATTATATATTTATTTGGAGGAGCAACCTTAATAGTCGCTTGCCCGAAGGTCAAGATTAATAGAATTGCAATATGCGCAAGCGCTCCTTATATACTAGGCTTACGCTACTCAGCGCTGCTGCTGAGGTCGGCAGCAGAGCGACTTCGTTGGAACACCTGCATCGATGTGCATACGATTGCAGAGAGTTCTGCTTATTACTGGTTTGAACTGCTTAGGGTAGTGTCGCGCGCTTACTCTCCGTTATCTTTATCGGTGATTCCTCTTATAGGCTATGCTGAGTGGAGTTGTTGTGTGCGCATATATGCTGGCTTGTGTGTACACATAACTATTTACATATAATTTACAAAAACAAAGTGTCCAAGATGTCCTGGCTTCTGTCTTCCAATAATAAGCTATCTCTGGCAAACAAAACTAAGATCTATTAGGCTATACTAGCTCCTAGCCTCTTTTACGCTATTCAAGTATTTGGAATTGCAGCCAGTACACATATAAACAAATTACGTGTACTGCAAGCTAAAACTCTTAGAAAAATTGCAAACGCTCCCTGGTATATACGAAACAGAGACATTGAGCGAGATCTGAATGTTCCACTGATTGGAGACAGGATTCAAAAGATAGCTAGCAAATACGCAGAGAGGCTAGAGTATCACCCAAACGCCGTTGCCAGGCGTCAACACAGCGCTGATGATTAAGATGATTAAGAGCCAAAGGAAGACTTAAACGATTCCACCCTCAAGATCTCCCACAACGGATCTTGACGTAGTGAACTCCCAGAGCATCGTTCGAATAAAATAATCTTAGACCCCAATTCCGAATCAAGATTGTCTTAATTGTAAATATTGTAAATTTCCAACAATAGTTTATCTGGACATAGTTTTACTTATAATTATTATTTCTCATTAGCTTAAGTTGCCACAAAGGTAATAGAATACTATTCAGCTGTAATCAATATTTCTAATAAATACGATTAATAAGAAAAAGAAAAGATATAATTTATATTTATAGTGACATATCCAATTCACACATACGAAACTAAAGTATACAAGCATTACCCATTTGCTCAATCCTCACTTATTAATTTATTAAAAATGCATTATTAGATTCGTTGACAGATTCACAGTTTCAGTTAACATAAAGCCCTTACATTATCACACCGAAGCTTTCTTATAATGTAAAAGCAGTTTTGAATTTTAGGCTTAATGTTTGACTCTACACGTGCTAGTGCCGTTAAATTCTCATCTGTTTGTAAGCTTAGAATTAATTTTTAAATAAAATTATATTTTTTTGAAAAACTAAAGCCCGAAAATTGTCAATTCAATCGACAATCTTTTTATGTCGGTGTCCGCATAATAACTTTCGTTTGTTTGTGATTATTAAGTAATCATTGCTAAGTAATCATAGACCGTTGTACATTGCAAATGTACAATGTACAACGATAATTTATGTGTCAACAGAAAAACTTCAGTGCGAAAGAACTTCGCGTTACTAAGATTATCCCACGAGATACAGGTGTGAACGCTAATAAATTAACCAATCAACAAAAATTTAAATTATAGTGTTTCAGTTTTCAACTGAACTGCTTCAAACTAAAACGTACTTACATCAAGTTGACACATCATAGTTGCCGTCAGAAAGTGGCAGGATTACTGCAGCTCTGAGAGCAACAGTTTAATCTAGCCCTTCGCCACATATATCAAGTGCCTATAGTCGATGGTGCGTCTCTGTTTATCCGACGAGTTGATTTTTTTTTTAGTCTAATATATTTAATAAGTGAAGAATCTGTACAGCTTTAAGTTCTTTAACATGACATGGTTAGATTGTGTGAGTACAACCAAAAGTTATTTTTGTATGACGATTACATATATTGATGTGTTATAGGATTGTGTTGCCGATTCAAGGCAGTGCTTTTCATGAAACTGGCGCCAATTTATGAATAGCCCGTTTATACAGTGTGTTGTAGTGAACGTATTCCTGGGGTCATAGAGTGTGTGATTCCTGTGATAGTGAGTCAAGTTGCCAGATTGCGATAGTCAATACCCAAACCATCGCATACATCGGTATGGATGACACTTCTGGATTGGCGACCGATGTTGGATGTAGTTGCAGTTGTCTTAGTCCTGCTGCTTTGTGGTACAGGGGAGCACTGCCGATTGGCAGTGCGATCGGCATCGGGGCGGACTACGAGACATAGGCGGCCGCAGCTGAGACTACCGACTCGAGGTGCAACAATGAGTGGTGATCTCCTCCACACTTGCGACATCCCTGGAGAGTACGGCATGATATCCCGTAATGCTGATGGGCAAGACAATTCGGGCAGTACTGGTTGGCGAGTACAACCCTAAGCCGCTTCTCCGCAGTCAGCTGAGGGAATCGTTGATATTGACGGAGAGCGTGGAAGCCCTTGCAAGCTCGGCATCGAAAGGTGTTGGGCTGGTCCTCACTGTGATTAGATAAGGTGAAATGGAGGACATACAGATGAGCTTTAATGAACAGTGGTCGGGGATGGCTGATAGGACACAGGGTCTTGTTGGACATCTTCCTAAAACAGCTGAGCGAGGGTTGTAGAGCGGATGTCCTTGGAAACGACTTCCTGGCGACGACATCGCCGATTCCTTTGGATCGTAGAGGTCGTCTGGTGCTCTCTTGAAATCGCAGCAGGCAGGAGTGTCTCAGACACAAGAGCATCTCTGGATATTGGTGGGCCCCTGCTGTCGAGGTCTCGCATTGATAAAAGTAATGCGAGCGGAGAGCGATGCGATCGATTTTTCCGTGAAACGGGGGATCGGACCCGTGAGAACTCATGCGAAAATAGTCTCTTGGCCGAGCAGAGTTCCGCAGGGTTTCGGTTTGAATCCTCCCAATAGGATAGTGTAGTGGTCGCTTGGTATGCCGATTAACAGTAGAGGCTCAAAAGTATGCAATAAATTTTGTTATATACTAAAGCGAGCTTTTGGTTTCTATTGTTTTCCCTGAAGGTACCTAGGTTAGTGTCGAAGCTAAGTTTTGTACCCTAGTTAGTTTTGTACTTAGTTTAATTTTTTTTGTAGGTTTGTAAAATTAGTATATATTAATATGTGTTAATATTATTAATATGTAATTGTTAAGTATTTATGTTGTAATGTGTTATGTAATATGTTCTGTAATTTTTTTGGTTGTCATTTGCCGAATTATTGGCGCCCCCTATGTGTGGAGAAGCGAGAAACCAAAAAAGAAGAAAATGTCACAACTTGCCACCAAGTGAATGACAAGGTAGAGGAAATTGTCCTAATGACAGTGACATTGGATTTCCTCTGCCTATTCCACTCGTGGGTGCACACCAGATTAGACGTGTCAATCAAAGTTTAAAAAAAAAAAAAATTAAAAAAAAATAAAATAAAATTTATATGGATAAACAGTAAATAGATCCAACAAGTGAATTAAATTCAAATTATTTTTAGTGCCGAGTACTCCAACAAGATCGGCACATAGCACCAGTTTTTTTTGTTTCACTTAGCACCAGCTTGTTTTTTGTTATATTTATTGGGTTTTGGTACCACTGTGCTATCCAACTTTTTTCGTCCGCCCACTTTCACATGGCAGAGGGGAGATACGTAGCCCATAAGGTGTGCAAGGCCAAATGTGCCATGGGTAAATTCCATCGCATGTAATTTGGAGTGCAAGCCGCTACAAGAGCTTTTAGCGGATCAGCTGTTTGCACGGCACATTAGTAAAACTATTATGCAGCAGCTAGGCTGAATGTCGTTCCCGCATGCGCTCGAGTGTCTTCGAAGATCACCAATGCTCCTCCAACAAGCCCCAAGGCGAAAAAAGTACGATTCGAGACGCCTATCATTTGACGCAACCATCCACACCGTCTCAACAGTTCTATGTGTGCAGTGACAAAGAAAAAAAATTGTGCAGTGACAAAGAAAAAAATTGTGCAGTGGCAATTGTCTAGATTTTTTTTGTTTTCTCTAATGTTAATTGATAATTTTATATGTATAAATTCAATTTAGGGCCTTCTGCCATTTATATGTTAAGTGATTAATTATTTATTCTTGTAATCTAAATTGAGTCGTGTTTACGTACAAAGGTAGACACATAACCAAATAGTCTTCAGCGTTGTGTCAACCAGCTTTTGAAAGGTAACATCAGTGAATTTTAACACGCATGCCCACAGGTACAAGCGAGAAAGATCTTTCGACGCGGGAGCTTGCGGTGAGTCAAAAGCTTTGCTATTTTTTTCATAATTACTATATTTTGGCTGATCTGGCCTCACCACCATACCAAAAGCTGATTGTAGTACAAACTCCAGTGATGCTGTTTAAGCGGGAGTCAGTTTTGGTTATGTGTCACATAACGTTAAGCAATTGATTTATTTTATGTTTTTAAATATAATAAAATAAATAATACAAATTGTGGCGCGTTATGTTACATTACTATGTTATGTAACTAATTTATTACTATATTTATATTAAAATAAAGTTATTTAATATTTTTTTATAGCAATAAGTTAAATCGTTGTAATAATAGTTCCCTTATCTGTATTATAATGTATAATGTTAGTATGTAATAAATTGTTTATAATGTCCCTCAAATACTAAGTCCTCTGTCTTTTTGGAACCATGCAGTCTTTAGGAGAAATTAGGTTGATCGACTAGGACTTTTCTCATAGGGATCCTGGAATAAATTTGTTCAAAGGACAACCAGGATCATGGTAGGGTGGGCACCTGTGCACGAACATCAGTGCATCTAAATGAGAAGGCTCCTCTTCAGAGATAAATCCCTCTTCTGTCCCCTATTGCTCTTTTTCTCTCTAGCGCTCACTTTCCTTCCCCCCACTCCCATCCTTCTCTTCTCCTTGTCTTTTATTAAAAATAGTACGCGAGTTTCTAAATAATATAATTATTCTCGCGAAGCAAAAGCAACTAGAAGGTTACATTAGTTTACCCACACCCAGCCGACCAGAAAGTAGCCGTCAGCCAACGCGTACTCCTTCTACAGTTGCAAGTCCATCCGCTTCAGACGACGAAGAGCGATCTTCGTTATTCATTACAGTTTAATTAATATTATTTTTGGCGCCCAACGTCAGGGCCAGGTTAGCGTGCTTGTAAACTGAATAACGTTACAATGCAGTGTATGATAACATCATGTTATGATACCCTAGGCGAAGAACCTGACCTTGACATTTAGAGTTCTTTAATTTGCAAGTCATTTCCATCTACAGGCAATATGAACGCCCATATATTGTCTGGTGACTTACTTAGAATCCTTCCTTATTTCCTTTCCTATTGTCCTGGGTATGAATATTCAGATGTTGGATATCTAATAGTTTCAAAATAACTTTAGACCCACATCTTGGAATGTTCATATCCGAAGCTGCGATGTGTGTGTTCTGGAACGATACTAGCTTCTAAATTGCTGTATTGCCGAACACGAGCAACACATTGTCAGTCAAATTCCCTCTGTTGTATATACATTTATGTGGAGTCTTAGCTGGAGACAAGGTTTGTGGATTTACAAAGGTACAACTTGCCGCTAGACTTACGCATAGATGGAAGGTATAACCAAGTGAGCATTAGATCTTCATTTGGTGCATGACAATTCTTTAAGTCAGTTGATGCTGGAGACAGTATAATGGCTTTCAAGTCTATACTGCCGCTCATCGGGCTTGGGAATTGCTGTGTACCAAGGTCTAACTATCTTTTCATTTCATAGTGGATAGTGTGTTCAGGCTAATACTGCAGGTTATTGCCGGAAGAAGATAGTTCCCTTTTGCTGGTGCGTTTCTTCTAGTTCTATACTTCTTTCCTGGACTGATAACGTCTGCATTAAAGTATTGAATGACGCCTAGCCAATTACATTTTATTTAAATACTATCCTTTTTACTATCTGTTGGTTGCAGCTTATGAGCATGGTCGTTGTCATCTGCGTGGACGCGAGTGTGAATAAGTCTGTGACTCGACAACATTCTATCTGAGTTCGAACATGATTCTTTGGTATTCGCTGGACCGAGCTAGTGGTTTTAAACTGCGATGACTTGCCGCTATACCGAGAGCATGTATTCGAATTCCCTAATTTAAATTTTCTTGATTTATCTTTGAAGATAAGTTGGCAACCTGGTTTTGAACAGGGGTTGCATGGTTCCAAAATGTTTATCTTTGTTATTTCATTGTTTTTTTTTTGTTTCTTTTCTAGTTCTATTTCTTTGATATCTTTCGTATTGTTTGTTTCCTAGTTGTTATATTTATATATTAAATTATTCGATATTAGATTAAATATTTGGATTTGTTCTTCGATTGGTACTTATCGGGGAATTACTTTTGCGGTTTGTCGAATCAGGTCCAGCCAATCATTATGCCAGTAGGGAAAAGCGGTGATATTCCTCATACAAGAGTGTCAGAGGAAACCGTTTGTTGTGTTTGTACCAAAGAGGTAGAATTTCCAGCCCAACTTCTAACTACCCGGTGCAATCATTTTTTTCATCACGCGTGCTTTAACACACGGACGGGGAACCGAAACGTGTGCCCCGTGTGCAAAACATCCCTGAGCGTAACCTCCCTAACGCTGGCAGACGAAATGAGACAGGCCCAGATCGCGAGCATGAGAACTCGATCGCAGTCTAGGAATATAGGGAACCTTGAGGATCCAAACTTGGTAATTTCGGGTACACAGAGTACGGCTCAATTAGGGGAAGAACAGAGCGTAGATAGCGTACCCCAATTGTCAGCGAATGCTTCGGCGACTCTGGTTCAGGAAGCAGGTGGTAGTATGCAGCAAAGCATAGCGGATACCATGGCGGCGGCGCTATTACAGCATACGCAGATGCTCACCAAAGCGATTGAAACAGGGTTTCAGAAGTTATCGTTGCAAGCAGCTAGTCAAGGAAGTTCGGATAGGTTGCAGGGTGTCCCTAGGCAGTCCTCTCCAGGCAGACAGCACCAATCGTTTGAGCAGCTGTTTGGTATTCCCTCGGCAGAACATGGTGGTCGTCCGGTGCCTATGAATAGGAGTATATCTCTTCCGGCCGAGTCTCAGCAGACCCATAGCTTGAGGCCAGATCGCATTAGCCAAACCATCGCTAACTGGAAGTTGCGATTTTCCGGACAGGGAGTTATGGGCATTGATGATTTCCTATACCGGGTAGAAGCTCAGACGATACAGACCCTTGACGGAAATTTTGAACTATTAGCTCGGTATGCGAGTAACCTGTTTGAAGGTAATGCAGCCGAGTGGTTTTGGAGATTTCATCGAAGCGTGCCGCATGTCCGTTGGGTGGATTTGTGCATAGCCATCCGAGCACAATATTCAGACGGACGCTCCGATTTGGAAATTCGAAGTGCCATAGCCCAGAGAAAACAGAAGCCGAATGAGCCATTTGATTGCTTCTATGAAGGTGTAGTTCGTTTAGCGGATAGGTTGGCACAGCCAATGAATGAACAATCTCTGTTAGAAGTACTTAGAGCGAATTTGTTGGACGAAGTTCAGCACGAGCTGTTGTACGTCCCCGTGAATAGTATCGTGCAGCTGCGGCAACTAGTTCGCAAGCGAGAGAGGTTCATGGAGGCTAGCCGTAAGCCTGTTCCAATGACGAGACGATTCGTGCCGCGTGCTCAGGTACACGAGGTTGCAGTACAGCCAGAAGTGTCGGATGAAACCGACAACGATGATGATTTGTTTGAGGTAGATGCCGTATCGATAAAGTGTTGGAATTGTCGTATGACAGGACATCCATACCAGGAGTGTAAGGCAGAACGATCAGTGTTTTGCTATCGTTGTGGTGCTCCCGATACGTACAAACCAACCTGTTCAAAATGTTGTGGAAACGGGTCAAAAAACGGCTCGAGTCGTGCACGGTTGACCAGTGCACGCAAACAATTGTCGAAAGCGACGAACACCGATTAGATCTTATCGCTAGTTGTAACGCACTCCCAGACTTGACTAATCAAACATTAAGTCCATTACATAAACGCAAGATAGCCCAATTGTTGCCACTTGAGAAAAGAATCGTCAAATCACGGCTGTACATTCTCCACAAGCAAATGCGTCTGAGCGCGTGAACCGATCGGTTATTGCTGCCATCAAAGCGTATATTAAGCCCGATCAAACCAATTGGGATGAGCAGCTTAGTCAGATTAGTTGTGCACTCCGCTCTAGTCGTCATTCGGCCATTAATAGCAGTCCTTATCGTGTTGCTTTTGGACAACATATGGTTACTGATGGTAACACCTATCCACTTTTGAGGAAGTTACAACTTCTTAAAGACCGTTCTGTGAGTTTTGGTCGTGAGGATTCGTTCGACATTATTAGAAGAACAGCGAAAAAGGGTATCCAACGACAACACGAACAAAACGAAAAACAATACAATTTGAGAAGTAGGGAATTAAATTTGAAAGTTGGACAGGAAGTTTATCGTCGTAATTTTCAACAAAGCAACTTCGCAAAGGGGTTTAACGCGAAATTGGCTCCGACGTTTGTCAAATCAAAGAATACGACGTAAGCTCGGGGAGAGTTACTACGAGTTAGAAGACCTTCAAGGTAGATATATCGGAAAATATCATGCCAAAGATATTAAGCCTTGATCTTTCACAATATCTGCAAAATTACCAAGCGAGTATCACCCTTTGGCTTTGCATCGACTAAGTGTGATTTTGGCAGGGGACTGTAGTGGTCGCTTGGTATGGCGCCCCCTATGTGTGGAGAAGCGAGAAACTAAAAAAGAAGAAAATGTCACAACTTGCCACCAAGTGAATGACAAGGTAGAGGAAATTGTCCTAATGACAGTGACATTGGATTTCCTCTGCCTATTCCACTCGTGGGTGCACACCAGATTAGACGTGTCAATCAAAGTTTTAAAAAAAAAAAAAAATATAAAACAAAAAAAAAATATAAAAAAAATAAAATAAAATTTATATGGATAAACAGTAAATAGATCCACCAAGTGAATTAAATTCAAATTATTGTTAGTGCCGAGTACTCCAACAAGATCGGCACATAGCACCAGTTTTTTTGTTTCACTTAGCACCAGCTTGTTTTTTGTTACATTTATTGGGTTTTGGTACCACTGTGCTATCCAACTTTTTTCGTCCGCCCCACTTTCACATGGCAGAGGGGAGATACGTAGCCCATAAGCTGTGCTAGGCCAAATGTGCCATGGGTAAATTCCATCGCATGTAATTTGGAGTGCAAGCCGCTACAAGAGCTTTTAGCGGATCAGCTGTTTGCACGGCACATTAGTAAAACTATTATGCAGCAGCTAGGCTGAATGTCGTTCCCGCATGCGCTCGAGTGTCTCCACAAAAAAATTGCATCGTGAATGTGTGAGCGCATCATTTCGAAGATCACCAATGCTCCTCCAACAAGCCCCAAGGCGAAAAAAGTACGATTCGAGACGCCTATCATTTGACGCAACCATCCACACCGTCTCAACAGTTCTATGTGTGCAGTGACAAAGAAAAAAATTGTGCAGTGACAAAGAAAAAAATTGTGCAGTGGCAATTGTCTAGATTTTTTTTTGTTTTCTCTAATGTTAATTGATAATTTTATATGTATAAATTCAATTTAGGGCCTTCTGCCACTTCTGTTAAGTGATTAATTATTTATTGTTGTAATCTAAATTGAGTCGTGTTTACGTACAAAGGTAGACACATAACCAAATAGTCTTCAGCGTTGTGTCAACCAGCTTTTGAAAGGTAACATCAGTGAATTTTAACACCCATGCCCACAGGTACAAGCGAGAAAGATCTTTCGACGCGGGAGCTTGCGGTGAGTCAAAAGCTTTGTTATTTTTTTTTCATAATTACTATATTTTGGCTGATCTGGCCTCACCACCATACCAAAAGCTGATTGTAGTACAAACTCCAGTGATGCTGTTTAAGCGGGAGTCAGTTTTGGTTATGTGTCACATAACGTTAAGCAATTGATTTATTTTATGTTTTTAAATATAATAAAATAAATAATACAAATTGTGGCGCGTTATGTTACATTACTATGTTATGTAACTAATTTATTACTATATTTATATTAAAATAAAGTTATTTAATATTTTTTTATAGCAATAAGTTAAATCGTTGTAATAATAGTTCCCTTATCTGTGTTATAATGTATAATGTTAGTATGTAATAAATTGTTTATAATGTCCCTCAAATACTAAGTCCTCTGTCTTTTTGGAACCATGCAGTCTTTAGGAGAAATTAGGTTGATCGACTAGGACTTTTCTCATAGGGATCCTGGAATAAATTTGTTCACAGGACAACCAGGATCATGGTAGGGTGGGCACCTGTGCACGAACATCAGTGCATCTAAATGAGAAGGCTCCTCTTCAGAGATAAATCCCTCTTCTGTCCCCTATTGCTCTTTTTCTCTCTAGCGCTCACTTTCCTTCCCCCACTCCCATCCTTCTCTTCTCCTTGTCTTTTATTAAAAATAGTACGCGAGTTTCTAAATAATATAATTATTCTCGCGAAGCAAAGCAACTAGAAGGTTACATTAGTTTACCCACACCCAGCCGACCAGAAAGTAGCCGTCAGCCAACGCGTACTCCTTCTACAGTTGCAAGTCCATCCGCTTCAGACGACGAAGAGCGATCTTCGTTATTCATTACAATAGACGGAAGAATAACCGATCCTATATAGAGCATCTCCGGATATTGGAGATATATAAGATGGTAATAGTGACAATAAAATGACGAGCGTTGCTGATATTGTCGTCTCAAGAATAGTTGACACGACGCAGAGGCAGTCTAGAACGTACGCAAAATGAAAAGAAAGTTTTATAAAAGGAAAAATGAACTCTAACCCTATTGCCGACCCGACATCAGAAGTGGGATCTGTGCCAGCTCCTGCATTATCTGGAGAACAGTGGCGTGAAGTTCTTGACTTACAAAATCGGAATATGATCGAGCTCCTGAAATCAATGCAGGCAACGACACAAGAGCAGCAACAATGCCGTGACGTCACTTTGCCCAAATTCAACCCTGACCGTGCTGGAGTAGAAGCCTCAAAATGGTGCATGACTACCGACATAATACTATCGGAGCACCCATTGGAAGGTAGTAAACTTATTATGGCATTAAGTAATTCCATGGAGGGGATCGCTTCGCATTGGTTAACACAAATCTCCTATCCTGGCATGAAATGGAATGAGTTTCGAGAATTGTTTCTTCAGCGCTTCGAAGAAGAAGAGACGATGGCGGCCATGTTTTTCAATTTGCTCAACAGCCGCCCGGCCGATGACGAATGTCTTGCAGTTTATGCAAGTCGTTTAATGACGTCATTGACTACGAAATGGCGAAATAGGAGCAACACTACCGTGTTTGCACACTTGGCGAATATCGATAGCCGCTTGCAACAAATTGTTTTTACTTCAAACGTGCAATCCCGAAGTAAATTACAAACCGAATTGAAGGCGTTCTCTTTTAATAACAAACGGCGCGGTTGTCGTGACGAAAACACTGAATCAGACCAAAAGAAAAGAAGAGTGTTATCTGTGGTGTGTCATTTTTGTGGAAAACAAGGACATAAAATTGCAGAATGCCGATCGAAAATGCGTGAAGAGAAAGAGATGAAGCCACAGCGCGAGAAGTCAAGTCTCACGTGTTTCAAATGTGGCCAACCAGGGCACTTCGCAAGCAAGTGCTCCAGTAGCGGGACACCAGCTTTACCCAGAAATATCTAGCAGAAGAGTGTCAACCAATGTTTTGTTGCAGAACCAACCGCAGTTATGGAACACCAGGGTGAGCTGTATCTAATTTGTTTTGACTCTGGCGCCGAATGTTCGATAATTAAGGAGACAATCAGCAACAAATTATTTAGAAAACGCACCAATAATATTGTAATGTTGAAAGGCATTGGTGATACCGGTATACCGTTGCAAATATTAAGTCAAGTTAAAATTAATGAAAATGTGATTGAAATATTGTTCCATGTTGTACGAGATATGCAATTGAAAAACGATATCGTAATTGGGCGAGAGATCCTGAGCCAGGGCCTTAATGTTGATATTTCATCAGATAAGTTTGAACTCGTTAAATCGAAAATTGTAAATATTTGTTCTTCAATTAAGTCAACATTTAACTTGTCCGACTTGGTCAGTAATAAACAAAGTACACGAATCTATTATGCACCTTGGTTGGCAAAAGACACTTGACAAAGTTTATAAATATTACTGGTTTGCTAAAATGAACAAGTACGTTCGTAAATTTGTCGCTAACTGTATGACTTGTCGAACTTCTAAATCTCCTTCTGGGAAAGTCCAAGCTGAGCTTCATTCTATCCCAAAAGTCTGTATACCTTGGCATACGGTTCACATTGACATTACAGGAAAGCTAAGCGAAAAAAGCGATTTAAAAGAGTACGTCATTGTTCAGATCGATGCTTATACAAAATACGTTTATTTGCATCACGTTCTAAAGTTAGATGCTGAAAGTTGTATTAAGTCTGTGAAATCTGCCATAACATTATTTGGGGTACCAAATCGCATCATAGCAGACCAGGGTAGGTGTTTTGCTAGCTCGAAATTCTTAGAGTTTTGCAACTCTCAAAAATTAAACTTCATTTAATTGCCACTGGAGCAAGCCGTGCCAATGGCCAAGTTGAACGCGTGATGAGCACATTAAAGAATTTGTTGACTGCCGTAGAAGCTAGTCAGCGATCTTGGCAAGATGCACTTGGTGAAGTACAGCTTGCATTAAACTGTACAATTACTCGTGCAACTGAGGCAAGTCCATTAGAAATGTTGATCGGAAAAGAGGCCCGACCCCTGGGATTAGTTCCTCCGCTGGAAACAGAAGTAGAAATAGACTTAGCTAGTATTAGAGCTAACGCTACCGATAGAATGAGATCCTCAGCCTCTTATGATAAATCTAGATTCGATAAAAGCAAGGCGACTGTTGTCAAACACAATGTAGGAGATTGCGTGTTACTAAAAAATGAAGAGCGACACCAAACTAAGTTAGATTCAAAATTTAGAGGACCGCTTTTAGTAACAAAAGTCTTGGATGGTGATAGGTACTTGTTGAAGTCCCTAAAAAATAAACGCTTGTTCAAGTATTGTCACGAAGATATTCGAAAAATGCCAGATAGTGAAATACCAAATGAATTTGATGTCGAAAATGAAGAGTTAAGCCCGCCAATGGGTCCAGTTCGGACAGAAAGTAATCCATCCAAGCGAGATGATGTGTTATCCGTCAGAGAGGACGATGTGTTATCCGTCAGAGAGGACGATGTGTTATCCGTCAGAGAGGACGATGTGTTATCCTTCAGAGAGGACGATGTGTTATCCGTCAGAGAGGACGATGTGTTATCCGTCAGAGAGGACGATGTGTTATCCGTCAGAGGGGACGTTGTGTTATCCGTTAAGAGAAACGATGGATTTAATGAATTAAGAGGCGAAGGAGGAGAGGCTGTACGTAGTCCCTTGTATTGCTTAGCGTGTGTGAGTAAGCGAGATGGTAATAGTGACAATAAAATGACGAGCGTTGCTGATATTGTCGTCTCAAGAATAGTTGACACGACGCAGAGGCAGTCTAGAACGTACTCTGTAAGCAGACACAAGGGAATTCGTTTTGTGCGCAAAGTGAAAAGAAAGTTTTATAAAAGGAAAAATGAACTCTAACCCTATTGCCGACCCGACATATATATATATGTCGAAGATTGATTGTTGTTATTTTGCTCCATATTGCAAAGCTTTTTAAATTAAATAGATGCAGCGAGTCTCTTTGATCTTAATCGTCACACACAAGAGCCACGCTCGATAGCAAAGTGTTACCACTACTATCCCATCTAACCCTCATTACCCCCAACACTAACAATCTTCACAACTTATGCAACACTATCGATTGATTCAGTACATGCAACTCTATTGAGTATCGATATCAGCAAAGTCAGTTCTACGGCACGCAATTCAAATACAGCTTTCATTCCACGACACGGCCATTCTGACAAACAACACGTCCGCGTGTTTAATTCTCCATACAATAATTTTAATTTTATCACTAACTCTTTATATTACATTTTAACTTCTTAACATTACAAACTATTCTTATTTTCCATTCTTTTTCAATTCTTCATTTCACTTTTATTTGTTTTTCAGCTGTAATACGCTTTCGTTTCATTTTTCTCTCTCTCTTTTCGCATCTCAACATAACTAGAGCCTCAGGACCAGGTAACACCACGTAGCTATCGATAATTATGTATCACCATACATCTTCCGCACTTTACCACTTTTCAGCTGCCACAGCAGCTTCACCGTCTGTTTCAACGGTTTCACTACCGTCTGTTTCAACGGCTTCTCTACCGTCTGTTTCAACGGTTTCTCTACCGTCTGTTTGAACGGTTTCTCTACCGTCTGTTTCAACGGTTTCTCTACGCGGGCTCACATCGATTTCAAGCTCGCTTGGTACCTGTCCATCCGGCATCTTTCTCAAGCTCTCGTGTGGGTATTTGTATTGCCTCTTATTCTTCGTACACTTCAGCATGTACCTATCATTCTCTAATACCTTAGTTATCTGAAACGGACCTCGAAACTTAGGATCAAGTTTGGATTGGTTTCTTTCACTATTTCTCAGCAATACAAAATCTCCTACGTCAAATCTTATTATTTTCGCTTTGTTACTGTCAAATTTGAACTTCTCATATTTTCCTGCACTTTCCATATTTTTCAAGGCCCTTACTCTTGTTTCAACTAAATTGACCTCAGTCTCTATGTCACAGATCGGATTTAAACCTAGCGGTCGCGCAATTTTTCCCATCAATAATTCCAAAGGGCTTGCTTTGGTGACTCTGTTATTGGTACAATTGATGGCCAACTGAACCTCTCCCAAGGCATCTTGCCAAGTCCGTGAACTTGTTTCTACAGCAACAATAGATTCTTTAGAGTACTCATTACTCTTTCTACTTGGCCGTTAGTACGACTTGTCCCCGTGGCTATCAAGTGTATCTGAATCTTTTGTGACTCACAATACTCTGTAAACCTAGCACCAGTGAAGCTTCTTCCCTGATCTGCCTCTACTCGACCTGCACGCCAAATAATGAAATCAAATTTTTCAGTGCCACTACGCAACTTTCCGCACTCAGTGTATAAGTATGGGAAAGATACACATATTTAGTATACTCATCAACAAGTACAACAATGTATTCTTTGCGGTCACTTTTACCGCTAAGCTTGCCTGTGATGTCCATGTGCTCAGTGTGCCAAGGAATGCTTACTTTCGGTATAGGGTGTAATTCAATTTGTGGTTTCCCTGAACTGGATTTTGCTACTCTGCAAGTTATGCAAATCTCAACAAATTTTCGAACGTTTTTAGCCATGCCTTCAAACCAATAGCAATCATAAACTTTATCAAGAGTCTTTTCATATCCTAAATGCATAATGGCTTCATGTACTCGATTGATAACCGACCATCTAAATGCTCGTGGTATTACTGGCAGGCAAAGGGTTTTATGATTTCTTTGAATTTTTCTAAACAGAGTACCCGCTCTCAATTCATATGTCTTAGACAGTTCTAGGGGATAATCATCATTCTTTAGTTTATAAACTATCTCTACAATATCTTCATCTTTCTGTTGTTCAGCACAAATCCAGTCTTCCGAAATCTCTGTCAAATTAACTCGTTTTTCGATAATTTTGGCTTTCTCTGTCGACTTGCAGGGCACTGGATTTCTAGATAAGAAGTCAACGTATGCCATACGGTTGCCTTCACGATATTCTATCTCCAAATCAACTGTTTAAAGGAATTCCCACCAACGATAGACTCTGGGTGACAACTCTATTTTTGTGCGAGACGATTTTAGGGAGTTACAGTCTGTGAATATTACAAACTTTCTGCCATGCAAATAGTGCCTAAATTTTTTGACAGCGTTTACTACGGCTAGCGTTTCTAATTCATACGACGTGTACTTGGCTTCATAAGGAGTTGTAGTCCTGCTGTAATACTCCACCACGTGTGGCTTGCCCTCAACTCTTTGTATGAGTATAGCTCCGTACCCGATTGCGCGGGCATCAGTGTGCAGGTCAATGGGATACTGGGGATCAAAGAGAACCAACACCGGCTTGTCAGTAAGAATCGCAATAACTTTCTTGCGAACCTCCTCATGGTCTTGCTTCCACTCAAAACAACTTTTCTCTGTCGTAAGAAAGTATAGTGGTTTCATTAGTTGCGAAAACTCGGGAACAAATTGGCGAAAGTATGATGCCAATCCTATAAACTGTCTTAACGTTGCAATCGATCGAGGGGGTGGCAGTGCCTTCAAGGACTCAACCTTACGTGCGTTTGGGTGTATCTCACCCGCTTGTACTACAAACCCCAAATACTGAATTGATTTCCTGAGAAAGAAGCATTTGCCTATATTAAATGAAAATCCAGCCTTTTGAAGAATATTCAATACGATTTGTAGTCTCTCCAGCGCCAATTCTTTTGTGGAAGCCACTACGAGGATGTCATCCATGTAAACAATGACAAATGAATAAGCGACTTCTCCCAACGCCTTCATGACCGCTCGTTGAAAAACTGACGGCGCTTTTTTAAGACCAAATGGCATTGAAAGAAACTCGTATTGTCCATCTGGAGTAACAAATGCTGTTAATTCAATAGACTCTGGATGCATGGGCACCTGATAATAGCCACTAGCCATGTATAAACAGGATCGGCTATTAGAGGTAGAGGAAATTTATCTGCTACAGTATTCGCATTCAATTCTCTATAATCTACACAGAGCCTCGCTGTTCCATTCTTTGTCTTCACTAACAATGCCGGGCTAGCAAATGGAGAACTGCTGGGTCTAATAACCTTGTTCAGTAACAACTCTTTCACTTTGTCTCGCACTAGGTCCCTCTCACTTGGACTAAATCTATATGGTCGTCTCTGTACAGTTTTATTTTTATCGACCAGTCTAATATTCATTTCGCCTGTGGTAACACAAGTCTTTGGAGTTCCCATTATAAACGCTTCTGAATTTCAATAACATTATTAATTTCTTTTTTCTTCTCCAAATACATCAGTTTCAATATTATCAAACGAGTTGTTGAATACAGCAGTACACACATTCCTTGTTTTAGCTTTTACTATTTCGACTCCTTCGCATGACACTATAGCTGAGACTCCTTGTGCAAAAATTTCACGACCTAACACAATTTCGTTGCGTATGCACTGATCTGGTATTACATGAAATATTATGTTTAGACAATTTTCATTGATTATCGCATCGGCACTTATCTGACTGGTACACCTTCAGCACCAATGCCTTTTAGTGTAACAATATTGTTTGTTCTATTTCCGCTTAGCTTATTTGAGAAGCTCTCTTTAACTAATGAGCACTCTGCTCCCGAGTCAAACATAATTGGAAATTTCTCACCCTGCAGCAGCATACTCGTTTTAGGCTCATCCACAACGCATAGATTAACTCGCTTCTCTGTAACCGCTCCAGATGTACCTCCAGCTTGAAGACATTGTGCAGCTATATGGTCTTGCTTGTGACAGCGATGGCAAGTAACACTGCTCTTTCCATACTCTTGAAGCTCGTGCCTCTGGGGACCACCATTGCTCTGCATCAGACTCCTGCATTCAGACTTCTTGTGTCCCATTTTTCCGCATTGATGGCATTTAATGGACATCATCTTGACTCGCTTTGCCGCTACATCCTCGGTTCCGAAATGCTGTGCCCTGTTGTCGAGTGTAAACACCTGCAACGCGGACTTCAAATCACGTCTGTCTTGAACTTTTGCAGTGTAGGCGATTTTTTGAATACGGCGATCATAGTTAGCTAAGTGTCCCAAGACGACTGACACAGCAATTTCTTCAGCGTCCATGTTTCGCCATTTTGTCAAGAGTGATGTCACTAAGCGACTTGCATACACCGACAGACATACTCCGCCGTTTGGACGACTGTTAAGCAAATGTAAAAATGTGGCTGATGGCGTCTCCGTGCTGGCGTATCTCTGCTCAAATAGTTGCTTAAATTCCGGCCAGGTTATACCTGCGTAGCATACTTGTGACAGCCACTGCGATGCCGTCCCCTCAAGCGCTTTGCTTAATGCCAGAATTAATGCACGTCCTTGTATTGGCTTTTCAGTTAGTACAATATCAACAGTAGCGCACCATTGCGTTGCGTCTGTACCCAAAAGATCGGCATTGAATTTCGGCAATGCAACGACGCCATTTTGTTGCGGCTCTCGAACCGACGCTTGCAAAGATTTTGCCAATTCAACAAAATTTCGATGCTGCTGCTCCATCAACATACGCAAGTTGGGTTGGATCCCACTTCTGATGAAGAAGATTGATTGTTGTTATTTTGCTCCATATTGCAAAGCTTTGTAAATTAAATAGATGCAGCAAGTCTCTTTGATCTTAATCGTCACACACAAGAGCCACGCTCGATAGCAAAGTGTTGCCACTACTATCCCATCTAACTCTCATTACTTTACACTAATAATCTTCACAACTTATGCAACACTATCGATTGATTCAGTGCATGCAACTCTATTGAGTATCGATATCAGCAACGTCAGTTCTACGGCGCGCAATTCAAATACAGCTTTCATTCCACGACATATATATATATATATATATATGTATATATATATTTTTATATTTATATATATGTAAAGTGTTATATGCAATATTAAGTTAATGTTTATTATAAACCGTGAACAGTATGTGATAAGGTTAGCAAGCCTATTTAAGTAATTCTTTACGCAACGTTTTAATTACGTCTTGACAGCTTCGCGACTTTTTCAAGAGTGTGTATTCATCGTCTCATCTTCTTCTACGCAGCAGCTTCTGTATTGCGAGATCGTTAAAGCTAGTTCGCTGTAGCCAGATCGCCGAAACTAGATCGCTGCAGGTTATTTCAAGTGACCTGTTTACATTCGGCCCCCCTGATCCTCTACATCTGTCCCAGATGATAGAAAGTCCTCGTTGTCCACTACAAATCTCCACAGCTTCATATTGTCGCAGCTAGATGTTGTAATATTGGGTCCTTCAACATCAGCAGCCTTCCGAACATCATAGCGCACATTTCCTTTCATCTTTGTTAGTTGGTATGGTCCAAGATACTCGCTTGCCAGCTTACACCCGGCTACAAACTGCGTTCTGGCAAAAAGATCTCCAACTCTATATGTTGTAATGAATAACGAAGATTGCTCTTCGTCGTCTGAAGCGGATGGACTTGCAACTGTAGAAGGAGTACGCGTTGGCTGACGGCTACTTTCTGGTCGGCTGGGTGTGGGTAAACTAATGTAACCTTCTAGTTGCTTTGCTTCGCGAGAATAATTATATTATTTAGAAACTCGTGTACTATTTTTATTAAAAGACAAGGAGAAGGAAAGGATGGGAGAGGGGGAAGGAAAGTGAGCGCTAGAGAGAAAAAGAGCAATAGGGGACAGAAGAGGGATTTATCTCTGAAGAGGAGCCTTCTCATTTAGATGCACTGGTGTTCGTGCACAGGTGCCCACCCTACCATGATCCTAGTTGTCCTGTGAACAAATTTATTCCAGGATCCCTATGAGAAAAAGGTCCTAGTTGACCAACCTAATTTCTCCTAAAGACTGCATGGTTCCAGACAGAGAAAAATTAGCACATGAGGGACGTTATAAATAATTTATTAAATACTAACATTATATCTGACACAAAAACATAAGGGAAATACTAAAAAAAAACAAAATTAACCTATTTCTATAAAAAAAATATTAAATAAATTTAAATTAATATAACTATAGGAATAAATTATTATTTTTGTCGTGTCATATCGCGTCACAATTAGATATCTTTAGTAAGAAAAGGACTCAATTGATCGGCGATATTAGCGATAGACACACAGCCAAAAATATCCCGCTTAAATAGCATCACTGGCATTTGTAACCATTGAAGCTTGATAGTGGCCAGTTCAGCAAACAAATAATAGTAAATAGAAAAACAATAAAGCTTTTGACTCACCGCAGCTCCCGCGTCGAAAGATCTTTCTCGCTTGATGTACCTGTGGACATGGGTGTTAAACTTCGATATTGTATCCTATCAAAAGCTGACTGTCACAAAGCTGATGACTATTTGGTTATGTGTCTAACTTTTGTATGTAAGCACAACCAAAGGTTAATATAAACAATATAAACAGTATAAACATTTAAATATATAGGACTAAAGGTGGTTAAATCAGGAGAGCACCATTATTTAACATCCCTGAAGATCGATAGGAATCGGCTTCAGAGGCATCAGTAGACGGAGCCCTGTCGGGTTGGTATATATAACCATACCAAAAAAAATCCACCGTCCACTGGATGCTAGACTGATTTAACTAATTCATTCAGATTTAGGGTACACAAATAAATAAATAACAACTTAACATATAACTGGCAGAAGGCCCTAAAGTGTATTCATTAAACAAAAATTAACATAAAGAAAAAAAAAACAACTATTGTCACTTCACTAAAGTATTTCACTGCACACATTATACGTTGAGACGGGTGGAGTGTTTGGGTCGACGGGCGTCTCGAATCCTAATTTTTTTTGTTTGGTGCTTGTTGGAGGAGCAGTGGTGACCTTGGAAAAGGTGCGCTCACACATGCGCGATGCAATTTTTTTTTCTGGTGCGCTCTGTTGTATGCGGGAAAGGCATTCCTCCCAGTTGCTGCACAATATTTTTCTATTGTGTCGAGCAAACAGCTGGTCCGCTAAAAGCTTTTGTAGCGGCTGGCAACCCAAATTACATGTGATGTAATTTGCTCATGGCACATCTGCCTAGCACAGCTTTTCGGTTAGGTAGCGCCCAGGTCCAACAGCTTCCATGTAAATGTGGGGCGGACGAAACAGTCGGATAGCACAGTGGGACAAAAAAAACCAAACTGATGCTAAGTGTAACAAAAAAAACTGGTGCTATGTGCCGATCTATGGATCAATTTAAAAATTAATTTCCATTCGTATTTCTAATGTACCCAATTATAATTACCTTGTTGGAGTAATCGGCACTAACAATGATTTGAATTTAATTCACTTGCTGGATCTATTTAATGCATTTACTGTTAATCCATATAAATTTTATTTTTTATTTTTTTTTTTTTATTTTTATTTTTTTTTAAACTTAGATTGACACGTCTAATCATGTGTGCACCCACGAGTGGAATAGCCAGAGGAAATCTAATGTCACTGTCATTAGGACAATTTCCTCTACATTGTCATTCACTTGGTGGCAAGTTGAGACATTTTCTTTTTTTGGTTTCTCGCTTCTCCACACATAGGGGGCGCCAATAATTCGGCAAGTGACAACCAAAAAAATTACAGAACATATTACATAACACATTACAACATAAATACTTAACAATTACATATTAATAATATTAACACATAGTAATATATACTAATTTTACAAACCTACTGTTGTAGTGGGCGGGAATGTAATCCTGGGGTCCTAGGGTGTGTGAATCCTGTGATATTGAACGGCGAAGATTCCGCTGCTCGTCGCTGTTGAGTTGAGTGGCTGCTGTTGTATGTCCGCTGCTGTTGTATGTACGTATGTACATACGTTGATGAGCTGCGGAGTGAGGGGGTAGTGGAGTTGGTAAAACAATACGCGGGGTTGCACTTGTTTTAATAACTGTTGCTTTATTTTGGCAACTTGGGGCACAAGAGTATGTGCTGCATTAAAAACTATTTACAAAAAAATAGGCGGTTTAATTGCTTAGTCGGGGGTGACTTGCGAGATTATTTACTTGAGAGAATTTAATTAGAGCGGGTCAACTCCACGATAGACGATCGTCGGGTATCGATACTATCGATGGGGAGTATCGTGTGGAGCAGCCGGATCAGCTGTTCGGCGTTGCCATCTGACGCAAACATCCCGGCCCCTTGCAACGTTGTTGCAAAGAATGACCCTCCTGGATTGGGGGCGACCGGTGTTGGGTGTAGTTGCCGTCGTCTTACTCCTGCTGCTTTGGGGTACAGGGGAAGCGGTAAGCTTCGCAGCAGTCTTCCGCTGGCAGTGCGATCGGCATCGGGGCGGGTTCCGAGACTTAGGAGGCCGCAGCTGGGACTCTACCGACTCAAAGTGCAATAATGAGTGGTGATCTCCTCCACACTTGCGACATCCCTGGCGAGTCCGGCATGATGTCCCTGAATGCTGATGGGCAAGACAATTCCGGGCAGTACCGATTGGCGAGTACAACCCGAAGCCTCTTCTCCGCAGTCAGCTGGAGGAATCGCTGACATTGACGGAGAGCGTGGAATCCCTTACAGGCTCGGCACCGAAAGTTGTTGGGCTGGTCCTCAGGCGCCATATTCTGAAATGGAGGACATCGAGATGAGATATTCTGAATAGTGGTCGGGGATGGCTGATAGGACAGAGGGTCTTGTAGGCCATCTTCCAAAGGCAGCTGTACGAGGGTCGTAGAGGGGGTGCCCTTGGGATCGCCTTCCTGGCGACGACAGCGCCGATTCCTGTTGGTCGTAGAGGTTGTCTGAGGCACTCGTGGAATCGCTGGAGGCAGGAATTGCTCAGATGCGAGAGCATCTCCGGACTTTGGAGAGCAGTGATTAGGATTGGCTCTCATCTCGGTGGGCCGTTGCTGTCGAGGACTCGCGTTGACAAGAGTGATGCGAGCAGAGAGCGATGCGATCGACTTTGCCTTGGAACGGGGGATCGGACCCGTGAGAACCCAGCCGAAAATAGTTTCTTGGCCGAGCAGAGTTCCGCAGAGATTCGGTTTGAATCCTCCCAATAGGATAGACGGAAGGATATCCGATCCTATCAGGAGATCAATCTCTGAGCTACGGCAGAAAGATGGGTCTGCCCACTTGAGGTGTGGGAGATTATGGAAAACGCCGTGGGGTATCCTCGTTGACGGAAGGTCTCCAGCGAGGTGTGGGAGCACATAGGCTGTTGCATCAATGCGCACGTTGGGGTTAAGTGGAGACCCAATCTGGAAGCCATACACTTTGTGTGATTGGGCCTCAGTGCTCTGACTCAGGCCGGACACTTGGGCCAGAATTGGCTGGAAAGGCAACTGGATTGAGTTGCTGAGTCGCTCGGAAATAAAAGTGGCTTCGGATCCAGAGTCGAGCAACGCGCGAGCGGGGTATGTCACACCTGCGTGACATATGTGGACAATGGCAGTGCCCAAGAGGACTCCTCGCGTGTTGGTAGCAAAAAGCTTTGCACAGTGTTGGAAGTAGTGGACTGTATGTTGGACAGAGGATGATCCGGAGCGCTTGAGGCAGCGAGAACGGTTGAAGTGGAGAGAGAGGTGCGACTCGGAGCTGAGACGTCGCGATGCAGAAGGGTATTGTGTCGCCGTGTACAGACATAGCAGCTATGCTGACTGGGACAGTCACGGACTTGGTGACTGCGGGCGAAACAATTACTACATAACCCGCTTCGAGTTATGAATGTCGACCTCTGTTGGACCGACATCTGCAGGAACTTGGTGCAGACACGCACGGGGTGATTCTCCTTGGAGCAGAGATCACATTTTGGAGCCGCTAACCTGATGATGGATCTGTAGGAGTGTATCCGATCCGGTCCTGAGCTTCTTGGAGTGGCCTTGGAATGGATGGCTCCTAGGGGCTGACGGTTCGAGACGGGCGATATGACATCCTCGATGGATTCAAGAGTGAGATATCGTTCTCCGAGGAATCTGTCCATCTCTTGCCAGGAGGGGATGTCATATTTCCTCAATAAGCTGTGCTCCCAAAGGGCAAGGGTCGCCTTAGGAAGCTTGGAGGAGCAAAGAAATATAAGGAGACAATCCCAGTTGTCTGTGGAGACGTTAGAGTGTTCTAACGCTGTCAGACAACCGTGGATTGTGCTCTGTAGTCCTTTGAGTGTATCTGCAGTCTCTGAGGTAACTGGAGATAGGTTGAAAAGGGTTTTAAGCTGACTATTAACCAATAGCCGCTTATTTTCAAACCTTTCAGAGAGAGCGGCCCACGCTGAACAGAAGCCGTCGTTAGTCAGCGGAGATCGTGCTACAATTGCCTTGGCCTCGCCACTTGTTTTGGCGTTCAAATGGAACAGCTGTTCTACGGCAGTCAACTTAGGGTTGTTGATGTAGATCGCCGTAAAAGGTCTCGGAACGTGGGCCATTTGGAGTAATCCCCGTGGAACACCTCAATGTCGCAGGGGGTAGTCGACAGCCAGTGGAAATGGCAACTGTAGGAGAGGGAGGAGCTGCAGGACGGAGCAGAGTAGATGCATCGTCAATCTGCTGGCTTAGCATGGCAACACACTGCTCATAGATGCTGTAGCAGTGGTCGTAGGTCGACTCCATGGCCAAAACATCATCGCTCAGTTCCTTAGGATTGAGAACCCGAGAGCAACGCTCGTACTCAGACTCAACTTTGTGCCACAAGGATTTAATGTGGTCACGGCGGACTTGGAGGGTGTAGAGAGTAGAAGTTCCTCTCGAGGGTCTGTTGAGTCGATCATTAAACTTAATAAGTTTTCTTGCGATGGAATTGAAGTCGGAAAGGGCCATGACAGATGTGGAGTGACTTAAGGGTGCAGCAGCGGGATGGGTCTTGTCGTTAAGACGAGAAGACGACGGGCTTGGGACAGGCAAATTGAGGCCTGCTGGAATGGGCGATATGGAGAATCGCCTGACACTGTGTGGTGCTGCAACAGATGAAGTTCGTCGGTGTGATGATTTGTCACCGATGGGCATCTGGTGCTAGCACGACCGAAAAACAGTGTATTACCGATTCACAGTGCCCAGGTGGATCTAATTAGATATCCACAGGTGTAGAGTAACACAGTTGGATAAGCAAAAAACACAAACAAATGCTTGCTTATCTTTAAAGTTGGACGTTGGTGCGTGAATGTGAGTGAACAGCGCAAAGAAGACAAGCTGATAACGGACGGCCGGTCAGCAACTACACATACAAAACCACACACAGACGTATTGAGACGTATGCTTGTATATAAGTATGTATGTTTAGCTGTAACTCGGCTCAGCTGTAACTTCTTGCCGAGGACGTTCAACTTTGCGTTTCGTTTTGTTTTTATGGATTTAAAAACAAACGCGAGACAGTTGAACTTTTAGAAGAAATCACACTTGTACTTATCTGGATATAAGCTTTGAGATTCCCGCGGTGCGAGCCGGTAAAGACGAAAGGATATTCGTCCCGAAAGGATATTCTATCGAAAGGATATTCGATCCGGCTCGAAGGACCAAATGTTATAGTGGGCGGGAATGTAATCCTGGGGTCCTAGGGTGTGTGATTCCTGTGATATTGAGCGGCGAAGATTCCGCTGCTCGTCGCTGTTGAGTTGAGTGGCTGCTGTTGTATGTCCGCTGCTGTTGTATGTACGTATGTACATACGTTGATGAGCTGCGGAGTGAGGGGGTAGTGGAGTTGGTAAAACAATACGCGGGGTTGCACTTGTTTTAATAACTGTTGCTTTATTTTGGCAACTTGGGGCACAAGAGTATGTGCTGCATTAAAAACTATTTACAAAAAAATAGGCGGTTTAATTGCTTAGTCGGGGGTGACTTGCGAGATTATTTACTTGAGAGAATTTAATTAGAGCGGGTCAACTCCACGATAGACGATCGTCGGGTATCGATACTATCGATGGGGAGTATCGTGTGGAGCAGCCGGATCAGCTGTTCGGCGTTGCCATCTGACGCAAACACCTACAATAAAAGTTAAACTAAGTACAAAACTAACTAGGGTACAAAACTTAGCTTCGACACTAACCTAGGTACATTCAGGGAAAACAATTTTTTTTTTTTTTTTTTTTTTAATATATTTAATAAGTGAAGAATCCGTACATCTTTAAGTACCTTAACATCACATGGTTGGGTTGTGTAAGTGGAACCAAACGTCAATTTTGCATGGCGATTACATATGTATATTGATGTGTTTTAGGATTGTGTTGTAGTATGGGTGGGTAAGCGAAAACAAGGGAAAACAATAGAAACCAAAAGCTCGCTTTAGTATATAACAAAATTTATTGCATACTTTTGAGCCTCTACTGTTAATCGGCATACCAAGCGACCACTACAGTCCCCCCTGCCAAAATCACACTTAGGCGATGCAAAGCCAAAGGGTGATACTCGCTTGGTAGTCTTGCAGGTAGTGTGAAAGTTCATGGCTTAATGTCTTTGGCATGATATTTTCCGATATATCTACCTTGAAGGTCTTCTAACTCGTAGTAACTCTCCCCGAGCTTACGACGTATTCTTGATTTGACAAACGTCGGAGCCAATTTCGCGTTAAATCCCTTTGCGAAGTTGCTTTGTTGAAAATTACGACGATAAATTTCCTGTCCAACTTTCAAATTTAATTCTCTACTTCTCAAATTGTATTGTTTTTCGTTTTGTTCGTGTGGTCGTTGTATACCCTTTTTCGCTGTTCTTCTAATAATGTCGAACGAATCATCACGATCAAAACTCACAGAACGGTCTTCAAGAAGTTGTAACTTCCTCAAAAGTGGATAGGTGTTACCATCAGTAACCATATGTTGTCCAAAAGCAACACGATAAGGACTGCTATTAATGGCCGAATGACGACTAGAGCGGAGTGCACAGCTAATCTGGCTAAGCTGCTCATCCCAATTGGTTTGATCGGGCTTAATATACGCTTTGATGGCAGCAATAACCGATCGGTTCACGCGCTCAGACGCATTTGCTTGTGGAGAATGTACAGCCGTTAGAAAATGTTGTACATCATATTGTCTTAGCAATTCAGTAAATTTGTGCGATTTGAATTGCACGCCGTTGTCTGAAACTACAACTTCAGGTACCCCAAAACAGTGGAACAAGTCTTCTTCCATGAAGCGAAGAATGGCATCAGTGGTGAACTTCTTCACCGGCTTCAAAAATGGAAATTTAGTTAGGTGGTCTAACACTACAAAGATGCCAATGTTTCCAGCCTTGCTTCGCGGATATGGTCCCAGGAAGTCAATAAACAACTTCTGGAAGGCTCGTTGTGTTTCGCTGGCTGGTCCTAATGGGGGTCGTAGTGACCGATTAGGATGCTTAATGCATTTGCATGCCTCGCACTGGTTAACAAATAGTTTCACGTCGTTCACTAGATCGGGCCAAAAGTAATAACGACGTATCTTTTCCAACATTTTGGTAATCCTACAATGAGACGCTAGAGGAGGCTCGTGACTTTTTCTCAACAATTCAGGAATCATCATCTGGGGAACCCACAGCTTTCAACATAAGTCATCGGCGACTTGCTCACCGTACGCATGTTCGGCACGACGGTATATGTACCCATCGATGATTTTAATGTCAGGTAACTGTTTAGAATTTTCCTGTAGTTTAGTCCTAAGCTCCTTGTAGTCTGTGGACTCAAAATGTGCTGAAGTCAAATCCAGAATGGCGTCCACACTGATTTCGGACAAATCCTCAGTGTGTATCCGCGATAGAGCGTCCGGGACAATGTTCTGACTACCCTTGCGATGGAAGATTTTAAACGTGAATCCCTGCAACTTAAGTGCCCATCGAGCTAACCTAGAACTGAGGTCTGACTGGGACATAAACCACTTCAAGGACGCATGATCAGTGTGAATTGAAAATTCATGACCTTCGACATATGCTCGAAATTTTTTTACACACATGATCGCCGCCAAACATTCCTTTTCAGTCACGGAATAATTGCGTTGACACCTATTTATTCCGCGACATAAATGCAATTGGGACGTCATTTCCTTCATTATCTTTCTGCATTAACACCTCACCTACTCCTGTGTGACTAGCATCACAGTGTATCTCGTACGGGATGTCGAAGTTGAGACTATGAAGTACCGGAGCTGTACATAATTTATCTTTCAGTTGCTCAAATGCCTTTTGAGCTTCCCCTGTCCACACAAACGTCTTTCGCTGCTTCAGCGTGTCCGAAATAGGAGCAGCGATTTCTGCATAGTTTTTAATAAACTTATGGTACCAACCAGTAGTTCCTAAAAACCTGCGTACTTGCTTGCATGAGCGAGGTTCGGGAAAATCTTTAATGGCAGCGACCTTCTCAGGATCCGTCTGCACAGTACCATGCCCAATAACGTGTCCAAGATATTTGACCTCTTTGAGACAAAATTTGCTCTTTTCCACGTTTATGGTGAGCCCTGTTTGTGATAACCTATCGGCCAATGCTTTCAAAACTAGTAAATGTTTCTCGAAGGACTCGGAGACTACCAATAAATCATCTAAGTAAATGAAAATTTCATTCCTTAGGTTTGGCAGAATAACTTTGTCCATCAATTTAGACATAGTCTGAGGAGCATTAGACAAACCAAAAGGCATGACCGTGAAATGGTAAAGTGGTCTTCCTGGTACTGTAAAGGCCGTCTTTTCTCGTGCTCTTGGCGTGAGTGAAATTTGCCAATAAGCATCTTTAAGGTCAATGCTAGTAATGAATTTTGCCTTGGGAAGTCTGCTTAAAATACCGTCAATGAGGGGCATGGGATACGCGTTTTTAACCGTCACATCCTTGACTTTCCGGCTATCTAAACATAGACGAACCTTTCCTGGTTTACGGACCATAACTACTGGAGAGGACCATGGGCTATCTGACTCTTCTATTACCCCTAGCGCTAACAAGCTCTCGTACATTAGTTTCTCGACTGCTGGAGAAACTGCGTAATGACGTTGCTTGATTGGTCGTGCGTCTGTCACCTCAATGTCATGAGCAAGCCAGTTCGTCTTGCCTAACCCTTTGTCAGCAAAAGAAGGAAATAATTTGATCACCCTTCGGAGATCTGTCTGTTGTTCTTTCGACAACTGTATCTGTGTCGGATCTTCGAAATTTAAAGCTGCCACACTACCTGTACTTGACTTAGTAGTCAAATATAGAGGCAGCAGATCGAATAATCTCCAAAAATCAATACCCAAATACAGTTGTTGAGACAGCGAAGGTATTAAATAAACGCATAACCGCTTCACTTCACCACGAAAGGTAACGAGGGTCCAAATTTTCCCTAATATCTGCTGACTTTTGTCATCAGCGGTTCGTACTGAAGCATGTATGGAGTGAAAGTCTTTATGGGTTTCGGCTAATTCCTGCGCAAAGCTACCACCAATGCAACTAATGGATGCACCTGTGTCCATCAGTCCAGTAACTAGCCTACCGAATAACTCAACCTCTGCATACGGACGAAAGTCATGCGTATTATCAAATACGGAGGAAAGGATTGTTTTTCGAGTTACCTTAAACAACTTGCGAAAGTTGTCTCTGCGCATACGGTCTCGGGATTTGAGGATTCTTTTCTCAAGTGGCAACAATTGGGCTATCTTGCGTTTATGTAATGGACTTAATGTTTGGTTAGTCAAGTCTGGGAGTGAGTTACAACTAGCGATAAGATCTAATCGGTGTTCGTCGCTTTCGACAATTGTTTGCGTGCACTGGTCAACCGTGCACGACTCAAGCCGTTTTTTGACCCGTTTCCACAACATTTTGGACAGGTTGGTTTGTACGTATCGGGAGCACCACAACCATAGCAAAACACTGATCGTTCTGCCTTACACTCCTGGTATGGATGTCCTGTCTTACGACAATTCCAACACTTTATGGATACGGCATCTACCTCAAACAAATCCTCATCGTTGTCGGTTTCATCCGACACTTCTGGCTGTACCGCAACCTCGTGTACCTGAGGACGCTGCACGAAACGTCGCGTCATTGGAATAGGCTTACGGCTAGCCTCCATGAACCTCTCTCGCTTGCGAACTAGTTGCCGCAGCTGCACGATACTATTCACGGGGACGTACAATAGCTCGTGCTGAACTTCGTCCAACAAATTCGCTCTAAGTACTTCTAGCAGAGATTGTTCATTCATTGGCTGTGCCAACCTATCCGCTAAACTAACTACACCTTCATAGAAGCAATCAAATGGCTCATTCGGCTTCTGTTTTCTCTGGGCTATGGCACTTCGAATTTCCAAATCGGAGCGTCCGTCTGAATATTGTGCTTGGATGGCTATGCACAAATCCACCCAACGGACATGCGGCACGCTTCGATGAAATCTCCAAAACCACTCGGCTGCATTACCTTCAAACAGGTTACTCGCATACCGAGCTAATAGTTCAAAATTTCCGTCAAGGGTCTGTATCGTCTGAGCTTCTACCCGGTATAGGAAATCATCAATGCCCATAACTCCCTGTCCGGAAAATCGCAACTTCCAGTTAGCGATGGTTTGGCTAATGCGATCTGGCCTCAAGCTATGGGTCTGCTGAGACTCGGCCGGAAGAGACATACTCCTATTCATAGGCACCGGACGACCACCATGTTCTGCCGAGGGAATACCAAACAGCTGCTCAAACGATTGGTGCTGTCTGCCTGGAGAGGACTGCCTAGGGACACCCTGCAACCTATCCGAACTTCCTTGACTAGCTGCTTGCAACGATAACTTCTGAAACCCTGATTCAATCGCTTTGGTGAGCATCTGCGTATGCTGTAATAGCGCCGCCGCCATGGCATCCGCTATGCTTTGCTGCATACTACCACCTGCCTCCTGAACCAGAGTCGCCGAAGGATTCGCTGACAATTGGGGTACGCTATCTACGCTCTGTTCTTCCCCTAATTGAGCCGTACTCTGCGTACTTGTACCCGAAATTACCAAGTTTGGGTCTCAAGGTTCTCATGCTCGCGGTCTGGGCCTGTCTCATTTCGTCTGCCAGCGTTAGGGAGGTTACGCTCAGGGACGTTTTGCACACGGGGCACACGTTTCGGTTCCCCGTCCGTGTGTTAAAGCACGCGTGATGAAAAAAATGATTGCACCGGGTAGTTAGAAGTTGGGCTGGAAATTCTACCTCTTTGGTACAAACACAACAAACGGTTTCCTCTGACACTCTTGTATGAGGAATATCACCGCTTTTCCCTACTGGCATAATGATTGGCTGGACCTGATTCGACAAACCGCAAAAGTAATTCCCCGATGAGTACCATCCGATAAAAACAAATCCAAATATTTAATCTAATACAGAATAATTTAATATATAAATATATACAACTAGGAAACAAACAATACGAAAGATATCAAAGAAATAGAACTAGAAAAGAAACAAAAAAAAAACAATGAAAATAACAAAGGTAAACATTTTTGGAACCATGCAACCCCTGTTCAAAACCAGGTTGCCAACTTATCTTCAAAGATAAATCAAGAAAATTTAAATTAGGGAATTCGAATACATGCTCTCGTATAGCGGCAAGTCATCGCAGTTTAAAACCACTAGCTCGGTCCAGCGAATACCAAAGAATCATGTTCGAACTCAGATAGAATGATGTCGAGTCACAGACTTATTTACACTCGCGTCCGCAGAAGACAACGACCATGCTCATAAGCTGCAACCAACAGATAGTAAAAAGGATAGTATTTAAATAAAATGTAATTGGCTAGGCGTCATTCAATACTTTAATGCAGACGTTATCAGTCCAGGAAAGAAGTATAGAACTAGAAGAAACGCACCAGCAAAAGGGAACTATCTTCTTCCGGCAATAACCTGCAGTATTAGCCTGAACACACTATCCACTATGAAATGAAAAGATAGTTAGACCTTGGTACACAGCAATTCCCAAGCCCGATGAGCGGCAGTATAGACTTGAAAGCCATTATACTGTCTCCAGCATCAACTGACTTAAAGAATTGTCATGCACCAAATGAAGATCTAATGCTCACTTGGTTATACCTTCCATCTATGCGTAAGTCTAGCGGCAAGTTGTAGCTTTGTAAATCCACAAACCTTGTCTCCAGCTAAGACTCCACATAAATGTATATACAACAGAGGGAATTTGACTGACAATGTGTTGCTCGTGTTCGGCAATACAGCAATTTAGAAGCTAGTATTCCAGACCACACACATCGCAGCTTCGGATATGAACATTCCAAGATCTAAAGTTCTAAAGTTATTTTGAAACTATTAGATATCCAACATCTGAATATTCATACCCAGGACAATAGGAAAGGAAATAAGGAAGGATTCTAAGTAAGTCACCAGGCAATATATGGGCGTTCATATTGCCTGTAGATGAAATGACTTGCAAATTAAAGAACTCTAAATGTCAAGGTCAGGTTCTTCGCCTAGGGTATCATAACATAATGTTATCATACACTGCATTGTAACGTTATTCAGTTTACAAGCATGCTAACCTGGCCCTGACGTTGGGCGCCAAAATAATATTAATTAATCTGTAATGAATAACGAAGATCGCTATTCGTCGTCTGAAGCGGATGGACTTGCAACTGTAGAAGGAGTACGCGTTGGCTGACGGCTACTTTCTGGTCGGCTGGGTGTGGGTAAACTAATGTAACCTTCTAGTTGCTTTTGCTTCGCGAGAATAATTATATTATTTAGAAACTCGCGTACTATTTTTAATAAAAGACAAGGAGAAGAGAAGGATGGGAGTGGGGGAAGGAAAGTGAGCGCTAGAGAGAAAAAAGAGCAATAGGGGACAGAAGAGGGATTTATCTCTGAAGAGGAGCCTTCTCATTTAGATGCACTGATGTTTGCACAGGTGCCCACCCTACCATGATCCTGGTTGTCCTGTGAACAAATTTATTCTAGGATCCCTATGAGAAAAGTCCTAGTCGATCAACCTAATTTCTCCTATAGACTGCATGGTTCCAAAAAGACAGAGGACTTAGTATTTGAGGGACATTATAAACAATTTATTACATACTAACATTATACATTATAATACAGATAAGGGAACTATTATTACAACGATTTAACTTATTGCTATAAAAAATATTAAATAACTTTATTTTAATATAAATATAGTAATAAATTAGTTACATAACATAGTAATGTAACATAACGCGCCACAATTTGCATTATTTATTTTATTATATTTAAAAACAAAATAAATCAATTGCTTAACGTTATGTGACACATAACCAAAACTGACTCCCCTTAAACAGCATCACTGAAGTTTGTACTACAATCAGCTTTTGGTATGGTGGTGAGGCCAGATCAGCCAAAATATAGTAATTATGAAAAAAAAATAACAAAGCTTTTGACTCACCGCAAGCTCCCGCGTCGAAAGATCTTTCTCGCTTGTACCTGTGGGCATGGGTGTTAAAATTCACTGATGTTACCTTTCAAAAGCTGGTTGACACAACGCTGAAGACTATTTGGTTATGTGTCTACCTTTGTACGTAAACACGACTCAATTTAGATTACAACAATAAATAATTAATCACTTAACATATAAATGGCAGAAGGCCCTAAATTTAATTTATACATATTTTTTTTTTTTTTTTTTTTTTTTAATTTTATTATTTATTTACAATCTGTCTATTTAAACAATAAGTAAATTTTATAATTACTATTAAGTTAACAGGAATAGCAGTTTTCCAGTGAGCCCTGCTATTATATATTTACAGTTTGTGAGTTTTATCTATCTGGGAGATCGAGGATGTGGTATCTTTTCAGTCTTCTTACAGTTATGCTGTTGTCGACTAGATTTAAGGCTAAATTATTTTCATGATTGTGGAGTCTGTCGATGTATTTCTTACTTATTTTGTTTATTTCTTCTTTTATGGTTGGGATGTTGAGATCTTTGTGAATGTTTGCATTAGATACGTAGAAAGGAGCATTGACAATTTGGCGCAAGGTTTTTGATTGGTAACGCTGAAGTATTTCAATATTTGAATTACTAGCAGTTCCCCAGAGCTGTATGGCGTAGGTCCAGACAGGCTTCAATATGGATTTATAGAGGCGAATTTTATTTTCTAACGTGGTTTCTGATTTTCGACTTATCAACCAGGACATTTTTAGTGTTTTAATTCGAAGTTGTTGACACTTTGCTTTGATGTGGTTTTTCCATGTAAGTCTGCGGTCGAGGTGTAAGCCAAGGTACTTTACACAGGTGGTTTGTGGAATTGGTGACCCATTAAGTAAAACATTTGGGCAGTTACCTGGTCTTAATGAAAAGGTGATTTGGACGGATTTTAAGGAGTTGATTCTGATTTTCCATCGAGTGAACCAGTCTTCAATTAGGCTTAGCTCACGCTGTAGGAGCTCGGAAGCTTTTATACATATAAAATTATCAATTAACATTAGAGAAAACAAAAAAAATCTAGACAATTGCCACTGCACAATTTTTTTCTTTGTCACTGCACAATAGAACTGTTGAGACGGTGTGGATGGTTGCGTCAAATGATAGGCGTCTCGAATCGTACTTTTTTCGCCTTGGGGCTTGTTGGAGGAGCATTGGTGATCTTCGAAGACACTCGAGCGCATGCGGGAACGACATTCAGCCTAGCTGCTGCATAATAGTTTTACTAATGTGCCGTGCAAACAGCTGATCCGCTAAAAGCTCTTGTAGCGGCTTGCACTCCAAATTACATGCGAGGGAATTTACCCATGGCACATTTGGCCTAGCACAGCTTATGGGCTACGTATCTCCCCTCTGCCATGTGAAAGTGGGGCGGACGAAAAAAGTTGGATAGCACAGTGGTACCAAAACCCAATTAATGTAACAAAAAACAAGCTGGTGCTAAGTGAAACAAAAAAACTGGTGCTATGTGCCGATCTTGTTGGAGTACTCGGCACTAACAATAATTTGAATTTAATTCACTTGTTGGATCTATTTACTGTTTATCCATATAAATTTTATTTTATTTTTTTATATATTTTTTTTTTTTAAAACTTTGATTGACACGTCTAATCTGGTGTGCACCCACGAGTGGAATAGGCAGAGGAAATCCAATGTCACTGTCATTAGGACAATTTCCTCTACCTTGTCATTCACTTGGTGGCAAGTTGTGACATTTTCTTCTTTTTTGATTTCTCGCTTCTCCACACATGGGGGGCGCCAATAATTCGGCAAATGACAACCAAAAAAATTACAGAACATATTACATAACACATTACAACATAAATACTTAACAATTACATATTAATAATATTAACACATATTAATATATACTAATTTTACAAACCTACAAAAAAAATTAAACTAAGTACAAAACTAACTAGGGTACAAAACTTAGCTTCGACACTAACCTAGGTACCTTCAGGGAAAACAATAGAAACCAAAAGCTCGCTTTAGTATATAACAAAATTTATTGCATACTTTTGAGCCTCTACTGTTAATCGGCATACCAAGCGACCACTACAGTCCCCTGCCAAAATCACACTTAGTCGATGCAAAGCCAAAGGGTGATACTCGCTTGGTAATTTTGCAGATATTGTGAAAGATCAAGGCTTAATATCTTTTGGCATGATATTTTCCGATATATCTACCTTGAAGGTCTTCTAACTCGTAGTAACTCTCCCCGAGCTTACGTCGTATTCTTGATTTGACAAACGTCGGAGCCAATTTCGCGTTAAACCCCTTTGCGAAGTTGCTTTGTTGAAAATTACGACGATAAACTTCCTGTCCAACTTTCAAATTTAATTCCCTACTTCTCAAATTGTATGGTTTTTCGTTTTGTTCGTTTTGTCGTTGGATACCCTTTTTCGGCACTAAAAACATAAATAACATTTATTTAACATAATGATTCGAGTAATAAACACATAGTACCTAAATTTTTATGAGATCCCGCCACATCGAGCCGCACGAAAAACGATACTATCGATAGTATCGAATTTTCGTTTGCAAACCATCGAAAATATCGAATGGCGCAACCATCGATAGTTTCCCAGCTCTTGCGTCCGCCCTAGACGACGTACAAAACGCTATTAACTCAGTATAGGTTCGCACATTGGGAGATCGAACTTGTCGGAAGCTGTTCGTCTGAGCCGATCGGGGTATGACGCATCGAACTGGGGTATCTCGCATCGAACTGGGGTATCTCGCTAAGAAATTTCGTGGCCGTTTTCGTTGTATGATATGTCCCATCTATATGTTATATGGTCAGTGGTCTCACTTAGAGATATATATAGTGACATATCCAATTCGCACTCACTAAACCAAATTATACAATCAATAACGATTTCCTCAATCCTCACTTATTAATTTCTAAAGATTGCATTATTAGATGCGTTGACAGTTTCACTTAATGAAACGTTGACAATTTTAACGTAAACATAAACATGCAGCTTCACTTAATGAAACGTTGGCAATTTAACGTAAACATAAACATCCAACTCGAATATCAATTACAGTTCAATCGAGCCATCTGCTTTTCATAAACAAAAAGACGTAAACATAAATCCATTTCATTCTCAAACCGAGCTTTCTTATAAAGCGAAATCACTTTTGAATTTTAGACTTAATTTTCGATTCAAACGAATGTAACGTGTTAGAGCGGTTAAGTTTCACCCGTTTATGCATTTAGAATTAATATTCAATAAAATTCATTTTTTTTGAAATTTTAAATCATCAAACTTGTTATTGGCGCAGCCGGTAGGATACAACATAAAAAAGACTTTATTTTGATCATCGAAGATTCAAAATTTCGAACGTGATCATAGATCGTTGTACAGTGCAAATGTACAATCGATAATCTTTGTATGTGTGTATCCGTAAAAGAACTTTCGTGATATAAAGATATAAAGATATAAACTTTCTAACGTGGTCATAGATCATTGTACAGTGCAAATGTACAACTGATAATCTTTTGGTGTATTTCAAAAGAACTTGAGTGTTCGTGTAATCAAATTAACGAACTAACAAAAGTTGGAGTGAAAGTGATCAACAGTTTTTAACTGCATCATACCAAAACGTACTTACATCAAGATGACACAACCAGTGGCAGAATTACTGCAGCTCTCAGAGCAACAGCTTAATCAAGCCCTACGACAAATTCATCAAGTGCCTATTTTTGATGGTACGTGTGAGACCCTCAGTCCGTTTATTCGACGAGTGGACTACATCCTAGAACTATATCCAACAAGAGACCTGAGACAGCATAGTGTACTATTCGGAGCAATTGAAATGCAAATATTTGGAGCAGCGCAACGTGTATCCCAACTCTCAGCAGCCCGAACATGGCAGGAATTGAAGAAAGCTCTGATAGACGAATATAAAACTCAGACGCCCTACGAAGAACTACTGAGAAGACTATACAACACCAATTTCTATGGAAGTGTTCGTAAGTTCGTAGAAGAATTAGAATATAAGTCTACTTAATTTCAAATAAGTTAATGTTAGAAATAACACAATATTTTACACAAATGCCATGAACAACACAATTAAAGATGTAATAAATAAAAAATTACCAGATAGAATATTCATGACATTGGCTAGATACGATATATCAATAATTTCAAAGCTCAAACAAGTAGCTCAAAGAGAAAGATTATATGAAAATAATGTTCAAAGTAATACTTATAATTCAAAGCCATCTAATACTTCAAATAATAATAATAACAGCTCAAAAAATGAAAACAATAGAAAGAATGAGGGAAATTATCGACAGTATTCCAACAGTTATAATCAAGGTGGTGTTTCTCAAAATACATATTCTAATAATAATAAAAATAATAATTATAACAATTACAATAGAAATTATAATGGACAAAGTCACATTAATATTGGGTACAATCAAAATAGTCAACAACAATTAATGAATGAATTTGTACAAAATTTAAATCAAGGTAGAATGAATAATCCATTAAATTACCAGTCTCACCAGACAGAATTTCAATCACCAAACCCCCCTGTTAAAAGACATGAGAAAGTTCAAGTGGCCATGTTAAAAATGGAAACTGAAAATTTTCATCAACAAGCCTCGGATCAAGAAAATCAACAGGAAACCCCCATATCAGAATAATAATGAATACCTCAGAATTTAAATGTGTTATAGATACAGGATCTTCAATTAATTTAATTAAAAAGAATTTTTTTAACTTTCCTTTAAAAGTACACACTATAAATGGGATAATTGATTTAAAAAATTCAGTAAGTTTTTGTCCAAGTAAACTTTGCCCAACACATCAAGTCTTTTACGTGCATGATTTTTCAAATAATTATGATATACTTTTAGGAAGCGAATATCTTAAATCTTGTAATGCTAATATAGATTACAAAACAGAAACAATAGTATTGAATGGATTCCCATTCCTCATGAGATATAATCATGATGATGATAGACAAGAAGAAACTGGAATAGATTGCATGGATCCACCGTTAACATCAGATTTTCCTTTTAAATTCGCTATAAATAATGACTTACATGAATCAAACAACTTTAGATTAGATCATCTCAATAATGAGGAAAAAGAAGAAATTAAAAAGGTTTTACATGACTATCGTGATATACAATATCGTGAAGGTGAAAATTTGACTTTCACGAGTGCTATAAAACATGTCATTAATACTAAACATGAGGAACCAATAAATAAAAGACCTTACAAATGTCCTCAATCATTCGACGAAGAAGTAAATAAGCAAATGAACGAGATGCTATAACAAGGCATTATTCGTAAATCCAAATCCCCATATTGTTCACCTATTTGGATAGTACCAAAGAATAGTGACGCATCAGGTAAACCTAAATTTCGAATAGTCATTGACTATCGGGGACTTAATGAAATCACAATAGATGATAAATTTCCAATACCAGTTATGGACGAAATCCTAGATAAATTAGGAAAATGTCAATATTTCACAACCATTGATTTAGCTAAAGGCTTTCATCAAACTCAAATGGATGAAAATTCAATATCTAAAACAGCATTTTAAACTAAATTTGGACATTACGAGTATACATGTATGCCCTTTGGTTTAAAAAATGCACCAGCAACATTTCAACGTTGCATGAATAATTTTTTGGAAGACTTAATCTTCAAGGATTGTTTAGTTTATTTAGATGATATAATAATATATTAAAAGAACATATATTGTCCATAAGAAAAGTATTCAATAAACTAGATAAATGCGAATTTTTAAAAAAAGAAACCGAATTTCTTGGTCATATTGTTACAACTAAAGGAATTAAACCCAATCCAGAAAAAAAAAACCTATAACTAAATTTCCAATACCAACAACTGCTAAAGAAATAAAATCATTTTTAGGACTATGTGGATTTTATAGAAAATTCATACCTAACTTCGCAAAAATTATTAAACCCATGACAATTAAATGCAACAATTAATATCAAAGATAAAGAATACATTTCAGCTTTCGAAAAATGAAATTACTCTTAACTTCAGATCCAATATTGATTCATCCAGATTTTAATAAACCTTTTACACTTACAACAGATGCCAGTAATATATCATTAGGAGCAGTATTATCTCAAAATCATAAAATAATTTGTTGTGCTAGTAGAACATTAAATGAACATGAGATCCGTTTTTCAGCAATAGAAAAGAATTATTTGCAATAGTATGGGCTACAAAATATTTTAGATCATATCTTTTGGAAGAAAATTTGAAATCCTTAGCGATCATCGACCCCTTGTATGGTTAACTAATTTTAAAGAACCAAATATGAAGATACAACGATGGAAAATCAAATTAAATGAATTCGATTATACAATAAAATATTTACCAGGGAAAGAAAATTCAGTAGCAGATGCACTATCCAAAATAAAAATCGAAGAAAACCTTCTAGGAGAAAATATTAATGACGAGCAGTCTATCCAAACATTAGCAACAATACACAGTGCATGTGAAGACAATCAGAAATGTATTTCATCAACAGAAAGACCTTTAAACTATTTTAACAGACAAATTGAATTTATTAAAGGAAATACAGATAAAGTTGAAACAGTAAATTATTAATCTAGCAAAAGATTTGATAAAAGAATATTTATGTACGAAGAACAGTGTAATGTATTTTCCAATAGATGCAGACTTTTTAATTTTTCAAAATGCTTATTCTGAAATTATAAGTTCAAATAACTTAACTAAATCAATGAGAACAAACATCAAACTAACTGATATTCAAACCTATGCAGAATTTAAGGAAATAATTATTAAAACTCATAAAGAATTATTACACCCAGGAATAGAGAAACTTATTAAAACCTTTAAACAAAAATATTATTATCCAGACTATCAGAAGCTAATTCAAAACCTTATTAACGATTGTCAAGTTTGTAATTTAGCAAAAACAGAACACAGAGATACTAAAATAACTTTTGAATTGACGCCAGAATTTTTTAATACTCGAGAAAAATATGTCATAGATTTTTATATGGTCAATGGCAAACAGTTTTTATCTTGCATTGATGTTTATTCAAAATACGCTTTATTAGTAGAAGTAAATAGTCGAGATTGGTTAAAAGCAAAAAGAGCACTTTTAAGAATATTTAACGAAATGGGAAAACCCTTGGAAATCAAAGCCGATAAAGACTCAGCATTTATGTGTACAGCATTATAAATTTGGTTAAACTCAGAAAATGTCAAATTAAATATTACAACTAGAAAGAACGGAGTTTCCGATATAGAAAGGTTTCATAAAACAATTAACGAAAAACTAAGAATAATTAATAGCGACAATAATGATGAACATAAGTTAATCCCATTTGAAGTAATACTTTATAATTATAATCATAAAACGTTGCATACACAAATGAATAAGACAAATCAAATAAATCGATATAACCAAAATCGAAATGATTACGAAATTGATACTAAATTCAGACAAAATCCATTAGTAAAATCAAAAGTCACAAATCCATTCAAAAAGACAGGTGAAATTCGACAAATTGATAACAAACATTATGAAGAAAAGAATAGAGGAAGAAAAATTATACATTATAAATCTAAATATAAAAAGATAAAGAAAATTAATAAAAGTAAATATGATAATTCCAGATTCACAACTAACGATGACTTGGCTTAATCTTACATTATTTCTTATAATAATATCACAATTTATATACTGTATCAAAGGTCAAGATTTAGAAATTAACCCTATCCAAGCAAGAAATGGACATCTTATTTTTAAAACAGGATCAATAAGTTTTCCATCAAATTACGAGTTTCATTGTTTAACTATAAATATTACTAACACAGAAGAAGTATATAAAAATTTAATTTTGAAGTCAGAAAAATTTAAAACGGTAATTCAAATACAATATTTACATGAAAAATTAGACAGGGAAATGAATGGAATAAGAATCATAAAACGTAATAAAAGAGGACTTATAAATGTTATTGGATCAATAGGAAAATATTTATTCGGAACTTTAGATCAAGAAGATAAAGATGAATTAGAAAAGAAACTGAAAGATATATCACGTAATACAATTCAAGTAAACGATTTGAACCATGTAATAGAAGCAGTTAATAACGGAATAAAATCAATAAATTTATTAAAAGAATCAAATGCAAAATCACGTAGACTAGAAATTTTAACGTTTAATTTACAACAGTTCACAGAATATATTGAAGACATAGAGATTGGAATGCAATTGACTAGATTAGGTATTTTTAACCCAAAACTCTTAAAACATGATACATTAAAACATATAAATTCAGGAATGATATTAAAAATTAAAACATCGTCTTGGTTACGAGTTGATACAAATGAAATATTGCCAATTTTTAAGATTATTCCTTATCCAGATGAAAATAATAGCATATTAACAGAAACTTTGAATAATGAGTATTACATAAAATATAATCTAGTCTATGAAACATTAAGAAATGAAATAATATCCAATAAATGTATAATAGGTATTATTAAACAGACAAATACAGAATGTATATTTACAAAAGCTCAGAAAAATTACGAAATTTACTATGTTGAACCAAATACAATTATAACATGGAATTTCCCTAGAACTCAAGCTAATCAAAACTGTTTAAATCAAATTGTTATTATCAAGGGAAATAATATAATAAAAGTAACAAATTGTTCCATACAAATTAATGAATTATCAGTATCAAATACAAAACAAGACTATATTCAATCCGTTTATATAAATAATAATATCACTAAATTAAAATCAATGTCATTTATTGAATCAAAAGAAATGTATTTGCAACATTAAAAAACCAATAATATAATTCAATTTATAATTATTCTTGTATTAATCATTATAATTATAATTTTGATACTTCATTACATTTTTAAATTAAAAACTGAATATTTAAGAAAATATTTACGAATAATGTTAATCAAAATAACGATAAAGAGATTGAAATCGAAGTTATGAGAAATCCAATTGCAAATAATGAAGAAACAGTAAATAATCAACCAATTCTATACCCTAAAGTTTCCGCCTGAGGACAGGCTAAATTTTTGTGGATGGGGAAGCGACATATCCAATTCGCACTCACTAAACCAAATTATACAATCAATAACGATTTCCTCAATCGTCACTTATTAATTTCTAAAGATTGCATTATTAGATGCGTTGACAGTTTCACTTAATGAAACGTTCACAATTTTAACGTAAACATAAACATGCAGCTTCACTTAATGAAACGTTGGCAATTTAACGTAAGCATAAACATCCAACTCGAATATCAATTACAGTTCAATCGAGCCATCTGCTTTTCATAAACAAAAGACGTAAACATAAATCCATTTCATTCTCAAACCGAGCTTTCTTATAAAGCCGAAATCACTTTTGAATTTTAGACTTAATTTTCGATTCAAACGAATGTAACGTGTTAGAGCGGTTAAGTTTCACCCGTTTGTGCATTTAGAATTAATATTCAATAAAATTCATTTTTTTGAAATTCTAAATCATCAAACTTGTTATTATATATATATATATACATTTATTTATATATATATATATATATATATATATATATATATATATATATATATATATATATATATATCTATATATAAGTGCACATCTATCTGGCTGATATAATGTCCAGCAATTTAAATAGTAACAACTTAAATATTAGTCGACTTTAGATAAGTTTTTTTAGCTAATTTATTTTCTAAGGAAAAAAAAGAAAAAAAACAAACTGTAATGAAAGTGAAGGAAACGTAAATTGTGTCGGTTTGCTCGTTTTTTTGTTGTTTTTTTTTTAGAAAAAAAAATAAGAAACATATTAATAAGTGCAAGAAGAAACGCCGAGTAAAAATTTTATAGTGTGAATTATGCATGTATATGCATACAAAAAAAAGAGAGAAAAATTATTTAATTGTTCCACAGCCTGACCCTGCACCCCCATGGAAGCGCTTTCAACGGTGGATCAGTAGGGTAAGTCGAAATTTAAATATTTTAAATAAATTTTGCATATTTAAAATGAGTGCATTCTTCTATTACTTATTGTTTTTGTAATATTTTCATCGGTGCACTGACACCAGATGAAGAGTAGAAGAAAAAGAAGCGAACAAATTAACGGCGCAAGCACAGCAAGAATCACTCAAACTTGTCTCAAAGAACGGCTTCCGTCGAGCGAAAAATATTCATGCACAAAAAATACGCGAATAATCAGCCCGTTCGGCCAACAGCTCAAATTGGCGATCGTGCACATATGAGCTGTTGAGTGAAGTTCGCGCATATGCGGTAAATTCGGTTGCTTGCTGAGTTTATTCATGTTCGTGTGCAAAGAGCTCATCTCGACTCAGCAATGATCGTTTCGAACGAAAACGAAGACGTAAATGACCAAACTCACCCCCAAATGAGCAAACTCAACGCGTATGAACAAAATCATAGCGTATGAGCACTGACCATATAACATATAGATGGGACATTTCATACAACGAAAACGGCCACGAAATTTCTTAGCGAGATACCCCAGTTCGATTGCCGACATACCCCAGTTCGAAGCGAACAGCTTCCGACAAGTTCGATCTCTCAATGAGCGAACCTATACTGAGTTAATAGCGTTTTGTACGTCGTCTAGGGCGAACGCTTCGTATAGAGCCCGCATGTTACTCTCATGATCGCAGGTAGAAAGAGCAAATTTGCATGAGACTCTCACAGTGAGAGTCCCTCACAACCAATGCTTTTCGCTGTTGAGAGCTTCCTTCTTGCCTGCCTCTCTCATTCTGTTTAGTATTAGTTTGTCTAAGTCCCCCGGACGATTATTCTACTGGAATTAGTGGAAGCCCCCGCATTCCGCCGACGAGAATACCAGCCGGTAGCAAGGGAATAGTAGAGTCAATTAAAAGGTGACATGCTACAGATATGAAATATGATACAGAAAATGGCGCCCAACGTGGGGCCTGACCGGCTGTCCCAATTGTTATTAATATCTTAACCAATTTCCAACGATAAACATCAGGCTATGATAGTCATAGACGTTTGGGGTTAAATTACTCAGAAGTGCATAGCTAGACTGATAAAACTGTTAGGAGGGCAATGCTAGATTTTGTGTTTTCGAACAGCTGCATACCAGAATTTAGGTATGTATGCATATGCGTAAATGCATGAGTGCATGATTTGTATGGTGACCTTGCTGTTGATATAAGGGTTACTACGTGGACGAGATCTACGGCCCTTTCCAGTAGGCCAGCTACATCTAACATTTGTATACATGGATACATATGTATTTACATATTTTTCCCCTGCAGATGAATCGACAACTGATGTATTCCAAATCAGTAATCTAGTGATAGCATGCAGTTTCGCGGATATTAGTTGCTAGTTGAAACAAAGGTTATACGTGGGCTAGGACTACGGCCTTTTCCTGGCATACTTCACTTAATGTATTCCCTTACGCTATTACGTTGCTAGAAACAAGGGACTACGCTGATATTTTCTGCGGCCCTTTCCCAACATATATATATTGAGCGGAATTATCTTCTTTTACAAGTAGATATTTTTCCTCACATTTTTATTGGACGGTAATTGATATGTTGTTACTTTCAGATAAGTTCAACTCTTGTCGCTCTGATAAGATGTCTCTTCTTAACTCTATTTTTGCACACGTTCTTCGTGTTCGTTCTGTTGATATGTTGAGACTTTGTGTTAAGTTCAAATCCAGGCAAACACAGACAGTTGCACCAATTACCTTTTATCTATTTCTTTATAAATATTACACAAATCAGCTCACTCATCGTTTCATTTAATTGCATGGTACCCTAGTATGTTTGTTATATTATTCTTTTGCATTGTTGTTATCTATATTTACGCATATTATATTTGTCGGGAGCAGCATAAGATTCAGTAGCTGTTAAACTGTAATGGTCAGGCTGCCGGCAGCGACTGCGCTGCTCTCTCTCTCTGTAACTGTTCTGCAGCCTCGCAGATCGGCAGCGATTCTTACACTTTCTATTGTCTGCATTACAAACATTGTCTCTTAACATCGCTTACATATCAGTCGCATCGTCAACCCGTGTCAAGACGCCTATGTACGTTCTTCACAGTTGTACAGTGCACAATAAACGATACAATAACTGAACTTCATCCCGTGCATTTCTTATTTAATATCACAAACGCCGCTAAAAACCTTAGTGGTTCAACATTTGGAGGCCCCGGCGAGATATAAATAAGTGAAGAAACAATATTCGCGCAATACAAACATTTATAATTTGACAAAGTTTACGCGAGTCGCGAACCACTGTGCTGCGAACAGTTAAACGTTGTTGGTGCCAATAGTGTTTCAACGATTCAACTTGTGCGCACACACAAGCATACTCGTGTACCGAACTCTGACCGTTATCGCGCGCTCTCTTTGTGCTGTGTTCGTTTGCTTCAGCTGTTTTAGAAATTATATTTGGATTAAATACAACATGCAAAACGAGCTGCCAAGCACAGTCGCATCCGGAGATATTGGTACACCCTTAAACAGGGTTCCATATCTAAAGCGAAAGGCGTCGTCAATCTTTAACAGAGTAATGCGGTTGGACCAAACGCTGCATGAGGAGTGTGTTCAGTCGTATAGTGCAGCCGAAATCATGGTGCGACTTGAACTTGTCGAAGAGATGCAAGCCACGTTTAATCTTCACTCACAATAGTCTAGAGGAGCTAGACTACGACGAGATCGGCAGTGAACTGCGTGACAAGTTCGATGAGCTTATCGTGTCACTTAAAAGCAGACTTCGCGTTCATCTTGATCATCGTCAGTTGCGTGCACCAACTTCATCCACCATGAGGGCAGACGACAGTTTTGGGCAGTCAAGTAGTGCCTCCGAAAGGCCTCGTCGAATGCGACTGCCTGAGCTTAAGCTCCCAACATTTTCTGGTGGGTACACGGAATATGCAGATTTCGTTTCGGTCTTCAACACATTGGTGAATGATGATCCACACCTTGAGCCTATAGAGAAATTCCAGCATCTCCGCTCTTGCCTATCGGGATGCGCCTTGGAATCGATTTGTTCTCTAGAGGTCTCGAGCTCGAATTATTCCGTGGCCTTGGAGATGCTTCGCAAGCGGTTCAGCAACAAGAAACTCGTGTTCCAGGCCACGTGATGAAGATTTTAGAACTCCGGCTCGCAGATCCTGCTTCAGCAACCACTCTGAGAACATTTGCGGACAAGGTAAATGCACACATGCGTGCATTGCAGTAGTTAGGGAGCTTGGAACAGATAGCAGGCTGCATGGTCGTTCAGATACTGCTGCATAGGTTGGACAGGGCAACACAATCTGATTGGGAAGAAAAAGTCAGTCATCGACCAAGTGCCCACAACCGACGGATTCCTTCATTTCTTGGACACAAGATGTCAGCGCCTTGAAAGTCTGCAACATGCCATGGCCGCGTTATGGGCTGACATTCCAAATAACACAAGTCGGAAGGCGCCTGTCATTACTCAGAGTAACCCTCACGTCTGCGCATGCTGCGAAACTGGTGGACATGGAATTTACTCGTGTCCTCGGTTTTGGATATGACGGCAACACAGCGTTATAAGGAGGTTTTTCGAATCGGAAGATGCATTAACTGCCTGAAGTTCGGGCATACTGTTCGGAACTGTAATGCCAGCCATTGTCGCCAATGTACAGAAAGGCATCACACATTGCTTCACCATTATGTTCCGCAGGATCAAGTATCCATGTCTTTTCAGCCAGATGCTGCGCCTTCAGCACCACAGCAATATAGAGCTCAAAGTATTCGGCCATCAACCGTTCTTCTAGCAAAGACACGATCACATTCCGAGGTCAAGCCGTACGAATGCGATCGCTGTCCAACATCATTTGCGCGCAAGGATAAGTTGCGGATTCACCAGCAAGTGCACTTCAAGCGTGACGCGGTGCAACTCCAGCAACAGAATACAAGGCTTGCCATGAATTCAACGGCAGTAGAGCAGCAGCAGCAGTTCCAAGTGCCATTACATCCGTACGTGGAAGCAGATGCCGTTGGGCAATTACAGCCGCAAGCCTATCAGAAACAGGCGCCGCTGCAACCCAAGGCGAAGTCATCTTCGAAGGGATCTCGAGGTGTCCGATGCGATGTCTGCGACAAGACTTTCCAGCGTGAACGAGATCTGCGGCAGGGTTTCAATAGGCGTAAGCAGCTTCAACGACATGAACTGAAGACGTCCACTGGAACTACCATGCGAGCTGTGTGTCTGCTGCCCTCTAATGATTCTGTTGAAAGAGAAGCTTCCAACGGGGGGAGTATGTCGGGAGCAGCATAAGATTCAGTAGCTGTTAAACTGTAATGGTCAGGCTGCCGGCAGCGATTGCGCTGCTCTCTCTCTCTGTAACTGTTCTGCAGCCTCGCAGATCGGCAGCGATTCTTACACTTTCTATTGTCTGCATTACAAACATTGTCTCTTAACATCGCTTACATATCAGTCGCATCGTCAACCCGTGTCAAGACGCCTATGTACGTTCTTCACAGTTGTACAGTGCACAATAAACGATACAATAACTGAACTTCATCCCGTGCATTTCTTATTTAATATCACAAACGCCGCTAAAAAACCTTAGTGGTTCAACAATATTTATTTTATTATTTTTTTTAGATTATAAAATATATAAATTATTTATAAATTATTCATGAAAAATTGCATATAATTAATTTATACCGTTAAATTATATATATTTGTCGAAGATTGATTGTTGTTATTTTGCTCCAAATTGCAAAGCTTTTTAAATTAATTAGATGCAGTCTCAGATGCGAGTCTCTTTGACCTTAATCGTCACACACGAGCCACGCTCGATAGCAAAGTGTTGCCACTACTATCCCATCTAACCCTCATTACCCAACACTAACAATCTTCACAAATACAGCTTTTATTCCACGACACGTAGCTATCGATAATTATGTATCACCATACATCTTCCGCACTTTACCACTTTTCAGCTGCCACAGCAGCTTCACCGTCTGTTTCAACGGTTTCACTACCGTCTGTTTCAACGGTTTCTCTACCGTCTGTTTCAACGGTTGCTCTACCTTCTGTTTCAACGTCTGTTTCAACGGTTTCTCTACCTTCTGTTTCAACGTCTGTTTCAACGGTTTCTCTACGCGGGCTCACATCGATTTCCAGCTCGCTTGGTACCTGTCCATCCGGCATCTTTCTCAAGCTCTCGTGTGGGTATTTGTATAGCCTCTTATTCTTCGTACACTTCAGCATGTACCTATCATTCTCTAATACCTTAGTTATCTGAAACGGACCTCGAAACTTAGGATCAAGTTTGGATTGGTTTCTTTCACTATTTCTCAGCAATACAAAATCTCCTACGTCAAATCTTATTATTTTCGCTTTGTTACTGTCAAATTTGAACTTCTCATATTTTCCTGCACTTTCCATATTTTTCAAGGCCCTTACTCTTGTTTCAACTAAATTGACCTCAGTCTCTAGCGGTCGCGCAATTTTTCCCATCAATAATTCCAAAGGGCTTGCTTTGGTGACTTTGTTATTGGTACAATTGATGGCCAACTGAACCTCTCCCAAGGCATCTTGCCAAGTCCGTGAACTTGTTTCTACAGCAACAATAGATTCTTTAGAGTACTCATTACTCTTTCTACTTGGCCGTTAGTACGACTTGCCCCCGTGGCTATCAAGTGTATCTGAATCTTTTGTGACTCACAATACTCTGTAAACCTAGCACCTGTGAAGCTTCTTCCCTGATCTGCCACTACTCGACCTGCACGCCAAATAATGAAATTAAATTTTTCAGTGCCACTACGCAACTTTCCGCACTCAGTGTATAAGTATGGGAAAGATACACATATTTAGTATACTCATCAACAAGTACAACAATGTATTCTTTGCGGTCACTTTTACCGCTAAGCATGCTCAGATGTCCATGTGCTCAGTGTGCCAAGGAATGCTTACTTTCGGTATAGGGTGTAATTCAATTTGTGGTTTCCTGAACTGGATTTGCTACTCTGCAAGTTATGCAAATCTCAACAAATTTTCGAACGTTTTTAGCCATGCCTTCAAACCAATAGCAATCATAAGCTTTATCAAGAGTCTTTTCATATCCTAAATGCATAATGGCTTCATGTACTCGATTGATAACCGACCATCTAAATGCTCGTGGTATTACTGGCAGGCAAAGGGTTTTATGATTTCTTTGAATTTTTCTAAAACAGAGTACCCGCTCTCAATTCATATGTCTTAGACAGTTCTAGGGGATAATCATCATTCTTTAGTTTATAAACTATCTCTACAATATCTTCATCTATCTGTTATTCAGCACAAATCCAGTCTTCCGAAAGCTCTGTCAAATTAACTCGTTTTTCGATAATTTTTTGCTTTCTGTCGACTTGCAGGGCACTGGATTTCTAGATAAGAAGTCAACGTGTGCCATACGCTTGCCTTCACGATATTCTATCTCAAAATCAAATGTTTGAAGGAATTCCCATCAAGGATAGACTCTGGGTGACAACTATATTTATGTGCGAGACGATTTTAGGGAGTTACAGTCTGTGAATATTACAAACTTTCTGCCATGCAAATAGTGTCTAAAATGTTTGACAGCGTTTACTACGGCTAGCGTTTTAATTCATACGACGTGTACTTGGCTTCATAAGGAGTTGTAGTACTGCTGTAATACTCCACCACGTGTGGCTTGCCCTCAACTCTTTGTATGAGTATAGCTCCGTACCGGATTGCGCGGGCATCAGTGTGCAGCTCAATGGGATACTGGGGATCAAAGAGAACCAACGCTTGTCAGTAAGAATCGCAATAACTTTCTTGCGAACCTCCTCATGTTCTTGCTTCCACTCAAAACTACTTTTCTCTGTCGTAAGAAAGTATAGTGGTTTCATTAGTTGCGAAAACCCGGGAACAAATTGGCGAAAGTATGATGCCAATCCTATAAACTGTCTTAACGTTGCAATCGACGAGGGGGTGGCAGGTGCCTTCAAGGACTCAACCTTACGTGCGTTTGGGTGTATCTCACCCGCTTGTACTTCAAACCCCAAATACTGAATTGATTTCCTGAGAAAGAAGCATTTGCCTATATTAAATGAAAATCCAGCCTTTTGAAGAATATTCAATACGATTTGTAGTCTCTCCAGCGCCAATTCTTTTGTGGAAGCCACTACGAGGATGTCATCCATGTAAACAATGACAAATGAATAAGCGACTTCTCCCAACGCCTTCATGACCGCTCGTTTGAAAACTGACGGCGCTTTTTTAAGACCAAATGGCATTGAAAGAAACTCGTATTGTCCATCTGGAGTAACAAATGCTGTTAATTCAATAGACTCTGGATGCATGGGCACCTGATAATAGCCACTAGCCATGTATAAACAGGATCGGCTATTAGAGGTAGAGGAAATTTATCTGCTACAGTGTTCGCATTCAATTCTCTATAATCTACACAGAGCCTCGCTGTTCCATTCTTTTTCTTCACTAACAATGACGGGCTAGCAAATGGAGAACTGCTGGGTCTAATAACCTTGTTCAGTAACAACTCTTTCACTTTGTCTCGCACTAGGTCCTCTCACTTGGACTAAATCTATATGGTCTCTGTACAGTTTTATTTTTATCGACCAGTCTAATATTCATTTCGCCGGTGGTAACACGAGTCTTTGGAGTTCCCATTATAAACGCTTCTGAATTTCAATAACATTATTAATTTCTTTTTCTTCTCCAAATACATCAGTTTCAATATTATCAAATGAGTTGTTGAATACAGCAGTACACACATTCCTTGTTTTACTATTTGGACTCCTTCGCATGACACTATAGGTGAGTCTCCTTGTGCAAAAATTTCACGACCTAACACAATTTCGTTGTTGCGTATGCACTGATCTGGTATTACATGAAATATTATGTTTAGACAATTTTCATTGATTATCGCATCGGCACTTATCTGACTGGTACACCTTCAGCACCAATGCCTTTTAGTGTAACAATATTGTTTGTTCTATTTCCGCTTAGCTTATTTGAGAAGCTCTCTTTAACTAATGAGCACTCTGCTCCCGAGTCAAACATAATTGGAAATTTCTCACCCTGCAGCAGCATACTCGTTTTAGGCTCATTCACAACGCATAGATTAACTCGCTTCTCTGTAACCGCTCCAGATGTACCTCCAGCTTGAAGACATTGTGCAGCTATATGGTCTTGCTTGTGACAGCGATGGCAAGTAACACTGCTCTTTCCATACTTTTGAAGCTCGTGCCTCTGGGGACCACCATTGCTCTGCATCAGACTCCTGCATTCAGACTTCTTGTGTCCCATTTTTCCGCATTGATGGCATTTAATGGACATCATCTTGACTCGCTTTGCCGCTACATCCTCGGTTCCGAAATGCTGTGATCTCTTGTCGAGTGTAAACACCTGCAACTCGGACTGCAAATCACGTCTGTTTTGAACTTTTGCAGTGTAGGCGGGTATTTGTATTGCCTCTTATTCTTCGTACACTTCAGCATGTACCTATCATTCTCTAATACCTTAGTTATCTGAAACGGACCTCGAAACTTAGGATCAAGTTTGGATTGGTTTCTTTCACTATTTCTCAGCAATACAAAATCTCCTACGTCAAATCTTATTATTTTCGCTTTGTTACTGTCAAATTTGAACTTCTCATATTTTCCTGCACTTTCCATATTTTTCAAGGCCCTTACTCTTGTTTCAACTAAATTGACCTCAGTCTCTATGTCACAGATCGGATTTAAACCTAGCGGTCGCGCAATTTTTCCCATCAATAAATTCAAAGGGCTTGCTTTGGTGACTCTGTTATTTATTTATTTATTTATTTATTTATTTATTTATTTAATGTCAACTATACACAGTCGACAGAAATTTAAAAATTAAGTGTAAAATTAAAATTAAATTTAAAAATAATTAAATTATTCATATTAAATATTAAAAATATAAAAATTATAATTAAATTGAAAAAAGAAAAAATATAAAATAAAAATAATAAATAAATAGTTCTGGGGTGAGTAAAAGTAAATTGATTCAACATTTGTTGCTAGGATTGGGGAAACCCAGGAAAACCCAATCAAATCAATGACCACCACCAGAGATTAAATTGATTAATGTGTGCGTAAATGTTCTAAGATTAAGGCTTTATTGGTAGAAATAGAAGACTCTAATCTAATAACCCCGTAAAGTCTGTTAAACTCAGAACATAGTACTCTAAAAGGTTCATGCATAAGGTAATTAGTATGGCAAGTGCTAGTTGTTAATAAGGAGTAGAAACGAGTTGATCTAATAGGAAGTGAAAAGTTTAATTTGTTTAGTAAGAAAGGAGAGTCAATATCACCATTTATAAGTTTTTGAATGAAAGTTACACCCAGCATAATGCGACGGTGTGAAAGGGAAGGAAGATTAATTAATAGTAATCTACTAGGATATGGCGGAAGGTTAAGTTGTGGTGACCAGTTTAAGTTTCTTAGTGCGAAAATTAGAAACTTCTTTTGCACCGATTCAATTTTGTCTTTATAAGTCTGATACTGTGGCGACCACAAACAGGACCCATACTCGAGGATGGGACGTACCAGAGACATAAAGCTGTTTAGTCGTATATGGGTCATTGAATTCCTTAGACCAACGCTTAATGAAACCTAAGACCTTCATGGCTTTATTTACCATGAACTCAATGTGATCGTTGACAGAAAGTTTACGATCAAGTAAGATGCCTAGGTCATTAATTTGAGATATATTCTCAAGAGGATGGCCTTCTAACAAGTATTGAACATGCACAGGTTGTGTTCTGCAAAAGTCATGGCTTTGCATTTTGAGCAATTGAGGGCAATAAGATTGGTTTTGCACCATGAATTGAAAATGTTAAGATCAGCTTGCAACAAAGAAGCAGAAATAGGATCCTTATAAGAGAGGCATAATTTAACGTCATCTGCATACATCAAAACAGCACTATTCTTAATAATAGACGGAAGGTCATTAATAAATAAATTGAAAAGCAATGGTCCGAGGTGGCTACCTTGGGGCACTCCTGAATAAACAGAGATCTGCTTAGAGAGAGCAGAATTGAACATTACTCTCTGAGTTCTATTTTTAAGATAGTTGGAGATCCAATTCATAAGAATATGAGGAAAACCAAGAAGCGACAACTTGTGCATTAGGAGAGTATGGTTTACAGAATCAAATGCTTTACTGAAATCAGTGTAGATGACGTCCGTTTGCATCGAGCTATGAAACCCACTAATGACAATAGAGGAGAGTTCCAATAAGTTTGTTGTAGTAGATTTGGATCTCACAAAGCCATGCTGGGTTGGTGAGATGATTGAGCTACATAAGTGTTGCAGTTGAGAAGTAATGATTTTCTCGAATAATTTAGGAATAGCAGACAACTTAGAAATAGCTCTATAGTTCATGACGTCAGACTTAGAGCCTTTTGTGTAAGGGAATAACATAAGATTCTTTCCATAACTTAGGAAATAATCCGGTCGAAACGGACAAAGAAAAAAGTTTAAGAATTGGCTTACAGAGCGAATTAGCACAGTATCTGAGAACACAGCCAGGCACCCCATCTGGCCCAGGAGAAAAAGATGGCTTGACCAAAGTCAGCTCACAACCTAACGAACTTTCCGTAATCTGCGGACCGAAAACAGAGTTAGATGGATAAATTCTATAAGGATAAGGACACTTAGAATCGTAAATCTTAGACGAATAAGTATCCTGAAAAAATCTGCAAATAAGTCCGAAATGTTTTGATCGGTACTAGCTGTTTTCTCGTTTAGAGTTAAGGAAGAAGGATATGTAGCAGTTCGCCGTTTAAGATTAACGAAGTTATAAAACTGCTTAGGGTCTTTAGCAAATTGTAATCTACAGCGAGTTAAGTATGCACTATAGCAACGGTGGTTCATAGTATCAAAGCCAGACTTAGCGATAATATACCTTGAAAAAATCAATAAGCCTACCAGATGATTTGAACTTTTGTAAAGTTTGATTTCAAATTTTTAAGTCTACAAAGTTCCCTAGAGAACCAAGGTAGTTTTGTAGACTTAGAATGATATACCCTAGGAACATTCAATTCAAAAATAGAGTTAATAGCTCTATAAAAAATATCAATCGCACCTTCTAAATTATTAGAAGAGTACAATTTCGACCAATCATAATTATTAAATAAAGTGTTGAGATCACTAAAGTTAGCCTTTCGAAAACAATAGTGTTTAGTCTTTGAAATGTTTTAACTTGCTGCCCGGATGGTGACAGCAAAAGAGCGAGCTCTAAAGTGGGGTGGAACGCATCTTCAGGTGAAACTAAAGGATCAATTCTTACAACAGTATCGCATACCTGATCAGATACAAAGACCAGATCAAGTAATCGGTTCCTGCTGTTTCGAATTGAGTTGACCTGAGATAGATTTAGTTCAAGAAGTCCCGACAGAAACTCGTTAGAAGTCATTAAGTCGTTGTTATCCGACCAAATAACATCGGGCAAGTTAAAGTCACCAACAACTAACAAACAGTCTTTATCCAAGAGCATGCTGGACAAAGATTGAATTACCGTTAAGTGAGCTAGGTATACAGATAGATCAGATTGGGGAGGAATATATGAGCAGGAAATATAAAAGTTAATGTTATGAATTCGCACTTTCACACATACAATTTCTATATTAGTGGGGAGTTATTTACTAATTGCGATGTAAGATTAGATTTTATCGCAATAAGGACACCACCACCTTTTCTATCCATTCTATCACATCTATAAGTAACATAAAGAGGTGAAAGTATAGATGCATCAAGAATATCAGGTTTAAGCCAGGTCTCAGTGAATGCCAAAATGTTATGTTCGAAAGAAAAACTATCTACATAAAGGTTAGAAAGTTTTGACTTAAGGCCTCTAACATTCTGATAAGCAAACAGAAAAGAAGAAACTATTAGTTTTTTGATGGAACATTAGTAGGAAGAGAAGGGGGTACTGAAGACTGTCTCTTCTGCGGACTGTACTCCTTTACAACCATATCATCCAGCCAAAAAGCATTCGTACAAATAGTACTAAATGCACTTGCGGGGACAGATATCTTGAAGGAGGGAATTTCTCTACGGTGCTTAAATTTGAATTTCTCAACGGTCATGTTGAGACAACTATTATTAAGTTTATTTAAAATATAGGCCTTGACATCTTCGGTTGATGTGTCAGATGCCAGGCGAGAAATAAAGATTTGGCGTCTGTTAGGGACAGACTTAAGAGGTCTTGCAGTCTCCACTACGCTAGGAAGAACGCTAGGAACATTTGCAGGAGCGGGATGTTTAGGGGAATTAAACACCCGAAGATGATTAACCTCGGATGATACAAGAGGCATATCATTGGAAGGCCTATCTTTCTTGGGTCTATTGATTTCGAGCTACGCTGGTTTGAAATACTTGTAGCTGCAGTTGTATTAGGAACATTATCAGTAGTCAAAACCGGAGTAATAATTACCTCCGGTGGTGAGCTACTAGAAGAAGTCTCAGACACAATAGACGGCTGAGAAAAATTTTAAAATTATTAAACTTAATTCCATTGCTTGGAATTCCTTATGTAGAAGGTCAAAGTTTTTTTTAAAGAACAGAAATTATTGCGCGTATGCATTGAAATGATTGCATATTAATTTCCGTCTCACGGCAAGCCTCACAACACCATTTAAGGCCCGTCTTATTGGCGATGTAATCTTTTACACGCGGTGAAACCAGCACATTTAACATGAGCTAGATTGTCACACAACCAGCAGCATATAAAATCTGCCTTAGGATCGGACATTACCTTACAGACTTTAATGCAGCACGAAGTCATTATGTAAGGAGATATAATAACGAAAGAGAAATTGAAAAAATAATAAGAAATGAGTTATAATTGAAGTGTAACTAAACTTGTGTCGAGTGCTGTAGAAAATCAAACAGCAATAACACAATGCAAAGCAAAGCAAGAGAGAGAGACAGTAAGGTACAGTTAATGTTAATGTAAAGAGCTGGCGTTAAGAGCGCAAGCTATACAGATAAGCATGCAAATGAGAGAGCACAAAGTTAGGAGAGTGACGAAAAGTAAAAGATGAGAGTGAAGAAAAAGAACTAAACACAGCTGTTAGCGACGCGCACTGTTTGTAAAAATATACAAAGAAAATGCAATTTTTAATAGCAAATACACGAAGTTTGACACTCGCACCAGTTATACTGCACTACACAATAATAATGTTAGAACTTGGCACCTTTTAAGTATTAAACTACAAGTAGAAATTACGGAATTCAAATGATTTAATAAGAGCAAAATCAGACGCGTCTACTCTGTACAACAACCAATGTTATATGATTGGTACCAATGTTTTAGCAGGCGGGAATGTATTCCTGGGGTCCTAGGGTGTGTGATCCCTGTGGTAATGAGTGGCGAAGAATCCGCTGCTCGTCGCTGTTGAGTTGAGTGGTCAGCTGCTGTTATATGTCCGCTGTTGTTGTATGTACGTATGTACATACGTTGATGAGCTGCGGAGTGAGGGGGTAGTGGAGTTGGTAAAACAATACGCTGGGTTGCACTTGTTTTAATATTTTGTCACTTTATTTTGACACTTTCTTTGTGGGGCACAAGAGTATGTGCAAGCCTTTGCTTTTATATGTTGAAAACAATAGCTAGCCGGGGGTGACTTGCGAGATTTCTTTTACATATAAGCTTAATTAGCGAGGGTCAACTCCACGATCGCCGATCGTCGGGTATCGATACTATCGATGAGGAGTATCGTGTGGAGCAGCCGGATCAGCTGCTCGGCGTTGCCATCTGACGCAAACATCCCGGCCCCCTTGCAACGTTGTTGCAAAGAATGACCCTCCTGGATTGGGGGCGACCGGTGTTGGGTGTAGTTGCCGTCGTCTTACTCCTGCTGCTTTGGGGTACAGGGGAAGCGATAAGCTTCGCAGCAGTCTTCCGCTGAGGACATCGAGATGAGATATTCTGAATAGTGGTCGGGGATGGCTGATAGGACAGAGGGTCTTGTAGGCCATCTTCCAAAGGCAGCTGTACGAGGGTCGTAGAGGGGGTGCCCTTGGGATCGCCTTCCTTGCGACGACAGCGCCGATTCCTTTTGGTCGTAGAGGTTGTCTGAGGCACTCGTGGAATCGCTGGAGGCGGAAATTGTTCATATGTGAGAGCCTCTCCGGACATTGGAGAGCAGTCCTTTGGAAGGAGTCCAGTCTCGGTGGGCCGCTGGTGTCGAGGACTCGCATTGATAAGATTGATGCGAGCGGAGAGCGATGCGATCGACTTTGCCGTGGAGCGGGGGATCGGACCCGTGAGAACCCAGCCGAAAATAGTTTCTTGGCCGAGCAGAGTTCCGCAGAGATTCGGTTTGAATCCTCCCAATAGGATAGACGGAAGGATATCCGATCCTATCAGGAGATCAATCTCTGAGCTACGGCAGAAAGATGGGTCTGCCCACTTGAGGTGTGGCAGATTGTGGAAAACGCCGTGGGGTATACTCGTTGACGGAAGGTCTCCAGCGAGGTGTGGGAGCACATAGGCTGCTGCATCAATGCGCACGTTGGGGTTAAGTGGAGACCCAATCTGGAAGCCACACACTTTGTGTGATTGGGCCTCAGTGCTCTGACTCAGGCCGGACACTTGGGCCAGAATTGGCTGGAAAGGCAACTGGATTGAGTTGCTGAGTCGCTCGGAAATAAAAGTGGCTTCGGATCCAGAGTCGAGCAACGCGCGAGCGGGGTATGTCACACCTGCGTGACATATGTGGACAATGGCAGTGCCCAAGAGGACTCCTCGCGTGTTGGTAGCAAAAAGCTTTGCACAGTGTTGGAAGTAGTGGACTGTATGTTGGACAGAGGATGATCCGGAGCGCTTGAGGCAGCGAGAACGGTTGAAGTGGGAGAGAGAGTCGCGACTCGAGCTGAGACGTCGCGATGCAGAAGGGTATTGTGTCGCCGTGTACAGACATAGCAGCTATGCTGACTGGGACAGTCACGGACTTGGTGACTGCGGGCGAAACAATTACTACATAACCCACTTCGAGTTATGTATGTCGACCTCTGTTGGACCGACATCTGCAGGAACTTGGTGCAGACACGCACGGGGTGATTCTCTTTGGAGCAGAGATCACACTTTGGAGCCGCTAACCTGATGATGGATCTGTAGGAGTGTATACGATCCGGTCCTGAGCTTCTTGGAGTGGCCTTGGAATGGCTGGCTTCTAGGGGCTGACGGTTCGAGACGGGCGATATGACATCCTCGATGGCTTCAAGAGTGAGATATCGTTCTCCGAGGAATCTGTCCATCTCTTGCCAGGTGGGGATGTCATATTTCCTCAAACAATTGGTATTGGTATTATTGGTACAATTGATGGCCAACTGAACCTCTCCCAAGGCATCTTGCCAAGTCCGTGAACTTGTTTCTACAGCAACAATAGATTCTTTAGAGTACTCATTACTCTTTCTACTTGGCCGTTAGTACGACTTGCCCCCGTGGCTATCAAGTGTATCTGAATCTTTTGTGACTCACAATACTCTGTAAACCTAGCACCAGTGAAGCTTCTTCCCTGATCTGCCACTACTCGACCTGCACGCCAAATAATGAAATCAAATTTTTCAGTGCCACTACGCAACTTTCCGCACTCAGTGTATAAGTATGGGAAAGATACACATATTTAGTATACTCATCAACAAGTACAACAATGTATTCTTTGCGGTCACTTTTACCGCTAAGCTTGCCTGTGATGTCCATGTGCTCAGTGTGCCAAGGAATGCTTACTTTCGGTATAGGGTGTAATTCAATTTGTGGTTTCCCTGAACTGGATTTTGCTACTCTGCAAGTTATGCAAATCTCAACAAATTTTCGAACGTTTTTAGCCATGCCTTCAAACCAATAGCAATCATAAGCTTTATCAAGAGTCTTTTCATATCCTAAATGCATAATGGCTTCATGTACTCGATTGATAACCGACCATCTAAATGCTCGTGGTATTACTGGCAGGCAAAGGGTTTTATGATTTCTTTGAATTTTTCTAAACAGAGTACCCGCTCTCAATTCATATGTCTTAGACAGTTCTAGGGGATAATCATCATTCTTTAGTTTATAAACTATCTCTACAATATCTTCATCTATCTGTTATTCAGCACAAATCCAGTCTTCCGAAAGCTCTGTCAAATTAACTCGTTTTTCGATAATTTTTTGCTTTCTCTGTCGACTTGCAGGGCACTGGATTTCTAGATAAGAAGTCAACGTGTGCCATACGCTTGCCTTCACGATATTCTATCTCAAAATCAAATGTTTGAAGGAATTCCCATCAAGGATAGACTCTGGGTGACAACTATATTTATGTGCGAGACGATTTTAGGGAGTTACAGTCTGTGAATATTACAAACTTTCTGCCATGCAAATAGTGTCTAAAATGTTTGACAGCGTTTACTACGGCTAGCGTTTCTAATTCATACGACGTGTACTTGGCTTCATAAGGAGTTGTAGTACTGCTGTAATACTCCACCACGTGTGGCTTGCCCTCAACTCTTTGTATGAGTATAGCTCCGTACCGGATTGCGCGGGCATCAGTGTGCAGCTCAATGGGATACTGGGGATCAAAGAGAACCAACGCTTGTCAGTAAGAATCGCAATAACTTTCTTGCGAACCTCCTCATGTTCTTGCTTCCACTCAAAACTACTTTTTTTCTGTCGTAAGAAAGTATAGTGGTTTCATTAGTTGCGAAAACCCGGGAACAAATTGGCGAAAGTATGATGCCAATCCTATAAACTGTCTTAACGTTGCAATCGATCGAGGGGGGTGGCAGTGCCTTCAAGGACTCAACCTTACGTGCGTTTGGGTGTATCTCACCCGCTTGTACTACAAACCCCAAATACTGAATTGATTTCCTGAGAAAGAAGCATTTGCCTATATTAAATGAAAATCCAGCCTTTTGAAGAATATTCAATACGATTTGTAGTCTCTCCAGCGCCAATTCTTTTGTGGAAGCCACTACGAGGATGTCATCCATGTAAACAATGACAAATGAATAAGCGACTTCTCCCAACGCCTTCATGACCGCTCGTTGAAAAACTGACGGCGCTTTTTTAAGACCAAATGGCATTGAAAGAAACTCGTATTGTCCATCTGGAGTAACAAATGCTGTTAATTCAATAGACTCTGGATGCATGGGCACCTGATAATAGCCACTAGCCATGTATAAACAGGATCGGCTATTAGAGGTAGAGGAAATTTATCTGCTACAGTGTTCGCATTCAATTCTCTATAATCTACACAGAGCCTCGCTGTTCCATTCTTTTTCTTCACTAACAATGACGGGCTAGCAAATGGAGAACTGCTGGGTCTAATAACCTTGTTCAGTAACAACTCTTTCACTTTGTCTCGCACTAGGTCCCTCTCACTTGGACTAAATCTATATGGTCTCTGTACAGTTTTATTTTTATCGACCAGTCTAATATTCATTTCGCCGGTGGTAACACGAGTCTTTGGAGTTCCCATTATAAACGCTTCTGAATTTCAATAACATTATTAATTTCTTTTTTTCTTCTCCAAATACATCAGTTTCAATATTATCAAATGAGTTGTTGAATACAGCAGTACACACATTCCTTGTTTTACTATTTGGACTCCTTCGCATGACACTATAGGTGAGTCTCCTTGTGCAAAAATTTCACGACCTAACACAATTTCGTTGCGTATGCACTGATCTGGTATTACATGAAATATTATGTTTAGACAATTTTCATTGATTATCGCATCGGCACTTATCTGACTGGTACACCTTCAGCACCAATGCCTTTTAGTGTAACAATATTGTTTGTTCTATTTCCGCTTAGCTTATTTGAGAAGCTCTCTTTAACTAATGAGCACTCTGCTCCCGAGTCAAACATAATTGGAAATTTCTCACCCTGCAGCAGCATACTCGTTTTAGGCTCATCCACAACGCATAGATTAACTCGCTTCTCTGTAACCGCTCCAGATGTACCTCCAGCTTGAAGACATTGTGCAGCTATATGGTCTTGCTTGTGACAGCGATGGCAAGTAACACTGCTCTTTCCATACTTTTGAAGCTCGTGCCTCTGGGGACCACCATTGCTCTGCATCAGACTCCTGCATTCAGACTTCTTGTGTCCCATTTTTCCGCATTGATGGCATTTAATGGACATCATCTTGACTCGCTTTGCCGCTACATCCTCGGTTCCGAAATGCTGTGATCTCTTGTCGAGTGTAAACACCTGCAACTCGGACTGCAAATCACGTCTGTTTTGAACTTTTGCAGTGTAGGCGAATTTTTGAATACGGCGATCATAGTTAGCTAAGTGTCCCAAGACGACTGACACAGCAATTTCTTCAGCGTCCATGTTTCGCCATTTTGTCAAGAGTGATGTCACTAAGCGACTTGCATACACCGACAGACATACTCCGCCGTTTGGACGACTGTTAAGCAAATGTAAAAATGTGGCTGATAGCGTCTCCGTGCTGGCGTATCTCTGCTCAAATAGTTGCTTAAATTCCGGCCAGGTTATACCTGAGTAACATACTTGTGACAGCCACTGCGATGCCGTCCCCTCAAGCGCTTTGCTTAATGCCAGAATTAATGCACTTCCTTGTATTATTGTAGTACAAACAACTTGGCTTGGAACGCTTGACGACGATTTGCATACTACTCCTTGATCAATCCATTCTTCTACTTGCTGCTTAACTGCGTCAATTTCATCGGCGCAACTGTATAAGAAGACTCTTCGCTAATATTATATACTTCATACTCAGCAGCCATAGAGCTTGATTCCATATTCATGAAAGTATACCCTCGCTTGTCAGCAACCATGCGAAATTTCTTGACAAAATCATATCCTATCAGTACATCGGAATCCAACTTATTGCATTACAATGAAGTTCTGGTCACTTGCGCGGTAAAACATCCAGTCAGCTGAGTCGTGGCATTGCCCAACCCACGCAATATTGAGGGGCTCCTGATAAGTTCCACGTTCTTGTTTTGATCTATGACATTTGCTTTTATCAACGTCACATCAGATACTGTATCTACCAGACAATCTACTTCAAGATTGATGACGCGTCTGTTCTCGTATATAACTTTATTAACTTTATCCACTTTCAAAGGACAGTTGCGCGAAATATGACCATCTTGATTACAACTAAAACATTTTGTGCTCGCGTTAAAATCCCCTCTTTTTTTGTTTGCTGACATCATTTGTTTACTACTAAAACAAGCTCTCTGAAGATTGTTCCTCTTCTCATTCAGTATTAGCTTTTCGAAGATATCGAACACTTCTTTCAAGGACTTAAATGACTTGCATCGAAACTTACCTCACTTATATTCATTTTTAATGTCAAGCCCATTTACAATGTAATCAACTACAGCCATATCTTCGATGTCCCCAAGTGTAGCTATCTTCTTCATTTGCAACATATATTCATGCACTGTCTCATCTTTCTTGTTTTTTTTGCTTGTAGCTTCCTGTGTATATCTGCACTATTGATAGTGCAAGCAAACTCCTCGATCATGCATTGCTTCAGCTCTTCGTATCCACACACATCCTCCGACTTAAGAAATAACTTGGCTACTCCAACCATCTTGCCTCTGGCTTGAACATATTTCTGCTTCTCTGAAAGTTCGTAAGCACCCGCATCTCTTTCGAAAATATCGAACAATTTTTTAACAACTTTCTCAAACTTATCAGCTGTAATTTTTACTTGGCCTCTTAGTTTTTCGTCAGCTTCGTTTTTCAAACTTAACAGCTGTAGCATTTGGTCCACTTTGCTTACTACACTGCTGGTCATACTTTTTTCAATTTCTTCTTTCATTTCGATCACTATCACAAATTCTAATTTCGACATTTCCTTTTCTTCTGATTCTTCGTGCTGTTTCTTCGTTTTCTTTGCCGGCGTTTTCGTGTTCTTTTTTGCTGGTGTGTGCACTGCACCATTGTGTATGTACCCCGCGACGTACGAAAGCAAACAGAGCGACTAACACTAAGAACAAATGCCTTTCCTACTTCATAACTTTGCCACTTTTTCGTCTATCTGTATTTTCAGCACAACTTCCAATTGTTCACACACACTAGACTCACGACCGGTTGAGCCCCCAAATGTAAAGTGTTATATGAAAGATAAAGTTAATGTTTATTAAAAATCATGAACAGTATGTGATAAGGTGAACAAGCCTATTTAAATAATTCTTTACGCAACGTTTTAATGACGACTTGACTGCTTCGCGAGTTTTTCTAGAGTGTGTATCCAGCGTCTCCTCTTCTTCTACGCAGCAGCTTCTGTATTGCCAGATCTTTAAAGCTAGATCGCTGAAGCCAGATCGCTGAATCAAGATCGTTGCAGGTTATGTCAAGTGACCTGTTTACATATATATATATATATCTATATATATCCATAAGTCATATTATCTTCATGTATTATATTATCTTTATATGATTTTACTCTGCGCAACACTCCACTCTCTAGTAAGGTTTTTGGAACGCCATCTGCAATTGCGTAATTTTTTATCAACCGATCACCAACTTAATATTGATGTTTCTGAATACACATAAATTTACTTTGAAATTCTTTAATATTTCAAATCCTATTTAAATATAAGATATATTGAAATACATTTCCTTATAATTTACATTATATAATTTGTAGGTAATGTTTATTTGCAGCGATACCATTACAATATACTATCAAATTTTGAACACTTGCAAGAATATATTTAGTTGCTTGCGTCAGATGGGAACGCCAGCTATCTTCTCCTCCTCCACGGCCGATACTCGGGATCAACTATTTTGGCTGGGTTACAGCACCCGGTTGATTCGCAACTGCAAGTCGTGTCCCGAAGAACGCTACCCGCGATCCTGGTCAGGATCGGATAATGGCCCTATTACTACGGCCTGTTGAAAAGTTTGCGATCCCCACCAAATATTTTCAAAGTGAGAGGAGAAAATATCGACACATCAGTATATGTCATGATCTTCAAGCCCACCTACCATTTCTCTATGTGAAAAACATCTATGGTATTACGACTGTAAAACAGAAATGAAAGCTCTTCCGATTTCTCTTGACGGCTTCTTTATGTCGTTCCTGTTGCCAGGATGGGCACAAGGCACATATTTAATAACAAACGAATACTCAACAGATTACGGAAGTAGAACCGTATTATATATTTCTACTAGTAAACCCGGCGAACTCCGTTAAAAAAATTTTTTATTGTAAAAGGAAAAATTTTGTTTCATTTCACAACAGTAATAAATTCATTTCAACTACAAAAATAAAGTGTTATTTAGTTGAACTTCTCTAATTGAGAGTAAATAGAAATGAATACAAAGTAAATACTGAATCGTACGTGTCCGCAAATTATCCGTGTCATTGAATTGCTCTTTGGTAAACCAAATTTTTTGTTTTTTGGTCCATACTCTAAGCGATTGGCCTTGCGACTTGTTAATTGTCATTGCGATCGCAAGGCGAACTGGAAATTGCAATCGTTTAAAGGCAAACGGAAGATCAGTCGGAATCATTGGTATTCAAGGAATTCATACATTTTCACCTGCTTACTTTCCATTGATAATGGTTGCCTCAATCAAATAAGTCTTAAGCATAAGTCTTTTTACCGAAAGTCGAGTACCGCTGCAAAGTCGCGTTGTATTCAAATTGCGCAATATCATAATGGCTGTACTAACTTTGAGTTGCAAGTTATGTCGTGAAAGTCCTGGTAAGTCCAGAGAGTTCAAAAACTCTTGGATAATTTACTACATCATCGGGATTTGTTATGGAATCAACGGATTTGTAACATATGTCCCCAAATCGCCAGCAATTTTTTCTTGAAGGGTGGAATTTAGTGCGTTTACTGCAACAATTGACAGAACAAACGTTCTAGGCTTCCTGCCTCTAGGTCAGACACCAGATAATTATTTAGCATCCACCTTATCGAGGCTACGCCGAAAATGAAGAGTCAGGGTATCCTTCCGATACTCCGACTATCCTGGGTGAGCCAAAATTAGCGAAATGGGATCCTCTGGCTCTTCCAGGATGGGTGTGGATTTGCTAATTCGGACAACTCCCTGTTAAATATAGCTTTAATTTTCCATAAAGGATAGGACTTTAATCACGCGGTAATTGCGAAATGCTGAACGCTTCTCTTCTTCGAGAGTACCTCAACTTTTATTTAATCAATCAACACAATCGCCCGAGAACAAAAAAAAACGAGACGGCGAAAAGATTCCATAACACCAAAATCAATGGAGAAAACGGACGACCCGACGAGCAGAAGAGGCATGTGCTAGAGTCCTAGATGGTGAGGGACCCCAGCGGTCTATACTCTGCCCTACCTATGACCCAAAGTCGAAATTTATTTATCAAATAATAATCTTATAAGAAAAATGTAACATATTAAACTTTGATTTCTTAGTTTATTCCTAGTCAATGAATTTCGATATTTTTTTACAATTGTGTTAATTCGTGAAAGATTATATTAAAACAACAACATTTCTTTTCATTATAATCCATTTTCTTGGTCCATATTACTAATTTCGAGTTCGTTACATGGCATTTAGTTCGCGACCGAAAAGTAATTCAAAAAAAAAAACAATGTAAGGGGTTTTCCACTGACATAGTGTCATACGCAGGCTACAATGAGATTTACCAGTGATATATATATATAGGAAATGGAAAAATAACTGTGTGTGTGTGCGCGAGGTAAATATATAAAGTGTTTTCACCATAAAATTATGATTATAATATAATAATACACTCGTGCCCGTATTTATACGAAACCTCGAAAATTTTAGTTTCGACCCTCGTAGGAGAATGGAAAAGCAACAGAGAGCCAAAATGAGTATGCAGAACGAAAGCTGTATTAATTCTGCTTTAATTCTGATCTTCTTATCTTGCATCTTGTAGAATGCTGCCTGCTATTGGGTATCCGCGAAACAACCATTAAATATTATTTTATTAATTTGTCGCTTACATTCGGCTTCTCCTGACTTCGAAGCGTCCTCGCAAGACTCTCCTGGGCTGTCATCATTTTCGCTATTGTCGTCCTGTGGCTCATCGGATGGTATCTTGCACCATGGTTTCATCTTTCTGGATGCATACACTGACTTGTAGTGGCGTTGTGTGCGCTGTGCGTTCGGGATATCTTCCACCAGATATCGATCATGTGGCAAAACTTTGCTGACCAGAAATGGACCTTTATATCTTGGTTCCAGTTTCCTTGATATTCCTGTGCTACATGGTTCATTCTCAACCAATACTAAGTCTCCAGGATCGTAGACAGTGGGCTTGGCATGTTTTCCATCATACCTCTTCTTGGCTTCTGCTCGTTGGTCGTTAATTCTTTTGGCAGCTGTATCACGGAGCTGCTGTAGTTCGTCATCTGTCATCAAGTCTGCTTGTTTATCCTGCAAAATATTAACTAAAGTGTTCTGCAATACATCTCGGGGCTCATATCCATATAATAACTGAAATGGAGAAATGTTAGTGGTTTTATTGGGCATCGTATTTAAGCTCCATTGGATCGGTCGAAGCTTTTCATCCCATCTATTCTCATTCTCTATCATTGGTAATAGCATTGACAATATGGTGCGATTAGTCCGTTCAACTTGTCCATTTGCTCGGTGTACGGACAGTATTCAATACTATTTTTATGTTGTTCTCACTGCAAAAGCGGGAATACTCATTTGATGTAAAGGCGGTTCCTCTATCCGATATTATGCGCATGGGCATTCCAACGTAGCTGGTTACTTCCTTCAAAATATCTATGACGTGTTTAGCTGCGGTGCTTTTTACTGGGCGAATGATAGCAAATTTGGTGAAAGCGTCTATAATGGCAAAGATGTGTTCATTCCGCTTCGAGCTTTTTGGGAATGGTCCTAAATGATCAACGTGAATTGTAGAAAACGGTATAGGTTTCATTTCATCATAATGATATTCTCCTTCTTGACGTCCTCCAGGTCTTTTGTAAAATGTGTAATATATTACAGATAATTGTAGCAGGTCATTTTCACACAGACTCTACTAGTCCCTGTCTACTGGAGCATGCGTTGCTACCGGCTTGTACTCTCGTCGGTGGAATGCGGGGGGTTCCACTATTTCCAGTAGAAGATTCATACGGGGAGTTAGACAGACTATTACAAATTACAAAAAAAAAAAATTCGCATGCTGGATCAGATGTTGGTTTGACGATCAATTACTCAAAATGCTGAAACTCGGACGGACAGATAAAGGAAGGAAAGAAAAAAAAGAATTAGGATAGATTGCCCAAAGACTACCAAACAGCTGGACAATAAATTGACGACGCGATGTTGTTGCACCGATTTGAGCCCGCCCTACCTTTGATCACTGAGCCCTCTTATAACTATTGACAGTGATCCCACGAAATAATTATTGCCCTTCACTCGTCATTTCATCCTCTTGCATGGCCCCAAATCAACGATACTAACCAATCATAATAACCTTAATAATTGACATTTTTATTATGAAACTAAAATTATTTAAAGTATTTTTAAACTTAAATTAAATAATCCTAACATATTAAGTAGGGTATATCATAATTCAAGGTGTTACTGTGCATAATAAAAAAACTCAAATCGAATGTCAAAGAAAATGAGAAAAAAGGAAAGAACGAACAGTTAAGTTTGAGTGATTCTGCTGTGCTTGCGCCGTTAATTTGTTCGCTTCTTTTTTTTCTTCTCCTTCTTCATCTGGTGTCAGTGCACCGATGTAAATATTACAAAACAATAACTATTCGAAGAATGCACTCAATTTTAAATATGCAAAATTTCATTTGCAGTTTAATTTAAATATTTAAATTTTGACTTACCCTACTGATCCACCGTTGAAAGCGCTTCCATTGGGGTGCAGGGTCAGGCTGTGGGATAATTAAATACTTTTTCTGCATATGCATGCACAATTCACATTAATTTCCTCGGCGTTCTTCTTGCACTTTTTAATACTTTTCTCCTTTTTCTTTTTTTTCTTTTTTACTCAAAATAAATACAAAAAAAAACGAGCAAACCGGCACATTTTACGTTTCTTTCACTTTCACTTTCATTCTTTTCTTTTTTTTCTTTCTTTTCTTAGAAACTAAATTAGCTAAAAAAAAAACTTATCTAAAATCTAATATTTAAGTAGTTCCTATTTACTTGCTGAACATTCTATCAGCCAAATAATACTTTTGGTGAGGATGTGCAATTAGAGATATGAATATAAATAAATGTATATCTATATTTCCACTAATAAAACTCCCAGCGACGGCAATACGAGACGTTATGAATGCGCGCAAGAACTGACTCAGTGAGCCCTGACTCGGTGAAGGTTCGTCTCCCATTTATGCTCATCAGCTGACTTCTTTCCAACTTTTATTGGGTCGTCATTTGAGTGACTTTGAAGAACTTAGTTCGTCTAATGAAATTGATAGGTCGGTATCTTTTATTCAACCGATCTATTCATATTTCCTTGGACCAAAATTTCAGATTAAAATTGCCGCCAACCTGAAAGCAGGCGGTCGCAATAATATTCGTTAGCCTTAATTGTTAGACTTCAGCCACTTGAATCTGTAAGTGAGACTTACCCTGAGTTGGCTTCTTTATTTTTCTTTCTTACAACACAAAATTGGCACTTTCGTTGGAAAACTTGCACTGTCTCCTCGTTTGGATTTGAAATTTAAATGGACCCACGATTCAAGGTTCGCACCTATTTAAGGGTTTAGAGAGCGACGCCATCCTAAAGTACGCCATTTGTCTTTTCTGCCAATCTCTGAGAGAAAGTGGGCCAACTATACCATCGAAACCCGTAATTTTCTAATGCTTTCTAATTCTCCGTTGCTGTTAATAATTTTGAGTGAGATATAGCAGATCAGTCTTTTATAAAGCCAAATTGCCTACTTTTAGGCTGGGACATAAACTGGTACGTTTGGCTAAACGCTGCTCCCTAAGTCCCCCCCACTAAAATCACACTTATTCTATTATTAATAGAAAAGTGGGATTCTAGCAGCGTTGGAAATGCGCCTATTGCTTTAAATCCTTGGCATGGAATTTCCCTATGTAACGACCTTGTAAGTCCTCCAGTTCATAATAACAATCTCCAAGTCGACGCCTTATTCTTGACTTTACGAAGATATGGGCCAACTTACTGTTAAACCCTTTGGAGAAACTACTTTGAGCAAAATTGCGGCGGTAAACTTCTTGACCTTCCCTGAACTCTACCAATCGACTTCGTAAGTTATAAGAGTTTTCATTCCTCTGATGCTGGTTACGCATAGCCAACACTGCTTTATTACGCATGAGATCGAAGGAGTCTGATCTATCAAAGCGAACAGATCGATCTTCTAGCATTGAAAGTTCACGCAACACCTCATACGTTGAACCGTTCACGATCATATGTTGGCCAAAAGCTAGCTGATAAGGAGTTGCATTAACAGCAGAGTGCCAACAAGAACGAAGGGAACAACAGATTTTGCTTAACTGCTCATCCCAGTTGGTTTGATCGGGGTGTATATAGGCCTTAATGGCTGATATCAGAGTACGATTAACTCGCTCGGAAGCGTTTCCTTGAGGGGCATAAACGGCCGTATAGGAATGTCGAACACCATATTTTGACAGTAAATCATTAAAAGCATGTGATTTAAATTGTACTCCATTATCCGAAACCACCACTTCCGGAACACCAAAACAATGAAAGAGTTCATTTTCTACAAAAGGCAAAATTGCATCGGCTGTGAACTTTTTATTAATTTAATAAATGGGAATTTTGAGAAGTGGTCCAATACCACAAAAATACCAATATTTCCGTTCCTTGACCGTGGACATGGTCCAATAAAATCTACATACAATTTTTGAAAAAACCTTTGTGTCTCTCCTGTCTTTCCTAACATCGGTCTTAGGGTAAAATTGGGATGCTTCGTGCACTTGCACACCTCACAGGAGTTAATATAGGCTTTCACATCGGTCACCATATTCGGCCAAAAATAATATCGACGCAATCTCTCTAGTGTTTTATTGATCCCGCAGTGAGCTGACAAAGGGTTATCATGGCATTGCTTTAACGCTAAAGATACTAGTTCTTTTGGCAGCCACAATTTCCATGCGGACTCATCGGCTATTTTGTCACCAACTGCGTGCTCAGTACGCCTGTAAATACGAGAATCTATTACATTCAAATCAGGGAGCTTAGATTCCTTAACCTTTTCAACTAACTTCAAGTAGTCCTCAGTTTTGAATTCCTTCGCCTCCAGATCTATATTGGGTTCTGCCTCTAGCTCCGCTAAATCCTCGGTAAAAACTCTTGAAAGAGTAACCGGTACTATATTTTGGCATCCTCTACGATGGACTATTTTTAAAAGAATAGGCCTGTAATTTGAGTGCCCACCGTGCTAACCTCGAACTCAAGTCTGTCTGAGACATTAGCCACTAGAGAGAGGCATGATCCGTCACTACTGTAAAATCATGTCCTTCGACATATGCCCTAAATTTCTTTATGGCCACTAATGCAGCTAAACATTCTTTCTCGGTGACGGAATAATTTCTCTGAGCCTGATTCAGTTTTTTGGACATAAAAGCTATGGGTACTTCATCTCCTCGGAGTTCACTTGCACTAATACGCTACCTACCCCTGTATGACTGGCATCGCAATGAATATAAAAAGGTTTTTCAAAATCTGGACTATGTAACACCGGGGAATTGCACAAGTGATCTTTCAACTTCTCGAACGCTGTTTGACAATCGGGAGACCATTCAAATTTCCGTTTCTGTCTAAGAGAATCAGTCAACGGAGAAGCTGTGGATGCATAGTTTCGAATAAACTTATGGTACCATCCCGTCATACCTAGGAAACGCCTCAGCTGTTTAACGGACTTGGGCACAGGGAATTCTCTGATCGCTCTGAGTTTTTCCGGGTCAGTAGCAATGGTTCCATTACCTACTATGTGTCCCAAATATTGTACTTCTTTTAGACAAAACTTGCTTTTACCTACGTTTATTGTCAATCCGGCCTTTGCCAGATTCATCACAATTTCTGTTAGCACTTCCAGATGTCGCTCAAATGACGAGGAAACTATTAGTAAGTCGTCCAAATAAATGAAGACTTCATGCCTTAATCCGGCAGGTATTATTTTATCCATAAGTTTGGACATAGTCTGAGGTGCATTGCATAATCCAAACGGCATAACTGTATATTGATAAAGAGGTCGGCCTGGGATTGTAAAAGCTGTCTTGTCTCTGGAATCCGAGTGAAGAGGTATCTGCCAGAAAGCATCTTTAAATCTAAACTTGTTACAAATTCAGCTTTCGGCAACCTACTCAATATTCCATCGATAAATGGCATGGGGTACGCATCCTTTTTAGTTACCAAATTTAGTTTTCTGCTATCTAAGCACAAACGAATTTTTCCTGGCTTTCTAACTAAGACGACTGGAGACGATTAAGCACTCTGTGACTCCTCTATCACTCCTAATGCCAACATTCGCTCTACCTCCTCGTACATGAGTTTCTCGATTGCCGGCGACACGGGAAAGTGTCGTTGTTTAACTGGAATAGCATTCTCAACTTCAATTTATGCGATAGACTTGTACGACCTAAGCCTTTCTCGATGTATGAAGGAAATTTCTGTATTACCTGCTGTAGTTGTTTTTGCTGAGTTTTAAATATGCTTCTCTATCTCTAAACTTCACCGAAGTTTTAATTTTTCCCTTAATAGTTTGTGCCGATCCATCAGCTGTTCTAACAGACGCAGATAGAGGCTTATAATATAAATTAGCGTTAACCAGATACTCTGCAAAGGAACCTCCTATACAACTAATTGAAGCGCCAGTGTCCAATAATCCGCTAACCGTCTTACCCAACAGTGAAATTTTTGCGTAGGGCCTAGTATCTTGAGCATTATTTACTACCGCACACACAAGTTTCCGACGCTCTTTTTTTTGAATTAATTTATATTGATGGAAACGTGTTGATCGCTTAGAGCGTAAATTAGGTAATTTTATTTGATGGGTATTGGCATTTGCTTGGGTACTGGTTATTTGCGGACTTGGTGTGCATCTGTTATCTGTCTTGATGGAGCACTCTTCGCTGGTGCCCGGGCACTCAAGTTTTTTGAAGCTTGACATTTTCTACATGACGGTTTATATGTGTCTGGTAGGCCACAACCGTAGCAAAAAACTTTTCTTTCGGCCATACAGTCCTGATAGCGATGACCCAACAGTCCACAGTTCCAACACTTAAATGATACTGCTGCTATATCTTCCTCTGGTTCTGACAAATCACTCGTTAGCTCTTCTTCGTTATGGACCTCTACTTCACTTATATTCCTTTTTGGTAAAACCCGAGCTACTGAGGCTTGAGGTTTATTAAGCTTCTGCTTGAATATTTCATGCTTCCTCACAGCTTGTCGCAACTGGGCAACAGTTGTTATATCGACATGTAGCAGTTCGTGCTGAATTTCGGGAAGAAGATTCGACCTTAATAACCCTAACAAGGACATCTCCGTCATCGGCTGGGACAAATGGTCAGACAAATTGCTAGAATACCGAGCAAGCAGGTCATAGTTAGCCTCAAGTGTCTGCTCGGTGAGGGCTTCCGCACGATAAATAAAATCGTCAACTGATAAATTGGATTTGCCCGAAAATCGCAACTTCCAATTCGATATTATTTGACTAATTCTGTCTGCTCTTAGATCAGTACTAGCCGCACTATATTGAGAATACCTTGGAGTTGTATGATCGGGCTCCGGGTTAAGCGTAGATCTGTGAGTGGGTGCTTGTTGCTGAGTGGTTATATCAGCCAAATGTCGAAATGACTGAGGATTCAGTGACGGCAAAGTCTGCCTATGTACCGTAGGTTGCGTTTGCTGACTTTGCATTTGGGACGATAGTCTCTGGAATCCAGCTTCCAATGAGCTCGTCATTAGTTCAGCCTGTCTGGTAGAAGCTTGCAGTAACATTTCCGCTTGCTTTGCGGACGCAGCTGCCATAGCCTTTCTACCTCCTCTTGGTCCATTGAAGCACGTCCTGTGGAACGAATGACCACAAGGTGTGGTTAATAAATGGGTCGGGTGCGATATCAAAGATGGGCAACTATGGCAAGGGATGTTAATCTCATCCAGCCTGGTTAGGTCTTCACTACTATGGGTCAGCGGCATTTTGTAATCTTTATCTGTAGGTTTTCCTAACTATTTATCAATCAAGATGCTAATACTAAGACTAATAATTATGAAATTCTATACTAAAAAAAAACTATTCTAATAAGAGCACTGCAACGTCCAAAGAGCCTAAGTGTAATAGCGACTTTGAGAGGAAATATATATAATTTAGGAGTATAAAAATAATTATAGATAATTTTTCAAGAAAAATTGAGATATTTTATAATATAAAAAAAAATATAATAAAATAAATATAAAATGAGTAAATATAAATAACAAAAATGCAAAATAATAATATAGCAATCATACTAGGGTACCATGCAATCAAATGAAGTGACGTGTAAGCTGATTTGTGTAATCTTTAGAAAGAATTAGATAAAAGAGTAATTGGTGCAACTGTCTGTGTGCCTGGAGTTGAACTTAACACAAAGTCTCAACATATCAACAGAACGAACACGAAGAACGTTTGCAAAAATAGAGTTACGAAGAGACATCTTATCAGATCGACAAGAGTTGAACTTATCTCAAAGTAACAACTTTTCAATTATCGTCCAATAAAGATGTGAGGAAAAATAGCTACTTGGAAAATGAGATAATTCCACTCAATTTATATATGTTGGGAAAGGGCCGCAGATAAAATCAGCGTAATCCCTTGTTTCAAACCAACGTAATAGCCTAAGGGAATATATTAAGTGAAGTATACCAGGAAAAGGCCGTAGTCCTAGACCACGTATAACCTTTGTTTCAACTAGCAACTAATATCCGCGAAACTGCATGCTATCACTAGATTACTGATTTGGAATACATCAGTTGTCGATTCATCTGCGGGGGAAAAATATGTAAATACATATGTATCCATGTATACTAATGTTAGATGTAGCTGCCCTACTGGAAAGGGCCGTAGATCTCGTCCACGTAGTAACCCTTATATCAACAGCAAGGTCACCCTACAAATCATACACTCACGCATTTACGCATATGCATACATACCTAAATTCTGGTTACGCAGCTGTTCCACAAAATCTAGCATTGCCCTCCTTACAGATTTATCAGTCTAGCTATGCACTTTTGAGTAATTTAACCCCAAATATCTATGACTATCATAGCCTGATGTTTGTCGTTGGAAATTGGGTAAGGTATTAATAAAAATTGGGACAGCCGGTCGAGCCCCACGTTGGGCGCCAAATTTTCTGTAATATATTACATGTAAATAACTGTAGCAGATCATTTTCACACAGACTCTACTAGTCCCTGTCTACTGGAGCATGCGTTGCTACCGGCATGTACTCTCGTCGGTGGAATGCGGGGGGGTTCCACTATTTCCAGTAGAAGATTCATACGGGGGAGTTAGACAGACTATTACAAATTACAAAAAAAAAAAAATTCGCATGCTGGATCAGATGTTGGTTTGACGATCAATTACTCAAAATGCTGAAACTCGGACGGACAGATAAAGGAAGGAAAGAAAAAAAAGAATTAGGATAGATTGCCCAAAGATTACCAAACAGCTGGACAATAAATTGACGACGCGATGTTGTTGCACCGATTTGAGCCCGCCCTACCTTTGATCACTGAGCCCTTGTATAACTATTGACAGTGATCCCACTAAATAATTATAGCCCTTCACTTGTCATTTCATCCTCTTGCATGGCCCCAAATCAACGATACTAACCAATCATAATAACCTTAATAATTGACATATTTATTATGAAACTAAAATTATTTAAAATATTTTTAAACTTAAATTAAATAATCCTAACATATTAAGTAGGGTATAACATAATTCAAGGTGTTACTGTGCATAATAAAAAAAACTCAAATCGAATGTCAAAGAAAATGAGAAAAAAGGAAAGAACGAACAGTTAAGTTTGAGTGATTCTGCTGTGCTTGCGCCGTTAATTTGTTCGCTTCTTTTTTCTTCTCCTTCTTCATCTGGTGTCAGTGCACCGATGTAAATATTACAAAAACAATAACTATTCGAAGAATGCACTCAATTTTAAATATGCAAAATTTCATTTGCAGTTTAATTTAAATATTTAAATTTTGACTTACCCTACTGATCCACCGTTGAAAGCGCTTCCATTGGGGTGCAGGGTCAGGCTGTGGGATAATTAAATACTTTTTCTGCATATGCATGCACAATTCACATTAATTTCCTCGGCGTTCTTCTTGCACTTTTAATACTTTTCTTCTTTTTTTTTTTTTTTTTACTCAAAATAAATACAAAAAAACGAGCAAACCGGCACATTTTACGTTTCTTTCACTTTCACTTTCATTCTTTTCTTTTTTTTCTTTCTTTTCTTAGAAACTAAATTAGCTAAAAAAAACTTATCTAAAATCTAATATTTAAGTAGTTGCTATTTACTTGCTGAACATTCTATCAGCCAAAAGTAGGTGTAATAGGGGGGTTTTGGCATACTTTTTCATACAAACCTAGGAGTGTTTTACTAGTTGTGTAGAGCAAATGAGTGTCCGATAAGTGAAAAAATCATTCCTGTAGGAGTGTTTTTACTAGTTGTGTAGAGCAAAATGAGTGTCCGATAAGTGAAAAAATCATTCCTGAGTGCGATCGATAAGTGAAAAATGCAACCTTGTGCTATGTGAGTGGGAGGTTTGAATTTGAGTTTGTGAGTAGTGATCGTGATAAGTGAAAAATGCGACCATGTGTTATGAGAGCGGGAGGTTTGAATTTGAATTTGAATTTGCGAGTTGTGAAGACTTGCGTTATGAGAGCGCGGGAGGTTTGAATTTGAATTTGAATTTGCGAGTTGTGAAGGTCGGAATCTGGCTTGGATGCTTCAGCCCGTGCTTCAGCCCGTGCTTCAGCCGTGCTTCGGCCCGCATGTTGAAGTTCAAGCGCATGCTTGAAGTGTGAGTTATCATGTTTTTTTTTTAACGTTGAGACTCACCATTATAAATATTGAACTAATAATTAGAAGATCAGAAAGAAAAATAATTGGCACAGCCGAATGTGTAGTAGTTGATAAGCCTCAAAAAGTCTCAATGTTTCTTGGTTAAGTACACTCATGAGGAAATAGATTTTTTAGAAAATGTGTGTGTGTGTGTGTGTGTGTGGTTGCAAGATTTTGGAGTCCAGTATAAGAAAAGGCTTATGAATATTGAACTAATAATTAGTTCAGAAAGAAAAATTGTTGAGTAAAGACCTGCTTTAAATTTTAAAGAACAAGGAAAATGAATAATTTACCAATTCAAGTAAATGTTGTCACATCAACGACACATCCATGGGAAAATCGGTTTGATCAGGAATTTATCAACTATGATGATGTGTCTGTGGCTTCAACTCATATGTCTGAAGCGTCGAGCGTTGAAAATCTCAATCAAATTTCGGAGGATGCTGCTCGGATCCAAGCGGGGAGAATACCATTTGCTATGGTCAACGCGCAGCCCCCAATCATAGACATCAGTGAAGATGAAAATTGGAATGAATAATATTAGCATATTTAATTATAAGAAATGCTGAATTTATATGTACGCATTTTTAAATATATTAAATTTCATTACAAATTTCAAATATCTCTTTCATTTATTTGTTGATCCAATTTATGATCTCGTTTTTAGAATTACTAAATGCATATATTATATTTTATTACAGCAAATGTATCTTTTATTATATTTTATTACAGCAAATGTATCTTATGTTATATATATTTATTAAATATATTATATTATTTTTTACAACAAATATATCTCTTTCATTTATTTTTAATTCGTTGCTCTTTCATTTATTTGATATCGTTGCATTATCTTTAATGCCTTCTCTAAGACATTCATAATGCTCTCATAAATACTTTGAAGAGCGTCATCATCCTCCTCATCAGTTGCTACTGTTGTTGATGTTGTTGTTGTTAAAATTGTTACATTTTTCATCATATATAGTATTTTTGTGGCAGCATATAAGTTCCTTACATCTGTGACGTCAATCATATCATCGAACTCTTGACAAAATTCTCGTATTCGTATTAACAACAAGGACAACAGATCAATCATGGAATAATTCAACATGTTTTGCTTTCACTTCTAGAATTCGACTGAACTTTTAGTTTTAGGAGTTGCTCTATGACAATAAAGTGCTTACCGCGATAAGTTTCATCGAAAAAACAAAAAAAACATGTGTTTTCATTATCAAATAATAAATGTATATTTACATTTTATTTTTCTAAATAAAAATTTTAAACATAATTACATTTTATTTTTTCTAAATAAAAATTTTAAACATAAATGTCCACAATTAAAAGTGTTGTATTTTTGCTCATTTTTATAGTTATATTCAATAGGTGGTGGCCTTAAATAGTCGACAACTTCAATCGGTGGCTGCAAATCACCAAAACTATCAAAGTATTCCTTATAATTTCCATTTTTGTAATATGCTACCCAATGTGTGCCCCCTACCGCTTTCATTATCCAAATTTATTATACCACACTCCTGCATCCATGGTTTCATCGGTAGACGATCACGCATGAAAACGCCACGAAAGTGTCTCAAATGTTGTCGTCCAAAAGCGGTCAAGTCAATATCGGTAAGTGCTCGTTTGGGTAGCATATCTAGCGGTTTTTGGATGTGCTCTATAAAAGAGTCCATAGCCTCTTTTGTATGGTTTCAAGTAAAGTCCCTTCCCAATTGCAATTGACTCCATATATCTATTGTGTCGGGTTGCCTCAGCCAATTGCTCCTTTCCATTTTTAACATCATTTACGGCTTTGGCAATAGCTGACCCACCACTTGCTAGACCACCAAGCGCTGATAATGCAGCCATAATTGGCACCAGTGGTAAGAATCCACCAATTTTTGGTATTGGTATCACTCTCGGAATTATTGTTGCAATGTTTTTCCTCATCTTCTGTCTACGGAAACTCGGTGGGATTGTTTGTTGTGTTATCTGAATTGCTTCATGTAAACTTGAGGGACTTTTTCGCTTCAAAATACGTTTTGTATGTCTCACAAGGTGTGTGAATGATTTTTTATTGTTCAAGACCGCCGGCTGTTGTCGTCGACCACGACGACGACGACGACGACGACGACGACGACGAGGTTGACGAGATTTCCTCTTGTTCTTCATACCTAGACCAAATTTCGTTTTTGTTTTCATAGCATTTGTCACAAACCAGGCAGCAGAACGTTCTCTGATACCACTATCTATTGCTTTAACACGCTGCCAAGCTTTTTCGGCTAATACAGCGTCGGCACGATGTCGATTATCCAAGTCTTTGAATTGTGAATACGCAATATCGTGTTCTCTACACGCTGCATCTAATGGATTTATACCCTTGTCACCACGCTTTAAACGCTCAACAAGTTTTGTGCCTGGTCCACAAAACTGATATCCGGGCAAATGAAGTTCTACAGGCAATTTATCAATTAGGCTGTTGACAAATCCACCGCCAGTTTTAGACTGACTTGCATTTAATTTTCGTTTATAATTTATTCTCATTTTTTTTGTTTTATGTTTTATAATTATTTTACTAGTGTTTGTGTGTGTGTGAAATATCAACTGATCTGCGATTAATAAAGCATCATAAACAAATCAAAATACGAAATGTCGATGACATTTGCGGTGAGGGTGATAGAAATAAAAAAATTGTACATAGTCCGTTGTTACCCAATTCGATACGTGCCCTTATTGTGGGACCATCTAATTGCGGTAAGACAAATGTCATGATAAGTTTAATCGAGAGTCCAAATGGACTTAAATTCCAAAATATCTACATATATTCCAAGTCGTTGTATCAACCCAAATATCAGTATTTGATGAAATTGATTAAACCAATTAAAGGAATACATCTGTTTACGTTTTCGGATAGAGAAAAGTGTTAAGTCCAGATAAAGCTCACCCACATTCAATAATGATATTCGATGATGTAATCTGTGATAAACAAACTGCAATAAGAGATTACTTTTGTATGGGTCGTCATAAGCATATCGACTCTTTCTATCTATGTCAAACTTATACAAAAATACCAAAACATTTAATACGTGACAATGCCAATTTAATTATAATATTTAAACAAGATGAAATGAATATTAAACATATTTACAATGATCATGTCATAGGCGATATGACGTTTAAACAATTTATTAAAATTTGTGAACAATGTTGGAAACATAAATACGAATTTGTCGTCATATGCAAAGATAATGATATTGACAAGGGGCGATATAGAAAAGGATTTGATAATTTTATACATTTATGAATGCTACATCAGCTTACGATCAGCTTACGATCAGCTTACGATCAGCTCTCGATCAGCTTATCAAAAACAAAACCAAAATCAAAAAAATATATGTATATAGAGAAAGGATAATATATAATTTTATCTAGTAAATAAATGAGTATTGAAGGAATAACATCAACAATGAGGAAATTAAATACCAAAAAATATAATGTATTGAATGATTTGATTCAAACAAGATTAGTGTTGAATAAAAAATTAAAGAGTATGAAGACGAATGAACAGGATAAAATAAATATGTTGGAAAATACCTTTAAACCAATTACAAAACCATTGAATGTAATTGCTGAAAATTTGATGAAAAAAAATATATACATAACAAACAATAATAAATATCAAAGACAACAACAACAACAACAACAACAACAACAACAACAACAACAACAACCACAACAACAACAACAACAACAACAACCTAAAAGACAACATGAAAGAATAAAATATCCTACATCTGATTCAGTACTAAGGATTACACGAAGAAAACTCAGTCCAAGTAACACAGATAAACAACAACAACAACCACAACCACAACAGCAACAAAAAGTTGCTATAAAGCGTGAAAGAGGTTATGATGGATCCGATGATGATATGGATGTTGCTGATATTGGGATTGATTTTGATAGGATGTCAAAACGACAAAAAAAGGAATACCCAGACCTTCCTGATAATAGTAATTTTGACACTAGTTCTGATGAGATCCTTAAGAGCTACAATAATTTTTTAGAGGCACAAAAGGTGAAATATCCAGATTTATTAGCAAACACAGATAACGATGATAGCAAAACATCAACACTGCAACGAAATAAATCAAGTTTAAGACGAAAAAAATATTAAATAATGATTCTTCTGATCATGATGATGATGATGACGATGACACAATCCAAAAGAAATTTGCTAAAACTTTGCAAAATAGTAATTCTATGCTAGAAAAAAGTTTTAAAATCAATGGACCCAGATATTACAATACTAAAAAAGGTAGAAATGTGACAAAATCAAACACGGATAATAAAACATCAACAAAAACAACAACATCATTGCAACGAAATAATAATTTATTATTCGATGTTATACCAAGGAAAAAATTTAAATTTGATGATGACACAATCCAAAATAATAGTTCAATGCTAGAAAAAAGTTTAAAAATTAATGGGCCCAGATATTACAATACTAAAAAATGTAGTAACTTAACAAAACCTGATAATTTTGAATTTATAATAAACGACAACATCAACAGAAATAAACGAAAGAAAAAATCGCTCGACGATGAAGCAAGGAAAAAAGTTAAATTTGATGATGCATACTTTGAGGCTATTAATGAAAATCAGAATATCAACAAAACAATGCCAAGAGAGCATAGTATTAGTAAAAGAGTTCCCAATAAATCAAGGTTTCTGAAAAACATACAGCTTTTGAAAAGTAAAAAACAATTGGATATGCTGTATGGATTGAATATAAAAGCAAACGGTGATTGGTATTATGCAAATAATAAATTGAAATATAATAACAACACCATTATTATCGATAAATTAAAATGGAAATTGACATCCGGTCTATTTGAATTGTTATTCCATACGAAACCGTTGCATTATTCGACTAAAGACTTGAAAAATTATCGAGAAATTTTGATTAGAACAAACGCTCATAAACGAAACTATCAACTGAATTCACAAATTAAAGGGAGTAAATCATTTAAATATCAACATATCATAAAAAATTTATTTAAACCTAAACTAGCACTTTCCGGAAGAGGTGTATTTACAACAAAATCATATCTAGGAAAACCTCACGGATATAGATATTGGGATGATCCGAATGAACTAATAGAGAGATTACGTTTACTATTAGCGTCTGAGAGCGCCGGAAATACGAATCATAGAAACGAAATTGTATCTATTTTGGAGGAACTTAGAGAGGCAAATATAATAAAATGAATCAGATTAACAAATTTGGTGAAACCGTTTCGCACTCTCATTCATCATCGAATGTCTCAAGTCTGCAAAAATTTGTGATGCATCAACAAAATAAGACGGAAAGTAATTTGGAGAGTCTGAGAAAGGACATAAATATATTAACTGCTAGACTAAATGATCTAAATACATTTCTTCAAACTGACATCGAAGGTAATGTAAAACCCATTTTGGATAGTCTGAGAAAGGATATAAATATATTAACTGGTAGAGTAGGTGATATAAATGCAGCTCTTCAAACTGACATTGAAGATAATGTAAAATTCATTAAAGATACATATGAGGAGTTTGCACTACTTATCCATAAAAGGTATATAGAAGGATTGGAAAATTATATGAAAAACATTGAAAATTTTATCTTTGAATGGATCATTAAGGATAAAAACGAAGAAGAGGTGAAAAAAATTAAAATAAAATATCCTACTATTAAATGGTTAATAAATAAAGAGCGCGATGTATGAAGACATGAATGCAGATAAAAGACATATCATTGAAGAGTTGCATAAACAAGGACGAAAAAATTTCATCAGACGTCGTGTTATAATGAAAGGAATTGATGATTTATGGCAAGCTGATTTAGTTGAAATGATTAATTATGAATTATATAATAGTGGATATCGTTATCTTTTAACTGTCATTGATACGTTTTCTAAACAAGCATGGGCTGTAGCTATTAAAAACAAAACGGCGGACAGCGTTACGAAAAGTATGAAAAGCATTTTCGATGACACACAACGAAAACCAAAAAACTTACAAACAGATGACGGTAAAGAATTTTATAATAAATCATTTCAAAATCTGATGAAATTAAATCATATTAATCATTATTCAACGTATAGCATTTTAAAAGCGAGTATAGTCGAGCGATTTAACCGAACAATCAAAAATATGATGTGGAAAGAATTCAGCTATCAAGGTAGCTATAAATGGATTAATATTTACAAGGATTTAATTGCTAAATACAATAATACATATCATAGAACAATAAAAATGGCGCCAAACGATGTAAATAAATCAATTGAAAAATTACTCCTCGACAGTGTGTACAGTCATTTGAAAATTATGCATAAACCTAAATTCGAAATAGACGATAATGTTCGCATTAGTAAATACAAACATTTATTTGAAAAAGGCTATACACCAAACTGGACAACTGAAATATTTAAAATCAAAAAAATACAAAATACTAATCCTATTACATATATATTAGAAGATTATCAGGGTCATATTGTTAAAGGTGGTTTCTATGAATATGAGTTATCGAAAACTAAATTCCCCGACACATATCTAGTGGAAAAAGTCATTAGACGACGGGGAAATAGAGTATATGTTAAATGGTTAGGATTCTCATCAGAACACAATTCATGGATTAATTTGTGAATATATGTAATAGTAGTATATGTCGGTGGGATGGAACACACAACACTTCATTCGATTCTGAGGCGTTAAGATGTCAATAACATTGACGCTAACCGGTGATACATCAATACTTACGGCGGATTATTTTCCACCAATTGAGCTTAATGGAAACTATCAGTGTGCCTTAATAAGTTTAGATACATATCATTCGATTCCAAACGTTGATGTAGAAAATAATAAATTTCACATTGGATCCCATATGATTACAATTCCGGTTGGCTCATACGAAATCAACGACATCAGTGAATTGCTTAAAAAGAATATAACAAACTAAAAGATGATTCAAACTCCACTACAAGTGATGGACAATTAAAAAATAATCGATTTTATGTGCAACCAAACTATAACACTCTACAAACCGAAATTTTCTCTTCAAGAGATCCAATCTATTTCAATAAACCGCAATCAATTGGTTCATTATTAGGATTCACATCAAAAGTATTGGAACCTAAAATACTACATTCATCGGATAAGCAAATTGATATTACGAAAATCAATACAATTTGTGTACAATGTAATATTATAAACGCATCATATATAAATAACGAAGTCGCACACACATTGCATCAGTTTGCACTTGCTGTTAGTCCTGGCTTCAAAATAACTGAGATACCACATAATGTAATATACTTGCCGCTGAATACAAAACAAATACATTCAATCACTTTAAAAATCGTTGATCAAGACGGTACTCTAATTAATTTTCGCGGTGAAAGACTCACAATAAGGTTACACTTAAAACCAATAAAATAATGATTATATACAACAAAAGGTCGTCGACATTTAACCCATCCTCACTCACTTTTCTAACGTCAAGCCGATCAGACGATACGTGTGTAAACTATAAGAATAATCAACAACAACAACAACAACAACCACAACAACATCAACAACATCAACAAAAAAGACAAAAAACATTAACTGAGCGTAATAAACAATTTCTATTGGATTTGGGTTATAAATTGAAATAAAAAAATATATATAAAATGTCACATTTAATTAATGTATTAGAGAAGCCTACCATTGATAATTCAATAATAAAAAAAGACTATCATAGTTATACATCTTATTTGCGATCGTATGACAACAACGATGAAATTCGGATTGCAATACAAAATCAAGATTTGTATGTCTTACCAAGCGAAAGTTTTCTACACATTCAAGGTCACATCACAAAATTAGATAATTCAATCGCAACCGATGTACATTTATTAAATAATTGTATGGCCTATCTGTTTAATGAAATACGATATGAGTTAAACGGTATTGAAATCGATCGCACACGACATTTGGGTGTGACAACCGATTTAAAAAATTATTTATCAATGAGTCAATTTCAACAGAGTATATATCAAAATTCTGGATGGTCAATGGATACACCTTTAAAACTCGAAAAGGGTAACTTTAATTATTGTATACCGTTAAACATGTTACTTGGATTTGCTGAAGACTACAACAAAATAATACTTAATGGAAAACATGAACTAATTCTACTACGAGCAAAGGATAATGAGAATGTTTTCAAAAGTAATGATGTCGCCGGCTCCATATCAAAATACAAGCTAACGATTTCTAGCCTTGTGTGGAAAATACCTCATGTTCAATTGTCAGATAGCTATAAATTAATCATGTTTAAATTAATTGAAAAACAAACACCATTATTGCTACCCTTCAGAAGTTGGGATATCTACTTTAATCCAGTAGTTCCAGAGAGTACTTCATTCATCTGGAATGTGAAGTTAGCTGCTGAAACTGAACGTCCTCGACATATTATTATCGCATTTAAAAGTCCGGATAGGAAGCTAATTCATTGTGATTTAAGTGATGTGAAAGTTTTTCTCAACTCTGAAATGTATCCATACGATGGGTTAAATCAAAATTTTAAAATAAATAGATATGCTCTATTATATGATATGTACGCGAATTTTCAGAAAAGTTATTATGGACGTGAGCCTCAACCATTATTAACGTTAGAGAAATATAAAACTGTTGCCCCCATTATTCATTTGGATGTGAGTCATCAAAATGAAGCAATCAAAAGTGGTCCAATTGATATACGAATTGATGTCAAAACTCTGAACAATATTCCACCACAGACGTCAGCATATTGCATAATAATTCATGATAAATTATTTGAATATACACCAATGACAAATGAAGTGCGTAAAATCCTATAAATACATGAGCACGAAAATCATTTTCCAACAGTTTTTCGTTAAGCGCGCAGTCGATGAAACAAAAAAAATAATCAAACCGAGGAAAGCAGAGATAATGATGATTGGAAAAATAATCGCTATATCTTTTGTTCTATTCAATTTAAATTTGATAAACTCTTATCCTGCATTGATCAATCCGATTATTAACTCAAATGAAAAAAATGTGCAATTTTATATTACATTACCAAACAATGAATGGTTAAAAGTTAACCTTTCATTTGAGTTTATAAATCAAATACCAAAGTTTGCGGCGCTTGAGTCTAATGTAACAACAACAACAACAACAACAACAACAACAACAACAACACCACCACCATCAACAACAACTACAACACACACAACATTATCTCCAAATAATGAAATTGTTGATGATGATGATGATTATGAGGGATTTCGGGTCGAGGATGCAATCGAATTGTTTCAAAATAATCTTATAAAAATGGAGAGAGATATAGGTGGATTATTGAATATCACGCAACCTTTTTATAGATATTTCAATCTACAATATATGTATACAACTATATCGATGCGTTGTTTGTATGCAAGCAATTACGAAAATAAAACTTTAACTATAAAATGTATGGAATATTATGAGAGCACAGTCATTGAACGTATTTCGGAAAACGGTGAGATTGAGAGGGAAATTGTTGAAAAACGACCATCTGAAAGAGAACAAATTATACTCAACGAGGACATTACCAACTACATCCAAACTTTACATATGACTATCAACTAAGAGGGTGAGAGAGATCAAGAATGATCTCATTTTTCCTCTATATATTTTCCTCTATATATATGTATATAATTAGAATAAAACCATCTGAAACTCGATACTAAATATATACACAACGAAGATAACAACAACTGATCATTGAACATATATTTTGGAAAACGTAAGAGGGTGAGAGACCATCTGGAGTCGAAACTAAAGATATAAATATACACACATCGAAGATACCAACAACTGAGCGGAGAGAGTTCAGCAAAGAACATATGTTTTTTCCAGTATAAAATCAGAATATCTCTGCAGGTATAAAACTAGTCGATAAGCAATCGGTGTGAACGAAACAATCAAATAATTTTATTTAAAAAAATAATAATTGAAATAAAAATGAAAATAATTGTGTTTTTATTATTAATATTGTTGGTGACGGTAAAGTCAATGTTTATTCAACCTGAATATAATAGCAAAACTCTAAATGAATCAAATATTAAATTATGTGCATTTAATCTCACTCTAAACGATACAATAACTGTTAAAGTAAATTTAATTTTTGAAATTCATTCTGAATATTTAAATAATATCAATCGACCTAAACGATATTTAAAGTATGAAAAAATGCCAAAGAATTTCCCCACGGTTGATGAAGCTGTTGAAAAATTTCGTCAATCTCTAATTAAAAAGGAGCAGGATATTGGTGGTATAATTGAGTCACCTCACATAGTTTATCGATATTTCAAACTAAAATACTTGAAAAGTGCCTTTGATATTCGGTGTAGTTATCATAGCGATTATCAAAATAGAATATTGAAAATTCTCTGCACTCACCATAATATTTATATCAATACTGAATCTTCTGAAAATAATATGAGACGTTATCAGCTTGAACGAGACTTTAAAAATTCAAATTCACATGAAAAGATGGTAGAAAAACGGCAATCAGATCAGTCAAAGCCAACCATTGAGACAGATGACATCGATTCCTATATACAACTTTTACATATGAATATTGAATAATTGAAGAAAAAAATGTTTTCAAAAAAAATTATTAATTTTATTCAAAAATATCTAAACATTTTGTCACCTGAGGATAAAGAAAAACTTTTAAATATCCATATGCGGTTAGAGCATATTGAGAATTTAAATATAATTTATAATCAAAATGAAACATCACATAATGATAACAATGATGCTGATGATGATGATGATGATGATGATGATGATGTAATTGATAGCTGCAATCAACAAAAATTGTTATATAAACATGAGGCATGCCAAATTATGACTTCTTATCTCATTTTGTAAGTATATTTATACATATGCATACTGAACTCACATTGAGGGTAATCTTATTATTTCTAATTATAGATCAACACCATCCATATGAGTAATACAGTAATAGTGTTCTCACACAACCAAGAAATTTATTTCGATAGCAGACATACAAATAATATAATATATTAAATAAAAATATATATAACAAAAGATACATTTGCTGTAATAAAATATAATAAAAGATACATTTGTTGTAATATATGCATTTAATAATTCTAAAACGAGATCATAAATTGAATCAACAAATAAATGAAAGAGATATTTGAAATTTGTAATAAAATTTAATTTATTTAAAATGTATACATATAATTAAATATGCTAAAATTATTCATCCCAATTTTCTTCGACAACGACTGGAGGCTTTGAAAAGTATTCAGATGACATGTTGAATCTATTATCCTCAAAGTACTGATATTCGGTCCTTGTGCATATCAAATAATAGTCTCCATTGATATGCTGTTGTTTACATATGCATAGTCCTCGTCGAATCGCAGCAGAGAAATCTTCGTCTCTTATTCCGTGATACTTTTCTGGCAAATAAAAATCACCTATCCTTAAATTCAGCTCCAATGCAAACACATTATCAAAGTGCACCTTGAACCTTTTAAAGCTCAGCACTCGATATGTTTTGTTAAGCTCCAAGTCCTCCATGGTTAGGACCTGATTCCCGTTGACATTCTCGAACAAACTCTGAATTTTCTCCACTGCGGAAGGGTCTCCTTGCAGTTTATCGTTTTGGAAGTTCATCTTTACTATACGATTTATTGAATGAAACTTTAAGAAAATGTATGCCCCTTTTATATGCTAATTCATGGCTCCATAATTGCCACATTTTACCATGAGAAAACAATCGTTCCCATACATGACTCCAAAATCTTGCAATCACACACACACATTTTCTAAAAAATCTATTTCCTCATGAGTGTACTTAACCAAGAAACATTGAGACTTTTTGAGGCTTATCACTACTACACATTCGGCTGTGCAATTATTTTTTCTTTCTGATCTTCTAATTATTAGTTCAATATTCATAGCTTTCTTATACTGGACTCCAAAATCTTGCAACCACACACACACCCTTTTCTAAAATCTATTTCCCATGAGTGTACTTAACCAAGAAACATTGAGACTTTTTGAGGCTTATCAACTACTACACATTCGGCTGTGCCAATTATTTTTTCTTTCTGATCTTCTAATTATTAGTTCAATATTCATAAGCCTTTTTCTTATACTAGACTCCAAAATCTTGCAACCACACACTGAGGCTTATCAACTACTACACATTCGGCTGTGACAATTATTTTTTCTTTCTGATCTTCTAATTATTAGTTCAATATTTATAATGGTGAGTCTCAACGTTAAAAAAAACATGAAACACTTTTAATTGTGGACATTTATGTTTAAAATTTTTATTTAGAAAAAATAAAATGTAAATATACATTTATATGATTTTTTTTTCGTTTTCTTTTATCTCTCTTTCTAAACGCATACAGCTTAAGGTATATCTTTATGACCCCATGCAAGGGTGTCTATATTATTGTCTATAATATAACGCTTATCATCTAAATAGTTTAATGCGACTTTTGTATACTCTTGAGTATAAATTTGATGTAATTTAGACTTAAACATGTACATTGTTTCAATTTTTTTTTCTTTTTTGTATAGACATTCACGAAAATCGTCAGAAGTCAATTTGGAAGTTACACTCATTTTTACACCTTTAGCTTTATTTATCTCTGTTGTTGCATTAACAATATTGTTATTTATATTAAGTATTTTTATCGAATACATTTTTGATCTGAGACCAATAAATTCTTTTATTATATTACCCTTACATTCATCTTTCATCATACCTAATTTTTTCTTATTTAGCAATGGTAAATTAAAAACATTATCTTTATCATATTCTGATGTGTAATTGATCAATTTCACAACGAATATCATCATAAAATTTATAGTCTTGATATCATAGATAAATGAATCTGTATCCATATACATTAATTGATGTTTTATGATATTTTGGCTTATATAGTCATAGTGAAACTGTACATTTTAATTTTGATAATTCGAGACGGTGAAACCAATGTAAACCGGTTTATTGTGACACGTGGCTTTTCATTTGTATTGCAATCATTTTATCACTAAATTGTAAAGCGCTACTAAAATTAAATTTTGAGATAAGTGCTCTAGCACCCAATCGTCTACCTTTACTTTCCCAATTACAAACCAATTTAATATTTTTTCTCTTATCTACATTTTCCATAGTTTTGCCATACACTGCATTGTTCAAAAGTTTGAAAAAATTTTTCTCAAATTCATTAACAGCTAACGTTCTGTAATGATTATTACAGTCTATATAGACTTTTAGCCACTCGGATTGATCAAATTGTAACACACGATGGATTTTTTTTAAAATCATTCCATGCTTAATACATTGCTGCAAATTCCTATAGTGAATTATATATTTATACTTGTGTGTTAGATCAGCAATCAATTTCGTAAAGCGTATGTTTTCATTTTTTTGTTTTGCGGACAAAATGGCAAATCATTATGAGAGTTGTGTAAATTTTCGCTGTACTCCAAGTCTACCTCTAAGATATATCCAATTGATGAATCATTCATGTATGTGTTTACATCAAAATTTTCCAAATCTCTGCCTTCTAACCATTTAAAATTTCTATATGGAATAGGTTGCGACATGGCATATCCATATAAATTATTCACATCTAAATAAACAATATAATTTGATTCTTTGTTACAATCATAGTCGTCTTTTAAATATTTATTATTTGCTATTGAATGTCGTTTACTGCATTGAACAAGTCCACCCCTAATCCCGTTCATTATAAAATTATACATATCAATGTCGGTGAGTAACTCTAATTCTATTTTCGTTGTTTTCAACATAGCGTCCCATGAAAGACCAGGTGTCGTATAATATTGACACGGATCTAAATTATAGATTTTTTACATACTTTTCTAAAATTTTCGAAAATGTCGCATAACAAAAGCACATCTATCTTTAAGTATAACAATAAATAATCTAACAAATTCTCACATTTAAAGACATTCCATACGTTTTGTGCATGCGCATAATTCTCTTGCGTGCAATTCCTATCAGTTAATTGATTGTAAAAATTTTCACGTTCGGGCAATTGAGTGTCTTTCAATCGTTCGATTGAATTTAAATAGCTATAGGGAAATATACCTTTACGTTTAACTAATTGAAATTCTTCAATATTTGTATAAAATGATTTTATAGTGCATAAATTTGAATCGGTCAAGTAACTTGCTAAGCTATCCAGACTAGATGGCATAAACCTAAACGAATCTAAAAATCTTAGTTCTATACATTCTTGATGATCGATATAAATTTTCTTCGATATAGATATATAAAATTCTTTGTTTAACGGTATTATATTGATATCACCTTCGATTTGTGATAATTCTTTCACAAATAAATGACAATCGTATGCAGAGAGATTGTGAAAAATATCGGGAAAAATTTCGGTAATTTAAAATTTAAGTTACATTCATTATGAGCAGCGCCTCTATATTCACCTGTTAAATGACAATGATCTAAAACCTTATCGCTTTCAGTGAGTAATTTCGCATTATGACAATTTTGTTCTAGTTGAAAGGAATTTGATTGTTCAATTGTTAATTGACAAGGTTGAATTGGTTTTAAATGATTTTTGTATAACATTAAACAATCGTTATATATGCTCTGTATGAAATGTGATGTACAGTCTTTGCCATGATATATTCTATGTATATTCAAGTTGTTATTATATGAACATTTTATGTAATAACTGTATGCATATGGTATATGTTTTTGAATTAAATTTATATTATCTGAACTCTTAATATCTATCTCTTCTAATATACATTCAAAATCGCTATATACTACAAAGGGAACGTCTAATTGTTTTTTATAATTCTTAAATCTTAATATCGAATTATCGGTATTCATTTCCGGCATCTCAGTTACAATTTTATTACACTCTAGACTATGACGTTTCAGCTTGTCGTTATCATAGAAATGTTGTAGACATGTGTTGCATAAATACAATTTTGCTTTTTTCTTTCTCAATTGCCTGCTAAGAAGTCTAAAACGAAATAAATCATAAGAAAAGATAATGGAATATTTAAATTATCTTAATGCGACTTACCGTGAAATATTTTTGATCCAAACATAGTGATATTTGTCATCTTTTTCGAGCAGTAACAAGTATATTTTGTGTAATACGTTGTGAGTTTTATTATTGGTGAAATAATATGGTCCGATTATTGTGCTGTCATCTGTGTCCAATCCCAAGACCGTTATACTAATTTCAGGATTATTATTCTCAAACGTTTTAAGGCTATCGACCGGTGTCGGAAACTCTAATCCCATGAAATTTAATGTTTTATTATTTAAAGTAATTATATCCGATTTAATGTCATAAATTCCCATTCTCTTGTATAAAGAAATTCTAAAGCTATTCCTAACAATTGCATCAGCCTCAGCATGAAAGACGGCTGATATTAATGCCCATTTAAAACAATAAACGTCATTATTTTTCACATTAACACATGCTTTTTTATTTGATATTTTTGTTGGAAGGCGAATATAATTTGAACCCCTTAGCGGTTGATACTTATTTATATTCACTTCTAAATACACTATTTCAGTTAATGACCAATTCACTCATTTCATTTTTTATATAATTATATAAATTATTAATCATCTCATTTAGTTCATTGTCTTTGTTGCCACATGTTGTCAACTGTAATACTACCATTTTCGTTTGGTGTGATTTAAGATCGAGTTGGTAATAGTCTTCACTTTCTTTAATTAAAACATAATTGCAAAATAGTTCAAAATTAAACTTTATATTTATATGCTTGTTTAGTGCGTCTTTTATTAAATTTTTCACTTGTTCATCGATTAACTGAAAAATTGTGTAATATTTAAACATTGCTTATCGGGATTTTCAATCATATACGATTCAATGCGATTACGGAATGCACTTCTTACACGTTTTAAGTTTAAGTTTATTCGCACGCTAGACAACTGTTTATGCAAATTTGTACGCAAATGATGTATCCATTTAGTGTTCGATACATGCTTTTTACATAAATCGCAATAACGTGTTGCATTGTTGATATTAGTATGCACATTTCGTATGTGTCGTCTCAAATTGACATTATTCTGAAAAGTTTTTCCACAAAATTCACATAGAGAAGACATTATTTTTTTTTATTTAAAACGTTTTATTGTATTTTGTAAAAAAATTTTAGAGTATAATTATTTGTACACTTTATTTAAAATGTTTTTATTGTATCTGATGCAAATTTTAAATTATAATTATATTCGCCAACTTTTTCTTTAATTAAATAATGTTGTTGTTGTGATAGGGCGAGTATGTCCTCCTTCGACAAACTATTGTAGCGTTCTGGTAAAAACACTACATAGTCTTTGAATGTTAACATTACTCTCTCACCGAATCGAGTATTCCTTTTATCAGCCGAAATAATAGGAATCATTGTGTTAAAGTTGAGATTTTTAATGCTCTTGATTGGTCTCTTGTATGAAATTCCAATTGAGTTCAACTTCTTTGTAACCTCAGAATCCGAATTGATGTCCGTCATGATGTATAGCTTAAGATCTGGTTTTGTAAGGCTAGATGGTTGCTTTGTAAATAATTTTAAAGTATAATTCGCTGATTATATAGCAGAAAATAATAGGCTTGACAAAAAAATTCATTGAGACTTTTTGAGGCTTATCAACTACTACACATTCGGCTGTGACAATTATTTTTTCTTTCTGATCTTCTAATTATTAGTTCAATATTCATAAGCCTTTTTCTTATACTGGACTCCAAAATCTTGCAACCACACACACACACACACACACACACATTTTCTAAAAATCTATTTCCTCATGAGTGTACTTAACCAAGAAACATTGAGACTTTTTGAGGCTTATCAACTACTACACATTCGGCTGTGCCAATTATTTTTTCTTTCTGATCTTCTAATTATTAGTTCAATATTTATAATGGTGAGTCTCAACGTTAAAAAAAAAAACATGATAACTCACACTTCAAGCATGCGCTTGAACTTCAACATGCGGGCCGAAGCACGGGCTGAAGCACGGGCTGAAGCATCCAAGCCAGATTCCGACCTTCACAACTCGCAAATTCAAATTCAAATTCAAACCTCCCGCGCTCTCATAACGCAAGTCCTTATCGAACACAACTCGCAAATTCAAATTCAAATTCAAACCTCCCGCTCTCATAACACATGGTCGCATTTTTTCACTTATCACGATCACTACTCAAAACTCAAATTCAAACCTCCCACTCACATAGCACAAGGTTGCATTTTTCACTTATCGATCGCACTCAGGAATGATTTTTTCACTTATCGGACACTCATTTTGCTCTACACAACTAGTAAAAACACTCCTACAGGAATGATTTTTTCACTTATCGGACACTCATTTGCTCTACACAACTAGTAAAACACTCCTAGGTTTGTATGAAAAAGTGTGTCAAAACCCCCCTATTACACCTACTGCCAAACAATACTTTTGGTGAGGATGTGCAATTAGAGATATATATAAATATATATATAAATAAATGTATATCTATATTTCCACTAATAAAACTCCCAGCGACGGCAATACGAGACGTTATGAATGCGCGCAAGAACTGACTCAGTGAGCCCAGACTCGGTGAAGGTTCGTCTCCCATTTATGCTCATCAGCTGACTTCTTTCCAACTTTTATTGGGTCGTCATTTGAGTGACTTTGAAGAACTTAGTTCGTCTAATGAAATTGATAGGTCGGTATCTTTTATTCAACCGATCTATTCATATTTCCTTGGACCAAAATATCAGATTAAAATTGCCGCCAACCTGAAAGCAGGCGGTCGCAATAATATTCGTTAGCCTAATTGTTAGTCTTTAGCCACTTGAATCTGTAAGTGAGACTTACCCTGAGTTGGCTTCTTTTTTTTTCTTTCTTACAACACAAAATTGGCACATTCGTAGGAAAACTTGCACTGTCTCCTCGTTTGGATTTGAAATTTAAATGGACCCACGAATCAAGGTTCGCACCTATTTAAGGGTTTAGAGAGCGACGCCATTCTAAAGTACGCCATTTGTCTTTTCTACTAATCTCTGAGAGAAAGTGGGCCAACTATACCATCGAAACCCGTAATTTTCTAATGCTTTCTCTAATTCTCCGTTGCTGTTAATAATTTTGAGTGAGATATAGCAGAACAGTCTTTTATAAAGCCAAATTGCCTACTTTTAGGCTGGGACATAAACTGGTACGTTTGGCTAAACGCTGCTCCCTACATATCCTCAAGTTTTTTGATAGAACTATTGGTAACTATACTCGACCTAATTAAATCTACTTCTCCTACCAACTCGCTCTGCTTCTTTAGCAGTTGAATTGTCACTTCCGACATTTTACTAATTCTTTAATTTCTTAAGTTAATGAGAAAAAAAAAATTGATACAGCTGTGAGCACCCTTCTTACTTTGGAGGTGTCAATGGCTCTTCGTCTAGGTTGACCGTTCGGCTCCTGAACTTTCCTGTCGCACGTGATCCCTCGAAGTACCTGGGTCTCTCTGTAGTCGTCCTCACCGTTGCAGTCCGTTTTAATGTCTCCGTTTTTTAATGTCTTAGAAAAAAATTCAAACATCTAAAATTTTTATATCGTAATTTTTAATTTTTTTTTTTTTTTTTTTTTTATTAAGTGTAGGATCCGTACTTCTCATCGTACCTTAACCACACAATAATTGCAAGTATTATGAGGGCCAAACCCCTTTGATGGGGAGTTAAATGTTAAATAAATTATATTATGTTTGTTGTGTTAGTATGGATTCTGTGATCGTTTTGGCGAAGACTAGTCGTTTGAGCCTTCTGAGTCGTCGGGCAGGTAGTAGGTCTCTAATGCCACATCGAATTTTATCGCCAAATAGACTTAAAATTTTGAATCGAACTGAATTTGGAGCAATACGGAGAAATACCAGACTTTGAGCAATCATAACTTTTGCTATATTCACCCAGCTGATAGCCTTCTCCTCACATCTGCTCCACCATACCGATATTTGAGATACATGCGATAGTCAAGGTATTGATCGGCTACCCCATTGCGACACTGAAGTGTTCCATAAAATGGCCGAGGTTCCGAGACCTTTTCGCTCCCGTCTACGTCAACAATCCTCAGTTGACCCCTGTAGAGTAACTGTTCGACTTGAACGCCAAAACAAGTGGCGAGGCCTAAGCAATCGTAGCACAATCTTCCCTCACTAACGACGGCTTCTGTTCAGAGTGGGCAGCTCTCTCTGAGAGTTTTAAACGGCAGCTGAAGAATCTGTTCAATTTATTTTCAGTTACGTCAGAGACAGCAGCGGCGCTGACAGGATTACAGGGCTCTGTCCAAGGTTGTCTGACAGGGTTATAACGCTCTGGCGTCCACACAGACAAATGGGATTGTCTCCTCGTCTTCCTCTGCTACTCCAATCTACCCAAGGCGACCCTGGCATTTTGGGTGCAAAGCTTTTCCAAGAGATGGAACGTTTCCTCCGTGATATTCCACTCTTTCTGTTCCAAGGAGTCAACCCATGCGGGTCTGCTGCACGATACAGCATATGTCAATCATACAGTCCACACCTTCCAATACTGTGCAAAGCTTTTTTACCAAAAACACGGGAGGAGTCCTTCTGGGCACTGTCCACTCTGGTTTCAAAGCGACTTTCGTCTCAGCAACTTAATCCAGTTGCCTTGCCTGCCAGTTCTGGATCAAGTGTCCAGCTTGTGTCAGAGGACTGAGGCCCAATCACAAAAAGTGTATGGGTCCCTAAGGAAATACCAAATGATGGAACAGCACCTCGCTGATAACTTTCCGTCAGCGATTATACCACCGTGGCTGTCCATGATCTCCCACAGCTGTAGTTGGCAGACCCAGAAGATATACTAGATATGACCAAAAGATTAAAAAAAAAAACATTTTTTTTCTTATTTTTTCTTAATATATTGCTTACAACTGAATAGTATTCTATTACCTTTGTGGCAACTTAAGTTAATGAGAAATTTATAATTAAAAGTAAAACTTTTTTTTTTTTTTTTTTTTTTTTTTTTTTTTTTTTTTTATTAAGTGTAGGATCCGTACTTCTCATCGTACCTTAACCACACAATAATTGCAAGTATTATGAGGGCCAAACCCCTTTGATGGGGAGTTAAATGTTAAATAAATTATATTATGTTTGTTGTGTTAGTATGGATTCTGTGATCGTTTTGGCGAAGACTAGTCGTTTGAGCCTTCTGAGTCGTCGGGCAGGTAGTAGGTCTCTAATGCCACATCGAATTTTATCGCCAAATAGACTTAAAATTTTGAATCGAACTGAATTTGGAGCAATACGGAGAAATACCAGACTTTGAGCAATCATAACTTTTGCTATATTCACCCAGCTGATAGCCTTCTCCTCACATCTGCTCCACCATACCGATATTTGAGATACATGCGATAGTCAAGGTATTGATCGGCTACCCCATTGCGACACTGAAGTGTTCCATAAAATGGCCGAGGTTCCGAGACCTTTTCGCTCCCGTCTACGTCAACAATCCTCAGTTGACCCCTGTAGAGTAACTGTTCGACTTGAACGCCAAAACAAGTGGCGAGGCCTAAGCAATCGTAGCACAATCTTCCCTCACTAACGACGGCTTCTGTTCAGAGTGGGCAGCTCTCTCTGAGAGTTTTGAAAACAAGCGGCTATTGGTTAAACGGCAGCTGAAGAATCTGTTCAATTTATTTTCAGTTACGTCAGAGACAGCAGCGGCGCTGACAGGATTACAGGGCTCTGTCCAAGGTTGTCTGACAGGGTTATAACGCTCTGGCGTCCACACAGACAAATGGGATTGTCTCCTCGTCTTCCTCTGCTACTCCAATCTACCCAAGGCGACCCTGGCATTTTGGGTGCAAAGCTTTTCCAAAAGATAGAACGTTTCCTCCGTGATATTCCACTCTTTCTGTTCCAAGGAGTCAACCCATGCGGGTCTGCTGCACGATACAGCATATGTCAATCATACAGTCCACACCTTCCAATACTGTGCAAAGCTTTTTACCAAAAACACGGGAGGAGTCCTTCTGGGCACTGTCCACTCTGGTTTCAAAGCGACTTTCGTCTCAGCAACTTAATCCAGTTGCCTTGCCTGCCAGTTCTGGATCAAGTGTCCAGCTTGTGTCAGAGGACTGAGGCCCAATCACAAAAGTGTATGGGTCCCTAAGGAAATACCAAATGATGGAACAGCACCTCGCTGATAACTTTCCGTCAGCGATTATACCACCGTGGCTGTCCATGATCTCCCACAGCTGTAGTTGGCAGACCCAGAAGATATACTAGATATGACCAAAAGATTAAAAAAAAAACATTTTTTTCTTATTTTTTCTTAATATATTGCTTACAACTGAATAGTATTCTATTACCTTTGTGGCAACTTAAGTTAATGAGAAATTTATAATTAAAAGTAAAACTATTTTTTTTTTTTTTTTTTTTTTTTTTTTTATTAAGTGTAGGATCCGTACTTCTCATCGTACCTTAACCACACAATAATTGCAAGTATTATGAGGGCCAAACCCCTTTGATGGGGAGTTAAATGTTAAATAAGTATATTATGTTTGTTGTATTAGTATGGATTCTGTGATCGTTTTGGCGAAGCCTAGTCGTTTGAGCCTTCTGAGTCGTCGGGCAGGTAGTAGGTCTCTTGCAAGGCGGCTTTGGCGTGCCCTTAGCCTGTTGGTGTATCGGCTGGTGTGTCTGCCAATTTGCTCCTCAACTGTATGTATCTTGAGTAAAACTAAAAAAAAAAAAAAAAAAAAAACTTTAGTAAAACTATGTCTAGATAACCTGTGGTTGGAAATTTACAATTAATTTACATTAGGAATTGGGGTCTAAGATGATTTCTATTCTATCGATGCTCCGGCAATTCACTACGACAAGATCCGTAGTGGGAGGAAAAAAAATATGGTTCCTTTAAAAACTTTTGATGTGCAGTTTTGTCAATTTTTTTTTTTGGTTTTTGGTATAGTTTGAATTTCTAACATTTTTGGATATCAAGACTTTGAAAAATATAAAAAAAATAGAAGATTTTTAATTAATAAAAGTTTGTAAGGTACTAATTTTTGTGAATGGCCTAGTTTTTAAATATTTTTCTAAAATGTTGCTCAAAATTCAGTCCGGTAAAAATTTGAATTTCTCTTTTGATGTTAGAAATCGACTGACAGTAAAATTTCCGATTTAAAAATTTTAGATTTGATGATAAATTTTCAAAATAGGTCTAAAATAGGCGAAATCTGTGGATTGTGGTTGAATATTAATTCGATTTATTTATTCTTTTTTAAATTGAACTAAGCCTACGTCAAAAAATTATACGTGAAAATAACATATAAAGAAAACAAGTGAAAAAACCCTAACAAGCTGAAAAACCACATGAGTTTTTATGATTAAATTCACTTTATTTAGTAACGAGAATGTTTTAGGGTTGTTGGTGGATCGCGAATGTTGAAAACGAGAACGAAAAAACAAAACGGTGCGCTATATTTCGTAGTTGAAGATTAATAATTTTATATGCTATTTTCAAAAATGATACAATCCTAATGTCAAGCGATAGCAAGGCGAAATCGCTTAGAGAGCAAACGAACGAACGCTCGCTCTCCTCGCCCTTGCTGAAACTGTCCATCTCTCCTAACCCAACTGTGCCAGCACCGGCCTCGATAAAAGGCTGCGCTTTAATACAATAGGCAAAGGCGCCAGTTTGTGAATGGGCAGCTTAAAAATTGTTCCACTGCTAGTGCGCACGTCCGCGACGCGCACCGTTCCATCCTGATCTGGGTACACCGCCGATATCAGTCCGACCATCCACTAGTTGTCCACTGGTTGCCACATTTCCCACTTGTCCCGTTCTTGCAGGCCCATTACAAAATATGAGTTAATTGTGTTTGTTTTAGCAAAATTAATTGTATAAATCATGTTTGTGAGTTCTTCTTTAAAGATTTTTAACTTATACTTTATGAAGAACTTTTCATGCAGCCCCCGCTTGAACAAAATGTCTCTGGCAAGCCAGAAATAAGATTTCAGACTCCAGAAAGACTTCCAAACGAAAATCACGCATACATGTAAAGATATGTATACGCACAAGAAGCTATGCATGTATTTGTCTATTGCCTGTCTGGACAGCGAAGTACGCATACACACGAGCTCAAAACAAAGATCAAGGGACATCATCAATGACAGTGGCAAGCAAACGAAACGGGGGTGGATTGCTAACAACATTAATGACAAGAGTGCCAGAAGCGATATGCGGTCTCTATTATGCTTTCTCGCTCATATGTTGTTGTTGCTAACGATCCTGAAAGACATACATTCCTGCGCATTTCATGTGCTCTCGGCAGCTGACCGAATGAGAATAATTGCTGCTAAGCGAAAACGTTCGGTAGCCTTCGGCTCTGCTGAGACACTTCGTAAAGATGCCGAGCCTCTGCTGGGACGCCTCGCAAGAAAATTTTGTGTCAAAAACGATTGTATGAAATGTCCGATCTATGTGTTATATGGTCAGTGGTCTTAGTTTAGTCAAATCGTCTCTTATTTGTGATTTTTCGATTGTGTGAGGTGGTAATGGAGGAATGAGTTGATGGGTTTTTACATTGATTGTATTGCTAATTCGTATTTTTGAATATTAAAGACATGTATAATTTTGAATGAACTGTTCTGGATTACTGAGGCGCCAATTTCAATAGCTGTGAATTGGTATAATCTAGTATGGATGCCGCTCCTAATTAATGATTTAATTTTTTAGATTATTTTTATGAAATATTTTCCTCTATACGGTTTTGATGGTCGAATTACCATATTTTGCCACTATTTAAATTTGTCGATACATGTTAATACGTTAAGTTTTTCTGCGATATAAATGTCTATAACATATGTATCAGCTGTCCGAGGTATTGTGGATTTGGAGTGGATTGTATAGCGCCTATTAGGGGTGCCTGCCTGTCGTATTTCGATTCTTTACATGTTAGACATGTTGTGAATATTGCAATTATTTTTTTTATTATTTTTGGGAAAAAAAAATTTCTTGAAAATTGTTCTTAATTTTTTTTGGCATTATGATGCGCTCTTTTATGTTCCTGTAATATTAGATCGTCTTGTTTCCTTTCTGATTCAACGTCTTCTACTATCTGTTGTGCGAATCGGATTTCATATGAATTCAAGTGTAGAAATTTTGAATATGTCTCATTATTCTTTACAGCAAGAATTGCTCGTTGACCCAACCAAGTGTAAGCTACAAATTGCGTTGGCGGGCCCAGCTGATCTAGCAGCCTGTTAAACTCACACAACAGCTGAGATCTGTTACGAGCAGAGCAGAGTTGTCTCAAAGTTAGGGAAGAGGAAGCGCGTTAGAATAAATACACAAGTAAACTTATATATTTTTGAATTGGAATAAGTATCAACCTGATTGTTATGAAATAAACTTGAATCCTGACAAAAATAAGAGACTTTATCAAGTGTCTCTTTCAGTTCAGAAGTGGGATAAATAATGTGTTTGTTTCTCCACCACTACTAATCAGAGCGAGAATTTTCACACTGGAGCGTTTGCGTAGAGGCTTGCAAAGGGATGTGTTCTCTGAAGTTGGTCTTAGTGACATCGAATTGCAATTTGGATTGGTTCCAAACTACGTGGTAAACGTTTTCGTGGAGTAATCTTTGAATGTGTTCCTGGAGCGCTAAGAGTTGAGCCATTGTGTATCTATATGACGAGCGTCTACATATGTACATATGTATGTGTGTGAGTTTCTGTGTGAATTTAAAAACATATTGCAATAAGAAACTATAAGCACGATAGAAACAGACAAAACGAGATAACCGGAAAAATGCAGAATATATCTGAATTGAAAATGGACCAATTGAAGTTTTTTTGAGAGAGAGAGCTAGCAACAGCCGGTACTCGCAGTGAGTTAATATTGAGGCTACAAGAACATGAAGGGAGTAACAAAATTGAAATGACGCATACAAGTGACCATGGTGACGTCACAATTCAGCAGTTGCAAAATGAGATGATGCACATTAGAGAGTTAATGGCGCAAATTATCACCCATCAGCGTGACACTTTAGTTGTTACGGCTAATGCACAACCGCAATCCAATGATAATGTAGAGAACTTTTCAAGCATGAATAATCAAGTTAATAAAAGGAATTGCAACACCAGACAAACATCTGTCAAAGAGATCGCTAGCACATTACCAGAATTTGATCCGAATGATGCTAATTAATGGGATGAAAAATTCCAATAAAAATTCCAGTCAATACGCGACTCAAAGGCTCAGCAAAACTTTGGTTTGATTCATCACCAAATCTGCACGTTACATGGATTGAGTTTGCAAATGCTATCAGAGTCGAATTTGAAACAACGCCAGATGAAGCAGAAATTCATTATGCGATGGCCAAAGCAATTAGAAGATCGAAGGAAACCGTGGAGGAGTATTGTTTTCGCATGTCAGCATTGGGGATACGATTTAAATTAAGCGAATCAGCAGTCATAAGGAACACTAGAGCCGAATTACAGCATCGTGAGCTACAGCATAGCATCGCCGCTATTAATTTTACAACAATGAAACAGATGAGAGATTCTGCAGAAGCATTTTTCGTTAATAGAAGTGGACTACAACCAGCAAGGCAAGATCCAGTCAGACGCAACAATATTGAGCTTAAGCAGGAATGAGATGACAAGTCAGTAAAACTAAATGACCGCAGAAATGTTATAATTGTGGAGAGCACGGTCATTATGCAAATGAGTGTCCAGCACGGCAAAGAAAAAGTGAGCCCGTTACTAAGACTATTAAACAGAGCGACTCAAATATACGACGACTTGGAGCAAGGAACAGAGAGATTTTCGTACAATCACAACCCTATCAAGCATTCATTGATACAGGAAGTCAAGCAAGTAAGTAAGTACACAGCTTTTACAACAAAAGAAGGATTATATGAATTTAAGCGCATGCAATTTGGACTTAAGAACGCATAAGCTATCTTCAATCGACGCAATGCAGAAATTCAGAGACGGGTCCAGAAAGGAGATATGCTACATTATATGGACTACATTTTAATTGGTAGCCACATATTTAGTGAGATGATTGGAAAGTTAAAACGCATTTTGCAAGTGTTACGAGAATGCGGATTGACCCTCAACATAAAGAAATGTGAGTTTTACAAGAAGTCAATATCATTTCTGGGACAACAAATACATTCAGAAGGAATAAGTCCAGGAGAACTCAAAACTAATGCCATTGCATCATATTCAAAGCCTATCAACATTACAGAAATAAGAAAATTTTTGGGCCTGAGTGGCTTTTTTTAGAAAAATTGTTGCCGGATGCGCCATAATTTCCGGAGCCCTTGCGTATTCTGCCAGCCATTTATATGGGAATCAGCACAAGATGAAGCATTTGCACTTTTAAAACAAAGCCTATCATCGAAACCTGTATTCGCAAGTTATCGTGTAGACGCTGCACATGAAGTACATACAGACGCAAGTTCAATTGGCCTAGCCAGTGTGCTATTGCAGATGGAGTCTGGACAATTGAAGCCAATTGCATATTTTAGTCGAGTGACAACCAATACCCAGAGCAACTTTCACAGCTATGAAATTGAAGCGTTAGCAGTGGTTGAATCGTTGGAGAGATTCAAGTATTACGTTTGTGGTCAGAAGATTAGAGTGATTACGGATTGCAATGCTTTAAGAACATTAATGGAGAAGCGAGAGGTACATGTAGATGCACTTAGTCGTACTCCGATTGAGCTAGCTAAGGAAATGGAAACGGCTAGTTTGAAGATTTCTAAATTAATCATAGATGAAGCAGATTGGATATTTACTATACAGCTACAAGATGAGAATATAAAAGCCATCGTTGCAGATATGAAGAAGCTGAAGATAATGGAAAACGAAGAGTATGTCATAGAACAAGGACGACTGTATCGTAAGTGTGGAGAGAAACTTCTTTGGGTAGTGCCGAATCAACTCCGCTACCAAGTTCTTAACGAATGCCATTATAAAGCAGGTCACATGAGTGTCGAGAAAACGATAAGTCGCATTACAAAGTTGTTTTGGTTTCCCCGCATCAGAAACTTTGTCAAGAGCTACATAAAATCATGTGTTGGCTGCGCATTTTACAAAAGACCTGGTGGACGTCAAGAAGGAGAATACCATAATTATGAAATGAAACCTATACCGTTTTCTACAATTCACGTTGATCATTTAGGACCATTCCCAAAAAGATCGAAGCGGAATGAACACATCTTTGCCATTATAGACGCTTTCACCAAATTTGCTATCATTCGCCCAGTAAAAAGCACCGCAGCTAAACACATCATAGATATTTCGAATGAAGTAACCAGCTACGTTGGAATGCCCATGCGCATAATATCGGATAGAGGAACCGCCTTTACATCAAAAGAGTATTCCCGCTTTTGCAGCATAAAAAGAGTATTGAATGCTGTCCGTACACCGATAGCAAATGGACAAGTTGAACGGACTATCCCCACCATATTGTCAACGCTATTGCCAATGATAGAGAATGAGAAGAGATGGAATGAAAAGCTTCGACCGATCCAATGGAGCTTAAATACGATGCCCAATAAAACTCTTAACATTTATCCATCAGTTATTATATGGATGAGCCACGAGATGTTTTGCAGAACACTTTAGTTAATATTTTGCAGGATAAACAAGCAGACTTGATGACAAATGACGAACTACAGCAGCTCCGTGATACAGCTGCCAAAAGAATTAACGACCAACGAGCAGAAGCCAAGAAGAGGTATGATGGAAAACATGCCAAGCCCACTGTCTACGATCCTGGAGACTTAGTATTGGTTGAGAATGAACCATGTAGCACAGGAATATCAAGGAAACTGGAACCAAGATATAAAGGTCCCTTCCTGATCAACGAAGTTTTGCCACATGATCGATATCTGGTGGAAGATATCCCGAACGCACAGCGCACACAACGCCACTACAAGTCAGTTTATGCATCCGACAAAATGAAACCATGGTGCAAAATACCACCCGATGAACCAGAGGACGACAATAGCGAAAATGATGACGGCCCAGAAGAGTCTTGCGAGAATGCATCGAAGTCAGGAGAAGCCGAATGTAAGCGACAAATTGCATTGGCGGGTCCAGCTGATCTTGCAGGCTGTTAAACTCAGACAACAGCTGTAATGAGGATATTAATTACTTAACAGAGATCTGTTACGAGCAGAGCTGAGTTGTCGAAAAGGAGGGAAGAAGAAGCGTTAGAATAGATGCACAAGTAAACAAGTAATTGAATTGGAATAAATATCAACCTGATTGTTTTTAAAATAAAACCTGAATCCTGACAAAAAGAAGAGACTTTATTTAGTGTCTCTTTCACAGCTAACAATTGTTTGGAAAATTGTGCAGCACTTTGATCATTTTGAAGTTGAACCCTAATATTAGTGGTTAAGGATAATGCTTTTAAGTTATTTTATAAAGCCATCAGGCAAGCATTCAATTCATCTGCAATAATTAATGTGTGAATATTGTACCTGTAATTGGATCGACCATTTTCAACGTGATGTTGTATCCGTCTTGCCCTTGCCAATAAATTATTGGATATTGTAAAGCATCGTATCGATATTGCTTCTTCGTTGAACGACAATGTCTCACGATTTAGTTTGATCTCCAACAATAATTGCACATGTTCACCTGTTGGGATACAATCCACTCTTATGACAAATTTGTGCGTATCCGGTGGCATTCGTCCCAATGCTGTTTTGAACATATTACCCACAGCATTATTAGCGTGAAAAAATGCTTGTAGCTGTTTAATAATTCGTCTCTTTAACTGTTGTGTTCCCTGTATATTGCACTGCACATTCAGCCATCGACGAAATGAAATATAATTGCAGAAATTTATGCGGTTCAGCTGGTATTGGAACCATTGAACCATGCATTTGTCCTTGTATCTTTAATTGCAAACAATCTTTTGTTGAATAATACATTGTAATTTCTATTCGTGTAATTATGTAATGTGTGGTGTATATGTAGTTGTTATGTAATTTATTGTATTTATTCACTTGGTGTGTGTGATTGGTTATGTGTCTTGTATCTTTTACCTTGCAAGTCGGCATGAAGCCGCCTTCTCGAATGATATTAGCTCCAAAAGAAGCCATACGAACGCAGATATTATATTCAAGGATATGTTGAAGAAAATGGCTGAAATCGTTTGAGTGGCTCTGGTGGTGTAAGTAATGGATCAAGTTTGACTTTTCCATTTGCGTAGCACAACCCAGCCGTTTCTCTTTTAAACTTTAATGCATTGCAATATCGGCACATAGTCGTCATTGGTATAATATCTAAATGTTCATCATCAATGTAGTTCGCAGTGGGATCATATTGGAATGCCAAACGATTGTATAATGCCAATGATCTTCGTGTGCTCACGCGTTGTCTCAATCAGGCATTTTCACTTATTCTATTTTGTCTTTCTTCTCTTAAGTTCTGTGAATACACTTGTTGTTGGCTTGCATGTCTTGTTCGGCGGCCGATGTTCGCACATCGACTTAAGGTATTTTGGACCTTGGACGGAGTGCTGAATCTAACCTCAAATGGAAGATCCACATAATTTACACAGTTCAACTTACCACTTTAAAGACAAATGCCTGCTGTTGGAATTGAATGAAAATTTGCATAATTGGTTTGATTTGAGGGGTTCCAATTAAAATGTGAGGAAACGCATAACTTATTTTTTTTGACTTTTTTCACAATTTCAAAGTGAACACAATACAGGTTTGTTACATGAAATTAACTAAGCAGAGAACAATTAGTAGCTGTCAAATAATGTATCACGCACCGGCGCCATCTAGATGACATTTTTTTTGTAGTACATGCTATGTATCAGAGTATATAAAATGATTTTCCGCCTTAATGTTGAAATTATAGGCCGGCGAACACCACTGGTAGCCAGGGTAGGTTTCTGTGAAATACTTGCTTAAACAACAATAAAGTCTTTGTTTCAGTGCTATCTTGTTCTTGCATCTCAAAGAGTGTATGCTGCAATTCGCGGTGGACAACAAAGAAAAGTTTTTAGAGGCAAAACCATATTATTTTCCGCCAATATCAGCCGCGATTTATCATTACCAGAAAAATCACACCAGTCACTTCTATATCACTGGTCTTGTCAAGCTGTATTAATTGAGATGCATAAGAAATGCAAGGATTTTATGGGCAGAGGCAAGTAAAACAAATATTTTGCACAAATATTATACATTTGTTTATAGGGAAACGTATTCATATCCCTGCTTTTAGCCAACCTAATGAGCAATCATTACGAATAACATTGCATGTACGATCTAAGTTTGACCACCTTCGTACAGCAGTTGCAATTCAAAATGTGGTTTTTTTATCTTCACCCCGTCGTTATTTAGATGCAAATATTATTTGTGTGTCCAACTGTATTGCGAATAAATTTTCAGATCTGGACTCGATCCATTTAAAAGGCCAATGTCCAAGATGTCATTCAAAAAAAATATTAATATGGACATGGACAGATGAAAGTAATATTATAGGATCGTCAAAAAGATTAATTTACGATACTAAGAAAGTTTTGCGAAGAAGTGTTATATACTTAAACATAGAAGCCTCCCATAAACTAAAACCAAATATTATCTATCATGGAAGTACTAGTATAATTTTGAATAAAAATAAGGGTCCTGTTGATACATTTTGTAACATCAAACCTCTAGACGGTGATAGCCTTAATACAAAGTTTTTTATTCGTTGCGAAACAGATCAGGCACGCCATAAGCCTTTGCAATACTGCGTTGGTATCAACGGATTTCTAATAGAAGAATGTAAAACTGATGAATTGTTAGTCGTAAGATTGCCTCCAACATCATATATTAATATAAGGGTATGTATTCTCAAATGTTTAGTAAACCAAACCATTTTAAAAATAATATACTGTTTTTGTATTGTAAGTTAAGATAAGAATACCAACATTTCTCCGTATCTTTCCCATTTTTGCTCACTTGATCATTTCAATAAAATCTGTGATTCCAGCATCGTTACATTCGCGACTGGTCTAATTTATATTCAAAAAAGTGTGTACAAAATGTGAACATTTAATGAGCCCGTCCTGAATTCTTTTGATAACTGTATATTTATATGTTACTTATATTTGAACATGGTGCATCTCATTAATTCGCGTAACTGAAGGTTATATAACCGTCTTCACGGTGTTGTGCATCTTCGCCACACACACATACGCACATAAACCACGCATATACATACAAACATACGCGCTTTCGAAAAGTTCCAATAGTGCCTATTTGAAATTAAGGTACACTTGAAACAGAACTATAAAGCGCACAGCCGTTATGTCAAGTTCGTGGTCACGCGTTAATCGTCCTATTTCGCACTCGTTATCTACACAGTTTCGGAAAGAAAAAGGTGAAGATGGCACAAACAGCTGTGTGGAGCCTGCCAATCAGTTAAAGGCAATGAATTGGCTGTTGTACAAAGTAGACGTGTCTAATTTTGCTCTTCGTAAATCACTTAAATTCCGTATCTCTTATTGTAGTTTAATACTTTTAAAGGTACCAAATTAAACAATATTATTGTGTAGTGCGTATTTCTGGTGCTAGTGTCAAACTAAGTGTGTTTGGTTTTATAAAAATTGCTTTTTATTTGTAATTATATTCACAAACAGTGCGCGTCGCTAACAGCTGTGTTTTTTTCTATTTCGCTTATTCTCGCTTTTCGTCACTCTTTCTAACTGGTGCTCTCTCACTGCATGCTTATCTATATAGCTTGCGCTCTTTATCGCCCGCTCTTACAATAACTGTATTCTTATTGTCTCTCTTGCTCTGTTTGCATTGTGTTATTGCTGTTTGTTTTTCTACAGCACTCGACACAAGGTTAGTTACACTTCAATTGATATCTCTCTTATCATTTTTCTCCATTTTCTCTTTTTTGCTTTCTTATTTTCTCCTTACATCATGACTTCGTGCTGCATCAAAGTCTGTAAGGGAATGTCCGATCCTAAGGCAGAGTTTATAAGCTGCTGGCTGTGTGACAACCTAGCGCATGTTAAATGTGCAGGTTTCACAGTGCGTGTAAAAGATTACATCGCCAATAAGACCGGCCTTAAATGGTGTTGCGAAGCTTGCCGTGATACGGAGATTAGTATGCAATCATTTGCAATGCATACGCGCAATAACTTCTTTGCGTTGAAAAAAGCTTTGACCTTCTTCATAAGGATTTCCAGGCAATGGAATTTAAGTTTAACAATTTTAAAATTTTTACTGAGGCGCCTCCGGAGGTAATTATCACTCCGGTTTTGAATAATGATAATATCTCGGTAACAATTCCTTCTGCAGCTACTTCAAACCCGCGTAGCTCTAAACCTAATAGAGCCAAAAAAGATAGGCCTTCAAATGATATGCCTCTTGTGTCATCTGAGGTCAATCATCTTCGGGTGTTTAATTCTCCCAAGCATCCCGCGCCTCCAAATGCTCTTCCTTGCGTAGTGGAGACTGCTAGACCTCTGAAGTCTATACCTAATAGACGCCAATTTTTTATTTCTCGCCTGGCATCTGACACTTCAACTGAAGATGTTAAGGCGTACATTTTAAAGAAGCTTAATAATAATTGTCCCAACATGTCCGTTGAGAAATTTAAATTTAAGCATCACAGAGAAATTTCCTCCTTTAAAATATCTGTCCCCACAAGTGTATTTAGTACTATTTGTACTAATGCTTTTTGGTTGGAGGATATGGTTGTAAAGGAGTACAGTCCGCAAAAGAGACATAAGTCTTCTGTTCCCCCCTTCTCTTCCTACTAATGTTCCATCAAAAAACTAATAAATTCTTCAATTCTATTAGCTTATCAGAATGTTAGAGGTCTTAAGTCAAAACTTTCTAACCTTTATGTAGATAGTTTTTCTTTCGAACATAACATTTTGGCATTTACTGAGACCTGGCTTAAACCTGATATTCTTGATGCATCTATACTTTCACCTCTTTATGTTATTTATAGATGTGATAGAATGGATAGAAAAGGTGGTGGTGTCCTTATTGCGATAAAATCTAATCTTACATCGCAATTAGTAAATAACTCCCCCACTAATATAGAAATTGTATGTGTGAAAGTGCGAATTCATAACATTAACTTATATATTTCCTGCTCTTATATTCCTCCCCAGTCTGATTTATCTGTATACCTAGCTCACTTAACGGTAATTCAATCTTTGTCCAGCATGCTTTTGGATAAAGACTGTTTGGTAGTTGTTGGTAACTTTAACTTGCCCGATGTTATTTGGTCGGATAACAACGACTTAATGACTTCTAACGAGTTTCTGTCGGGACTTCTTGAACTAAATCTATCTCAGGTCAACTCAATTCGAAATTGCAGGAACCGAATACTTGATCTTGTCTTTGTATCAGATCAGGTATGCGATACTGTTGTACGAATTGATCCTTTAGTTTCACCTGAAGATGCGTTCCATCCCACTTTAGAGCTCGCTATTTTGCTGTCACCATCCGGGCAGCAAAATAAACCACTTCCAATCACTAAACACTACTGCTTTAGTAAAGTAAACTTTAGTGATCTCAATATATTATTTAATAACTACGACTGGTCGGAATTGTACTCTTCTAATAATTTAGAAGGTGCGATTGACATTTTTTATAGAGCTATTAACTCTATTTTTGAAATACATGTTCCTAGAGTGTATCATTCTAAGTCTACAAAACTTCCTTGGTTCTCTTGGGAACTTTGTAGACTTAAAATTTGAAATCTAAACTTTACAAAAAGTTTAAATTATCTGATAGGCTTACTGATTTTTCAAGGTATGTTAGCGCTAAGTCTGGCTTTGATACTTCGAACCACCGTTGCTATAGTGCATACTTAACTCGCTGTAGATTACAATTTGCTAAAGACCCTAAGCAGTTTTACAACTTCGTAAATCTAAAGCGGCGAACTGCTACATATCCCTCTTCCTTAACTCTTAACGAGAAAACAGCTAGTACCGATCAAAATATTTCGGACTTATTTGCAGATTTTTTCCAGGATACTTATTCGTCTAAGACTTACGATTCTAAGTGTCCTTATCCTTATACAATTTATCCATCTAACTCTGTTTTCGGTCCGCAGATTACGGAAAGTTCGTTAGGTTGTGAGCTGAGTTTGGTCAAGCCATCTTTTCTCCTGGGCCTGATGGGGTGCCTGGCTGTGTTCTCAGATACTGTGCTAATTCGCTCTGTAAGCCAATTCTTAAACTTTTTGTTTGTCCGTTTCGACCGGATTATTTCCTAAGTTATGGAAAGAATCTTATATTATTCCCTTACACAAAAAAGGCTCTAAATCTGACGTCATGAACTATAGAGCTATTTCTAAGTTGTCTGCTATTCCTAAATTATTCGAGAAAATCATTACTTCTCAACTGCAACACTTATGTAGCTCAATCATCTCACCAACCCAGCATGGCTTTGTGAGATCCAAATCTACTACCACAAACTTATTGGAACTCTCCTCTATTATCATTACTGGGTTTCATAGCTCGATGCAAACGGACATCATCTACACTAAGTTCAGTAAAGCATTTAATTCTGTAAGCCATACTCTCCTAATGCACAAGTTATCGCTTCTTGGTTTTCCTCATACTCTTATGAACTGGATTTCCAATTATCTTAAAAATAGAACTCAGAGAGTAATGTTCAATTCTGCCCTCTCGAAGCACATCTTTGTTTATTCAGGAGTGCCCCAAGGTAGCCACCTCGGACCATTGCTTTTCAATTTATTTATTAATGACCTTCCGTCTATTATTAAGAATAGTGCTGTTTTGATGTATGCAGATGATGTTAAATTATGCCTCTCTTATAAGGATCCTATTTCTGCTTCTTTGTTGCAAGCTGATCTTAACATTTTCAATTCATGGTGTAAAACCAATCTTATTGCCCTCAATTGCTCAAAGTGCAAAGCCATGACTTTTTGCAGAACACAACCTGTGCATGTTCAATACTTGTTAGACGGCCATCTTCGCGAGAATATATCTCAAATTAATGACCTAGGCATCTTACTTGATCGTAAACTCTCTTTCAACGATCACATTGAGTTCATGGTAAATAAAGCCATGAAGGTCTTAGGTTTCATTAAGCGTTGGTCTAAGGAATTCAATGACCCTTATACGACTAAACAGCTTTATGTCTCTCTGGTACGTCCCATCCTCGAGTATGGGTCCTGTTTGTGGTCTCCACAGTATCAGATTTATAAAGACAAAATCGAATCGGTGCAAAAGAAGTTTCTAATTTTCGCACTAAGAAACTTAAACTGGTCACCACAACTTAACCTTCCGCCATATCCTTGTAGATTACTATTAATTAATCTTCCTTCCCTTTCACACCGTCGCACTATGCTGGGTGTTACTTTCATTCTTAAACTTATCAATGGTGATATTGACTCTCCTTTCTTACTTAACAAATTAAACTTTTCACTTCCTATTAGATCAACCCGTTTCTACTCCTTATTAACAATTAGCACTTGCCATACTAATTACCTAATGCATGAACCTTTTAGAGTACTTTGTTCTGAGTTTAACAGACTTTACGGGGTTATTAGATTAGAGTCTTCTATTTCCACCAATAAAGCCTTAATCTTAGAACATTTACGCACACATTAATCAATTAATCTCTGGTGGTGGTCATTGAATTGATTGGGTTTTCCTGGGTTTCCCCAATCCTAGCAACAAATGTTGAATCAATTTACATTTACTCACCCCTGAACTATTTATTTATTATTTTTATTTCATATTTTCCTTTAATTTAATTCAAATTTTATATTTTAAATATTTAATATATATAACTTAATCATTTTTCAATTTAATTTTAATTTTACATTTAATTTTAAATTTCTGTCGACTGTGTATAGTTGATATTAAATAAAAATAAAATAAAAAAAAAAAAATAAATTTTGCGACTCTGAGATCTCCCCCGCTTTGACGAAACCTGGCTGATAGCGCTCAGACCAGTCTGGAGCGAGTCAATTTGCTGGAATTAAGCTCAGATGCCAGATGCCACTGGGCCTGTCAAATCGCTAAACGCTAAACACAATTCCTACATACGTGCGCTGCGCTCCATGACAAGCAGCGATCAAATGGCAGATGGATTTTCAGTACATCTCGTCGCATGAAAGTTTGTCACTCAAGCGCAATAAATGGAGGAGATCTATCTAAGCAAATCATTGTTAAATTGGAATGATATGGCTTCCTTCTTAGTGAACAGGTGTCGAATGTTGGAGAACATGAAGTATCCAGTATTCGAAAATATATTCTGCAGGAAAGGATATAGGCGGTAAGCACTTCTGGTACTCCATCCACTATGTGTAGAAAGTGCACTGCACCAGATCGTCTTTGGCAATATGCCCTGCCATCCTCACGTTATCTCCAGCACACTGGGACAAGGAAGCAGGCAAGTTGGAGCTCTGCTCTAATTGCATATCTTCTGCCCTTGCTGAATCTACTTTTCATGCCCGAGTATTGACACGCGTCGAATATGTGCTGCTATTATATACATCAAGTCCATATACATACGTGTCATGCATGTTGGTCTAAATGTTTCAATAAAGTTGAATTCAATATTTCCAAATAATGATACAAGCGCGACTGTGTCGATTGACTTTGCTATATTGAATGGATTAACTTTTTGTTAGAATTCCGTTCTCTTAAATATATATGCTTACGTACTATGATAAGAGAGAGCGAGTATGTCACATGGGCATACATGCTGAGAGAGTCATATGAGTACATATGTGTTTGGCACTAGCGGTCAGAGTGGGAATGCGTCTGAATATTTTTCTTTGTATTATATTTGTCTTATTCAAATATAACAAAAATTTTTTTTTTAAAATCGTAACTGTATTTTATTTAATTATTATATTTTATTTATTTATTTGTTGGTTTTGAATTATGAATTAGAAATCTTTATTCTATTTTTATAAACTGTTTGTTTTTTATTTCTATTATCTGAGATTACTATATTATCTCTTTCTTCTATACTTTCTACTTTATAGGGCCCTGTGTATTGATACTCTAACTTATGTCATACTTCGTTTTTTTGTAATAAGACTTTATTTCCTACTGATATATCTACGTTTATTACCTTTTTATCATATAATTCCTTATTATTTCTCTTATTTTCTTCTAACATAATTCTAATTCTTTTATATGTTATTTCTAATCTATATTTACTTTCCTTAGCATTATCATCTCTATTATATAAAGGTTGTCTGTGCTATTAAAATGTTTTGGTAAATTGTTTGTTTTACCAAAAACAAGTTCATATGGGCAATCGTCATGTGCCATAGATGGGGTTGTGTTGAAACCGTAAACGAAATATTGGATCCATACGTCCCAATCAGTTTTATCAACCGATACATATGAACGTATGTATTCATTAAAAGTTCTGTGACTTCTTTCGACTGTTCCAACTGTCTGGTGGTGCTGTGCAGTTGATGTTATGTTATTTATTTGTAAATACTTGCACAAATCATTTATTATAGAGTTATTGTATTCTGTTCCCATGTCCGTAATGAACGTCTTCATTGGACAGTACTTTAAAATAAAATTCTTTCTTTTATTGATTCTATTTGAGTCACCGGGTGGAGTAGCGCTACTCTCAATGAAATTAATATTTTAGTGAAATTATCAAGTATATCACTGTGCCACTTTGAGTTGGCTGATTTTATTTATACCGGCTTGCGTTTCAAGCCTTTGGAAAAACTTACCTAAATCAAGAGTTCCATTGGTATATATATGGGATGGTTAGTTGACAAGTCAATTAAGTCCCAAATATTTAATGAAATTATAAATCGATAGTTTAAACATTAAATTTATTATTTAATGATATGTTGTAATAAATGTTCATTTAGATATTTGATCAATTTGTGCAAGCGTCGTTTTGCACCGTCGTTGAGTTCGGGTCGTTTCCCTTGTCCGTCTGACTCGGCGTCTTAATTTGAATATCCCTCTTTTCAATCGATACATAATTATTTTACTTTAAACCTAAGTTGTCAGCTGATGTGGGTGTGATAAAATGTGCTGACAGTCCCAATCCCACAACTCGGCCATCCTTCTATACATTCGTCCCGAATGTCTCGTCGTCTATGTCGTCTTCTGGAACCCATGGCTTCATGTATTCGGCGCATGTAAATCTAGGACCATCTGTATATATATGATCTTTGACAACATCATAGGTGTCTTTCATCTTGTCTCTGGTTACTCGGTAGGAGCCTAAATATTTGGGCTTTGACCTCCTCCTAGCTTGAGACCTCCTCCTAGCTGTGTTCGCTTAATTGCCACAAGATCACCAACTTTGTATGTATTGGCAGGGCGTCGTCGTTGGTTGTATGTTGTTTAGTTTTCTTCTTGGATGTTTGCGATTTGTTGCTTCGCTCTATTTCGTAATTCTTCTCTGCCCTCGTCGTAAATTCGTATGACTTCTTCGTCAATGAAGTTTTTGATATTGAGATCGGTCTGAGTACGCATCGTTGTACCCACCATTAATTCAAAAGGTGTCATCTTTATACTTTGACTGTATGTTGAGTTGATAGTTTGCTGCTGCTCATACAGGTAATCATCGCCATCATCCTCGTCCAGCTCACGCCACAAATGCTGATTATGATCCTTTTTCTCCTCCGCATCGTCGAATTCATTTTTTTCTTTTTGATCATTGCCATCTCTATGCAAATCCTTTTCGGACGTAAGTAACAATGCTTCTTCGTGTAGCTCTCCAATGTTTCGTCTGCTATTTTGGGCAATTAATGATTGCACAATTCACAATAAAATGCTTGCACGGTCTTGATAAACTCATGCCCGATGAAACCACGTATGCGAGTCTCTTTATCGATGCTCTTCAAAGTAACCTCCGCCTCCAACACCATGACATCCACATCGGCATCAACGATGTCATCATCAATTTCACCAACCGAGTCCACGGTCATGAATTTATTAAAGTCGATCTCACGTTCCTCAACGCTGTCCTCTGATCCAGACCCATCGTTGCGTGCTTTAGAGTTTTCAGTTTTGTAGTTTTGAATGAGCTCACAAATCTTAGCTTTAGCTTTTGCACTCGCCATCGTTTTAATGTTAAATCTTCACCAAGAATCACGTCAATGTCCATTAAATCCCAAGCCCCAATGCTGAGCACATGGCATACCCCTCTAAGGCGCTAATTGCGACATACTCAGATGACATCGCCATCATCTACAATTCAAGCAATCATATTGAAGCAGCTAGAGGCCTTCAGAGATACCTAAACAGCATTTCGGCCTGGTGCAACTTGGATGGAACTTGAGAGTGAACCCAACTAAAACTACTAATCCTTTTTTCACTCTCAAAACGCTAATACCAACAACTCCGGAAATCCAGCTTGAAGGAGTCACCCTCGAACAGCCGACGCAAGCCAAATACCTTGGCATTGCCCTAGACAAACGGCTTACCTTTGGGCCACACCTCAAAGCTGCTGTGCAAAAGTGCAACCACAGATTGCAACAAGTACGGTGGCTTATGAGCAAAAATAGCGCACTGCCTATGAGGTGTAAAAGAGCCGTGTATGTACACTGCATCGTGCCAATATGGCTGTATGGAGTCCAAATCTGGGGTATTGCACCAAAGACAAACCACAAAAGGATACAAGTCCTGCAGAAACGGGTACTAAGGCAAATTACCAACTGTCCGTGGTACGTGCGAGGCTCAACACTGCACAGGGACCTCAATATACATACAGTCGAGGAGCAAATTGGCAGACACACCAGCCGCTACACCAACAGGCTAAGGGCACACCAGCCGCTATACCAACAGGCTAAGGGCACACCAAAGCCGCCCTACTACCTGCCCGACGACTCAGAAGGCTCAAACGACTAGGCTTCGCCAAAACGATCACAGAATCCATACTAACACAACAAACATAATATAATTTAATTAACATTTAACTCCCCATCAAACTGCAAATGGGGATTGGTCCTCATAATACTTGTAACTATTGTGTGGTTAAGGTACGATGAGAAGTACGGATCCTAAACTTAATAAATAAAAAAAAAATTAAATTGTTTGACACCACCAGAAATTTCGATTTAAACTCATGCACATCTATTTGAAATATATATTCAATAACTCCTTTTGGTTTTTCTTTATACTGCGTACCGAATCCTATTAGCGAAACATTAACAGCATTTAAAATTGGTCAGTCAAGATTCTTGAACAAGTCTTCTTTCACAGTATTATATCGGTGTCAATCCAGTGTCAATCAAAGCTACGTAACGTTGTTTGTTAAAAATTACGTCCTTGCACATCGAATTGTGATAAACTTCATGACACAGTTAAAACACACAATTCCTTTATTTTGTTGAGACAAATCGTTATTCCGTTTGACATTAGTATTGTTTATTAAGTATGTAGATTTAGACCGAATCTTTTCGTAACACTTTAATTTATCTTTAAATTCCTTTAAACTTTTGCATTATACAATATCGCTTTATTAATATTTAAATCGTTTATACCGTCAATTACGTATTGCATCAAAGCAGTGTTGTCTATGTTGCCACGTGAGGCTATCTCTTTCATCGCTAGCATGTCGAGACAAAATTGTCTTGTCCACCAACTAGTGCAAACATACTCGCAAACATCATTTGGTGGCAAATTTTGAGCAGTGATCATGGCAATGGAAGACGACAGCGCCACTGTAATTGCAATTTTGGTAATTAATTTTTGCTTCAAAAATATATAAATAATATATATATATACTCTTGCATAAATTGCATTTTTAGCAGCGCTCGCTAGCACGTGTTTTCACTTCAAATGCTTGGTTCAAGTGATGTTCGTGCCAGCGTTGCCATCCATTGTCGAGCATGTTGTTGCGAACACAAGCAAGATAGAATCATTTCTATTTCGTTCGAGCGGATCGACCAACACGAACTTTTGTACGCGAGCACTACCACTAACGATGAAAATTGCGTCGAGCACAACATGCTCAGCCAACATGTTCGACTGTGGATGGGCCACTTTATTCGCCGTTGTAAAACCTATTTCGCTATCTACAAACTGCACATCATAGGGTCGTGATGTGATCGTCATCATCATTCGGCGTCTGCCTCGCTGTCGCCAGTATTGTCGTCTGCGTCTAGTTCCACTTCATCACCTCCCTGATCAACAAGCAGCGTATGTTTCGTCTGATTGTGAAACAAATATTCAGCTAGATCGTCTTTTTAATGTTGCAATCCTAATACATTGCAAATAACTGCCAAATCACCATTTGTTAAATTCTGTTTTACATAATCCAGTTTCAACTTAAATTCATGTAATTGTAAATCCTTCATTGTTAAATGTAAATCCTTCAAAAATGCGTAGCCTTTTGCGATTATCACGATATGAATTTATGTAAAAGCGTAACATTACATTTTTTCTCTTGTCGCAGGGCAACGCGTATTTTATCGAAGTCCGCAATTCTCGACATTTTTATTAAACACTCTTCTTAATACGTCTTAGAAATCAATAAAAAAAAAAAATTTTTATTTTTCACTATCAATTCTCACGGTTGAGCGCCCAGATTTATGGGATGGTTAGTTGACAAGTCCCAAATATGTAATGAAATTATAAAAGGATTGTTTTAATAGTAAATTTATTATTTAATGATTTCGTTTAAATATTCATTTATATATTTGATTAATTTGTGCAAGCGTCGATTTGCACCGTCGCTGAGTTCGCGTCGTTTCCTTTGTCCGTCTGACTCGGCGTCTTAATTTGAACTGCCCTCTTTTCAATCGATACATAATTATTTGACTCTAAATCTAAGTTGTCAGCTCTGCGATCAGCTAATGTGGGTGTGATAAAGTGTGATGCCAGTCCCAATCCCACATATAAATCGCTAACATCATATCTTGCAGTAATTTTCTTACCATGTTTAAAAAAAACAGCATATTTTTTACATGCAAGGTCATTACTTTAAGTATTTCGTCATTGTTAATGACTTAATGGCTTTGAAACTTTTTCTATAGATTGCCTTGGCAATTCTATTTTTTTTCCTGCGCATGAATTTTGTCTTCTTTGATATCTTGTAGTGACTTTCTTTACTGAACCATTTACTTGCTGCAGCTGTTGAATGGTTATTCTTGATAACGCATCCGCTACAAAATTGTCTTTGCCCTTCAGGTATTCGACTGTAAAATTATACTACTATTACGGTTTTAACACTTTCGTGACTAGTTTTACTAATCATTGTGTTAACGGCTTCTATAGTGCTGAGCATGTCAGCATTTTCAGATGGTATGCCTTGGTCAATATAAGTAGCTTCAAGATGCTGTCGCAGATTTTCTAGCTCAGTTGTGAACTGAGTGGCTGTTTTGCCTTTTTACGTTAAAGTGTCCATTTTTTCGTTTATGTTGGCGGGTGTTTCACCGACAACTTCGGCTTTTAATTTGGCAATAATTCCACCTATTGTGGTTTCATTTTTTATTCTATTGATAGTTGTGCCTGTAATTTTTCATTTAATCATATCTATGGCAATTTTCTCATAATTTCCCTTTGTTAGGTTGAGAAGCTTTAATGCCGTTAAAAATTTTTGTTTTTGTTAGATTTGTTAAGTCTTCTTCATTTAATTGAATATCCTCAGCCTGAACTTCAAGGTTTTCATCTAGTTCCAACTTTACAGGAGTATTCAAGATACAAGGTAAAATTAAATTTAAACTACGCTTGTCTTTAACTGGTTGGATATTATTTCTTAGTCTTATTAGGAGCCTTGACGTTTCTGACCAATGTTCACTGGTTAATACGTCTTTATGTTGATATATCAATAATCGAGCTTTGTTAAAGCTGTCGATTAATGCGTTTGTCGGTTTTATATGCTCTTTCAAATCTCGTTTTTATATTTGGATCCGCTCAGAAAGTTCTGACCATTCCATAATAATTACCAACCATAGTTTATCTAGTCATAGTTTTACTTTGAATTATAAATTTCTCATTAGCTTAAGTTGCCACGAAGGTAATAGAATACTATTCAGCTTTAAGCAATATTTAAAAAAAAAACGATTATTAAGAAAAAAAAAAACTTTTCTTACTACAATATTTGGAATATAGGCCAAGATTTTCGGGTTCTGTTTTTGGGTGTATCCCAGCAGTGGGGATGTTTCTTAACATGTATGTATTCATGTATAAATACCGCAGTTCGTTGCGTTGCGTTGCAACTAATGTTTGTATCATGTTTACGAAACCTGGCTCGTTTTCCAAAAATGATTTTACAAGTTGTACAGCTTGACCTGACATAACTACTTTCTATTAAACTAGCTGTTTTATTAAGTCTGCTATAACATATATAAATTTTTTATTTTATTTGTTTCCTTTTTTTATTTTTATTTATATTTACTTTCATGCGATTTCATGCAAAATTATGCAAGACGATTTACATCATTGCTAATAATGTTTGTTGTTTTTAGATATTATCAAGATCATCTGCTCTGCTTTGGTATTTTTTTCGCAGGCATTTGGTGTGCAATTTGTACAACCACTGACCATATAACATATAGATGGGACATTTCATACAACGAAAACGGCCACGAAATTTCTTAGCGAGATACCCCAGTTTGATTGCCGACATACCCCAGTTCGAAGCGAACAGCTTCCGACAAGTTCGATCTCTCAATGAGCGAACCTATTCTGAGTTAATAGCGTTTTGCACGTCGTCTAGGGCGGACGCTTCGTATAGAGCCCGCATGTTACTCTCATGATCGCAGGTAGAAAGAGCAAATTTGCATGAGACTCTCACAGTGAGAGTCCCTCACAACCAATGCTGTTCGCTGTTGAGAGCTTCCTTCTTGCCTGCCTCTCTCATTCTGTTGCCCATTTTCATAGCTATGACAACAAATACACTCTCATCATCTTGTACGTACACATACTCATCGCTGTGTGTGGGTCCCCAGCCTATTATATTATTTTTACCTTTGTTGCTGTTCGAGCTCAGAAAAGTTTTTTTCCACTACCTGCGACGGGTCCGACCCATCGCATTGCAAGACGGATCTTTACCCTGTGTTGCGTAGCACAAGTTTACAAGGCGGCATGCCATTATTTTTCTTACAGGGAATTTTTTATTTTGTCATTGCTTTGCATGTCGCAGATTCTGAATTGGGCTATCCCACCAGATCAATGCCTGCCAGAATATACAAACACAAGCATAGCTTTTTGTGTGTACACACATGTCTACATGTATGCGTGACTTTGCTTGGGACTTCTTCTCGATTGCCAAATTATATTTCTAGCTCGAGAAAGACTTTTGATGCCTGGGAAGACAATTTGATACCCTGACCTTCCAGAAATACATGAATTGCCATTTGTATGGAATTACTGTTCGCTTCGAACTGGGGTATGTCGGCAATCGAACTGGGGTATCTCGCTAAGAAATTTCGTGGCCGTTTTCGTTGTTTTAAATGTCCCATCTATATGTTATATGGTCAGTGTTACTATACAGCTACAGGATGAGAAGATAAAAGCCATCGTTGCAGATATGAAGAAGCTGAAGATAATGGAAAACGAAGAGTACGTCATAGAACAAGGACGACTGTATCGTAAGTGTGGAGAGAAACTACTTTGGGTAGTGCCGAATCAACTTCGCTACCAAGTTCTTAACGAATGCCATTATAAAGCAGGTCAAATGAGTGTCAAGAAACGATAAGTCGCATTACAAAGTTGTTTTGGTTTCCCCGCATCAGAAACTTTGTCAAGAGCTACATAAAATCATGTGATGGCTGCGCATTTTACAAAAGACCTGGAGGACGTCAAGAAGGAGAATATCATTATGATGAAATGAAACCTATACCGTTTTCTACAATTCACGTTGATCATTTAGGACCATTCCCAAAAAGATCGAAGCGGAATGAACACATCTTTGCCATTATAGACGCTTTCACCAAATTTGCTATCATTCGCCCAGTAAAAAGCACCGCAACTAAACACGTCATAGATATTTTGAATGAAGTAACCAGCTACGTTGGAATGCCCATGCGCATAATATCGGATAGAGGAACCGCCTTTACATTAAAACAGTATTCCCGCTTTTGCAGCATAAAAAGAGTATTGAATGCTGTCCGTACACCGAGAGCAAATGGACAAGCTGAACGGACTATCCCCACCATATTGTCAACGCTATTGCCAATGATAGAGAATGAGAAGAGATGGAATGAAAAGCTTCGACCGATCCAATGGAGCTTAAATACGATGCCCAATAAAACTGTTAACATTTATCCATCAGTTATTATATGGATGAGCCACGAGATGTTTTGCAGAACACTTTAGTTAATATTTTGCAGGATAAACAAGCAGACTTGATGACAAATGACGAACTACAGCAGCTCCGTGATACAGCTGCCAAAAGAATTAACGACCAACGAGCAGAAGCCAAGAAGAGGTATGATGGAAAACATGCCAAGCCCACTGTCTACGATCCTGGAGACTTAGTATTGGTTGAGAATGAACCATATAGTACAGGAATATCAAGGAAACTGGAGCCAAGATATAAAGGTCCATTTCTGATCAGCAAAGTTTTGCCTCATGATCGATATCTGGTGGAAGATATTCCGAACGCACAGCGCACACAACGCCACTACAAGTCAGTTTATGCATCCGACAAAATGAAACCATGGTGCAAAATACCACCCGATGAACCAGAGGACGATAATAGCGAAAATGATGACGGCCCAGAAGAGTCTTGCGAGGACGCATCGAAGTCAGGAGAAGCCGAATGTAAGCGACAAATTGCGTTGGCGGGCCCAGCTCATCTTGCAGGCTGTTAAACTCAGACAACAGCTGTAATGAGGATGTTAATTACTTAACAGAGATCTGTTACGAGCAGAGCTGAGTTGTCAAAAAGGAGGGAAGAAGAAGCGCATTAGAACAGATACACTAGTAAAAACATATATATTTGAATTGGAATAAATATCAACCTGATTGTTATTAAATAAACCTGAATCCTGACAAAAATAAGAGACTTTATTAAGTCTCTCTTTCACAAGGTTATAACAATAATAACAGAGGTCGCGACCGTGGTAACCGAATGGGTAACCAAAACCAAAATAACAATCGGAAAACAGCCAGACCTTCTTAATCAAACAGCAGTAAAGGTGTTTAAATCGAACCTAAATCTGAGTATTTTCATTAAAACCACAAAACAAACACAGTTCTTACATTATTAATAGACATAGGAGCAGACATTACTAAAAGACAAAATAAATGAATATAACAACTTAAATTTCAGTATTATATCAAATATTACAGGTATTGGGCAAGGAACGCATTCAGGATGTGATAGTGTAATACGATTTTCATTTAGTACCTGAGAATTTTCCAATACCATGCGATGGCATAATCGGTTTAGATTTCATAAAAAAATTAAATTGCATATTAGAATTTCAAAGCAATCAAGACTGGTTCATAATACGACCCAATAACTTGAATAGACATATTGATGTTATACATATATGTGTTTCATTCCAATTTTTCCTTTACTACTCTCTGCTAATAAAAGCTGCTATACAAACTGAATTTCGCGACTGTTCTAATTATTATTGAGTAAAGTGTAATTATTATTTGATAGAGTGTATGTATGAAAGGTGCCTTTAAATTAAAAGGCCTCCTCAAAACAGCATTGATTCGCATTATAAATACAAGTACTAAAGACTCCGAATGGAAGAATCAAATACGAATCAATGGAAGACTATGACATCGGTACAACACCATTAGAAAGTGAAAATAGAACCAAAAAATCTTTAAACAGTTTGTACTAACTAATTTATGCACCAAATTTATCGATATTTTTGGTTTAGAAACCGAGCCATGTCAGCTAACAATTTTTACAAACAAAAACTTAGATTATGAGGTAAAACACCATTCTATCTAAAAAACTATTGTATAGCAGACAGCCAAAAACCAGAAATCGCTAGACAGGTTAAAAAATTAATAAATGATGGAATTGTTGAACCGTCAATGTTCGAATATAATAGTCCACTTTTGGTTCCAAAGAAACCACTTCCGCATTCAACGAAAAACGATGGCGACTATCGTCAAATAAATAAGAAACTATTATCAGACAAATTTCCACTTCCAAGAATAGAAGATATTCGTGATCAATTAGTAAGATAAAAACTAGAAAAAAAAAACAACAGCCAACAGCTCATATCGCTTCATGCGACTACCATACGTACTGAAAGAAGCACCAAACTCATTCCAACGTATGATGACACTTGCCTTCTATGGTCTTGAACCATCGCAAGCATTTCTATATATGGATGATTTAGTAGTTGTTCAGAAATACATATGCTCAAAAATTTAGCAAATGTTTTCGAGCTATATAGACAAAATAATCTGAAACTACATCCTAGGAAATGTTCTTTCTTTATGAAAGTAGTCACATATTTGGATCACAAATGTAAAGGTAAAGGTTCACTCCCAGATGACACGAAATATGAAATGGTAGAAAAATATCCTATACCAGCAGATGCAGACAGTGCTCGACGTTTCGTAGCCTTCTGTAATTATTACAAACGTATCATTAAAAATTTTTCTAATCACTTACGCCACTTAACGAGACTTTGTAAAATGAATGTTCAATTCGAATGGGTAGCAGAATGCAATAATTAGAATATTTAAAAAAGTAATTAATGAAACCAACAATATTACAGTACCAAGATTTCAGCAAAGAATTTTGCATAAGAACCGATGCTAGTAAACAGGCATGCGGAGCGGTACTTACACAAGACCACAATGGTCAACAACTTCCAGTGCCATACTCTTCAAGAATGTTCACTAAAGGTGAAATTAACAAGTCCACCACAGAACAAGAATTAGCGGCCATTCATTAGGCCATAAATCATTTTCGACCATATATGCAATGCAAGCATTTCATGCAAAAAAGCGATCATGAGGCTGGATTTAGAAGAGTATGACTTTACAGTAGAATATCTTAAGGGAAGAGATAACCATATTGCGAACGCCTTGTCACGCATAACAATAAAAGAACTAAAAACAATTAATAGAGATATATTAAAAGTAACAACTAGGTCAAAAGCTGAACAGGAAAATTCCTGCAAAGACGAAACAAAGGCCAAAACACAAAATAAAAATGAGCAAATTATAGAAAAGCCCAAAGTCTATGAAGTTGTCAAGAATAAAGACACAAAGAAACATGTTTTAGGCTTATTTCAAAAGCCGGAATGCATAAAATAACAAAAGAGCGAATATCACCAAGCAGTCTCAAAAGTACAACGATCACTCTCATACCTGATTGTACGTGATATCGGATATCCCACGGTGCGAGCCGGTGGTGTCGAAAGGATGTTCGTAGGAAGTATCCGATTCGAAGGACCAATGTTGTATTGGCGGTATTGGTGCTGCTGATGCTGTATGCCCGCTGCTGTTGTTGAGCTGCGGAGTGAGGGGGTGGTGGAGTTGGTATAAACACAAGGCGCGGGGTTGCACTTAATTTATACAAATTCAAATGGGGTACTAGAGTCTGTGCTGGTTTTTTTGGTAACTAAAAAAAGGTAGAATAGATAGTCGGGGGTGACTTGCGAGATTATTTTTCATTACACGAAAAACTAGTGGTGCGCCATGACCACGATAGATGATAGTGGAATATCGATACTATCGTGTGGAGCAGCCGCCGTCAAGTGTGGAGCAAGCGTAGACGCTGCCTGGCTTTGCCAACTCACGCACTCAGTAATTGTTTCTATTTTGTATCTAATTATTATATCTTTTACGTTTTTTTATTATATCCTCTATCAATTTTTTGTACTGTACCTAAATTGGCAAAGCTTTATGCCAATATATTTTTAAATTTCTGAGTTTCGGAACTGTTGTTAGTGGCATTAGCGAAACTGGGATAATATTTGAAATATATATATATAATATATATTTTTATAGAATATTTTCATTGCATTCAAATATGTACATCAAATTCTTTTATTTCTTTTATAATTCACCACTGACCATATAACACATAGATCGAACATTTCATACTAGCGTTTTTGACACAAAATTTTATTGCGAGGCGTCCCAGAAGAGGCTGAGCGTCGTTACGAAGTGTCTCAGCAGAGCCGAAGGCTTACTCTCATTCGGTCTGTTGCCGAGAGCACATGAATTGCGCATGAATGTATAACTTTTCGGATCGTTAACAACAACATATGAGCGAGAGAGCATGATAGAGCCCACATATCGCCATGCTTCTCGCACTCTTGTCATTGATGTTGTGAGCAATCCACCCCCGTTTCGTTTGCTTGCCACTGTCATTGATGATGTCCCTTGATCTATGTATTGAGCTCGTGTGTATGCGTAGTTCGCTGTCCATACAGGCAATAGACAAATACATGCAAGCTTCTGCGTATACATATCTTTACATGCGTGATTTTCGTTTGGAAGTCTTTCTGAAGTCTGAAATTTTATTTCTGGCTTGCCAGAGACATTTTCTTCAAGTGGGGGCAGCTTGAAAAGTTCTTCATCCATCCTGGGACGATAGTGGTGGCGTAGTTTCTCCATGCACTGCTCCCATATCGTCGGCGTGTTGATATTATAAAGAGTCCAACCAATCTAAAGATAATAAGTATGATAAAGTCACATCTGCAGAAGAATATAAATAAACCAGACTATGTCGTTGTGGACTGGTCTGGCAAGAAATTCTGAGCTAGCTAGAATTATCTTAAGCCTTTTAGTCTCAAAACTAAGATTAATTAATAAACATAATCAAAATATAATTCGTTAATAAACTTTTACGAGCCTTAATGCACTTTATTCATCATTTGTTCATAGAAAAACCAGATCAGTTATTAATTATAAGAAATTCATTTTATATAGGCAGTTATTCTATTGTAGTATGTGCATATATAGAGGGTACTGTGTACCTAATAAGTAAACAGCAACACTTTGTTGCACTGAATAAATAATCAAACTCAAGTGGACGTGAAATACGATCACCCACTTATGCTTCACGCTAAGTCAGCATTCCCACGCTGACCGCGTGCAATATATATATATAGTAGATAAGATATATACATGCAGCTGCTCTGCGTCGCATTCTACAATCATGAACTTAGGCTAAGCCCACCAAATTATTTCAATAAAAGAAAAAGAACCATTTTGACTACTCATGAGCACTGACGTGTTGCCTAATTTCCACCACAATATTATAAGGTCAAACTAAGTTCTCACATGGCGACTATGAAGTTATCACATGGCGACTGTGACAAAAGAACTGAAGCTCTTCGGATAATGCAATATTAAAACAAATAATATATAATACATAATTAAAAAAAAAACAACACAAACAAACCGACACAACAAAACAATATCGAACAAACAAAAGCCGTGCAAGAAAATGAAAATAAAAACTCGATATCGACGACCATACAACAACAGCATTGTGTCAACGTTAAAAATGTGATTGCAAAATTAAAAAAAAACAAGTGAAAAAAGGTAACAAAAACAATGGTGTGCACATCCGGAGTAGCAGCAAAAGAAATCAACAAATATATAGGAAACCCAACAACTGTGGTGCGCAGAGCCGTACACTTCAGCGACGCAGACAGCGGACGAGAGGTTACAAAACATAAACGGGCGGTGAGCATAGAGCCGCTCACTGCTGTACCGAGGGACAATAGTGAATGATCACCAAGCCGACTTTTCAGCACCCGGCTCATGTCGAGCAAAGGGACCTGCCAACCGTTAGAGAGGCAGATCCAGCCGTGGGCCAAAGCCCTTGCACATCAAAGAATACAAAGCACGGTCAGCAGCGCGGGAGCAGCCACCTAAGAAGAAGCGAGGTGGCTGCCGTGTAAAATTACTCAGCGCAAGAAGATTGAACATCGAGTTGTTGAAGATGGCAACAAACGAGGAAAACTGACAGCGCTACAAAGAGCGCCTGGCAGCTCTCAACATTCAACTCGCGGTGCGAAGTAAAGCGACAAGCTGCGTTAAGTGGCCCATCCACAGTCGAACATGTTGGCCGAGTCGCTCGTCGAGACAAAATTTTCCACCAACTAGTGCTAACATGCTCGCAAACATCATTTGGTGGCATATTTTGAGCAGTGAACATTGCAACGGAAGACGACAGCGCCACTGTAATTTCACTTTTTATCAATTAATTATTGCTTCAAAAATATATAAATATATAATTAATATATATAATATATACATAAACTCTTGCATAAATTGTTTAGACATTTTTAGCAGCGCTCGCTAGCACGTGTTCTCACTTCAAATGTTTGGTTCAAGTGATGTTCGTGCCAGCGATGCCATCCATTGTCGAGCATCTTGTTGCGAACACAAGCAAAATAGAATCATTTCTATTTCGTTCGAGCGGCTCGACCAACACGAAATTTGTAAGCTAGCACTACCACTAACGATGAAAATTCCGTCGAGCACAACATGCTCGGCCAACATGTTCGACTGTGGATGGGCCACTTTAAATGTCATAGCAACAACCGCCCCAATATTATTAATGTTGCAAATGCGGTTTCCGCTGCATCAACAAAAAAAAAAAATTACCAACTTACTAGGGCCCCATTTTCACAACTAACACATTATACTCAGTCCTAAACTTAATATAAGTAAAAACATTGCAATCTTGTTAATTTGTTATTTATGTAAACTGACAATAATGAATTCATTCATTAATTAGGGAAATGGTATAGAGTTTTAATATACCTACAACGCAAAAATATTGCAATTGTCAATTATTCAAGATTTATCTATGTCTTTAAGAGCCAAAAACCATATTAGAGATGCTTTTGACAAATCATATAAATGCATCAACAAAATCGCGTTAACGCGTCAGACGTTAGACGCTTATTTTTCACATAAAAGTATTGATAACGCAATACAACGCGTTACAAAACCTTATATTTCAAATCAGAGGCAAACTCACTGAAGAACATAAAGCTCAATGCTTAAAAGTTCTCTGTTCATTCGGTAAAAGACTACATAACACTTGTGTTAGACACAGTATTATAATAGAAGTCTCAACCGCAATAACCAAAATAGCGGAATTCGACGAAAACAAGCCGAAAAACCTGGACGAGTCAGAACCGCAAGAGGATTTGGATATCGAAAGCTATATCGAATCCATAGACAAGATAAAAACGAATATATTCCAACCAGCTACAATAAACATGGCCAATATAGTGGAAGCTCAGAGAGCATACCTTAAACAGGTATCCGCCACAATACCTGAATTCGATGGTAAGAAACTCCATCTGTAAGCGACAAATTGCGTTGGCGGCCCAGCTGGTCTAGCAGCCTGTTAAACTCAGACAACAGCTGTAATGAGGATGTTAATTACTTAACAGAGATTTGTTAAGAGCAGAGCAGAGTTGTCTCAAGAAGAAGAAGAAGCGCGTTAGAATAGATACACAAGAAGAATAGTAATAAGAATTGAATTGGAATAAATATCAAAACCTGAGTGTTATTAAATAAACCTGAATCCTGACAAAAATAAGAGACTCTATTAAGTGTCTCTTTCAGTTCAGAAGTGGGATAAATAATGTGTTTGTTTATCCACCACTACTAATCAGAGCGAGGATTTTCACATTGGAGCGTTTGCGTAGAGGCTTGCAAAGGGATGTGTTCTCTGAAGTTGGTCTTAGTGACAACAGATTGCAAGTTGGATTGGTTCCAAACTACGTGGTAAACGTTTTCCTGGAGTTTAGTCTTTGGATGTGTTCCTGCAGCGCTAAGAGTTGAGCTATTGTGTATCTACATATATTACGAGCATCTATGTACATGTGTGTGAGTGTCTGTGTGAATTTCACAACATATTGCAATAAGAAACTATAAGCACGATAGAAAAAGACAAAACTAGATAACCGAAAAGTGCAGAATATATCAGAATTAAAAGTGGACCAATGGAAGTTTCTTTTGAGAGAGAGAGAGAGCTAGCAACAGCCGGTACTCGCAGTGAGTTAATATTGAGACTGCAAGATCATGAAGGAAGTAATGAATTTGAAATGCCGCATACTAGTGACCATGGTCACGTCACAAGATGAGATGATGCACATGAGAGTTAATGGCGCTAATTATCACCCATCAGCGTGACACTTTAGCTGTTACGGCTAATGCACAACCGCAATCCAATAATAATGCAGATAACTTTTCAAGTAATCAAGTTAGTCAAAGGAATTGCAACACCAGACAAGCATCTGTCAAAGAGATCGCTAGCACATTACCAGAATTTGATCCGAATGATGCTAATGCCATATCTGTGGATCAGTTTATAGATCGAGTTAAAAAAGTCAAAGAAGCATATCAATGGGATGAAAAATTCCTTTTATTGGCGGTCAATACGCGAGTCAAAGGCTCAGCAAAACTTTGGTTTGATTCATCACCAAATCTGCACGTTACATGGATCGAGTTTGCAAATGCTATCAGAGCCGAATTTGGAACAACGCCAGATAAAGCAGAAATTCATTATGCGATGGTCAAAGCAATTAGAAGTTCGAAGGAAACCGTGAAGGAGTATTGTTTTCGCATGTCAGCATTAGGGATACGATTTAAATTAAGCGAATCAGCAGTCATAAGGTACACTAGAGCCGGATTACAGCATCGTGAGCTACAGCATAGCATCGCCGCTATTAATTTTACAACAATGAAACAGATGCGAGATTCTGCAGAAGCATTTTTCGTTAATAGAAGTGGACTACAACCAGCAAGACAAGATCCAGTCAGACGCAACAATATTGAGCTTAAGCAGGAACGAGATGACAAGTCAGTAAAACCAAAAACTACGCAGAAATGTTATAATTGTGGAGAACACGGTCATTATGCAAATGAGGTGTCCAGCACGGCAAAGAAAAAGTGAGCCCGTTACTAAGACTATTAAACAGAGCGACTCAAATATACGACGACTTGGAGCAAGGAACTGAGATAAGATAACAAGAGAGATTTTCGTACAATCACAACCCTATCAATCATTCATTAATTCAGGAAGTCAAGCAAGTATCGTTCGTAAGTCAGTTGCACAATTAATACAGGCGGAACGCCGAAAGTTTTTTGCAGCTAAGAGGTATCTGTGGAGAGAAGATAAAAGAGTTGCTGCAACGCGACATAATTACTTTGTCCACATCCGAGTACGCAAGCCCTGTGGTACTAATCAAGAAGCAGAATGGAAGTGATCGATTATGTATTGATTACAGACGGCTTAACAAATGAGAATTTTCCAGTGCCTAATATAGAAGAAAGGTTGCAGGAAGCAAAGAAGTTCCAATATTTTGCAACGTTGGATTTGAACAGCGGTTATTACCATATTGAAGTAGCACCTGAAAGTCGCAAGTACACAGCTTTTATAACAACAGAAGGATTATATGAATTTAAGCGCATGCCATTTGGACTTAAGAATGCACCAGCTATCTTCAATCGAATCAATGCAGAAATTCAGAGACGGGTCCAGAAAGGAGATATGCTACATTATATCACTGACCATATAACATATAGATGGGACATTTCATACAACGAAAATGGCCACGAAATTTCTTAGCGAGATACCCCAGTTCGATTGCCGACATACCCCAGTTCGAAGCGAACAGCTTCCGACAAGTTCGATCTCTCAATTCAGCGAACAGCATTGGTTGTGAGGGACTCTCACTGTGAGAGTCTCATGCAAATTTGCTCTTTCTACCTGCGATCATGAGAGTAACATGCGGGCTCTATACGAAGCGTCCACCCTAGACGACGTACAAAACGCTATTAACTCAGTATAGGTTCGCTCATTGCGAGATCGAACTTGTCGGAAGCTGTTCGCTTCGAACTGGGGTATGTCGGCAATCGAACTGAGGTATCTCGCTAAGAAATTTCGTGGCCGTTTTCGTTGTTTGAAATGTCCCATCTATATGTTATATGGCCAGTGTTACTATACAGCTACAGGATGAGAAGAGTACGAAGAGTACGTCATAGAACAAGGGCGACTGTATCGTAAGTGTGGAGAGAAACTACTTTGGGTAGTGCCGAATCAACTTCGCTACCAAGTTCTTAACGAATGCCATGATAAAGCAGGTCACATGAGTGTCGAGAAAACGATAAGTAGCATTACAAAGTTGTTTTGGTTTCCCAGCATCAGAAACTTTGTCAAGAGCTACATAAAATCATGTGATGGCTGCGCATTTTACAAAAGACCTGGAGGACGTCAAGAAGGAGAATATCATTATGATGAAATGAAACCTATACCGTTTTCTACAATTCACGTTGATCATTTAGGACCATTGCCAAAAAGCTCGAAGCGGAATGAACACATCTTTGCCATTATAGAAGCGAATTTGTTATTATTCACCCAGTAAAAAGCACCGCAGCTAAACACGTCATAGATATTTTGAAGGAAGTAACCAGCTGGAATGTTGGAATGCCCATGCGCATAATATCGGATAGAGGAACCGCCTTTACATCAAAACAGTATTCCCGCTTCTGCAGCGAGAACAACATAAAAAGAGTATTGAATGCTGTCCGTACACCGATAGCAAATGGACAAGTTGAACGGACTAACCCCACCATATTGTCAATGCTATTGCCAATGATAGAGGATAAGAAGAGATGGGATGAAAAGCTTCGACCGCTCCAATGGAGCTCAAATACGATGCCCAATAAACCCACTAACATTTCTTCATTTCAGTTATTATATGGATATGAGCCCCGAGATGTTTTGCAGAACACTTTAGTTAATATTTTGCAGGATAAACAAGCAGACTTGATGACAAATGACGAACTACAGCAGCTCCGTGATACAGCTGCCAAAAGAATTAACGACCAACGAGCAGAAGCCAAGAAGAGCTATGATGGAAAACATGCCAAGCCCACTGTCTACGATCCTGGAGACTTTGTATTGGTTGAGAATGAACCATATAGTACAGGAATATCAAGGAAACTGGAGCCAAGATATAAAGGTCCATTTCTGATCAGCAAAGTTTTGCCTCATGATCGATATCTGGTGGAAGATATCCCGAACGCACAGCGCACACAACGCCACTACAAGCCAGTTTATGCATCCGACAAAATGAAACCATGGTGCAAAATACCACCCGATGAACCAGAGGACGACAATAGCGAAAATGATGACAGCCCAGAAGAGTCTTGCGAGGACGCATCGAAGTCAGGAGAAGCCGAATGTAAGCGACAAATTGCGTTGGCGGGCCCAGCTGATCTTGCAGGCTGTTAAACTCAGACAACAGCTGTAATGAGGATGTTAATTACTTAACAGAGATCTGTTACGAGCAGAGCTGAGTTGTCAAAAAGGAGGGAAGAAGAAGCGCATTAGAACAGATACACAAGTAAAAACATATATATTTGAATTGGAATAAATATCAACCTGATTGTTATTAAATAAACCTGAATCCTGACAAAAATAAGAGACTTTATTAAGTCTCTCTTTCACAAGGTTATAACAATAATAACAGAGGTCGCGACCGTGGTAACCGAAGGGGTAACCAAAACCAAAATAACAATTGGAAAACAGCCAGACCTTCTTAATCAAACAGCAGTAAAGGTGTTTAAATCGAACCTAAATCTGAGTATTTTCATTAAAACCACAAAACAAACACAGTTCTTACATTATTAATAGACATAGGAGCAGACATTACTAAAAGACAAAATAAATGAATATAACAACTTAAATTTCAGTATTATATCAAATATTACAGGTATTGGGCAAGGAACGCATTCAGGATTTGATAGTGCCATACGATTTTCATTTAGTACCTGAGAATTTTCCAATACCATGCGATGGCATAATCGGTTTAGATTTCATAAGAAAATTAAATTGCATATTAGAATTTCAAAGCAATCAAGACTGGTTCATAATACGACCCAATAACTTCAATAGACATATTGTTATACATATATGTGTTTCATTCCAATTTTATACAACTTAGATTCAAACACATTCTTATTGCCAGCTAGATGCTTAGTAATTAGATAAGTCAAATTACTCACTAGCGAAAAAACGGTTGTTGTACCAAAGTACAATCGGGCATAATAATAGCACAATCGTCGATAGCGAAAGGTATTGATTCGCATTATAAATACAAATACTAAAAACGCCAAATAGAAGGATCAAATACGAATCAATTTGTATTAACTAATTTATGCACCGAATTTAACGATATTTTTGGTTTAGAAACCGAGCCAATGTCAGCTAACAATTTTTACAAACAAAAACTTAGATTATGAGGTAAAACACCGTTCTATCTAAAAAACTATTGTATAGCAGACAGCCAAAAACCAGAAATCGCTAGACAGGTTAAAAAATTAATAAATGATGGAATTGTTGAACCGTCAATGTCCGAATATAATAGTCCATTACTTTTGGTTCCAAAGAAACCACTTCCGAATTCAACGGAAACAAGATAGCGATTAGCGGTAGACTATCGTCAAATAAATAAGAAACTATTATCAGACAAATTTCCAAGAATAGAAGATATTCGTGATCAATTAATAAGAGCAAAATATTATTCATGTCTCGACCTAATGTCTGGATTCCACCAGATAAAACTAGAAAAAAAAACAACAGGCAACAACTCATATCGCTTCACGCGACTACCATACGGACTGAAAGAAGCACCAAACTCATTCCAATGTATGATGACACTTGCATTCTATGGTCTTGAACCATCGCAAGCATTTCTATATATGGATGATTTAGTAGTTGTTCAGAAATACATATGCTCAAAAATTTAGCAAATGTATTCGAGCTATATAAACAAAATAATCTGAAACTACATCCTAGGAAATGTTCTTTCTTTATGAAAGTAGTCACATATTTGGATCACAAATGTATCGATAAAGGTTCACTCCCAGATGACACGAAATATGAAATGGTAGAAAAATATCCTATACCAGCAGATGCAGACAGTGCTCGACGTTTCGTAGCCTTCTGTAATTATTACAAACGTGTCATTAAAAATTTTTCTAATCACTTACGCCACTTATCGAGACTTTGTAAAAAGAATGTTCAATTCGAATGGATAGCAGAATGCAATAATTAGAATATTTAAAAAAGTAATTAATGAAAAAAGTAATTAATGAATTGCAGTACCAAGATTTCAGCAAAGAATTTTGCATAAGAACCGATGCTAGTAAACAGGCATGCGGAGCGGTACTTACACAAGACCACAATGGTCAACAACTTCCAGTGCCATACTCTTCAAGAATGTTCACTAAAGGTGAAATTAACAAGTCCACCACAGAACAAGAATTAGCGGCCACTCATTAGGCCATAAATCATTTTCGACCATATATGCATGGCAAGCATTTCATGCAAAAAAGCGATCATAGACCATGGTCATATCTTTTCTCTATGAGAAATCCAAGTTAAAGACTCACTCACATGAGGCTGGATTTAGAAGAGTATGACTTTACAGTAGAATATCTTAAGGGAAGAGATAACCATATTGCGAACGCCTTGTCACGCATAACAATAAAAGAACTAAAAACAATTAATAGAGATATATTAAAAGTAACAACTAGGTCAAAAGCTGAACAGGAAAATTCCTGCAAAGACGAAACAAAGGCCAAAACACAAATTAAAAATGAGCAAATTATAGAAAAGCCCAAAGTCTATGAAGTTGTCAAGAATAAAGACACAAAGAAACATGCTTTAGGCTTATTTCAAAAGCCGGAATGCATAAAATAACAAAAGAGCGAATATCACCAAGCAGTCTCAAAAGTACAACGATCACTCTCATACCATTGTACGTGATATCGGATATCCCGCGGTGCGAGCCGGTGGTGTCGAAAGGATGTTCGTAGGAAGTATCCGATTCGAAGGACCAATGTTGTATTGGCGGTATTGGTGCTGCTGATGCTGTATGCCCGCTGCTGTTGTTGAGCTGCGGAGTGAGGGGGTGGTGGAGTTGGTATAAACACAAGGCGCGGGGTTGCACTTAATTTATAAAAATTCACTTTACTTGTGTAAGCGACAAATGGCGCTGGCGGCCCAACTGGTCTAGCAGCCTGTTAAACTCAGACAACAGCTGTAATGAGGATGTCAATTACTTAACAGAGATCTGTTAAGAGCAGAGCAGAGTTGTCTCAAGAAGAAGAAGAAGAAGCGCGTTAGAATAGATACACAAGAAGAATAGTAATAAGAATTGAATTGGAATAAATATCAACGTAAATGTTATTAAAATAAACCTGAATCCTGACAAAAATAAGAGACTCTATTAAGTGTCATTCAGTTCAGAAGTGGGATAAATAATGTGTTTGTTTATCCACCACTACTAATCAGAGCGAGCATTTTCACATTGGAGCGTTTGCGTAGAGGCTTGCAAAGGGATGTGTTCTCTGAAGTTGGTCTTAGTGACAACAGATTGCAAGTTGGATTGGTTCCAAACTACGTGGTAAACGTTTTCCTGGAGTTTAGTCTTTGATGTGTTCCTGGAGCGCTAAGAGTTGAGCTATTGTGTATCTACATATATTACGAGCATCTATGCACATGTGTGTGAGTGTCTGTGTGAATTTCACAACATATTGCAATAAGAAACTATAAGCACGATAGAAAAGACAAAACTAGATTACCGAAAAGTGCAGAATATATCAGAATTAAAAGTGGACCAATGGAAGTTTCTTTTGAGAGAGAGAGAGAGCTAGCAACAGCCGGTACTCGCAGTGAGTTAATATTGAGACTGCAAGATCATGAAGGAAGTAATGAATTTGAAATGCCGCATACTAGTGACCATGGTCACGTCACAAGATGAGATGATGCACATGAGAGAGTTAATGGCGCTAATTATCATCCATCAGCGTGACACTTTAGCTGTTACGGCTAATGCACAACCGCAAACCAATAATAATGCAGATAACTTTTCAAGCAACAAGTTAGTCAAAGGAATTGCAACACCAGACAAGCATCTGTCAAAGAGATCGCTAGCACATTACCAGAATTTGATCCGAATGATGCTAATGCCATATCTGTGGATCAGTTTATAGATCGAGTTAAAAAAGTCAAAGAAGCATATCAATGGGATGAAAAATTCCTTTTATTGGCGGTCAATACGCGACTCAAAGCTCCAGCAAAGCTTTGGTTTGATTCATCACCAAATCTGCACGTTACATGGATCGAGTTTGCAAATGCTATCAGAGCCGAACTTGGAACAACGCCAGATGAGGCAGAAATTCATTATACGATGGCCAAAGCAATTAGAAGATCGAAGGAAACCGTGAAGGAGTATTGTTTTCGCATGTCAGCATTAGGGATACGATTTAAATTAAGCGAATCAGCAGTCATAAGGTACACCAGAGCAGGATTACAGCATCGTGAGCTACAGCATAGCATCGCCATATTAATTTTACAACAATGAAACAGATGCCAGATTCTGCAGAAGCATTTTTCGTTAATAGAAGTGGACTACAAGCAGCAAGGCAAGATCCAGTCAGACGCACCAATATTGAGCTTAAGCAGGAACGAGATGACAAGTCAGCAAAACCAAAAACTACGCAGAAATGTTATAATTGTGGAGAACACGGTCATTATGCAAATGAGTGTCCAGCACGACAAAGAAAAAGTGAGCCCGTTACTAAGTCTATTAAACAGAGTGACTCAAATGTACGACGACTTGGAGCAAGGAACCGAGATAAGTGGTTCCCAAGAGAGATTTTCGTACAATCACAACCCTATCAAGCATTCATTGATACAGGAAGTCAAGCAAGTATCGTTCGAAAGTCAGTTGCACAATTAATACATGCGGAACGCATCGATTGTTTTTTGCAGCTAAGAGGTATCTGAGGATGCACCCGCTCATTAACAGAATCGATTATCGTAGATATTGTAATCGATGGTAAAACAGTAACTGCACAAGTATACATCGCAGAGGATGAGTTAATTCAAGAAGACTTTTTGATAGGTCAAGATGTCATTGCTAATATGGATATAAGATTAGGAAAGGGACAAATGACTTTTGAAAGCATGAGAGTTATGTAATTGCCAGAAACGAAACAATTAGAAATGAACAAGCTACTAAGAAATATTGAAGATAAAACGGAAAGACAGCAGATGCTCAATGTTTTGACAGACTATTCCGATGTATTTTCAAGTGGATTGGATGGAATCGGGAAAACAAGCATCGTACAAGCAAAGATTAACCTGGACAATAATCAAATAATAGCACAAGCTCCATATCGCATTCCAGAACCGAAAAAGACGTGGTTAATGAGATGATAAAAGAGTTGCTGCAAAGCGACATAATTACTTTGTCGACATCCGAGTACGCAAGCCCTGTGGTACTAATCAAGAAGCAGAATGGAAGTGATCGATTATGTATTGATTACAGACGGCTTAACAAATGTATGCAGAAAGAAAATTTCCCAGTGCCTAATATAGAAGAAAGGATGCAGGAAGCAAAGAAGTTCAAATATTTTTCAACGTTGGATTTGAACAGCGGTTATTACCAAATTGAAGTAGCACCTGAAAGTCGCAAGTACACAGCTTTTATAACCACAGAAGGATTATATGAATTTAAGCGCATGCCATTTGGACTTAAGAACGCACCAGCTATCTTCAATCGACTCATGGCAGAAATTCAGAGACGGGTCCAGAAAGGAGATATGCTACATTATATGGACGACATTTTAATTGGAAGCCACACATTTAGTGGGATGATTGGAAAATTAAAACGCATTTTGCAAGTGTTACGTGAATGTGGACTGACCCTCAACATAAAGAAATGTGAGATTTACAAGAAGTCAATATCATTTCTAGGACATCAAATACATTCAGACGGAATAAGTCCAGGAGAACTTAAAACAAATGCCATTGCATCATATCCAAAGCCTAACAACGTTACAGAAATAAGAAAATTTTTGGGCCTGAGTGGCTATTTTAGAAAATTTGTTGCCGGATACGCCAACACTGAGAGGAACTTTCACAGTTATGAACTTGAAGCGTTAGCAATGGTTGAATCGTTGGAGAGATTCAAGTATTACGTTTGTGGGCAGAAGATTAGAGTGATTACGGATTGCAGTGCTTTAAGAACATCAATGGATAATACCTCGTATTGCTTGATGGTGGTTACGAATTCAGGAGTTTGTTTATTTATTTATTTATTTATTTATTTATTTATTTAATGTCAACTATAAACAGTCGACAGAAATTAATTAATATGTAACAATTACAATAAAATTTAAAAATGATTAAATTAAATATATAAAATAAATTATATATATGTTTAAAAATTAAAAATTAGAATTAAATTAAAATAAAAATAATAAATAAATAGTTCTGGGGTGAATAAATGTAAATTGATTCAACATTTGTTGCTAGGATTGGGGAAACCCAGGAAAACCCAATCAAATCAATGACCACCACCAGAGATTATGTGATTAATGTGTGAGTAAATGTTCTAAGATTAAGGCTTTATTAGTAGAAACAGACGACTCTAATCTAATAACCCCGTAAAGACTATTAAACTCAGAACATAGTACTCTAAAAGGTTCATGCATAAGGTAATTAGTAGGGCAAGTGCTAATTTTTAATAAGGAAAAGAAACGGGTAGATCTGATAGGAATTGAAAAGTTTAATTTGTTAAGCAAGAAAGGAGAGTTAATATCACCATTGATAAGTTTCAGAATGAAAGTAACACCCAGCATAGTGCGACGGTGAGAAAGAGAAGGAAGATTAATTAATAGTAATCTACTAGGATATGGCGGTAGGTTAAGCTGTGGTGACCAGTTTAAGTTTCTTAGTGCGAAAATTAGAAACTTCTTTGCACCGACTCGATTTTGTCTTTGTGAGTCTGATACTGTGGTGACCACAAACAGGACCCATACTGAGAATGGGACGTACCAGAGAGACATAAAGCTGTTTAGTCGTATAAGGGTCATTGAATTCCTTAGACCAACGCTTAATGAAACCTAAGACCTTCATGGCTTTATTTACCATGAACTCAATGTGATCATTGAAGGCGAGTTTACGATCAAGTAAGATGCCTAGGTCATTGATTTGAGATATATTCTCAAGAAGATGGCCGTCTAAAAAGTATTCAGCGTGCACAGGTTGTGTTCTGCAAAAAGTCATGGCTTTGCACTTTGAGCAATTGAGGGCAATAAGATTGGTTTTACACCATGAATTGAGAATATTTAGATCAGCTTGCAACAAAGAAGCAGAAATAGGATCCTTATAAGAGAGGCATAATTTAACGTCATCTGCATACATCAAAACAGCACTATTCTTAATAATAGACGGAAGGTCATTAATAAATAAATTGAAAAGCAATGGTCCGAGGTGGCTACCTTGGGGCACTCCTGAATAAACAAAGATCTGCTTAGAAAGGGCAGAATTGAACATAACTCTTTGAGTTCTATTTTTAAGATAATTGGAAATCCAGTTCATAAGAGTATGAGGAAAACCAAGAAGCGATAACTTGTGCATTAGAGAGTATGGTTTACAGAATCAAATGCTTTACTGAAGTCAGTGTAGATAACATCCGTTTGCATCGTACTATGAAACCCACTAATGACAATAGAGGAGAGTTCCAATAAGTTTGTTGTAGTAGATTTGGATCTCACAAAGCCATGCTGGGTTGGTGAGATGATTGAGCTACATAAGTGTTGCAGTTGAGAAGTAATGATTTTCTCGAATAATTTAGGAATAGCAGACAACTTAGAAATAGCTCTATAGTTCATGACATCAGATTTAGAGCCTTTTTATGTAAGGGAATAACATAAGATTCTTTCCATATCTCAGGAAATAATCCGGTCGAAACGGATAAACAAAAAGTTTAAGAATTGGCTTACAGAGCGAATTAGCACAGTATCTGAGAACACAGCCAGGCACCCCATCTGGCCCAGGAGAAAAGATGGCTTGACCAAACTCAGCTCACAACCTAGCAAACTTTCCGTAATCTGTGGACCGAAAACAGAGTTAGCTGGATAAATTCTATAAGGATAAGGAGACTTAGAATCGTAAATCTTAGACGAATAAGTATCCTGGAAAAAATCCGCAAATAAGTCCGAAATATATTGATCGGTACTAGCTGTTTTCTCGTTTAGCGTTAGAGAAGAAGGATATGTAGCAGCTCGCCGTTTTAGATTTACAAAATTATAAAACTGCTTAGGTCTTTGGCAAATTGTAATCTACAGCGAGTTAAATATGCACTATAGCAACGGTGGTTCAGAGTATCAAAGCAAGACTTAGCACTAACATACCTTGAAAAATCAATAAGCCTACCAGATAATTTGAACTTTTGTAAAGCTTGGATTTTAAATTTTTAAGTCTACAAAGTTCCCTAGAGAACCAAGGTAGTTTTGTAGACTTAGAAAGATACACCCTAGGAACACTTGATTCAAAAATAGAGTTAATAGCTCTATAAAAATGTGAATCGCACATTCTAAATTATTAGAAGAGTAGAATTCCGACCAATCGTAGTTATTAAATAAAATATTGAGATCACTAAAGTTTACTTTACTAAAGCAGTAGTGTTTAGTGATTGGAAGTGGTTTATTTTGCTGCCCGGATGGTGACAGCAAAATAGCGAGCTCTAAAGTGGGGTGGAAACGCATCTTCAGGTGAATTAAAGGATCAATTTTACAACAGTATCGCATACCTGATCTGATACAAAGACAAGATCAAGTATTCGGTTCCTGCTATTTCGAATTGAGTTGACCTGAGATAGATTAAGTTCAAGAAGTCCCGACAGAAACTCGTTAGAAGTCATTAAGTCGTTGTTATCCGACCAAATAACATCGGGCAAGTTAAAGTCACCAACAACTACCAAACAATCTTTATCCAAAAGCATGCTGGACAAAGATTGAATTACCGTTAAGTGAGCTAGGTATACAGATAAATCAGACTGGGGAGGAATATATGAACAGGAAATATATAAGTTAATGTTATGAATTCGCACTTTCACATACAATTTCTATATTAGTGGGGAGTTATTTACTAATTGCGATACAAGATTAGATTTTATCGCAAAGGACGCCTCCACCTTTTCTATCCATTCTATCACATCTATAAGTAACATAAAGAGGTGAAAGTATAGATGCATCAAGAATGTCAGGTTTAAGCCAGGTCTCAGTAAATGCCAAAATGTTATAGTTCGAAAGAAAAACTATCTACATAAAGGTTAGAAAGTTTTGACTTAAGGCCTCTAACATTCTGATAAGCTAACAGAATTGAAGAATTTATTAGTTTTTTGACGGAACATTAGTAGGAAGAGAAGGGGAACAGAAGACTTATGTCTCTTTTGCGGACTGTACTCCTTTACAACCATATCATCCAGCCAAAAAGCATTAGTACAAATAGTACTAAATGCACTTGTGGGGACAGATATTTTGAAGGGAGGAAATTTCTCTATGATGCTTAAATTTGAATTTTCAACGGTCAAGTTGGGACAATTATTATTAAGCTTGTTTAAAATATACGCCTTAACACTCTTCAGTTGAAGTTTCAGATGCCAGGCGAGAAATAAAAACTGGCGTCTATTAGGTACAGACTTAAGAGGTCTGGCAGTCTCCACTACGCAAGGAAGAACATTTGCAGGCGTGGATGCTTAGGGAATTAAACACCCGAAGATGATTAACTCAGATGATACAAGAGGCATATCATTGGAAGGCCTACCTTTCTTGGGTTTATTGGGTTTAGAGCTACGTGGGTTTGAAATAGCTGCAGAAGGACTTGATTCAGGAATATGTTCAGTAGTCATAACCGGAGTAATAATTACCTCCGGTGGTGAGCTACTGGAAGAAGGCACACCCAGAATAGACAGCTCAGGAAAATTTTAAAATTATTAAACGTAAATTCCATTGCTTGGAATTCCTTGTGAAGAAGGTCAAAGTTTTTTTAAAGCACAGAAATTATTGCGCGTATGCATTGCAAATGATTGCATATTAATTTCCATCTCACGGCAAGCTTCACAACACCATTTAAGACCCATCTTATTGGCGATGTAATCTTTCACACGCGGTGAAACCTGCACATTTAACATGAGCTAGATTGTCACACAACCAGCAGCTTATAAAATCAGCCTTAGGATCGGACATTACCTTACAGACTTTAATGCAGCACGAAGTCATGATGTAAGGAAAAATATGAGATCGAATAAAGAAATTGAGAAATTATAGGGAAATGAGTTATGTTTGAATGTAACTAAACTTGTGTTGAGTGCTGTAGAAAAACACAATATCACAATGCAAACAAAGCAAGAGAGACAATAAGGTACAGTTAATGTTAAGAACTGACGTTAAGAGCGCAAGCTATGCAGATAAGCATGCAATGAGAGAGCGCAAAGTTAGGAGAGTGACGAAAGGTAACAGACGAAAGTAAGCAAAAAAGAATAAGCAATAAACTCAGCTGTTAGCGACGCGCACTGTTTGTACAATATACAGATAAAATGCAATTATTAATTAGTAAACGCACGAAGTTTGACACTAGCACCAGTAGTAACGCACTACACAATAATATTGTTAAAATCGGTACTTTTTAAAGTATTAAACTACAGCACGTATTAAAGATTTCAAGTGATTTAATAGAGCAAAATTAGACACGTCTACTTTGTACAACAACGAAGTGTTATGTTTGACATCGAAATTGTCCACCGATCAGGAACTAGAATGGAACATGTAGATGCACTTAGTCGTACTCCGATTGAGCTAGCTAAGGAAATGGAAACGGCTAGTTTGAAGATTTCTAAATTAATCATTGCCGAATCAACTTCGCTACCAAGTTCTTAACGAATGCCATGATAAAGCAGGTCACATGAGTGTTGAGAAAACGATAAGTCGCATTACAAAGTTGTTTTGGTTTCCCCGCATCAGAAACTTTGTCAAGAGCTACATAAAATCATGTGTTGGCTGCGCATTTGTAGGGAGCAGCGTTTAGCCAAACGTACCAGTTTATGTCCCATCCTAAAAGTAGGCAATTTGGCTTTATAAAAGACTGTTCTGCTATATCTCACTCAAAATTATTAACAGCAACGGAGAATTAGAGAAAGCATTAGAAAATTACGGGTTTCGATGGTATAGTTGGCCCACTTTCTCTCAGAGATTGGCAGAAAAGACAAATGGCGTACTTTAAGATGGCGTCGCTCTCTAAACCCTTAAATAGGTGCGAACCTTGAATCGTGGGTCCATTTAAATTTCAAATCCAAACGAGGAGACAGTGCAAGTTTTCCAACGAAAGTGCCAATTTTGTGTTGTAAGAAAGAAAAAATAAAAGAAGCCAACTCAGGGTAAGTCTCACTTACAGATTCAAGTGGCTGAAGTCTAACAATTAAGGCTAACGAATATTATTGCGACCGCCTGCTTTCAGGTTGGCGGCAATTTTAATCTGAAATTTTGGTCCAAGGAAATATGAATAGATCGGTTGAATAAAAGATACCGACCTATCAATTTCATTAGACGAACTAAGTTCTTCAAAGTCCAATAAAAGTTGGAAAGAAGTCAGCTGATGAGCATAAATGGGAGACGAACCTTCACCGAGTCTGGGCTCACTGAGTCAGTTCTTGCGCGCATTCATAACGTCTCGTATTGCCGTCGCTGGGAGTTTTATTAGTGGAAATATAGATATACATTTATTTATATTCATATCTCTAATTGCACATCCTCACCAAAAGTATTATTTGGCTGATAGAATGTTCAGCAAGTAAATAGGAACTACTTAAATATTAGATTTTAGATAAGTTTTTTTTTTAGCTAATTTAGTTTCTAAGAAAAGAAAGAAAAAAAAAGAAAAGAATGAAAGTGAAAGTGAAAGAAACGTAAAATGTGCCGGTTTGCTCGTTTTTTTGTATTTATTTTGAGTAAAAAAGAAAAAAAGAAAAAGAAGAAAAGTATTAAAAAGTGCAAGAAGAACGCCGAGGAAATTAATGTGAATTGTGCATGCATATGCAGAAAAAGTACTTAATTTTCCCACAGCCTGACCCTGCACCCCAATGGAAGCGCTTTCAACGGTGGATCAGTAGGGTAAGTCAAAATTTAAATATTTAAATTAAACTGCAAATGAAATTTTGCATATTTAAAATTGAGTGCATTCTTCGAATAGTTATTGTTTTTGTAATATTTACATCGGTGCACTGACACCAGATGAAGAAGGAGAAGAAAAAAAAGAAGCGAACAAATTAACGGCGCAAGCACAGCAGAATCACTCAAACTTAACTGTTCGTTCTTTCCTTTTTTTCTCATTTTCTTTGACATTCGATTTGAGTTTTTTTTTATTATGCACAGTAACACCTTGAATTATGTTATACCCTACTTAATATGTTAGGATTATTTAATTTAAGTTTAAAAATATTTTAAATAATTTTAGTTTCATAATAAAAATGTCAATTATTAAGGTTATTATGATTGGTTAGTATCGTTGATTTGGGGCCATGCAAGAGGATGAAATGACGAGTGAAGGGCAATAATTATTTCGTGGGATCACTGTCAATAGTTATAAGAGGGCTCAGTGATCAAAGGTAGGGCGGGCTCAAATCGGTGCAACAACATCGCGTCGTCAATTTATTGTCCAGCTGTTTGGTAGTCTTTGGGCAATCTATCCTAATTCTTTTTTTTCTTTCCTTCCTTTATCTGTCCGTCCGAGTTTCAGCATTTTGAGTAATTGATCGTCAAACCAACATCTGATCCAGCATGCGAATTTTTTTTTTTTTGTAATTTGTAATAGTCTGTCTAACTCCCCGTATGAATCTTCTACTGGAAATAGTGGAACCCCCCCGCATTCCACCGACGAGAGTACAAGCCGGTAGCAACGCATGCTCCAGTAGACAGGGACTAGTAGAGTCTGTGTTAAAATGACCTGCTACAGATAATTACATGTAATATATTACAGAAAATTTGGCGCCCAACGTGGGGCTCGACCAACGACAAACATCAGGCTATGATAGTCATAGATGTTTGGGGTTAAATTACTCAAAAGTGCATAGCTAGACTGATAAATCTGTAGGGAGGGCAATGCTAGATTTTGTAGAACAGCTGCGTAACCAGAATTTAGGTATGTAAATTATTCCTTTTGGTCCGTTCCCGGCGTCACTGGTGGTGATCCCTGGTACGGTTAGTTGTTATCGTCTTCTTACGATGATTATGGTGGGAGGTATGACTTGCCTCCCTTGTTCCGGCCTAGAGACTCGGTAACAAGTATGAAATGAAATACGCAATTTATGTTATCGGCTAAGGCCGGAGCAATATATTGAGCGACTGTAGCGCTTGAACGTAATATAAAACTAAACTGTACAAATCAGAAATAAGCTCATGCAGAAGGCATGGGCTGCGATATTGCAACAATGTCTTAGTCGGCACGCCGACTCAGCATAATGGCAATATTCCGCATAGCAACATATAGCGGCGTAATATCGCCACTGCGACAATTATGCTCAAAGTGCTGACTTCTGCATCAGCTTCACGTGTGTGTGTGTGTGCGTGTGTGTGAGTTACGTTACATAGTTCAATTTCTCTTATGTTTATATTATAGCTAACTTATGTGTTAACTACCCCCCCCCCCCTCAAGCTGGGTACTGCCCTCGGTCACCTTGTAACTTCCGATCGCCTTTTTAACCTCCCTCAAAGCTCGTCTTCCTCAGAAGTAGGCAGAGGATGGTTGTAACGCTCAGTATGACGCTAAGAGTCAACACGGCCGCAACCCAAAGTCTTGCCGCCTCGACCGACGTCAGTTGTTCTTCAAGCCCGTGGATAACTTGGAGGTTGTCGTTATTCATCCGGTGTAGTTGGGGCATGCTGAGCACTGCGTCATGGCCGATGATATTTAGCAGTGGTGACGCTGCAATGCCTGGAGCTCTATTCAGTGCCTCACGCTGGTTCAAGTATTTTGTGCCATTAATGGTGGCAGAGAGTCGGAAGGTGATGAGGTGCGTGCCTTGTATTTGCATCTCCGGACCGTCATCGGTGCTTACCCTTGCCGCACCTCTCGTTAATGATGATGATACCATCGTCCACCTGCGTGATGGGGCTTAAGTGGCTTGGTTGGGTGTGACAAGAGGCTGTGCCGCTCGCGTGTATCGCTCGAGCGCAAGTCTCCTGTGTTGACAATTTGCAGATCGATGCGGAGGGTGTTGTAGTGCACTCGTTGACTGCCAAGACGTCGTTGTTGCACTCTGCGATCGTATCTTCCTGTAGTTGTAGCGTTACGTGTTGATGTGACACCGGGAAAACTGTGATCTTCTTACAAATGAATTTTACCCTAGGGTATGCTATTAGTATATGTATGATGTTCTTGGATTGTAAAATTTTTATCTTGGAAGCTTCTATTAAACTAATAATCGGTATTTCTATGGGGTGTTCATTTGAAATAGTTTTCAAGTCGTTATGATCAAAAATAGTAGGATTTATTATGTTTGATCTTGCCAGGGTTATTGTTAAAGCTAAATTTTGCAGCTGTGTTATCAGCATTCTGTTTCGTGGATACACCAGTATCCACAAAATTTTCTTGTTTTGATTTGATGATTTTATTTACTGTTTCTGTAAGTACGTTTATCTGTCTCTGTGTAATTGAATTGATTTCTATTTGCTTATTATTGGAATTTATTAGCTGTAGCTGGGTCCATTTGATTTTTTCAAAATCCGAGGCGTCAGGTGTACCGGCAACTACCTTAAGTGCTGTGCCTAGGAAGTCTAAACTCCTAGCCATCCTATGATGTGTTTGGACAACGGACAACAGACTTTCCACATGCTGAATATCTACATCTAATAGTTTTCGCATGTGCGATTGCGGAAATAACTCTGATAACCTTACAGTTTCCCTCACCATGTCGCTGAATTCCGTCAAGTTGCTTGAGTGGGTTAGCAGGTCTCGTTCTTCCTATACCCATACCTCTCCGTCCATTATCGGTATGTACTTGGAACTAGAATAGTCGATGATTCGACCCTGCGCTATTGTGCACATTATTAAGATTGCGATTTTGATCCTGTAATGTACACAAAATATGAGTTGCGTTTTTTTGTTTTATTTGAGGTTGTCCTTATGGACCACCCTCCCTTTAATGAGAACAGACGTTCCTATGTCTGCCTGCACTTTTGCTTCCGCTATAAAGTGGTGATAATTTGTCGCCAAGTCTCTTGTTGTTTTTTACGAATACAGTTTCACCCACCTCGAATATTCTATTCTGCCTAGTTGGGTTACATCTATCTAAATTAGCTTGCTGCGCTCTTTCTAATCTGTTTTGATTTCAGTATCGTCTTGTGTGAATGTTGAGTGCACTAATTCAATGGGGTTTTGTTAGTGATTGAATGTATGGATCTGTTATACAAAAAGGTAGCCATTATGATTGACTCTGTTGTATCATGGATTTTTTGCTCATTACCAATGCTGTAGCGATTTCCCTTAGTGTGCTATGAAAACGTCTCTATCTGCCCGTTTGAAGTGCTATGTAACGGTGCGTTAACGATGTCTATGTTGTAATTGTTTTTTAACATCGAGGTGATTGTCTCGAGTTGAACGATGCTTCGTTGTCGCAGAATATAGTCTTGGTATTTCTGAAAAAGTTGACTACCTGCATGATGGGTGTCTTTACGTCGACTATTGTCCGTGACGCTAATGGTTGGGTTATAGCGAATTTTGAGAACTTGTCGATGCAAGTTAGAAACAATTTCTTTCCCGTGGCGAATATGTCCATATGCAGCATCTCGCCTGCGTATGAAGGAATGGGAGTCGATCCTAGCTCCTGTTTTTTCGGGTGTCGGTCATATTTAGATTTAGTACATATCTTACAGTTAGTGACAACTTCGTTTGCTATTTTGGACATTTTGGGAAAATAATAATCGCGAAGGACTTGTTTGATATTCTCCTGAGCAGCTCTGTGGGGCGCGGTTATGCTCGGCTGTCCAATTTCAAACTGCTCGTTTTTGTCCGTTACGTCTGCTACCAAATTCTTGCAATGCCAGAACTTAGTAGTAGGAAAGGTTTATACTAGGTCGTGTTGGACGCTGGCTAGTGTTGGGAGATCGCAGTGAAGCGCGTTTACTGCGTCCGGGTTGACTAACTGTTTAAGTTCTTCTAAGAGGGTGTTTCTCTCTGTGAACCCTGATGAGGTGACGTATTTTTACCGAACAAAATAAATTGTTGTTTTAATGAATAGCGTGCTTCTTCCAATATTATTTGGGTTTTGAAGCAATTAAGGGGTTTGTCTGTTGTCTCTATCGTGTGGGTTAATGAGGCTTCGCTATGAATAGTTGCAGCGTTCTAACGCGTCTTCCAACGCATTCACGTCTTGCCTTGACAGGGCATCTGCCACTTGGTTTCTCTTTTCCCGGTTTGTAGAACCCATTGTGGCAATTAAAGGATTTCCCTCTATTTTGGCGTTGGTATGTACTGATCAGAGACCGAGAAGGTCAACGGTTGATGATCGGTAAAAATGTTAATCTGCTTTGCACCGTAACGGTATTGCTGCAGCTTCCCTAGGGTCCATACGATTGCCAAGAGTTCCTCTCATTTGTCGCGTAAATGTGATTCGCTTTGTTTTAGCGTTCGCGAAATCATAGTGATGGGTCTGCCCGCTTGCGACAGCACAGCTCCGATGCCGCTCATAGATGCATCAGTGGTTAGGTCGAAAGGCTGTTTGAAATCTGGGTACATTAAAATGACGTCCTCCGACGCTAAAATGTTTCGCAGACGTTCGAACGAGTCACGTTGAGTTTCATTAAACTCAATTGCAACCTTCCTGGACATGTGTTTGCTTACAGTGCCGTTAGGGCCTTTCAATATATCAGTTAGGGGTCTCGCTATTGCCGCAAAATCCTTCACAAACCTCCTGTAATAGCTTGCTAAGCCGAGAAATGATCTGAGGTTGAATAAGTTTTTCGGTTCAACATACTCTTGTATTGCACGAACCTTTTCGGGATCAGTTTTTACCCCTCCCTGGTGACAATGAAGCCCAGGTATTCGACGCTTTCTTTGAAGAATTGCGTTTTTTCCTGAGACACTCCTCATGTTGGCTTCTAATAGGCATTTTAAGATTGAGTCAATATGTGTGACATGATCGGTTTCGTTTTTCGAGAAAATAATCACGTCATCCACATAGACATAGCAAAACTTCCCGATGTGTTCCCTGAGAACGTCATCAATGGCTCTCTGGAAAATTCTTCCTGCGTTCTTTAAACCGAAGGGTAATCTGCATATTTTCCCCCGTTCACTGAGAAGGAGGTCTTTTCGCGGTCTTGTTCTGACAGGTAAATCAGGTACTTTCTGATTTTAAGTTGAGGGTGGTAAAATATCTGGCCTTCCCTAAATTAGCTAGAATCATGGGTATGCTTGGCATGGGATAACGATCTGGTATGGTATGCTCATTGAGCTTCCCTATAGTCTATGACAAGGCGTTTATTTTTATTGCCTTGGTTGTCGATCCTTTTTGTCAACGACCCAAGTTGGGCTGTTGTAAGGGGATCTTGACGGTCTGATTATTCCGTCTTTTAGGAGTTGCTTGATTTCGTTATTTACGAAATCAGTTACGCCCATCGGGTGTGGGTATAGTTTTGAATGGATCGGCTCATTGGTGTCTGTTTTTATCGTCGCGATAATGGAAGTGTTGAATGGTAGTGCCTCGTTAGAGGTTGAAAATGCCTTCTGTCTCCTGAGAACCATGGCCTTAAATGCATTTTTTACTATGTGTGGTACCACAATGTCGTTGACATTAGTGAAGTTAACATTGGCACATTCTTGATATTCAATCTTTTCCTGTTTACCAAGGTATTCTAGATTGCCATTCTGAAGATCTAGTTTAACTCCCGCCTGGGTTAGCAGGTCTGAGCCTATGATCGCATCGAATGATGTCAGTGTGTTTAACAGAAAAATGGGGACTTCTGTCCGAACATATTAAGTATGCATTTGTCATGTACTTTACTGGAGCCATGAATAGAACTCACAGTGAAAGGGTTTTCGGCTGGTATTACTTTCTTGAGCTCCTTTACGGGCCTGATGTAATTTTTAGCCGCCCCTGTGTCAATGAGGATTCTTATATTTCTCCCAGCCAGCTGTCGTCTGACGAACGGCAGCCGGGAGCGTTCCCTAAAAATGTAACGAGTCGCTATCTCCCAGTGATTCGTTGTCATCGTCAATGCTACCGACCTGATTAGCAGCTGCCTCTTCGTATTTCGCGTTTTGGTTGACCGGTATGTCCTGTGTCACATTGTTAATGCGCTGACGTCTAGGTCCTGTAGCCCTGTCAGAAGTATTAGATCTTTTGTGGGCGTGGTCGCCGTTATCGTTTTGTTTGCCATGATCGGTGCGCTGTCTAAACCTAGAGGACGAGTCAACCTCCATTGGTTCCGGTGGTTGCTCTATATTTTGTGTCTTGTCGCCCTGTTGGCCGTTTGATTGCTTTCTGACGAAATGCGGGGTTTCTCCGTGGTTTCTATCGTCCCTATCGCCTCTGCCTTGCTTGAAGTGTGAGCGATTCTTATTAGATTCGCTCGCTTGTGCTCTATCCTCAATTGCTCGAGCATATGAAGCTGAAAATGCACTTCTTTCAATGCATGATTCTGCTTCTCTCGCCAATGCTAAAGCGGTTGGCAAATCCTTTGGCTGTGCTAGAAAGACGGCGGCTCTCAAGGATTTTTTTAGACCGGCAGTGAAAACATGCAACGCATCTGTTCTGACTTCTTTGTTCAGTAGCGATGCTTGCTGTGGCTCGTATGTCATGACAATCTTGTTTGTAACTAAGGTTAGCTTTCGCTCGACCTCATCATAATAGTCTATGAGACTTAGGTCACCTTGCCTTAATATTTCGAGTCCTTGACGCAAAAGTCGTAATGACGTTTTGTCTGAATAGGTGAAATGTAATCTGGCTATAATGGCATCGAAATTAAGGACTGTGTCGTGTGAAATAAGCAATGCCCCTGCTGAACCTCTAATTTTATTTCTAATGATCGTTACAGCTTGGTAATGTCCATAACTGCCATTGAATGGTTTAAAAATTTCATATGCGTTAGTGGCAGCCTGCCTCCAACCTACATATTCGTCTGCGTTGCCGTTAAACTCGGGAACTGATTTAATTATATCTAACGGTATGTCACATCTAATCTGAGGGTCAACCGAAATTCTTGAGTAGATTTCTACTTCGGGTGTGTCTAAGCGCAAGTTGTTTACTCTCGCGTTTATTTGGTTGAGCTGAGACTGGAACCTAACTTCTTGTTGGGCTAGGGCTTGCTAACAGCGCCCTCTATCAGTGCTTGTATTTGGCTCACGTCCATGGTACTGTTCGTTTGGTTTGGTTCTTGTCTGGACTGATCGTGTGGGTTTGGAACTTGGCTGCTGTCTGATGTATCCCAGTCTACGTCACTGTCGTACTCGATCTTTATGTTTTTCACTTCATCAAATCGGCTCATAGGTTGTTTGTGTAATGCACATGCACGAAGTTTTATTTGTTTAAGAAAGTTTTAGATCTGACTTGAAATGTAATTCAAATGAACTTACATGTTTTGGGGCACTGTTCTAATCGATGGATGTGGAATTTTCCGTTGGGCGCCAATTATTCCTTTTGGTCCGTTCCCGGCGTCACTGGTGGTGATCCCTGGTACGGTTAGTTGTTATCGTCTTCTTACGATGATTATGGTGGGAGGTATGACTTGCCTCCCTTGTTCCGGCCTAGAGACTCGGTAACAAGTATGAAATGAAATACGCAATTTATGTTATCGGCTAAGGCCGGAGCAATATATTGAGCGACTGTAGCGCTTGAACGTAATATAAAACTAAACTGTACAAATCAGAAATAAGCTCATGCAGAAGGCATGGGCTGCGATATTGCAACAATGTCTTAGTCGGCACGCCGACTCAGCATAATGGCAATATTCCGCATAGCAACATATAGCGGCGTAATATCGCCACTGCGACAATTATGCTCAAAGTGCTGACTTCTGCATCAGCTTCACGTGTGTGTGTGTGTGCGTGTGTGTGAGTTACGTTACATAGTTCAATTTCTCTTATGTTTATATTATAGCTAACTTATGTGTTAACTTGTATGCATATGCGTAAATGCATGAGTGCATGATTTGTATGGTGACCTTGCTGTTGATATAAGGGTTACAACGTGGACGAGATCTACGGCCCTTTCCAGTAGGGCAGCTACATCTAACATTAGTATACATGGATACATATGTATTTACATATTTTTCCCCTGCAGATGAATCGACAACTGATGTATTCCAAATCAGTAATCTAGTGATAGCATGCAGTTTCGCGGATATTAGTTGCTAGTTGAAACAAAGGTTATACGTGGGCTAGGACTACGGCCTTTTCCTGGTATACTTCACTTAATATATTCCCTTAGGCTATTACGTTGGTTTGAAACAAGGGATTACGCTGACTTTATCTGCGGCCCTTTCCCAACATATATAAATTGAGCGGAATTATCTCATTTTCCAAGTAGCTATTTTTCCTCACATCTTTATTGGACGATAATGGAAATGTTGTTACTTTGAGATAAGTTCAACTCTTGTCGATCTGATAAGATGTCTCTTCGTAACTCTATTTTTGCAAACGTTCTTCGTGTTCGTTCTGTTGATATGTTGAGACTTTCTGTTAAGTTCAACTCCAGGCAAACACAGTTGCACCAATTACTCTTTTATCTAATTCTTTCTAAAGATTACACAAATCAGCTTACACGTCACTTCATTTGATTGCATGGTACCCTAGTATGATTGCTATATTATTATTTTGCATTTTTGTTATTCATATTTACTCATATTATATTTATTTTATTATATTTTTTTTATATTATAAAATATCTCAATTTTTCTTGAAAATTACCTATAATTATTTTTATACTCCTAAATTATATATATTTCCTCTCAAAGTCGCTATTACACTTAGGCTCTTTGGACATTGCAGTGCTCTTATTAGAATAGTTTTTTTTTTGAGTATAGAATTTCATAATTATTAGTGTTAGTATTAGCATCTCGATTGATAAATAGTTAGGAAATACTACAGATAAAGACTACAAAATGCCGCTGACCCATAGTAGTGAAGACCTAACCAGGCTGGATGAGATTAACATCCCTTGCCATAGTTGCTCATCTTTGATATCGCACCCGACCCAGTTATTAACCACACCTTGTGGTCATTCGTTCCACAGGACGTGCTTCAATGGACCAAGAGGAGGTAGAAAAGTCTGTCCTGTTTGCAAGACGCAGTTAGAAGTCGCTCCCAGTAATGCATCAGACCTTGAATTTGTAGAGCCGCCAACTCATGTAGCAGCAGGTAACATTCCTGTCACTCGCTCGCAAACCAGACGAGCTGAGACTGTCCAAGCGAGCGTGGCTGGCAACCCAAGCGCTATCCCTTCTGAATCCATCTCAGAAGTTGGGAATTCGATCGGCATAGCAGACATAGGGCGAATGATAGCAGAGGCTGTGGCAGCTGCGTCCGCAAAGCAAGCGGAAATGTTACTGCAAGCTTCTACCAGACAGGCTGAACTAATGACGAGCTCATTGGAAGCTGGATTCCAGAGAATATCGTCCCAAATGCAAAGTCAGCAAACGCAACCCACGGTACATAGACAGACTTTGCCGTCACTGAATCCTCAGTCATTTCGACATTTGGCTGATATAACCACTCAGCAACAAGCATCCACTCACAGATCTACGCTTAACCCGGAGCCCGATCATACAACTCCAAGGTATTATCAATATAGTGCGGCTAGTACTGATCTAAGAGCAGACAGAATTAGTCAAATAATATCGAATTGGAAGTTGCGATTTTCGGGCAAATCCAATTTATCAGTTAACGATTTTATTTATCGTGCGGAAGCCCTCACCGAGCAGACACTTGAGGCTAACTATGACCTGCTTGCTCGGTATTCTAGCAATTTGTTTGAAGGTGTGGCAGCTGAATGGTATTGGAGATTTCACAAGAGTGTGTCTTTTATGACATGGGAGTCATTATGCAGAGCACTAAGAATTCAATTTAAGGATGCTCGTAGTGATTGGGAGATCCAAGCCAGTATCAATCAGCGCCGACAGAGAAGCAATGAGTCGTTCGATGACTATTATCAGCAACTTGCTTCAATGGCAGACCATTTGTCCCAACCGATGACGGAGATGTCCTTGTTAGGGTTATTAAGGTCGAATCTACTTCCCGAAATTCAGCACGAACTGCTACATGTCGATATAGCAACTGTTGCCCAGTTGCGACAAGCTGTGAGGAAGCATGAAATATTCAAGCAGAAGCTTAATAAACCTCAAGCCTCAGTAGCTCGGGTTTTACCAAAAAGGAATATAAGTGAAGTAGAGGTCCATAACGAAGAAGAGCTAACGAGTGATTTGTCAGAACCAGAGGAAGATATAGCAGCAGTATCATTTAAGTGTTGGAACTGTGGACTGTTGGGTCATCGCTATCAGGACTGTATGGCCGAAAGAAAAGTTTTTTGCTACGGTTGTGGCCTACCAGACACATATAAACCGTCATGTAGAAAATGTCAAGCTTCAAAAAACTTGAGTGCCCGGGCACCAGCGAGGAGTGCCCCATCAAGACAGATAACAGATGCACACCAAGTCCGCAAATAACCAGTACCCAAGCAAATGCCAATACCCATCAAATAAAATTACCTAATTTACGCTCTAAGCGATCAACACGTTTCCATCAATATAAATTAATTAAAAAAAAAGAGCGTCGGAAACTTGTGTGTGCGGTAGTAAATAATGCTCAAGATACTAGGCCCTACGCAAAAATTTCACTATAGGGTAAGACGGTTAGCGGATTATTGGACACTGGCGCTTCAATTAGTTGTATAGGAGGTTCCTTTGCAGAGTATCTGGTAAACGCTAACTTATATTATAAGCCCTCTATCTGCGTCTGTTAGAACAGCTGATGGATCGGCACAAACTATTAAGGGAAAAATTAAAACTACTGTGAAGTTTAGAGATAGAGAAACATATTTAACCTTTTACGTCGTTCCATCTCTATCACAAGATCACCGGCAATCGAGAAACTCATGTACGAGGAGGTAGACCGAATGTTGGCATTAGGAGTGATAGAGGAGTCACAGAGTGCTTGGTCGTCTCCAGTCGTCTTAGTTAGAAAGCCAGGAAAAAATTCGTTTGTGTTTAGATAGCAGAAAACTGAATTTGGTACCTAAAATGGATGCGTACCCCATGCCATTTATCGATGGAATATTGAGTAGGTTGCCGAAAGCTGAATTTGTAACAAGTTTAGATTTAAAAGATGCTTTCTGGCAGATACCTCTTCACTCGGATTCCAGAGATAAGACAGCTTTTACAATCCCAGGCCGACCTCTTTATCAATATACAGTTATGCCGTTTGGATTATGCAATGCACCTCAGACTATGTCCAAACTTATGGATAAAATAATACCTGCCGGATTAAGGCATGAAGTCTTCATTTATTTGGACGACTTACTAATAGTTTCCTCGTCATTTGAGCGACATCTGGAAGTGCTAACAGAAATTGCGATGAATCTGGCAAAGGCCGGATTGACAATAAACGTAGGTAAAAGCAAGTTTTGTCTAAAAGAAGTACAATATTTGGGACACATAGTAGGTGATGGAACCATTGCTACTGACCCGGAAAAACTCAGAGCGATCAGAGAATTCCCTGTGCCCAAGTCCGTTAAACAGCTGAGGCGTTTCCAAGGTATGACGGGATGGTACCATAAGTTTATTCGAAACTATGCATCCACAGCTTCTCCGTTGACTGATTCTCTTAGACAGAAACGGAAATTTGAATGGTCTCCGATTGTCAAACAGCGTTCGAGAAGTTGAAAGATCACTTGTGCAATTCCCCGGTGTTACATAGTCCAGATTTTGAAAAACCTTTTTATATTCATTGCGATGCCAGTCATACAGGGGTAGGTAGCGTATTAGTGCAAGTGAACTCCGAGGGAGATGAAGTACCCATAGCTTTTATGTCCAAAAAACTGAATCAGGCTCAGAGAAATTATTCCGTCACCGAGAAAGAATGTTTAGCTGCATTAGGGGCCATAAAGAAATTTAGGGCATATGTCGAAGGACATGATTTTACAGTAGTGACGGATCATGCCTCTCTCAAGTGGCTAATGTCTCAGACAGATTTGAGTTCGAGGTTAGCACGGTGGGCACTCAAATTACAGGCCTATTCTTTTAAAATAGTCCATCGTAGAGGATGCCAAAATATAGTACCGGATACTCTTTCAAGAGTTTTTACCGAGGATGTAGCGGAGCTAGAGGCAGAACCCAATATAGATCTGGAGGCGAAGGAATTCAAAACTGAGGACTACTTGAAGTTAGTTGAAAAGGTTAAGGAATCTAAGCTCTCTGATTTGAATGTAATATATTCTCGTATTTACAGGCGTACTGAGCACGCAGTTGGTGACAAAATAGCCGATGAGTCCGCATGGAAATTGTGGCTGCCAAAAGAACTAGTATCTTTAGCGTTAAAGCAATGCCATGATAACCCTTTGTCAGCTCACTGCGGGATCAATAAAACACTAGAGAGATTGCGTCGATATTATTTTTGGCCGAATATGGTGACCGATGTGAAAGCCTATATTAACTCCTGTGAGGTGTGCAAGTGCACGAAACATCCCAATTTTACCCTAAGACCGATGTTAGGAAAGACAGGAGAGACACAAAGGTTTTTTCAAAAATTGTATGTAGATTTTATTGGACCATATCCTCGGTCAAGGAACGGAAATATTGGTATTTTTGTGGTATTGGACCACTTCTCAAAATTCCCATTTTTTAAATTAATAAAAAGTTCACAGCCGATGCAATTTTTGCCTTATGTAGAAAATGAACTCTTTCATTGTTTTGGTGTTCCGGAAGTGGTGGTTTCAGATAATGGAGTACAATTTAAATCACATGCTTTTAATGATTTACTGTCAAAAATATGGTGTTCGACATTCCTATACGGCCGTTTATGCCCCTCAAGGAAACGCTTCCGAGCGAGTTAATCGTACTCTGATATCAGCCATTAAGGCCTATATACACCCCGATCAAACCAACTGGGATGAGCAGTTAAGCAAAATCTGTTGTTCCCTTCGTTCTTGTTGCCACTCTGCTGTTAATGCAACTCCTTATCAGCTAGCTTTTGGCCAACATATGATCGTGAACGGTTCAACGTATGAGGTGTTGCGTGAACTTTCAATGCTAGAAGATCGATCTGTTCGCTTTGATAGATCAGACTCCTTCGATCTCATGCGTAATAAAGCAGTGTTGGCTATGCGTAACCAGCATCAGAGGAATGAAAACTCTTATAACTTACGAAGTTGATTGGTAGAGTTCAGGGAAGGTCAAGAAGTTTACCGCCGCAATTTTGCTCAAAGTAGTTTCTCATGCATAGTTTCTGCATGCATATGCAGAAAAAGTATATAATTATCCCACAGCCTGACCCTGCACCCCAATGGAAGCGCTTTCAACGGTGGATTAGTAGGGTAAGTCAAAATTTAAATATTTAAATTAAACTGCAAATGAAATTTTGCATATTTAAAATTGAGTGCATTCTTCGAATAGTTATTGTTTTTGTAATATTTACATCGGTGCACTGACACCAGATGAAGAAGGAGAAGAAAAAAAAGAAGCGAACAAATTAACGGCGCAAGCACAGCAGAATCACTCAAACTTAACTGTTCGCTCTTTCCTTTTATCTCATTTTCTTTGACATTCGATTTGAGTTTTTTTTATTATGCACAGTAACACCTTGAATTATGTTATACCCTACTTAATATGTTAGGATTATTTAATTTAAGTTTAAAAATATTTTAAATAATTTTAGTTTCATAATAAATATATCAATTATTAAGGTTATTATGATTGGTTAGTATCGTTGATTTGGGGCCATGCAAGAGGATGAAATGACGAGTGAAGGGCAATAATTATTTCGTGGGATCACTGTCAATAGTTATAAGAGGGCTCAGTGATCAAAGGTAGGGCGGGCTCAAATCGGTGCAACAACATCGCGTCGTCAATTTATTGTCCAGCTGTTTGGTAGTCTTTGGGCAATCTATCCTAATTCTTTTTTTTGTTTCCTTCCTTTATCCGTCCGTCCGAGTTTCAGCATTTTGAGTAATTGATCGTCAAACCAACATCTGATCCAGCATGCGAATTTTTTTTTTTGTAATTTGTAATAGTCTGTCTAACTCCCCCGTATGAATCTTCTACTGGAAATAGTGGAACCCCCCCGCATTCCACCGACGAGAGTACAAGCCGGTAGCAACGCATGCTCCAGTAGACAGCGACTAGTAGAGTCTGTGTGAAAATGACCTGCTACAGATAATTACATGTAATATATTACAGAAAATTTGGCGCCCAACGTGGGACTCGACCGGCTGTCCCAATTTTTATTAATACCTTACCCAATTTCCAACGACAAACATCAGGCTATGATAGTCATAGATGTTTGGGGTTAAATTACTCAAAAGTGCATAGCTAGACTGATAAATCTGTAAGGAGGGCAATGCTAGATTTTGTGGAACAGCTGCGTAACCAGAATTTAGGTATGTATGCATATGCGTAAATGCATGAGTGCATGATTTGTATGGTGACCTTGCTGTTGATATAAGGGTTACAACGTGGACGAGATCTACGGCCCTTTCCAGTAGGGCAGCTACATCTAACATTAGTATACATGGATACATATGTATTTACATATTTTTCCCCTGCAGATGAATCGACAACTGATGTATTCCAAATCAGTAATCTAGTGATAGCATGCAGTTTCGCGGATATTAGTTGCTAGTTGAAACAAAGGTTATACGTGGGCTAGGACTACGGCCTTTTCCTGGTATACTTCACTTAATATATTCCCTTAGGCTATTACGTTGGTTTGAAACAAGGGATTACGCTGACCTTATCTGCGGCCCTTTCCCAACATATATAAATTGAGCGGAATTATCTCATTTTCCAAGTAGCTATTTTTCCTCACATCTTTATTGGACGATAATTGAAATGTTGTTACTTTGAGATAAGTTCAACTCTTGTCGATCTGATAAGATGTCTCTTCGTAACTCTATTTTTGCAAACGTTCTTCGTGTTCGTTCTGTTGATATGTTGAGACTTTCTGTTAAGTTCAACTCCAGGCAAACACAGACAGTTGCACCAATTACTCTTTTATCTAATTCTTTCTAAAGATTACACAAATCAGCTTACACGTCACTTCATTTTATTGCATGGTACCCTAGTATGATTGCTATATTATTATTTGCATTTTTGTTATTCATATTTACTCATATTATAATTATTTTATTATATTTTTTTTATATTATAAAATATCTCAATTTTTCTTGAAAATTACCTATAATTATTTTTATACTCCTAAATTATATATATTTCCTCTCAAAGTCGCTATTACACTTAGGCTCTTTGGACATTGCAGTGCTCTTATTAGAATAGTTTATTTTTTTTTGAGTATAGAATTTCATAATTATTAGTGTTAGTATTAGCATCTCGATTGATAAATAGTTAGGAAATACTACAGATAAAGACTACAAAATGCCGCTGACCCATAGTAGTGAAGACCTAACCAGGCTGGATGAGATTAACATCCCTTGCCATAGTTGCTCATCTTTGATATCGCACCCGACCCAGTTATTAAACACACCTTGTGGTCATTCGTTCCACAGGACGTGCTTCAATGGACCAAGAGGAGGTAGAAAAGTCTGTCCTGTTTGCAAGACGCAGTTAGAAGTCGCTCCCAGTAATGCATCAGACCTTGAATTTGTAGAGCCGCCAACTCATGTAGCAGCAGGTAACATTCCTGTCACTCGCTCGCAAACCAGACGAGCTGAGACTGTCCAAGCGAGCGTGGCTGGCAACCCAAGCGCTATCCCTTCTGAATCCATCTCAGAAGTTGGGAATTCGATCGGCATAGCAGACATAGGGCGAATGATAGCAGAGGCTGTGGCAGCTGCGTCCGCAAAGCAAGCGGAAATGTTACTGCAAGCTTCTACCAGACAGGCTGAACTAATGACGAGCTCATTGGAAGCTGGATTCCAGAGAATATCGTCCCAAATGCAAAGTCAGCAAACGCAACCCACGGTACATGGACAGACTTTGCCGTCACTGAATCCTCAGTCATTTCGACATTTGGCTGATATAACCACTCAGCAACAAGCACCCACTCACAGATCTACGCTTAACCCGGAGCCCGATCATACAACTCCAAGGTATTCTCAATATAGTGCGGCTAGTACTGATCTAAGAGCAGACAGAATTAGTCAAATAATATCGAATTGGAAGTTGCGATTTTCGGGCAAATCCAATTTATCAGTTAACGATTTTATTTATCGTGCGGAAGCCCTCACCGAGCAGACACTTGAGGCTAACTATGACCTGCTTGCTCGGTATTCTAGCAATTTGTTTGAAGGTGTGGCAGCTGAATGGTATTGGAGATTTCACAAGAGTGTGTCTCTTATGACATGGGAGTCATTATGCAGAGCACTAAGAATTCAATTTAAGGATGCTCGTAGTGATTGGGAGATCCAAGCCAGTATCAATCAGCGCCGACAGAGAAGCAATGAGTCGTTCGATGACTATTATCAGCAACTTGCTTCAATGGCAGACCATTTGTCCCAACCGATGACGGAGATGTCCTTGTTAGGGTTATTAAGGTCGAATCTACTTCCCGAAATTCAGCACGAACTGCTACATGTCGATATAACAACTGTTGCCCAGTTGCGACAAGCTGTGAGGAAGCATGAAATATTCAAGCAGAAGCTTAATAAACCTCAAGCCTCAGTAGCTCGGGTTTTACCAAAAGGAATATAAGTGAAGTAGAGGTCCATAACGAAGAAGAGCTAACGAGTGATTTGTCAGAACCAGAGGAAGATATAGCAGCAGTATCATTTAAGTGTTGGAACTGTGGACTGTTGGGTCATCGCTATCAGGACTGTATGGCCGAAAGAAAAGTTTTTGCTACGGTTGTGGCCTACCAAACACATATAAACCGTCATGTAGAAAATGTCAAGCTTCAAAAACTTGAGTGCCCGGGCACCAGCGAGGAGTGCCCCATCAAGACAGATAACAGATGCACACCAAGTCCGCAAATAACCAGTACCCAAGCAAATGCCAATACCCATCAAATAAAATTACCTAATTTACGCTCTAAGCGATCAACACGTTTCCATCAATATAAATTAATTCAAAAAAAAGAGCGTCGGAAACTTGTGTGTGCGGTAGTAAATAATGCTCAAGATACTAGGCCCTACGCAAAAATTTCACTATTGTGTAAGACGGTTAGCGGATTATTGGACACTGGCGCTTCAATTAGTTGTATAGGAGGTTCCTTTGCAGAGTATCTGGTAAACGCTAACTTATATTATAAGCCTCTATCTGCGTCTGTTAGAACAGCTGATGGATCGGCACAAACTATTAAGGGAAAAATTAAAACTACTGTGAAGTTTAGAGATAGAGAAACATATTTAACCTTTTACGTCGTTCCATCTCTATCACAAGATGTTTATCTGGGTATCGATTTTTGGGAAACTTTCGACTTGCTACCAAATTGTCTCTTAGATAAGGAAGCAGAAGTTGCTAGTGTAGAAGATGTTATGCTTCGCCTGTTAACAGAAACTCAGCAAAAACAACTACAGCAGGTAATACAGAAATTTCCTTCATACATCGAGAAAGGCTTAGGTCGTACAAGTCTAATATTGCATAAAATTGAAGTTGAGAATGCTATTCCAGTTAAACAACGACACTTTCCCGTGTCACCGGCAATCGAGAAACTCATGTACGAGGAGGTAGACCGAATGTTGGCATTAGGAGTGATAGAGGAGTCACAGAGTGCTTGATCGTCTCCAGTCGTCTTAGTTAGAAAGCCAGGAAAAATTCGTTTGTGTTTAGATAGCAGAAAACTGAATTTGGTAACTAAAAAGGATGCGTACCCCATGCCATTTATCGATGGAATATTGAGTAGGTTGCCGAAAGCTGAATTTGTAACAAGTTTAGATTTAAAAGATGCTTTCTGGCAGATACCTCTTCACTCGGATTCCAGAGATAAGACAGCTTTTACAATCCCAGGCCGACCTCTTTATCAATATACAGTTATGCCGTTTGGATTATGCAATGCACCTCAGACTATGTCCAAACTTATGGATAAAATAATACCTGCCGGATTAAGGCATGAAGTCTTCATTTATTTGGACGACTTACTAATAGTTTCCTCGTCATTTGAGCGACATCTGGAAGTGCTAACAGAAATTGCGATGAATCTGGCAAAGGCCGGATTGACAATAAACGTAGGTAAAAGCAAGTTTTGTCTAAAAGAAGTACAATATTTGGGACACATAGTAGGTGATGGAACCATTGCTACTGACCCGGAAAAACTCAGAGCGATCAGAGAATTCCTGTGCCCAAGTCCGTTAAACAGCTGAGGCGTTTCCTAGGTATGACGGGATGGTACCATAAGTTTATTCGAAACTATGCATCCACAGCTTCTCCGTTGACTGATTCTCTTAGACAGAAACGGAAATTTTAATGGTCTCCCGATTGTCAAACAGCGTTCGAGAAGTTGAAAGATCACTTGTGCAATTCCCCGGTGTTACATAGTCCAGATTTTGAAAAACCTTTTTATATTCATTGCGATGCCAGTCATACAGGGGTAGGTAGCGTATTAGTGCAAGTGAACTCCGAGGGAGATGAAGTACCCATAGCTTTTATGTCCAAAAAACTGAATCAGGCTCAGAGAAATTATTCCGTCACCGAGAAAGAATGTTTAGCTGCATTAGTGGCCATAAAGAAATTTAGTTCATATGTCGAAGGACATGATTTTACAGTAGTGACGGATCATGCGTCTCTCAAGTGGCTAATGTCTCAGACAGATTTGAGTTCGAGGTTAGCACGGTGGGCACTCAAATTACAGGCCTATTCTTTTAAAATAGTCCATCGTAGAAGATGCCAAAATATAGTACCGGATACTCTTTCAAGAGTTTTTACCGAGGATTTAGCGGAGCTAGAGGCAGAACCCAATATAGATCTGGAGGCGAAGGAATTCAAAACTGAGGACTACTTGAAGTTAGTTGAAAAGGTTAACGAATCTAAGCTCCCTGATTTGAATGTAATAGATTCTCGTATTTACAGGCGTACTGAGCACGCAGTTGGTGACAAAATAGCCGATGAGTCCGCATGGAGTCCGCATTGCGTTAAAGCAATGCCATGATAACCCTTTGTCAGCTCACTGCGGGATCAATAAAACACTAGAGAGATTGCGTCGATATTATTTTTGGCCGAATATGGTGACCGATGTGAAAGCCTATATTAACTCCTGTGAGGTGTGCAAGTGCACGAAGCATCCCAATTTTACCCTAAGACCGATGTTAGGAAAGACAGGAGAGACACTAAGGTTTTTCAAAAATTGTATGTAGATTTTATTGGACCATGTCCACGGTCAAGGAACGGAAATATTGGTATTTTTGTGGTATTGGACCACTTCTCAAAATTCCCATTTATTAAATTAATAAAAAAGTTCACAGCCGATGCAATTTTGCCTTTTGTAGAAAATGAACTCTTTCATTGTTTTGGTGTTCCGGAAGTGGTGGTTTCGGATAATGGAGTACAATTTAAATCACATGCTTTTAATGATTTACTGTCAAAATATGGTGTTCGACATTCCTATACGGCCGTTTATGCCCCTCAAGGAAACGCTTCCGAGCGAGTTAATCGTACTCTGATATCAGCCATTAAGGCCTATATACACCCCGATCAAACCAACTGGGATGAGCAGTTAAGCAAAATCTGTTGTTCCCTTCGTTCTTGTTGCCACTCTGCTGTTAATGCAACTCCTTATCAGCTAGCTTTTGGCCAACATATGATCGTGAACGGTTCAACGTATGAGGTGTTGCGTGAACTTTCAATGCTAGAAGATCGATCTGTTCGCTTTGATAGATCAGACTCCTTCGATCTCATGCGTAATAAAGCAGTGTTGGCTATGCGTAACCAGCATCAGAGGAATGAAAACTCTTATAACTTACGAAGTCGATTGGTAGAGTTCAGGGAAGGTCAAGAAGTTTACCGCCGCAATTTTGCTCAAAGTAGTTTCTCCAAAGGGTTTAACAGTAAGTTGGCCCATATCTTCGTAAAGTCAAGAATAAGGCGTCGACTTAGAGATTGTTATTATGAACTGGAGGACTTACAAGGTCGTTACATAGGGAAATTCCATGCCAAGGATTTAAAGCAATAGGCGCATTTCCAACGCTGCTAGAATCCCACTTTTCTATTAATAATAGAATAAGTGAGATTTTAGTGGGGGGGACTTGTAGGGAGCAGCGTTTAGCCAAACGTACCAGTTTATGTCCCAGCCTAAAAGTAGGCAATTTGGCTTTATAAAAGACTGATCTGCTATATCTCACTCAAAATTATTAACAGCAACGGAGAATTAGAAAGCATTAGAAAATTACGGGTTTCGATGGTATAGTTGGCCCACTTTCTCTCAGAGATTGGCAGAAAAGACAAATGGCGTACTTTAGGATGGCGTCGCTCTCAAACCCTTAAATAGGTGCGAACCTTGAATCGTGGGTCCATTTAAATTTCAAATCCAAACGAGGAGACAGTGCAAGTTTTCCAATGAAAGTGCCAATTTTGTGTTGTAAGAAAGAAAAAATGAAAGAAGCCAACTCAGGGTAAGTCTCACTTACAGATTCAAGTGGCTGAAGTCTAACAATTAAGGCTAACGAATATTATTGCGACCGCCTGCTTTCAGGTTGGCGGCAATTTTAATCTGAAATTTTGGTCCAAGGAAATATGAATAGATCGGTTGAATAAAAGATACCGACCTATCAATTTTTTTAGACGAACTAAGTTCTTCAAGGTCACTCAAATGACGACCCAATAAAAGTTGGAAAGAAGTCAGCTGATGAGCATAAATGGGAAACGAACCTTCACCGAGTCTGGGCTCACTGAGTCAGTTCTTGCGCGCATTCATAACGTCTCGTATTGCCGTCGCTGGGAGTTTTATTAGTGGAAATATAGATATACATTTATTTATATTCATATCTCTAATTGCACATCCTCACCAAAAGTATTATTTGGCTGATAGAATGTTCAGCAAGTAAATAGGAACTACTTAAATATTAGATTTTAGATAAGTTTTTTTTTTAGCTAATTTAGTTTCTAAGAAAAGAAAGAAAAAAAAAGAAAAGAATGAAAGTGAAAGTGAAAGAAACGTAAAATGTGCCGGTTTGCTCGTTTTTTTTGTATTTATTTTGAGTAAAAAAGAAAAAAAAGAAGAAGAAGAAAAGTATTAAAAAGTGCAAGAAGAACGCCGAGGAAATTAATGTGAATTGTGCATGCATATGCAGAAAAAGTATTTAATTATCCCACAGCCTGACCCTGCACCCCAATGGAAGCGCTTTCAACGGTGGATCAGTAGGGTAAGTCAAAATTTAAATATTTAAATTAAACTGCAAATGAAATTTTGCATATTTAAAATTGAGTGCATTCTTCGAATAGTTATTGTTTTTGTAATATTTACATCGGTGCACTGACACCAGATGAAGAAGGAGAAGAAAAAAAAGAAGCGAACAAATTAACGGCGCAAGCACAGCAGAATCACTCAAACTTAACTGTTCGTTCTTTCCTTTTTTCTCATTTTCTTTGACATTCGATTTGAGTTTTTTTATTATGCACAGTAACATCTTGAATTATGTTATACCCTACTTAATATGTTAGGATTATTTAATTTAAGTTTAAAAATATTTTAAATAATTTTAGTTTCATAATAAATATGTCAATTATTAAGGTTATTATGATTGGTTAGTATCGTTGATTTGGGGCCATGCAAGAGGATGAAATGACGAGTGAAGGGCAATAATTATTTCGTGGGATCACTGTCAATAGTTATAAGAGGGCTCAGTGATCAAAGGTAGGGCGGGCTCAAATCGGTGCAACAACATCGCGGCGTCAATTTATTGTCCAGCTGTTTGGTAGTCTTTGGGCAATCTATCCTAATTCTTTTTTTTCTTTCCTTCCTTTATCTGTCCGTCCGAGTTTCAGCATTTTGAGTAATTGATCGTCAAACCAACATCTGATCCAGCATGCGAATTTTTTTTTTTGTAATTTGTAATAGTCTGTCTAACTCCCCGTATGAATCTTCTACTGGAAATAGTGGAACCCCCCCGCATTCCACCGACGAGAGTACAAGCCGGTAGCAACGCATGCTCCAGTAGACAGGGACTAGTAGAGTCTGTGTGAAAATGACCTGCTACAGATAATTACATGTAATATATTACACATTTTACAAAAGACCTGGAGGACGTCAAGAAGGAGAATATCATTATTATGAAATGAAACCTATACCGTTTTCTACAATTCACGTTGATCATTTGGGACCATTCCCAAAAAGCTCGAAGCGGAATGAACACATCTTTGCCATTATAGACGCTTTCACCAAATTTGCTATCATTCGCCCAGTAAAAAGCACCGCAGCTAAACACGTCATAGATATTTTGAAGGAAGTAACCAGCTACGTTGGAATGCCCATGCGCATAATATCGGATAGAGGAACCGCCTTTACATCAAATGAGTATTCCCGCTTTTGCAGTGAAAACAACATAAAAATAGTATTGAATACTGTCCGTACACCGAGAGCAAATGGACAAGTTGAACGGACTAATCGCACCATATTGTCAATGCTATTACCAATGATAGAGAATGAGAATAGATGGGATGAAAAGCTTCGACCGATCCAATGGAGCTTAAATACGATGCCCAATAAAACCACTAACATTTCTCCATTTCAGTTATTATATGGATATGAGCCCCGAGATGTATTGCAGAACACTTTAGTTAATATTTTGCAGGATAAACAAGCAGACTTGATGACAGATGACGAACTACAGCAGCTCCGTGATACAGCTGCCAAAAAGAATTAACGACCAACGAGCAGAAGCCAAGAAGAGGTATGATGGAAAACATGCCAAGCCCACTGTCTACGATCCTGGAGACTTAGTATTGGTTGAGAATGAACCATGTAGCACGGGAATATCAAGGAAACTGGAACCAAGATATAAAGGTCCATTTCTGGTCAGCAAAGTTTTGCCACATGATCGATATCTGGTGGAAGATATCCCGAACGCACAGCGCACACAACGCCACTACAAGTCAGTGTATGCATCCAGCAAGATGAAACCATGGTGCAAGATACCACCCGATGAGCCAGAGGACGACAATAGCGAAAATGATGACAGCCCAGAAGAGTCTTGCGAGGACGCTTCGAAGTCAGGAGAAGCCGAATGTAAGCGACAAATTGCGCTGGCGGCCCAGCTGGTCTACCAGCCTGTTAAACTCAGACAACAGCTGTAATGAGAATGTCAATTACTTAACAGAGATCTGTTAAGAGCAGAGCAGAGTTGTCTCAAGAAGAAGAAGAAGAAGAAGAAGCGCGTTAGAATAGATACACAAGAAGAATAGTAATAAGAATTGAATTGGAATAAATATCAACGTGAATGTTATTAAAATAAACCTGAATCCTGACAAAAGTAAGAGACTCTATTAAGTGTCTCTTTCACTTGGCAACTTTAAATGGGGTACTAGAGTCTGTGCTGGTTTTTTTGGTAACTAAAAAAAGGTAGAATAGATAGTCGGGGGTGACTTGCGAGATATTTTTCATTACACGAAAAACTAGTGGTGCGCCATGACCACTATAGATGATAGTGGAATATCGATACTATCGTGTGGAGCAGCCGCCGTCAAGTGTGGAGCAAGCGTAGACGCTGCCTGGCTTTGCCAACTGACGCACTCAGTAATTGTTTCTATTTTGTATCTAATTATTATATCTTTTACGTTTTTTTATTATATCCTCTATCAATTTTTTGTACTGTACCTAAATTGGCAAAGCTTTATGCCAATATATTTTTAAATTTCTGAGTTTCGGAACTGTTGTTAGTTAGGCATTAGCGAAACTGGGATAATATTTGAAATTTTTATATATAATATATATTTTTATAGAATATTTTCATTACATTCAAATATGTACATCAAATTCTTTTATTTCTTTTATAATTCACCACTGACCATATAACACATAGATCGGACATTTCATACTAGCGTTTTTGACACAAAATTTTCTTGCGAGGCGACCCAGAAGAGGCTGAGCGTCGTTACGAAGTGTCTCAGCAGAGCCGAAGGCTTACTCTCATTCGGTCTGTTGCCGAGAGCACATGAATTGCGCATGAATGTATAACTTTTCGGATCGTTAACAACAACATATGAGCGAGAGAGCATGATAGAGCCCACATATCGCTCTGAAATTTTATTTCTGGCTTGCCAGAGACATTTTCTTCAAGTGGGGGCAGCTTGAAAAGTTCTTCATCCATCCTGGGACGATAGTGGTGGCGTAGTTTCTCCATACACTGCTCTCATATCGTCGGCGTGTTGATATTATAAAGAGTCCAACCAATCTAAAGATAATAAGTATGATAAAGTCACATCTGCAGAAGAATATAAATCAACCAGACTATGTCGTTGTGGACTGGTCTGGCAAGAAATTCTGAGCTAGCTAGAATTATCTTAAGCCTTTTAGTCTCAAAACTAAGATTAATTAATAAACATAATCAAAATATAATTCGTTAATAAACTTTTACGAGCCTTAATGCACTTTATTCATCATTTGTTCATAGAAAAACCAGATCAGTTATTAATTATAAGAAATTCATTTTATGTAGGCAGTTATTCTATTGTAGTATGTGCATATATAGAGGGTACTGTGTACCTAATAAGTAAACAGCAACACTTTGTTGCACTGAATAAATAATCAAACTCAAGTGGACGTGAAATACGATCACCCACTTATGCTTCACGCTAAGACAGCATTCACGCTAAGTCAGCATTCCCACGCTGACCGCGTGCAATATATATATATAGTAGATAAGATATATACATGCAGCTGCTCTGCCGTTGGCAGCGGCGTCGCATTCTACAATCATGAACTTAGGCTAAGCCCACCAAATTATTTCAATAAAAGAAAAGAACCATTTTGACTACTCATGAGCACTGACGTGTTGCCTAATTTCCACCACAATATTATAAGGTCAAACTAAGTTCTCACATGGCGACTATGAAGTTATCACATGGCGACTGTGACAAAAGAACTGAAGCTCTTCGGATAATGCAATATTAAAACAAATAATATATAATACATAATTAAAAAAAAAAAAACAACACAAACAAAACCGACACAACAAAACAATATCGAACAAACAAAAGCCGTGCAAGAAAATGAAAATAAAAACTCGATATCGTCGACCATACAACAACAGCATTGTGTCAACGTTAAAAATGTGATTGCAAAATTAAAAAAAACAAGTGATAAAAGGTAACAAAAACAATGGTGTGCACATCCGGAGTAGCAGCAAAAGAAATCAACAAATATATAGGAAACCCAACAACTGTGGTGCGCAGAGCCGTACACTTCAGCGACGCAGACAGCGGACGAGAGGTTACAAAACATAAACGGGCGGTGAGCATAGAGCCGCTCACTGCTGTACCGAGGGACAATAGTGAATGATCACCAAGCCGACTTTTCAGCACCCGGCTCGAGCAAAGGGACCTGCCAACCGTTAGAGAGGCAGATCCAGCCGTGGGCCAAAGCCCTTGCACATCAAAGAATACAAAGCACGGTCAGCAGCGCGGGAGCAGCCACCTAAGAAGAAGCGAGGTGGCTGCCGTAAAATTACTCAGCGCAAGAAGATTGAACATCGAGTTGTTGAAGATGGCAACAAACGAGGAAAACTGACAGCGCTACAAAGAGCGCCTGGCAGCTCTCAACATTCAACTCGCGGTGCGAAGTAAAGCGACAAGCTGCGTTAAGTGGCCCATCCACAGTCGAACATGTTGGCCGAGTCGCTCGTCGAGACAAAATTTTCCACCAACTAGTGCTAACATGCTCGCAAACATCATTTGGTGGCATATTTTGAGCAGTGAACATTGCAACGGAAGACGACAGCGCCACTGTAATTTCACTTTTTATCAATTAATTATTGCTTCAAAAATATATAAATATATAATTAATATATATAATATATACATAAACTCTTGCATAAATTGTTTAGACATTTTTAGCAGCGCTCGCTAGCACGTGTTCTCACTTCAAATGTTTGGTTCAAGTGATGTTCGTGCCAGCGATGCCATCCATTGTCGAGCATCTAGTTGCGAACACAAGCAAAATAGAATCATTTCTATTTCGTTCGAGCGGCTCGACCAACACGAAATTTGTAAGCTAGCACTACCACTAACGATGAAAATTCCGTCGAGCACAACATGCTCGGCCAACATATTCGACTGTGGATGGGCCACTTTAAATGTCATAGCAACAACCGCCCCAATATTATTAATGTTGCAAATGCGGTTTCCGCTGCATCAACAAAAAAAAAATTACCAACTTACTAGGGCCCCATTTTCACAACTAACACATTATACTCAGTCCTAAACTTAATATAAGTAAAACATTGCAATCTTGTTAATTTGTTATTTATGTAAACTGACAATAATGAATTCATTCATTAATTAGGGAAATGGTATAGAGTTTTAATATACCTACAACGCAAAAAATATTGCAATTGTCAATTATTCAAGATTTATCTATGTCTTTAACTAAACTTAATTTACAAATATCACTATGGCCGGCACACAGTCAAAAGCGGACGACAACACAGCAAATGTTGTAAATACAATAGAAGTCGTGGATACAACTCCACACTTAAACGCACTGTATGTGCTACTTTTTATTTTGGTAACAATATCAGCCCTTAACCTAGCCCTAAAGATATATCTGCTTCATAATAGCGGTGAGAAATACTTGCATGAGTCAAGCCAACAATTTAGAAAAGATAAAAAAAAAATACCATCATACGTGATGGTCATAGTACAGACCATACTCAAAGATAATGAAGTAACACCACAGGGGTGCAGGTGCGATTACATCGCTAAAATGTACATACATGGAATGGCTAAATCTAGCAAGAGCCAAAAACCATAATAGAGATGCTTTTGACAAATCATATAAATGCATCAACAAAATCGCGTTAACGCGTCAGACGTTAGACGCTTATTTTTCACATAAAAGTATTGATAACGCAATACAACGCGTTACAAAACCTTATATTTCAAATCAGAGGCAAACTCACTGAAGAACATTGTGAGGGTGTGGGTGTATCAAATACGAATTAAATTTTGAATACGCGCGCTTATGTCAGTTTTTTTTTAATTTTTTGCATACACTGGCAACGCTGATAAGCAGAGGTGTAAATCTCAAGTCGATACCAGGGCTTAAAGCGTTCGTGATCATCGTAGCAATGCGATACATCGATATTCTAAGAACCAGCGATAACGTCTGAAGATCTTTCTTTCGCAAATTATTAGCCGCCCGAACAAGACGTAGCAAAAAGTTTAACTGCGTGATTGAATAAAATTGTTAACTTTGAAAAATACCAAAAAAAATAAGAAAATAACTCACATTAATAGTGAAAGTGTTATTTATTATCCCCTTGGAATAAAAGGGACAAAAATAATAATTCCACTGCGGGATTCCACCATTAAACTAGATCCCAAGACCACGAGTAAGTTGGATATATGTTCACCTCCAACCTCAATAGGTCTAATAAAAATTGTGTCCACAGATCACCAGAATCTATCTAATGATTGGTGCACCTGCGGCCAACTGAAGTGCCCATCACCATCATCATTTTTCACGGGAGAGCGGCAGCAGATTTGGTGCTCCGTTGGAAATTTCTCCATCAGCAGTGCAGTTTACTGTACCAGTGCCCACAGCATACGTGCACATGCACATGTAGCTCATACATACATATTTACATATCATGTACATATGTATAGTCGTACATCATAAGTTTAAACAACGCTAATCCTCGTCAAACATTAATTTCATAATTTCATTATTCTTTGGTTCATTATATTAATTTCGTTAAATTTCTTTAATTCATTTCTTTTATTTATATTAATTTCAATCGTGATTTTTTTGAATTAATTCATAATTTTTTTTTTATCATTTCATTTTGCTTTTCTTTTGGTTTTATTTTTCGTTTGGTTCATCTCCATTTATTTTTCATCAATTCATACACTAATACAGTATGAATTTAATAATGAATTGTTAAAACAGAACCAATAAGAGAAATAAAAATTTCAAATATAATTTAACTAAATATTGCTGTGTAAAGTAGTGCTATGGTTAAGGTAAACCCGCGCATCACTGTGGTATTATTGTTACTCCCTTTTAGCATTACACAGTCGGATCCAACGGGGCCCCATCGGATGTCCGGGTAAGTGCATACATATTGGTGTGAAATAATAATGGTGCCAAAGTGATTCGCGCAAAGTAATGTAATCAATATAATTCTCGCAAGTTTTTTTTTCGTTTGTTTACACCGTCATATTCTTTGGCGTTGCCACATGTCGTGAATAAATTTGAATAAATGTAAATAAAAGAAAAGCGCCAATGAACGGATAGTTTGGAGTTGCCAGATTGGGTGACTATCGGTTATAGAATATCGTAAGCCAAAGAACAGTGAATATTATTGATCGTTAACGCATATAATGAAAAATTGAATTTAAATATGAATTTTGTGTAAAATTAAATTAAAGTAATTAATTAATCACTAACGTCTATTGCATATCGAATGTGAATCAAAAATAATGAATATAGAAATTTTTAGTTAAATGAATCCTATTATTGATATAATGAATTATATATCGTATTATCGAACTGAATTATAATAATCAAACATGACCTAATATGAGTTTTAAAGGGCACCAAGGGTAGACAAAGCAACAGCAATATGGGTGGAATTGGAATCTAGTTCCAGTTCTGCGTGGTTGGGTGGGTGAAGAAGGAGAGCATACCATCTGGCTCTCCTCCATCGATCATTGATAGTCCAGTTTCGTCCGTCTGATTTCGGGTTCGGTTACCGATACCTATTTTATTTTCGTCATCCTGTCTGGATTATTCCTGTAGCAGCACTATTGTCACTCGCACAGACCACGCCCATTTTCCCTGAGCTCAGCCGGCAAACTTCTTATCAGACCGGGTGCGCAGTGGCATAGTGGCCTTCTCGCGGGTCGTTACAGAATAATTGGCGCCCAACGTGGGGCCAAGACCAACGTGGATCCCAAGACCAACTTGAAGCCGCAACCAATGTGGGAATCGAAAACCAACTTGAGCCAACGTGTACAGAATAATTGGTTTTACGTTTGCAGAATAATTGGTCCGCAACCAACATTTTCAAAACCGACAAGGGTCACCACTATCAGCAACAGGCTCGATAAGCTTAACATCAGGCATATACTCCTTTCTCATCCTTTCCACCTATCCTCTCCACGAACTCCGTCTGATCCATAGATTTGTGTTAGTAGTTTCAGTTTTTGATAGTCATATCTGATGTGGATTGCTAGATTTCTGATCAAGTCGGAACTAGACCCATCATATACGCACTATCTTTTCCATAACGAATTCTTATCGTTAGTAGTATTTGGGGAATACTAAGTCATGCAGGATTTTTAGTTCTGGATTCTAACCGGAGTTATACCGCTTGCTAGTCACCCCAGCCAAAGAAAATCTGCCTAATTGGAATTGAGATTGCTCATCCTGGACATTTCGGGATGTTCCTCTTTCAATTTTCTAGATTGTTCAAAATGGATTGAATTAATAGATTCCGAATGCGGATTAGAGCTATCAATGATTGATACACTTTTGCTGTTGTAATATTACCCTTGGGTAAGTTCCCATTTATCGATATTAGTTTCCGATTTTTTTTTATTCAGTGATGATCATGAGAATCATGTTGATGATTCGTGATTATTTTTTTTAGTATATTTGTATATCGCTTATACCAAGTAACACTTTGTTTTTTTTATCTTTACCGCAAATATTTTTTTTGAGTTTTTTTTTTCTATCGCATACTACCCATTTAGCTATTTAGATATTTAGATTTTGTTTCTGGTGAAATAAATAATTTAATTAGGAAAATAACGGAGAATAGCAATAATGTCGGTTCGTCGAAGCAACGAAAACTTGGCAGGATTAGCTAGTGGCTCACCTTTCTGTGTAATTTGCAACGATACGAGCAACAGTACAGACATTACAGAAACCAGTTGCAAGCACAAATTTCATCGTTCGTGTCTTTCCAATTGGCTAGACACCAATGAGACTTGTCCTAGTTGTAGGCAACCTTGCTCACGGTCGCAGACTAGCCACAACATGAGTGGACAAAGACCTCAGACTATGGCCAGAGACGACCAAGGATTGCTTCTTCCTCTCAATACTGGAAGAGTTCCTAAGGCTAAGATGAATACTAGGTCACAGGCAAAAGGAATTTCCCACGCGTCCAATTCTCGTCCTACCAATCGTAGAGATTCTGGGTCATCCAAAGTACCACCCGAGACTCGTACTCTTGATGAAGATCATATTCATCGATTGATCTCACAGTCGATGAGTGCTTTTAGGGATACCATGATTGCGACTATTTCGGAACAAATTACTACCGCGGTACGCAGCATTAACCTCAATCAGCAGGCATCTAGTGCACCAGAAGAGCTTCCATCGGAATGGGGTAATGACTTCATCTCTTCTTTTCCTCGCACAAGCAATGTTAGCAATAACAGAGCTCCAGATCCAAGTATTACCGGTAGACTGTCTAGAACTCGATCCGATAATTCACACGAACAGCTAGACAGGATTTCTAACACCATATCTAAATGGCACATACAATTTTCCGGCTCAGCAATCGATCTTCCCATTGAAGACTTCATTTACCGAGTTAATTGTCTAACCAATCAATGTCTGAACGGAAATTTTACGCTGCTAGCTCAATTTGCACATCTTCTTTTCTCTGGACATGCCCTCTCATTTTACTGGAGAATTCACCGGACAGCAGAAACGATGAATTGGTATGAGCTCTGCAGTAGATTACAGGAGCGATACAAAGACAAGAGAACAGATAGGGACATTAAGAATGCGATGCGTCGTAGAAAGCAGGGTTCAAACGAGAGTTTCGATGAATTCTTGGACGCAATGCTCTCAATCGCAGATTCCTTGCGCGAACCAATGTCGGACAGCGACTTGGTTACGGAAGTTCGGCACAACTTGAAGTCGGAACTGTTTCACGAACTTTTGCACGTCGATATTCCTGACCTGGCGAGTCTACGCCAAGAATGCCACCGTCATGAGGAATTCTTCCGACATTTTCGATCACAGCCTCGATCAACTACACGAAAGCCTGTTATTAATTCCATCGGTCACGATATCGATTGTGAATCAGAGGCTGAGGACCATCCGAACGAAGTTTGTGAGATACGCCAAGCAGATAAAATAAAATGTTGGAATTGCGATGAGCTCGGACATCGTTATCATGATTGTCTTAAGCCCAGACGCGTTTTTTGTTACGGTTGTGGTGCGATCGAAACCTACAAACCCAATTGTGTTAAATGTAATACAGATTCGGAAAACCAGCCGAAGGATGTTTGTCGGGTTCCGAGGGGCGACTTCCGAAGGTAATCTCGGATGACGACACACCTATTTTGACAAATAAACCTAAACCTGACGGATAATTTTCCCGGATTTTTAAACCATACCATTTACGATTAAAGGAATACAATAAGCGTAGAGCAGAGATATTCGATGTCGATTGTATTCGATCAGCTAGAACCCGTTCGTCTAGAAGGATAAGGGAATATTGGCAGCGTTTGCACACCTACCGTCACTACACTATTTCTTCGATTATCCACAAGTCTGGTGACATTCGTCCATTCACTCAAGTGGAAATTTTCGGGAAAGATTATTTAGCTCTCCTAGACAGTGGGGCTAATAAAAGCGTGATAGGTGGTAACCTTGCTCAGTATCTAATTTCGAATAGCCTGATAACCGATAAGCCAGGAGGGGTGGTTCGAACCGCAGACGGACAGACTCAAAATGTACTAGGCACTGTTAGCATTTCCCTGACATATAACTCACTGAAATCAGATTTTGAATTTCTTGTGGTAGCGACTATCAAACAAGATGTCATTTGCGGGATGGATTTCTGGAAACGATTTGGCATATCCATATGTCCTACGACTGTTGTGAACGAAATTCAATATGATCCACCACTGAGACTATCCAGCTGAATCTGTCACCATTCCAACAGTCACAGTTAGAAGCCGTGATAAATATATTTCCTTGCTATGAGAAAAACGGATTAGGCCTAACTTCTCTAATCGAGCATAACATCGACACAGCGGATGCCAAACCTATCAAGCAAGGTTTTACCCGTTGTCGCCAGCCAAGGAAAAATTGTTATGTGGCGAGATAGACCGCATGTTAGAGATGGATGTAATTGAAGAAGCTCCAAACTCGCCTTGGTCCTCGCCAGTGACCATGCATATCAAGCCTGGCAAGGTGAGGTTTTGCTTAGACGCTAAGCTGAATGCAGTCACAGTACCCGATTCCAATCATGGATGGGCTCTTAAGCAGACTTCCAGCGGTATATTGTATTTCTAAGATTGATCTGAAGGATGCATTTTGGCAAATTTGTCTAGATCAGGAGTCGCGAGCCAAGACTGCATTTACGGTGCCGAACCGACCTTTATATCAGTTTAAACGAATGCCATTCGGTCTGACTAACGCTCCCCAGACAATGAGTAGACTGATGGACATAGTAATCCCATATCAATTAAAGTCTCATGTGATGGTTTATCTAGACGATTTGCTAATATTTTCTGCGAGCTTTAAGGAACACCTTATCCATCTGACCGAAGTAGCCACACAATTGCGAAAGGCAGGGCTGACGATTAACGTACAAAGAGTCAGTTTTGTTTAAAAAGGTAGATTACCTAGGGTTCATTGTGGGAGAAGGCACTCTGCAGATAAATCAGGACAAAGTTAAGGCAGTTAATGAGTTTCCTATTCCGAAAACACGAAAGCAACTTCGACGCTTCTTAGGCATGACAGGATGGTATCAGCGCTTCATTCCGAATTACTCGTCAGTGATATTCGAGCTGACCGAGCTGTTGAAAGGGAATTCATACCGATGGAATGAAGGAGCCCAATTAGCATTTGAAGAAGTGAAAAATAAATTGTGTTCCGCTCCATTTCTGATACACCCGAATTATGACAAGCTATTCATAGTACAATGTGATGCTTCTCTTCACGGAGTAGGTGCAGTGTTGGCCCAGTGTGATGAGTCCGGCTGCGAGCGCCCGATCGCTTACATGTCGAAAAAACTGAACAAGGCTCAACGAAACTACATCGTGACCGAGCTCGAATGTCTCGCAGTTGTCTTAGCTATTAAAAAGTTTCGAATGTACATTGAGGGTCACCCATTCAAGGTAGTAACAGATCACGCCAGCCTGCGTTGGCTGATGAACCAGTCAGATCTCAGCGGGAGACTTGCTCGCTGGGCAATAAAATTGCAAGGTTTTGGGTTTAGCATTGAGCATAGAAAAGGAAGCGAAAATGTTGTGGCAGATGCCTTATCCAGATCGTTCGAGCCGGTAGATGAAATATGCGCCCTAGAACTTGATGTTCTCCCAGAGATCGATCTCGAGTCAACAGCTTTTAACACCATTAGATATCGTTCTTATGTGGATAAATACCAAGCAGCCAATCTACCAGACTTTCAAGTGATTGACGGTTATGTGTACCATAGGACGGATTTTTCCGACAACCCTGACAATCAGTGGAAATTGTTGGTTCCTAAGGAATTACGAGAAGAGGTTATTAAAGCAGCTCATGACCAGCCTTCCTCAGCACATTGTGGCATGAGCAAATGCCTCGAGCTAATCCGGCGAAAACTTTTCTGGCCAAATATGGTAACTCAGATTCGAGAGTATATCCGTAGCTGCGAGGTGTGTCAGACATCGAAACACCCCACTTACGCACTAAAACCTCCAATGGGCATGCGAGTTTCAAGCGAGAGACCTTTCCAGAGATTATATCTAGACTTTATTGGGCCGTTTCCTCGTACCAAAAAAGGGAATGTGGGTATATTCATCATACTCGATCATTTTTCGAAATTCACCTTTTTGAAGGCCGTACGAAAGTTCACATCCAGAGTTATAATAGATATTCTCAAGGAGGAACTATTCACATGTTTTGGTGTTCCAAAGGTGATAGTGAGCGACAACGGTACACAGTTCAAGAGTCGTGAGTTTAGGGAATTTCTAACCAAGTATGGAGTTCAACAAATGTGCACAGGCGCATACGCTCCTCAGTCAAACACAGCTGAGAGAGTGAACCGCTCAATCAATGCAGCACTTAGGGCATATGTCAGCAAAGACCACAGAGACTGGGATGTCGCATCAATAGCTCCCTTAGAAAGTGCATTCACCAGTCGATAGGGACGTCACCATATGAGGTTGTATTTGGTCAACAGATGTTATCTCATGGGCAAGATTTTAAATTGTTGCGGGCTCTTGACGCACTCAGGGATCCTGAGGTAAAACTGGGTCGCTCGGACAACTTTCAATTGATCCGATCCTCCATTGATAAGCATATGGCCAAGGCCTACGTGAAAAATCAGCGTACGTACGACTTAAGGGTTAGGCCTCGTTCATTCGAAGTAGGTCAGGAGGTTATAAAACGAAATTTCTCACTAAGCAACGCAGCGATGAACTTCAATGCAAAATTAGCACCGGTAGGCACAAAAGCCAGGGTTAAGAAGCGGATCGGACAGTCTCTATACCTGTTGGAAGATCTATCAGGAAGGAGCTAGGGCATTTCCACGCCAAGGATATATGGTAGGAAAATCACACCCTTTTCTTTTTTTTCAACTTTAATTTGAGTCTAAAGACTAAAATTAAACTTGTGGTGTGAGGGTGTGGGTGTATCAAATACGAATTAAATTTCGATACGCGCGCTTATGTCAGTTTTTTTTAATTTTTTGCATTCACTGGCAACGCTGATAAGCAGAGGTGTAAATCTCAAGTCGATACCAGGGCTTAAAGCGTTCGTGATCATCGTAGCAATGCGATACATCGATATTCTAAGAACCAGCGATAACGTCTGAAGATCTTTCTTTCGCAAATTATTAGCCGCCCGAACAAGACGTAGCAAAAAGTTTAACTGCGTGATTGAATAAAATTGTTAACTTTGAAAAATACCAAAAAATAAGAAAATAACTCACATTAATAGTGAAAGTGTTATTTATTATCCCCTTGGAATAAAAGGGACAAAAATAATAATTCCACTGCGGGATTCCACCATTAAACTAGATCCCAAGACCACGAGTAAGTTGGATATATGTTCACCTCCAACCTCAATAGGTCTAATAAAAATTGTGTCCACAGATCACCAGAATCTATCTAATGATTGGTGCATCTGCGGCCAACTGAAGTGCCCATCACCATCATCATTTTTCACGGGAGAGCGGCAGCAGATTTGGTGCTCCGTTGGAAATTTTTCACAGCCCACGTGCCCAACTGTGCTTAGACTCCATCAGCAGTGCAGTTTACTGTACCAGTGCCCACAGCATACGTGCACATGCACATGTAGCTCATACATACATATTTACACATCATGTACATATGTACAGTCGTACATCATAAGTTTAAACAACGCTAATCCTCGTCAAACATAATTTCATAATTTCATTATTCTTTGGTTCATTAATTAATTTCGTTAATTTTTTTATTTCATTTCTTTTATTTATATTAATTTCATTCGTGATTTTTTTTATTAATTCATAATTTTTTTTTTATCATTTCATTTCGCTTTTCTTTTGGTTTTATTTTTCGTTTGGTCCATCTCCATTTATTTTTCATCAATTCATACACTAATACAATATGAATTTAATAATGAATTGTTAAACCAGAACCAATAAGAGAAATAAAAATTCCAATTATAATTTAAATAAATATTGCTGTGTAAAGTAGTGCTATAGTTAAGGTAAACCCGCGCATCACTGTGGTATTATTGTTACTCCCTTTTAGCATTACACAGTCGGATCCAACGGGGCCCCATCGGATGTCGGGTAAGTGCATACATATTGGTGTGATAATAATGGTGCCAAAGTGATTCGCGCAAAATAATGTAATCAAGATAATTTTCGCAAGTTTTTTTTTGTTTGTTTACACCGTCATATTCTTTGGCGTTGCCACATGTCGCGAATAAATTTGAATTAATGTAAATAAAAGAAAAGCGCCAATGAACGGTTAGTTTGGAGTTGCCAGATTGGGTGACTATCGGTTATAGAATATCGTAAGCCAAAGAACAGTGAATATTATTGATCGTTAACGCATATAATGAAAAATTGAATTTATATATGAATTTTGTGTAAAATTAAATTAAAGTAATTAATTAATCACTAACGTCTATTGCATATCGAATGTGAATCAAAAATAATGAATATAGAAATTTTTAGTTAAATGAATCCTATTATTGATATAATGAATTATATATCGTATTATCGAACTGAATTATAATAATCAAACATGACCTAATATGAGTTTTAAAGGGCACCAAGGGTAGACAAAGCAACAGCAATATGGGTGGAATTGGAATCTAGTTCCAGTTCTGCGTGGTTGGGTGGGTGAAGAAGGAGAGCATACCATCTGGCTCTCCTCCATCGATCATTGATAGTCCAGTTTCGTCCGTCTGATTTCGGGTTCGGTTACCGATACCTATTTTATTTTCGTCATCCTGTCTGGATTATTCCTGTAGCAGCACTATTGTCACTCGCACAGACCACGCCCATTTTCCCTGAGCTCAGCCGGCAAACTTCTTATCAGACCGGGTGCGCAGTGGCATAGTGGCCTTCTCGCGGGTCGTTACAACATAAAGCTCAATGCTTAAAAGTTCTCTGTTCATTCGGTAAAAGACTACATAACACTTGTGTTAGACACAGTATTATAATAGAAGTCTCAACCGCAATAACCAAAATAGCGGAATTCGGCGAAAACAAGCCGAAAAACCTGGACGAGTCAGAACCGCAAGAGGATTGGGATATCGAAAGCTATATCGAATCCATAGAAAAGATAAAAACTAATATATTCCAACCAGCTACAATAAACATGGCCAATATAGTGGAAGCTCAGAGAGCATACCTTAAACAGGTATCCGCCACAATACCTGAATTCGATGGTAAGAAACTCCATCTGTAAGCGACAAATTGCGTTGGCGGCCCAGCTGGTCTAGCAGCCTGTTAAACTCAGACAACAGCTGTAATGAGGATGTTAATTACTTAACAGAGATTTGTTAAGAGCAGAGCAGAGTTGTCTCAAGAAGAAGAAGAAGCGCGTTAGAATAGATACACAAGAAGAATAGTAATAAGAATTGAATTGGAATAAATATCAACCTGAGTGTTATTAAATAAACCTGAATCCTGACAAAAATAAGAGACTCTATTAAGTGTCTCTTTCAGTTCAGAAGTGGGATAAATAATGTGTTTGTTTATCCACCACTACTAATCAGAGCGAGGATTTTCACATTGGAGCGTTTGCGTAGAGGCTTGCAAAGGGATGTGTTCTCTGAAGTTGGTCTTAGTGACAACAGATTGCAAGTTGGATTGGTTCCAAACTACGTGGTAAACGTTTTCCTGGAGTTTAGTCTTTGGATGTGTTCCTGGAGCGCTAAGAGTTGAGCTATTGTGTATCTACATATATTACGAGCATCTATGCACATGTGTGTGAGTGTCTGTGTGAATTTCACAACATATTGCAATAAGAAACTATAAGCACGATAGAAAAAGACAAAACTAGATTACCGAAAAGTGCAGAATATATCAGAATTAAAAGTGGACCAATGGAAGTTTCTTTTGAGAGAGAGAGAGAGCTAGCAACAGCCGGTACTCGCAGTGAGTTAATATTGAGACTGCAAGATCATGAAGGAAGTAATGAATTTGAAATGCCGCATACTAGTGACCATGGTCACGTCACAAGATGAGATGATGCACATGAGAGAGTTAATGGCGCTAATTATCACCCATCAGCGTGACACTTTAGCTGTTACGGCTAATGCACAACCGCAATCCAATAATAATGCAGATAACTTTTCAAGTAATCAAGTTAGTCAAAGGAATTGCAACACCAGACAAGCATCTGTCAAAGAGATCGCTAGCACATTACCAGAATTTGATCCGAATGATGCTAATGCCATATCTGTGGATCAGTTTATAGATCGAGTTAAAAAAGTCAAAGAAGCATATCAATGGGATGAAAAATTCCTTTTATTGGCGGTCAATACGCGACTCAAAGGCTCAGTAAAACTTTGGTTTGATTCATCACCAAATCTGCACGTTACATGGATCGAGTTTGCAAATGCTATCAGAGCCGAATTTGGAACAACGCCAGATGAGGCAGAAATTCATTATACGATGGCCAAAGCAATTAGAAGATCGAAGGAAACCGTGAAGGAGTATTGTTTTCGCATGTCAGCATTAGGGATACGATTTAAAATAAGCGAATCAGCATTCATAAGGTACACCAGAGCAGGATTACAGCATCGTGAGCTACAGCATAGCATCGCCGCTATTAATTTTACAACAATGAAACAGATGCGAGATTCTGCAGAAGCATTTTTCGTTAATAGAAGTGGACTACAACCAGCAAGGCAAGATCCAGTCAGACGCAACAATATTGAGCTTCAGCAGGGAACGAGATGACAAGTCAGCAAACCAAAAACTACGCAGAAATGTTATAATTGTGGAGAACACGGTCATTATGCAAATGAGTGTCCAGCACGACAAAGAAAAAGTGAGCCCGTTACTAAGTCTATTAAACAGAGTGACTCAAATGTACGACGACTTGGAGCAAGGGAACCGAGATAAGTGGTTCACAAGAGAGATTTTCGTACAATCACAACCCTATCAAGCATTCATTGATACAGGAAGTCAAGCAAGTATCGTTCGAAAGTCAGTTGCCAATTAATACATGCGGAACGCATCGATTGTTTTTTGCAGCTAAGAGGTATCTGAGGATGCACCCGCTCATTAACAGAATCGATTATCGTAGATATTGTAATCGATGGTAAAACAGTAACTGCACAAGTATACATCGCAGAGGATGAGTTAATTCAAGAAGACTTTTTGATAGGTCAAGATGTCATTGCTAATATGGATATAAGATTAGAAAGGGACAAATGACTTTTGAAAGCATGAGAGTTATGTAATTGCCAGAAACGAAACAATTAGAAATGAACAAGCTACTAAGAAATATTGAAGATAAAACGGAAAGACAGCAGATGCTCAATGTTTTGACAGACTATTCCGATGTATTTTCAAGTGGATTGGATGGAATCGGGAAAACAAGCATCGTACAAGCAAAGATTAACCTGGACAATAATCAAATAATAGCACAAGCTCCATATCGCATTCCAGAACCGAAAAAAGACGTGGTTAATGAGATGATAAAAGAGTTGTTGCAAAGCGACATAATTACTTTGTCGTCATCCGAGTACGCAAGCCCTATGGTACTAATCAAGAAGCAGAATGGAAGTGATCGATTATGTATTGATTACAGACGGCTTAACAACTGTATGCAGAAAGAGAATTTCTCAGTGCCTAATATAGAAGAAAGGTTGCAGGAAGCAAAGAAGTTCAAATATTTTTCAACGTTGGATTTGAACAGCGGTTATTACCAAATTGAAGTAGCACCTGAAAGTCGCAAGTACACAGCTTTATAACAACAGAAGGATTATATGAATTTAAGCGAATGCCATTTGGACTTAAGAACGCACCAGCTATCTTCAATCGACTCAATGCAGAAATTCAGAGACGGGTCCAGAAAGGAGATATGCTACATTATATGGACGACATTTTAATTGGAAGCCACATATTTAGTGAGATGATTGGAAAATTAAAACGCATTTTGCAAGTGTTACGTGAATGTGGACTGACCCTCAACATAAAGAAATGTGAGATTTACAAGAAGTCAATATCATTTCTAGGACATCATATACATTCAGACCGAATAAGTCCAGGAGAACTTAAAACAAATGCCATTGCATCATATCCAAAGCCTAACAATGTTACAGAAATAAGAAAATTTTTGGGCCTGAGTGGCTATTTTAGAAAATTTGTGGCCGGATACGCCATAATTTCCGAGCCCTTGCGTATTCTGTTGCGTAAAAATCAGCCATTTATATGGGAATCAGCACAAGATGAAGCATTTGCACTTTTAAAACAAAGCCTATCATCGAAACCTGTACTCGCAAGTTATCGTGTAGACGCTGCAAATGAAGTACATACAGACGCAAGTTCAATTGGCCTAGCCGGTGTGCTATTGCAGATGAAACTGGAAATTTGAAGCCAATTGCATATTTTAGTCGAGCGACAACCAACACCGAGAAGAACTTTCACAGTTATGAACTTGGAGCGTTAGCAGTGGTTGAATCGTTGGAGAGATTCAAGTATTACGTTTGTGGGCAGAAGATTATAGTGATTACGGATTGCAGTGCTTTAAGAACATCAATGGAGAAGCGAGAGTTAATACCTCGTATTGCTCGATGGTGGTTACGAATTCAGGAGTTTGACATCGAAGTTGTCCACCGATCAGGAACTAGAATGGAACATGTAGATGCACTTAGTCGTACTCCGATTGAGCTAGCTAAGGGAATGGAAACGGCTAGTTTGAAGATTTCTAAATTAATCATTGACGAAGCAGATTTGTTATTTACTATACAGCTAAAGGATGAGAAGATAAAAGCCATCGTTGCAGATATGAAAAAGCTGAAGATAATGGAAAACGAAGAGTATGTCATAGAACAAGGGCGACTGTATCGTAAGTGTGGAGAGAAACTACTTTGGGTAGTGCCGAATCAACTTCGCTACCAAGTTCTTAACGAATGCCATGATAAAGCAGGTCAAATGAGTGTCAAGAAACGATAAGTCGCATTACAAAGTTGTTTTGGTTTCCCCGCATCAGAAACTTTGTCAAGAGCTACATAAAATCATGTGATGGCTGCGCATTTTACAAAAGACCTGGAGGACGTCAAGAAGGAGAATATCATTATGATGAAATGAAACCTATACCGTTTTCTACAATTCACGTTGATCATTTAGGACCATTCCCAAAAAGCTCGAAGCGGAATGAACACATCTTTGCCATTATAGACGCTTTCACCAAATTTGCTATCATTCGCCCAGTAAAAAGCACCGCAACTAAACACGTCATAGATATTTTGAATGAAGTAACCAGCTACGTTGGAATGCCCATGAGCATAATATCGGATAGAGGAACCGCCTTTACATCAAAAGAGTATTCCCGCTTTTGCAGTGAGAACAACATAAAAAGAGTATTGAATGCTGTCCGTACACCGAGAGCAAATGGACAAGTTGAACGGACTATCCCCACCATATTGTCAACGCTATTGCCAATGATAGAGAATGAGAAGAGATGGAATGAAAAGCTTCGACCGATCCAATGGAGCTTAAATACGATGCCCAATAAAACTCTTAACATTTATCCATCAGTTATTATATGGATGAGCCACGAGATGTTTTGCAGAACACTTTAGTTAATATTTTGCAGGATAAACAAGCAGACTTGATGACAAATGACGAGCTACAGCAGCTCCGTGATACAGCTGCCAAAAGAATTAACGACCAACGAGCAGAAGCCAAGAAGAGCTATGATGGAAAACATGCCAAGCCCACTGTCTACGATCCTGGAGACTTAGTATTGGTTGAGAATGAACCATATAGTACAGGAATATCAAGGAAACTGGAGCCAAGATATAAAGGTCCATTTCTGATCAGCAAAGTTTTGCCTCATGATCGATATCTGGTGGAAGATATTCCGAACGCACAGCGCACACAACGCCACTACAAGTCAGTTTATGCATCCGACAAAATGAAACAATGGTGCAAAATACCACCCGATGAACAATGACAATAGCGAAAATGATGACGGCCCAGAAGAGTCTTGCGAGAATGCATCGAAGTCAGGAGAAGCCGAATGTAAGCGACAAATTGCATTGGCGGGTCCAGCTGATCTTGCAGGCTGTTAAACTCAGACAACAGCTGTAATGAGGATGTTAATTACTTAACAGAGATCTATTACGAGCAGAGCTGAGTGGTCGAAAAGGAGGGAAGAAGAAGCGTTAGGATAGATGCACAAGTAAACAAGTAATTGAATTGGAATAAATATCAACCTGATTGTTTTTAAAATAAAACCTGAATCCTGACAAAAAGAAGAGACTTTATTTAGTGTCTCTTTCACAGCTAACAATTGTTTGGAAAATTGTGCAGCACTTTGATCATTTTGAAGTTGAACCCTAATATTAGTGGTTAAGGATATTGCTTTTAAGTTATTTTATAAAGCCATCAGGCAAGCATTCAATTCATCTGCAATAATTAATGTGTGAATATTGTACCTGTAATTGGATCGACCATTTTCAACGTGATGTTGTATCCGTCTTGCCCTTGCCAATAAATTATTGGATATTGTAAAGCATCGTATCGATATTGCTTCTTCGCTGAACGACAATGTCTCACGATTTAGTTTGATCTCCAACAATAATTGCACATGTTCACCTGTTGGGATACAATCCACTCTTATGACAAATTTGTGCGTATCCGGTGGCATTCGTCCCAATGCTGTTTTGAACATATTACCCACAGCATTATTAGCGTGAAAAAATGCTTGTAGCTGTTTAATAATTCGTCTCTTTAACTGTTGTGTTCCCTGTATATTGCACTGCACATTCAGCCATCGACGAAATGAAATATAATTGCAGAAATTTATGCGGTTCAGCTGGTGTTGGCACCATTTAACCATGCATTTGTCCTTGTATCTTTAATTGCAAACAATCTTTTGTTGAATAATACATTGTAATTTCTATTCGTGTAATTATGTAATGTGTGGTGTATATGTAGTTGTTATGCAATTTATTGTATTTATTCACTTGGTGTGTGTGATTGGTTATGTGTCTTGTATCTTTTACCTTGCAAGTCGGCATGAAGCCGCCTTCTCGAATGATATTAGCTCCAAAAGAAGCCATACGAACGCAGATATTATATTCAAGGATATGTTGAAGAAAATGGCTGAAATCGTTTGAGTGGCTCTGGTGGTGTAAGTAATGGATCAAGTTTGACTTTTCCATTTGCGTAGCACAACCCAGCCGTTTCTCTTTTAAACTTTAATGCATTGCAATATCGGCACATAGTCGTCATTGGTATAATATCTAAATGTTCATCATCAATGTAGTTCGCAGTGGGATCATATTGGAATGCCAAACGATTGTATAATGCCAATGATCTTCGTGGGCTCACGCGTTGTCTCAATCAGGCATTTTCACTTATTCTATTTTGTCTTTCTTCTCTTAAGTTCTGTGAATACACTTGTTGTTGGCTTGCATGTCTTGTTCGGCGGCCGATGTTCGCACATCGACTTAAGGTATTTTGGACCTTGGACGGAGTGCTGAATCTAACCTCAAATGGACGATCCACATAATTTACACAGTTCAACTTACCACTTTAAAGACAAATGCCTGCTGTTTGAATTGAATGAAAATTTGCATAATTGATTTGATTTGAGGGGTTCCATCTAGATGACATTTTTTTTGTAGTATATGCTATGTATCAGAGTATATAAAATGATTTTCCGCCTTCATGTTGAAATTTTTCCAATTTTTTTGCTATAAACCTCACGGAGCCCGAGACCTTTCCAACGAATGCAATTCCATGGAAATCGGTTCGTGCGTTCTGGAGTTATATCATTATCGTCGACTTATTTTTATATAGTAGAGAAGATGATTTAAATTCAGCAATATTTTTTGATCTAAATTATAATTTAGTAGGCTTATGATATAATTTTAAATTATGTATCTTATTAATATAATCTTTTTGATGTTTCTTACAAAAGTGGCTATTACCGAATGTTATGGAAATCTTCATATTTTTATTAATCGTTTTCAATTTAACAGAACTGCTTATATCATATTAACATTAGAAACTTTGGGAGACTCTTGGTTTGCAACGAAAGTAAATGTCAATGACGGTCGATTAGTTGATATATTTCAAAGCAATGCTTCTGAAACACGTGAGCCACTTTTGTGGCGTAGTACACATTGCCTTGAGAAAACTCTTGATTTTTATAATATTTTTACTAAATACAAAGTTCCCTATCAAAAGTGTTATTATCACGTTTCTCGTGCAAATTTTTTTTCGAATGGATTCTACAATGTTTCAGTTACAATAACAAGCAATGGACTTTCATCATATGAATCAAGAGCTGTAAATTTTGCTTATATTAACCCAAATGATCGACTTAAATGTGAACCTTTAATTGACGTACCACGATGTAATAACGCGAATAGGCCACTTCATTATGAAACTTCCGAAGTCTTAATTCTAAGAGCAGTTTTTTATCGTCGATGTCCACTAGATAATTTCATTGCATACTATTGGACTCTCCACGATAGTACAGAGAAATGTAAGTTAATTGAACAGTTAATTGGATAAAAAATTAATTAATTAATAGACCTTTTAGAGAATTTGGGAGGGACTTTAAGCCCTGAACTGAAACTTGAATCATTTCGTCTTAAACTGCGATTACAATCAACCCTTAACAGAATGATTATGATACGCCTTAACGCACGAATTATAGGCCGGCGAACACCACTGGTAGCCAGGGTAGGTTTCTGTGAAATACTTGCTTAAACAACAATAAAGTCTTTGTTTCAGTGCTATCTTGTTCTTGCATCTCAAAGAGTGTATGCTGCAATTCGCGGTGGACAACAAAGAAAAGTTTTTAGAGGCAAAACCATATTATTTTCCGCCAATATCAGCCGCGATTTATCATTACCAGAAAAATCACACCAGTCACTTCTATATCACTGGTCTTGTCAAGCTGTATTAATTGAGATGCATAAGAAATGCAAGGATTTTATGGGCAGAGGCAAGTAAAACAAATATTTTGCACAAATATTATACATTTGTTTATAGGGAAACGTATTCATATCCCTGCTTTTAGCCAACCTAATGAGCAATCATTACGAATAACATTGCATGTACGATCTAAGTTTGACCACCTTCGTACAGCAGTTGCAATTCAAAATGTGGTTTTTTTATCTTCACCCCGTCGTTATTTAGATGCAAATATTATTTGTGTGTCCAACTGTATTGCGAATAAATTTTCAGATCTGGACTCGATCCATTTAAAAGGCCAATGTCCAAGATGTCATTCAAAAAAAATATTAAAATGGACATGGACAGATGAAAGTAATATTATAGGATCGTCAAAAAGATTAATTTACGATACTAAGAAAGTTTTGCGAAGAAGTGTTATATACTTAAACATAGAAGCCTCCCATAAACTAAAACCAAATATTATCTATCATGGAAGTACTAGTATAATTTTGGATAAAAATAAGGGTCCTGTTGATACATTTTGTAACATCAAACCTCTAGACGGTGATAGCCTTAATACAAAGTTTTTATTCGTTGCGAAACAGATCAGGCACGCCATAAGCCTTTGCAATACTGCGTTGGTATCAACGGATTTCTAATAGAAGAATGTAAAACTGATGAATTGTTAGTCGTAAGATTGCCTCCAACATCATATATTAATATAAGGGTATGTATTCGCAAATGTTTAGTAAACCAAACCATTTTAAAAATAATATACTGTTTTTGTATTGTAAGTTAAGATAAGAATACCAACATTTCTCCGTATCTTTCCCATTTTTGCTCACTTGATCATTTCAATAAAATCTGTGATTCCAGCATCGTTACATTCGCGACTGGTCTAATTTATATTCAAAAAAGGGTGTACAAAATGTGAACATTTAATGAGCCCGTCCTGAATTCTTTTGATAACTGTATATTTATATGTTACTTATATTTGAACATCTCATTAATTCGCGTAACTGAAGGTTATATAACCGTCTTCACGGTGTTGTGCATCTTCGCCACACACACATACGCACATAAACCACGCATATACATACAAACATACGCGCTTTCGAAAAGTTCCAATAGTGCCTATTTGAAATTAAGGTACACTTGAAACAGAACTATAAAGCGCACAGCCGTTATGTCAAGTTCGTGGTCACGCGTTAATCGTCCTATTTCGCACTCGTTATCTACACAGTTTCGGAAAGAAAAAGGTGAAGATGGCACAAACAGCTGTGTGGAGCCTGCCAATCAGTTAAAGGCAATGAATAAATTTTGTGACTCTGAGATCGCCCCCGCTTTGACGAAACCTGGCTGATAGCGCTCAGACCAGTCTGGAGCGAGTCAATTTGCTGGAATTAAGCTCAGATGCCATATGCCACTGGGCCTGTCAAATCGCTAAACGCTAAACACAATTCCTACATACGTGCGCTGCGCTCCATGACAAGCAGCGATCAAATGGCAGATGAATTTTCAGTACATCTCGTCGCATGAAAGTTTGTCACTCAAGCGCAATAAATGGAGGAGATCTATCTAAGCAAATCATTGTTAAATTGGAATGATATGGCTTCCTTCTTAGTGAACAGGTGTCGAATGTTGGAGAACATGAAGTATCCAGTATTCGAAAATATATTCTGCAGGAAAGGATATAGGCGGTAAGCACTTCTGGTACTCCATCCACTATGTGTAGAAAGTGCACTGCACCAGATCGTCTTTGGCAATATGCCCTGCCATCCTCACGTTATCTCCAGCACACTGGGACAAGGAAGCAGGCAAGTTGGAGCTCTGCTCTAATTGCATATCTTCTGCCCTTGCTGAATCTACTTTTCATGCCCGAGTATTGACACGCGTCGAATATGTGCTGCTATTATATACATCAAGTCCATATACGTGTCATGCATGTTGGTCTAAATGTTCCAATAAAGTTGAATTAAATATTGCCAAATAATGATACAAGCGCGACTGTGTCGATTGACTTTGCTATATTGAATGAATTAACTTTTTGTTAAAATTCCGTTCTCTTAAATATATAAGCTTACGTACTATGATAAGAGAGAGCGAGTATGTCACATGGGCATACATGCTGAGAGAGTCATATGAGTACATATGTGTTTGGCACTAGCGGTCAGAGTGGGAATGCGTCTGAATATTTTTTTTTGTATTATATTTGTCTTATTCAAATATAACAAAAATTTTTTTTTTAAAATCGTAACTGTATTTTATTTAATTATTATATTTTATTTATTTATTTGTTGGTTTTGAATTATGAATTAGAAATCTTTATTCTATTTTTATGAACTGTTTGTTTTTTATTTCTATTATCTGAGATTACTATATTATCTCTTTCTTCTATACTTTCTACTTTAATTATTATATTTTATTTATTTATTTGTTGGTTTTGAATTATGAATTAGAAATCTTTATTCTATTTTTATGAACTGTTTTTTATTTCTATTATCTGAGATTACTATATTATCTCTTTCTTCTATACTTTCTACTTTATAGGGCCCTGTGTATTGATACTCTAACTTATGTCATACTTCGTTTTTTTGTAATAAGACTTTATCTCCTACTGATATATCTACGTTTATTACCTTTTTATCATATAATTCCTTATTATTTCTCTTATTTTCTTCTAACATAATTCTAATTCTTTTATATGTTATTTCTAATCTATATTTACTTTCCTTAGCATTATCATCTCTATTATATAAAGGTTGTCTGTGCTATTAAAATGTTTTGGTAAATTGTTTGTTTTACCAAAAACAAGTTCATATGGGCAATCGTCATGTGCCATAGATGGGGTTGTGTTGAAACCGTAAACTTTGTATGTATTGGCAGGGCGTCGTCGTTGGTTGTATGTTGTTTAGTTTTCTTCTTGGATGTTTGCGATTTGTTGCTTCGCACTATTTCGTAATTCTTCTCTGCCCTCGTCGTAAATTCGTATGACTTCTTCGTCAATGAAGTTTTTGATATTGAGATCGGTCTGAGTACGCATCGTTGTACCCACCATTAATTCAAAAGGTGTCATCTTTATACTTTGACTGTATGTTGAGTTGATAGTTTGCTGCTGCTCATATAGGTAATCATCGCCATCATCTTCGTCCAGCTCACGCCACAAATGCTGATTATGATCCTTTTTCTCCTCCGCATCGTCGAATTCATTTTTTTTCTTTTTGATCATTGCCATCTCTATGCAAATCCTTTTCGGACGTAAGTAACAATGCTTCTTCGTGTAGCTCTCCAATGTTTCGTCTCCTATTTTGGGCAAGTAATGATTGCACAATTCACAATAAAATGCTTGCACGGTCTTGATAAACTCATGCCCGATGAAACCACGTATGCAAGTCTCTTTATCGATGCTCTTCAAAGTAACTTCCGCCTCCAACACCATGACATCCACATCGGCATCAACGATGTCATCATCAATTTCACCAACCGAGTCCACGGTCATGAATTTATTAAAGTCGATCTCACGTTCCTCAACGCTGTCCTCTGATCCAGACCCATAGTTGCGTGCTTTAGAGTTTTCCGTTTTGTAGTTTTGAATGAGCTCACAAATCTTAGCTTTAGCTTTTGCACTCGCCATCGTTTTAATGTTAAATCTTCACCAAGAATCACGTCAATGTCCATTAAATCCCAAGCCCCAATGCTGAGCACATGGCATACCCCTCTAAGGCGCTAATTGCGACATACTCAGATGACATCGCCATCATCTACAATTCAAGCAATCATATTGAAGCAGCTAGAGGCCTTCAGAGATACCTAAACAGCATTTCGGCCTGGTGCAACTTGGATGGAACTTGAGAGTGAACCCAACTAAAACTACTAATCCTTTTTTCACTCTCAAAACGCTAATACCAACAACTCCGGAAATCCAGCTTGAAGGAGTCACCCTCGAACAGCCGACGCAAGCCAAATACCTTGGCATTGCCCTAGACAAACGGCTTACCTTTGGGCCACACCTCAAAGCTGCTGTGCAAAAGTGCAACCACAGATTGCAACAAGTACGGTGGCTTATGAGCAAAAATAGCGCACTGCCTATGAGGTGTAAAAGAGCCGTGTATGTACACTGCATCGTGCCAATATGGCTGTATGGAGTCCAAATCTGGGGTATTGCACCAAAGACAAACCACAAAAGGATACAAATCCTGCAGAAACGGGTACTAAGGCAAATTACCAACTGTCCGTGGTACGTGCGAGGCTCAACACTGCACAGGGACCTCAATATACATACAGTCGAGGAGCAAATTGGCAGACACACCAGCCGCTACACCAACAGGCTAAGGGCACACCAGCCGCTACACCAACAGGCTAAGGGCACACCAAAGCCGCCCTACTACCTGCCCGACGACTCAGAAGGCTCAAACGACTAGGCTTCGCCAAAACGATCACAGAATCCATACTAACACAACAAACATAATATAATTTAATTAACATTTAACTCCCCATCAAACTGCAAATGGGGATTGGTCCTCATAATACTTGTAACTATTGTGTGGTTAAGGTACGATGAGAAGTACGGATCCTAAACTTAATAAATAAAAAAAAATTAAATTGTTTGACACCACCAGAAAATTCGATTTAAACTCATGCACATCTATTTGAAATATATATTCAATAACTCCTTTTGGTTTTTCTTTATACTGCGTACCGAATCCTATTAGTGAAACATTAACAGCATTTAAAATTGGTCAGTCAAGGTTCTTGAACAAGTCTTCTTTCATAATATTATATCGGTGTCAATCCAGTGTCAATCAAAGCTACGTAACGTTGTTTGTTAAAAATTACGTCCTTGCACATCGAATTGTGATAAACTTTCATTTTATGCTCTTCTTTACTTTTGTTCTCACATTTATCAGATGTATGTCCCTTCATGACACAGTTAAAACACACAATTCCTTTATTTTGCTGAGACAAATCGTTATTCCGTTTGACATTAGTATTGTTTATTAAGTATGTAGATTTAGACCGAATCTTTTCGTAACACTTTAATTTATCTTTAAATTCCTTTAAATCTTTTGCATTATACAATATCGCTTTATTAATATTTAAATCGTTTATACCGTCAATTACGTATTGCATCAAAGCAGTGTTGTCTATGTTGCCACGTAAGGCTATCTCTTTCATCGCTAGCATGTCGAGACAAAATTGTCTTGTCCACCAACTAGTGCCAACATGCTCGCAAACATCATTTGGTGGCAAATTTTGAGCAGTGATCATGGCAATGGAAGACGACAGCGCCACTGTAATTGCAATTTTGGTAATTAATTTTTGCTTCAAAAATATATAAATAATATATATATATACTCTTGCATAAATTGCATTTTTAGCAGCGCTCGCTAGCACGTGTTTTCACTTCAAATGTTTGGTTCAAGTGATGTTCGTGCCAGCGTTGCCATCCATTGTCGAGCATGTTGTTGCGAACACAAGCAAGATAGAATCATTTCTATTTCGTTCGAGCGGCTCGACCAACACGAAATTTGTACGCGAGCACTACCACTAACGATGAAAATTGCGTCGAGCACAACATGCTCATGTTCGACTGTGGATGGGCCACTTTATTCGCCGTTGTAAAACCTATTTCGCTATCTACAAATTGCACATCATAGGGTCGTGATGTGATCGTCATCATCATTCGGCGTCTGCCTCGCTGTCGCCAGTATTGTCGTCTGCGTCTAGTTCCTCTTCATCACCTCCCTGATCAACAAGCAGCGTATGTTTCGTCTGATTGTGAAACAAATATTCAGCTAGATCGTCTTTTTAATGTTGCAATCCTAATACATTGCAAATAACTGCCAAATCACCATTTGTTAAATTCTGTTTTACATAATCCAGTTTCAACTTAAATTCATCACTGTTTTGTTAAATGTAAATCCTTCAAAAATGCATAGCCTTTTGCGATTATCACGATATGAATTTATGTAAAAGCGTAACATTACATTTTTTTCTCTTGTCGCAGGGCAACGCGTATTTTATCGAAGTCCGCAATTCTCGACATTTTTATTAAACACTCTTCTTAATACGTCTTAGAAATCAATAAAAAAAAAATTTTTAATTTTTCACTATCAATTCTCACGGTTGAGCGCCCAGATTTATGGGATGGTTAGTTGACAAGTCCCAAATATGTAATGAAATTATAAAAGGATTGTTTTAATATTAAATTTATTATTTAATGATTTCGTTTAAATATTCATTTATATATTTGATTAATTTGTGCAAGCGTCGTTTTGCATCGTCGCTGAGTTCGCGTCGTTTCCTTTGTCCGTCTGACTCGGCGTCTTAATTTGAACTGCCCTCTTTTCAATCGATACATAATTATTTGACACTAAATCTAAGTTGTCAGCTCTGCGATCAGCTAATGTGGGTGTGATAAAGTGTGATGCCAGTCCCAATCCCACATATAAATCGCTAACATCAATCTTGCAGTAATTTTCTTACCATGTTTAAAAAAAACAGCATATGAATATTTTTTTTTGTATTATATTTGTCTTATTCAAATATAACAAAAATTTTTTTTTTAAAATCGTAACTGTATTTTATTTAATTATTATATTTTATTTATTTATTTGTTGGTTTTGAATTATGAATTAGAAATCTTTATTCTATTTTTATGAACTGTTTGTTTTTTATTTCTATTATCTGAGATTACTATATTATCTCTTTCTTCTATACTTTCTACTTTAATTATTATATTTTATTTATTTATTTGTTGGTTTTGAATTATGAATTAGAAATCTTTATTCTATTTTTATGAACTGTTTTTTATTTCTATTATCTGAGATTACTATATTATCTCTTTCTTCTATACTTTCTACTTTATAGGGCCCTGTGTATTGATACTCTAACTTATGTCATACTTCGTTTTTTTGTAATAAGACTTTATCTCCTACTGATATATCTACGTTTATTACCTTTTTATCATATAATTCCTTATTATTTCTCTTATTTTCTTCTAACATAATTCTAATTCTTTTATATGTTATTTCTAATCTATATTTACTTTCCTTAGCATTATCATCTCTATTATATAAAGGTTGTCTGTGCTATTAAAATGTTTTGGTAAATTGTTTGTTTTACCAAAAACAAGTTCATATGGGCAATCGTCATGTGCCATAGATGGGGTTGTGTTGAAACCGTAAACTTTGTATGTATTGGCAGGGCGTCGTCGTTGGTTGTATGTTGTTTAGTTTTCTTCTTGGATGTTTGCGATTTGTTGCTTCGCACTATTTCGTAATTCTTCTCTGCCCTCGTCGTAAATTCGTATGACTTCTTCGTCAATGAAGTTTTTGATATTGAGATCGGTCTGAGTACGCATCGTTGTACCCACCATTAATTCAAAAGGTGTCATCTTTATACTTTGACTGTATGTTGAGTTGATAGTTTGCTGCTGCTCATATAGGTAATCATCGCCATCATCTTCGTCCAGCTCACGCCACAAATGCTGATTATGATCCTTTTTCTCCTCCGCATCGTCGAATTCATTTTTTTTTTTTGATCATTGCCATCTCTATGCAAATCCTTTTCGGACGTAAGTAACAATGCTTCTTCGTGTAGCTCTCCAATGTTTCGTCTCCTATTTTGGGCAAGTAATGATTGCACAATTCACAATAAAATGCTTGCACGGTCTTGATAAACTCATGCCCGATGAAACCACGTATGCAAGTCTCTTTATCGATGCTCTTCAAAGTAACTTCCGCCTCCAACACCATGACATCCACATCGGCATCAACGATGTCATCATCAATTTCACCAACCGAGTCCACGGTCATGAATTTATTAAAGTCGATCTCACGTTCCTCAACGCTGTCCTCTGATCCAGACCCATAGTTGCGTGCTTTAGAGTTTTCCGTTTTGTAGTTTTGAATGAGCTCACAAATCTTAGCTTTAGCTTTTGCACTCGCCATCGTTTTAATGTTAAATCTTCACCAAGAATCACGTCAATGTCCATTAAATCCCAAGCCCCAATGCTGAGCACATGGCATACCCCTCTAAGGCGCTAATTGCGACATACTCAGATGACATCGCCATCATCTACAATTCAAGCAATCATATTGAAGCAGCTAGAGGCCTTCAGAGATACCTAAACAGCATTTCGGCCTGGTGCAACTTGGATGGAACTTGAGAGTGAACCCAACTAAAACTACTAATCCTTTTTCACTCTCAAAACGCTAATACCAACAACTCCGGAAATCCAGCTTGAAGGAGTCACCCTCGAACAGCCGACGCAAGCCAAATACCTTGACATTGCCCTAGACAAACGGCTTACCTTTGGGCCACACCTCAAAGCTGCTGTGCAAAAGTGCAACCACAGATTGCAACAAGTACGGTGGCTTATGAGCAAAAATAGCGCACTGCCTATGAGGTGTAAAAGAGCCGTGTATGTACACTGCATCGTGCCAATATGGCTGTATGGAGTCCAAATCTGGGGTATTGCACCAAAGACAAACCACAAAAGGATACAAATCCTGCAGAAACGGGTACTAAGGCAAATTACCAACTGTCCGTGGTACGTGCGAGGCTCAACACTGCACAGGGACCTCAATATACATACAGTCGAGGAGCAAATTGGCAGACACACCAGCCGCTACACCAACAGGCTAAGGGCACACCAGCCGCTACACCAACAGGCTAAGGGCACACCAAAGCCGCCCTACTACCTGCCCGACGACTCAGAAGGCTCAAACGACTAGGCTTCGCCAAAACGATCACAGAATCCATACTAACACAACAAACATAATATAATTTAATTAACATTTAACTCCCCATCAAACTGCAAATGGGGATTGGTCCTCATAATACTTGTAACTATTGTGTGGTTAAGGTACGATGAGAAGTACGGATCCTAAACTTAATAAATAAAAAAAAAATTAAATTGTTTGACACCACCAGAAAATTCGATTTAAACTCATGCACATCTATTTGAAATATATATTCAATAACTCCTTTTGGTTTTTCTTTATACTGCGTACCGAATCCTATTAGTGAAACATTAACAGCATTTAAATTGGTCAGTCAAGGTTCTTGAACAAGTCTTCTTTCATAATATTATATCGGTGTCAATCCAGTGTCAATCAAAGCTACGTAACGTTGTTTGTTAAAAATTACGTCCTTGCACATCGAATTGTGATAAACTTTCATTTTATGCTCTTCTTTACTTTTGTTCTCACATTTATCAGATGTATGTCCCTTCATGACACAGTTAAAACACACAATTCCTTTATTTTGCTGAGACAAATCGTTATTCCGTTTGACATTAGTATTGTTTATTAAGTATGTAGATTTAGACCGAATCTTTTCGTAACACTTTAATTTATCTTTAAATTCCTTTAAATCTTTTGCATTATACAATATCGCTTTATTAATATTTAAATCGTTTATACCGTCAATTACGTATTGCATCAAAGCAGTGTTGTCTATGTTGCCACGTAAAGGCTATCTCTTTCATCGCTAGCATGTCGAGACAAAATTGTCTTGTCCACCAACTAGTGCCAACATGCTCGCAAACATCATTTGGTGGCAAATTTTGAGCAGTGATCATGGCAATGGAAGACGACAGCGCCACTGTAATTGCAATTTTGGTAATTAATTTTTGCTTCAAAATATATAAATAATATATATATATACTCTTGCATAAATTGCATTTTTAGCAGCGCTCGCTAGCACGTGTTTTCACTTCAAATGTTTGGTTCAAGTGATGTTCGTGCCAGCGTTGCCATCCATTGTCGAGCATGTTGTTGCGAACACAAGCAAGATAGAATCATTTCTATTTCGTTCGAGCGGCTCGACCAACACGAAATTTGTACGCGAGCACTACCACTAACGATGAAAATTGCGTCGAGCACAACATGCTCATGTTCGACTGTGGATGGGCCACTTTATTCGCCGTTGTAAAACCTATTTCGCTATCTACAAATTGCACATCATAGGGTCGTGATGTGATCGTCATCATCATTCGGCGTCTGCCTCGCTGTCGCCAGTATTGTCGTCTGCGTCTAGTTCCTCTTCATCACCTCCCTGATCAACAAGCAGCGTATGTTTCGTCTGATTGTGAAACAAATATTCAGCTAGATCGTCTTTTTAATGTTGCAATCCTAATACATTGCAAATAACTGCCAAATCACCATTTGTTAAATTCTGTTTTACATAATCCAGTTTCAACTTAAATTCATCACTGTTTTTGTTAAATGTAAATCCTTCAAAAATGCATAGCCTTTTGCGATTATCACGATATGAATTTATGTAAAAGCGTAACATTACATTTTTTCTCTTGTCGCAGGGCAACGCGTATTTTATCGAAGTCCGCAATTCTCGACATTTTTATTAAACACTCTTCTTAATACGTCTTAGAAATCAATAAAAAAAAATTTTTAATTTTTCACTATCAATTCTCACGGTTGAGCGCCCAGATTTATGGGATGGTTAGTTGACAAGTCCCAAATATGTAATGAAATTATAAAAGGATTGTTTTAATATTAAATTTATTATTTAATGATTTCGTTTAAATATTCATTTATATATTTGATTAATTTGTGCAAGCGTCGTTTTGCATCGTCGCTGAGTTCGCGTCGTTTCCTTTGTCCGTCTGACTCGGCGTCTTAATTTGAACTGCCCTCTTTTCAATCGATACATAATTATTTGACTCTAAATCTAAGTTGTCAGCTCTGCGATCAGCTAATGTGGGTGTGATAAAGTGTGATGCCAGTCCCAATCCCACATATAAATCGCTAACATCAATCTTGCAGTAATTTTCTTACCATGTTTAAAAAAAACAGCATATTTTTTACATGCAAGGTCACTACTTTAATCTTTGGCAATTCTATTTTTTTTCCTGCGCATGAATTTTGTCTTCTTTGATATCTTGTAGTGACTTTCTTTACTGAAACATTTACTTGCTGCAGCTGTTGAATGGTTATTCTTGATAACGCATCCGCTACAAAATTGTCTTTACCCTTCAGATATTCGACTGTAAAATTATACTACTATTACGGTTTTAACACTTTCGTGACTAGTTTTACTAATCATTGTGTTAACGGCTTCTATAGTGGTGAGCATGTCAGAGCATTTTCAGACGGTATGCCTTGGTCAATATAAGTAGCTTCAAGATGCTGTCGCAGATTTTTTCTAGCTCAGTTGTGAACTGAGTGGCTGTTTTGCCTTTTTACGTTAAAGTGTCCATTTTTTCGTTTATGTTGGCGGGTGTTTCACCGACAACTTCGGCTTTTAATTTGGCAATAATTCCACCTATTGTGGTTTCATTTTTTATTCTATTGATAGTTGTGCCTGTAATTTTTCATTTAATCATATCTATGGCAATTTTCTCATAATTTCCCTTTGTTAGGTTGAGAAGCTTTAATGCCGTTAAAAATTTTTGTTTTTGTTAGATTTGTTAAGTCTTCTTCATTTAATTGAATATCCTCAGCCTGAACTTCAAGGTTTTCATCTAGTTCCAACTTTACAGGAGTATTCAAGATACAAGGTAAAATTAAATTTAAACTACGCTTGTCTTTAACTGGTTGGATATTATTTCTTAGTCTTATTAGGAGCCTTGACGTTTCTGATCAATGTTCACTGGTTAATACGTCTTTATGTTGATATATCAATAATCGAGCTTTGTTAAAGCTGTCGATTAATGCGTTTGTCGGTTTTATACGCTCTTTCAAATCTCGTTTTTATATTTGGATCCGCTCAGAAAGTTCTGACCATTCCATAATAATTACCAACCATAGTTTATCTAGTCATAGTTTTACTTTGAATTATAAATTTCTCATTAGCTTAAGTTGCCACGAAGGTAATAGAATACTATTCAGCTTTAAGCAATATTTAAAAAAAAAAAAAACGATTATTAAGAAAAAAAAAACTTTTCTTACTACAATATTTGGAATATAGGCCAAGATTTTCGGGTTCTGTTTTTGGGTGTATCCCAGCAGTGGGGATGTTTCTTAACATGTATGTATTCATGTATAAATACCGCAGTTCGTTGCGTTGCGTTGCAACTAATGTTTGTATCATATTTACGAAACCTGGCTCGTTTTCCAAAAATGATTTTACAAGTTGTACAGCTTGACCTGACATAACTACTTTCTATTTAACTAGCTGTTTTATTAAGTCTGCTATAACATATATAAATTTTTTATTTTATTTGTTTCCTTTTTTTATTTTTATTTATATTTACTTTCATGCGATTTCATGCAAAATTATGCAAGACGATTTACATCATTGCTAATAATAATTGTTTTTAGATATTATCAAGATCATCTGCTCTGCAGGCATTTGGTGTGCAATTTGTACAACCACTGACCATATAACATATAGATGGGACATTTAGCGAGATACCCCAGTTTGATTGCCGACATACCCCAGTTCGAAGCGAACAGCTTCCGACAAGTTCGATCTCTCAATGAGCGAACCTATTCTGAGTTAATAGCGTTTTGCACGTCGTCTAGGGCGGACGCTTCGTAGAGCCCGCATGTTACTCTCATGATCGCAGGTAGAAAGAGCAAATTTGCATGAGACTCTCACAGTGAGAGTCCCTCACAACCAATGCTGTTCGCTGTTGAGAGCTTCCTTCTTGCCTGCCTCTCTCATTCTGTTGACCATTTTCATAGTTATGACAACAAATACACTCTCATCATCTTGTACGTACACATACTCATCGCTGTGTGTGGGTCCCCAGCCTATTATATTATTTTTACCTTTGGTGCTGTTCGAGCTCAGCAAAGTTTTTTTCCACTACCTGCGACGGGTCCGACCCATCGCACTGCAAGACGGATCTTTAACCTGTGTTGCGTAGCACAAGTTTACAGGGCGGCATGCCATTATTTTTCTTACAGAGAATTTTTTATTTTGTCATTGCTTTGCATGTCGCAGATTCTGAATTGGGCTATCCCACCAGATCAATGCCTGCCAGAATATACAAACACAAGCATAGCTTTTTGTGTGTACACACATGTCTACATGTATGCGTGACTTTGCTTGGGACTTCTTCTCGATTGCCAAATTATATTTCTAGCTCGAGAAAGACTTTTGATGCTTGGGAAGACAATTTGATACCCTGACCTTCCACAAATACATAAATTGCCATTTGTATGGAATTACTGTTCGCTTCGAACTGGGGTATGTCGGCAATCGAACTGGGGTATCTCGCTAAGAAATTTCGTGGCCGTTTTCGTTGTTTGAAATGTCCCATCTATATGTTATATGGTCAGTGTTACTATACAGCTACAGGATGAGAAGATAAAAGCCATCGTTGCAGATGAAGAAGCTGAAGATAATGGAAAACGAAGAGTACGTCATAGAACAAGGACGACTGTATCGTAAGTGTGGAGAGAAACTACTTTGGGTAGTGCCGAATCAACTTCGCTACCAAGTTCTTAACGAATGCCATGATAAAGCAGGTCAAATGAGTGTCAAGAAACGATAAGTCGCATTAGAAAGTTGTTTTGGTTTCCCCGCATCAGAAACTTTGTCAAGAGCTACATAAAATCATGTGATGGCTGCGCATTTTTACAAAAGACCTGGAGGACGTCAAGAAGGAGAATATCATTATGATGAAATGAAACCTATACCGTTTTCTACAATTCACGTTGATCATTTGGGACTATTCCCAAAAAGCTCGAAGCGGAATGAACACATCTTTGCCATTATAGACGCTTTCACCAAATTTGCTATCATTCGCCCAGTAAAAAGCACCGCAACTAAACACGTCATAGATATTTTGAATGAAGTAACCAGCTACGTTGGAATGCCCATGCGCATAATATCGGATAGAGGAACCGCCTTTACATCAAAACAGTATTCCCGCTTTTGCAGCATAAAAAAGAGTATTGAATGCTGTCCGTACACCGAGCAAATGGACAAGTTGAACGGACTATCCCCACCATATTGTCAACGCTATTGCCAATGATAGAGAATGAGAAGAGATGGAATGAAAAGCTTCGACCGATCCAATGGAGCTTAAATACGATGCCCAATAAAACTCTTAACATTTATCCATCAGTTATTATATGGATGAGCCACGAGATGTTTTGCAGAACACTTTAGTTAATATTTTGCAGGATAAACAAGCAGACTTGATGACAAATGACGAACTACAGCAGCTCCGTGATACAGCTGCCAAAAGAATTAACGACCAACGAGCAGAAGCTAAGAAGAGCTATGATGGAAAACATGCCAAGCCCACTGTCTACGATCCTGGAGACTTAGTATTGGTTGAGAATGAACCATATGGTACAGGAATATCAAGGAAACTGGAGCCAAGATATAAAGGTCCATTTCTGATCAGCAAAGTTTTGCCTCATGATCGATATCTGGTGGAAGATATTCCGAACGCACAGCGCACACAACGCCACTACAAGTCAGTTTATGCATCCGACAAAATGAAACCATGGTGCAAAATACCACCCGATGAACCAGAGGACGACAATAGCGAAAATGATGACGGCCCAGAAGAGTCTTGCGAGGACGCATCGAAGTCAGGAGAAGCCGAATGTAAGCGACAAATTGCGTTGGCGGGCCCAGCTGATCTTGCAGGCTGTTAAACTCAGACAACAGCTGTAATGAGGATGTTAATTACTTAACAGAGATCTGTTACGAGGGAGGGAAGAAGAAGCGCATTAGAACAGATACACAAGCAAAAACATATATATTTGAATTGGAATAAATATCAACCTGATTGTTATTAAATAAACCTGAATCCTGACAAAAATAAGAGACTTTATTAAGTCTCTCTTTCACAAGGTTATAACAATAATAACAGAGGTCGCGACCGTGGTAACCGAAGGGGTAACCAAAACCAAAATAACAATCGGAAAACAGCCAGACCTTCTTAATCAAACAGCAGTAAAGGTGTTTAAATCGAACCTAAATCTGAGTATTTTCATTAAAACCACAAAACAAACACTGTTCTTACATTATTAATAGACATAGGAGCAGACATTACTAAAAGACAAAATAAATGAATATAACAACTTAAATTTCAGTATTATATCAAATATTACAGGTATTGGGCAAGGAACGCATTCAGGATGTGATAGTGTAATACGATTTTCATTTAGTACCTGATGGCATAATCGGTTTAGATTTCATAAAAAAATTAAATTGCATATTAGAATTTCAAAGCAATCAAGACTGGTTCATAATACGACCCAATAACTTCAATAGACATATTGATGTTATACATATATGTGTTTCATTCCAATTTTTTCTTTACTACTCTCTGCTAATAAAAGCTGCTATACAAACTGAATTTCGCGACTGTTCTAATTATTATTGAGTAAAGTGTAATTATTATTTGATAGAGTGTATGTATGAAAGGTGCCTTTAAATTAAAAGGCCTCCTCAAAACAGCATTGATTCGCATTATAAATACAAGTACTAAAGACTCCGAATAGAAGAATCAAATACGAATCAATGGAAGACTATGACATCGGTACAACACCATTAGAAAGTGAAAATAGAACCAAAAAAATCTTTAAACAGCAGAGATTTGCTAAACAGTTTGTACTAACTAATTTATGCACCAAATTTATCGATATTTTTGGTTTAGAAACCGAGCCATGTCAGCTAACAATTTTTACAAACAAAAACTTAGATTATGAGGTAAAACACCATTCTATCTAAAAAACTATTGTATAGCAGACAGCCAAAAACCAGAAATCGCTAGACAGGTTAAAAAATTAATAAATGATGGAATTGTTGAACCGTCAATGTTCGAATATAATAGTCCACTTTTGGTTCCAAAGAAACCACTTCGCATTCAACGGAAAAACGATGGCGACTATCGTCAAATAAATAAGAAACTATTATCAGACAAATTTCCACTTCCAAGAATAGAAGATATTCGTGATCAATTAGTAAGATAAAACTAGAAAAAAAAAACAACAGCCAACAGCTCATATCGCTTCATGCGACTACCATACGTACTGAAAGAAGCACCAAACTCATTCCAACGTATGATGACACTTGCCTTCTATGGTCTTGAACCATCGCAAGCATTTCTATATATGGATGATTTAGTAGTTGTTCAGAAATACATATGCTCAAAAATTTAGCAAATGTTTTCGAGCTATAAAGACAAAATAATCTGAAACTACATCCTAGGAAATGTTCTTTCTTTATGAAAGTAGTCACATATTTGGATCACAAATGTACCGATAAAGGTTCACTCCCAGATGACACGAAATATGAAATGGTAGAAAAATATCCTATACCAGCAGATGCAGACAGTGCTCGACGTTTCGTAGCCTTCTGTAATTATTACAAACGTGTCATTACAAATTTTTCTAATCACTTACGCCACTTAACGAGACTTTGTAAAAAGAATGTTCAATTCGAATGGGTAGCAGAATGCAATAATTAGAATATTTAAAAAAGTAATTAATGAAACCAACAATATTACAGTACCAAGATTTCAGCAAAGAATTTTACATAAGAACCGATGCTAGTAAACAGGCATGCGGAGCGGTACTTACACAAGACCACAATGGTCAACAACTTCCAGTGCCATACTCTTCAAGAATGTTCACTAAAGGTGAAATTAACAAGTCCACCACAGAACAAGAATTAGCGGCCATTCATTAGGCCATAAATCATTTTCGACCATATATGCAATGCAAGCATTTCATGCAAAAAAGCGATCATAGACCATGGTCATATCTTTTCTCTATGAAAAATCCAAGTTAAAGACTCACTCACATGAGGCTGGATTTATAAGAGTATGACTTTACAGTAGAATATCTTAAGGGAAGAGATAACCATATTGCGAACGCCTTGTCACGCATAACAATAAAAGAACTAAAAACAATTAATAGAGATATATTAAAAGTAACAACTAGGTCAAAAGCTGATCAGGAAAATTCCTGCAAAGACGAAACAAAGGCCAAAACACAAAATAAAAATGAGCAAATTATAGAAAAGCCCAAAGTCTATGAAGTTGTCAAGAATAAAGACACAAAGAAACATGTTTTAGGCTTATTTCAAAAGCTGGAATGCATAAAATAACAAAAGAGCGAATATCACCAAGCAGTCTCAAAAGTACAACGATCACTCTCATACCTGATTGTACGTGATATCGGATATACCACGGTGCGAGCCGGTGGTGTCGAAAGGATGTTCGTAGAAAGTATCCGATTCGAAGGACCAATGTTGTATTGGCGGTATTGGTGCTGCTGATGCTGTATGCCCGCTGCTGTTGTTGAGCTGCGGAGTGAGGGGGTGGTGGAGTTGGTATAAACACAAGGCGCGGGGTTGCACTTAATTTATACAAATTCAAATGGGGTACTAGAGTCTGTGTTGGTTTTTTTGGTAACTAAAAAAAGGTAGAATAGATAGTCGGGGGTGACTTGCGAGATTATTTTTCATTACACGAAAAAACTAGTGGTGCGCCATGACCACGATAGATGATAGTGGAATATCGATACTATCGTGTGGAGCAGCCGCCGTCAAGTGTGGAGCAAGCGTAGACGCTGCCTGGCTTTGCCAACTCACGCACTCAGTAATTGTTTCTATTTTGTATCTAATTATTATATCTTTTACGTTTTTTATTATATCCTCTATCAATTTTTGTACTGTACCTAAATTGGCAAAGCTTTATGCCAATATATTTTTAAATTTCTGAGTTTCGGAACTGTTGTTAGTGGCATTAGCGAAACTGGGATAATATTTGAAATATATATATATAATATATATTTTTATAGAATATTTTCATTGCATTCAAATATGTACATCAAATTCTTTTATTTCTTTTATAATTCACCACTGACCATATAACACATAGATCGGACATTTCATACTAGCGTTTTTGACACAAAATTTTCGTGCGAGGCGTCCCAGAAGAGGCTGAGCGTCGTTACGAAGTGTCTCAGCAGAGCCGAAGGCTTACTCTCATTCGGTCTGTTGCCGAGAGCACATGAATTGCGCATGAATGTATAACTTTTCGGATCGTTAACAACAACATATGAGCGAGAGAGCATGATAGAGCCCACATATCGCCATGCTTCTCGCACTCTTGTCATTGATGTTGTGAGCAATCCACCCCGTTTCGTTTGCTTGCCACTGTCATTGATGATGTCCCTTGATCTATGTATTGAGCTCGTGTGTATGCGTAGTTCGCTGTCCATACAGGCAATAGACAAATACATGCAAGCTTCTGCGTATACATATCTTTACATGCGTGATTTTCGTTTAGAAGTCTTTCTGAAGTCTGAAATTTTATTTCTGGCTTGCCAGAGACATTTTCTTCAAGTGGGGGCAGCTTGAAAAGTTCTTCATCCATCCTGGGACGATAGTGGTGGCGTAGTTTCTCCATGCACTGCTCCCATATCGTCGGCGTGTTGATATTATAAAGAGTCCAACCAATCTAAAGATAATAAGTATGACAAAGTCACATCTGCAGAAGAATATAAATCCACCAGACTATGTCGTTGTCGACTGGTCTGGCAAGAAATTCTGAGCTAGCTAGAATTATCTTAAGCCTTTTAGTCTCAAAACTAAGATTAATTAATAAACATAATCAAAGTATAATTCGTTAATAAACTTGTTCGAGCTTTAATGCACTTTATTCATCATTTGTTCATAGAAAAACGATTATGTGGATTATTAATTATAAGAAATTCATTTTAAATAGGCAGCAAACACTTTGTTGCACTGCATAAATAAACAAACTCAAGTGGACGTGAAATACGATCACCCACTTATGCTTCACGCTAAGACAGCATTCACGCTAAGTCAGCATTCCCACGCTGACCGCGTGCAATACATATATATATATGCCAATAAGACTCTCTCTACCGAACATAGTAGATAAGATATATATATGCAGCTGCCCTGCCGTTGGCAGCGGCGTCGCATTCTACAATTATGCACTTAGGCTAAGCCCACCAAATTACTTCAATAAAAGAAAAAGAACCATTTTGACTACTCATGAGCACTGACGTGTTGCCTAATTTCCACCACAATATTATAAGGTCAAACTAAGTTCTCACATGGCGACTATGAAGTTATCACATGGCGACTGTGACAAAAGAACAAAACAATATCGAACAAACAAAAGCCGTGCAAGAAAATGAAAATAAGAACTCGATATCGTAGTCGACCATACAACAAAAGCATTGTGTCAACGTTAAAAATGTGAAAGTAAAATTAAAAAAACAAAAAAAGGTAACAAAAACAATGGTGTGCACATCCGGAGTAGCAACAAAAGAAACCAACAAATATATAGGAGCCGTACACTTCAGCGACGCAGGAACAGCGGACGAGAGGCTACAAAACATAAACGGGCGGTGAGCATTGAGCCGCTCACTACTCTACCGAGGTACAATAGTGAATGATCACCAATCCGACTTTTCAGCACCCGGCTCCTGTCGAGCAAAGGGACCTGCCAACCGTTAGAGAGGCAGATCCAGCCGTGGGACCAAAGCCCTTGCACATCGAAGAATACATGGCACGGTCAGCAGCGAGGGAGCAGCCACCTAAGAAGAAGCGTGGTGGCTGCCGTGTAAAATAACTCAGCGCAAGAAGATTGAACATCGAGTTGCTGAAGACGGCAACAAACGAGGAAGACTGACAGCGCTACAAAGAGCACCTGGCAGCTCTCAATATTCAACTCGCGGTGCGAAGTAAAGAGACAAGCTGCGTTAAGTGGCCCATCCACAGTCGAACATGTTGGCCGAGCCGCTCGTCGAGACAAAATTTTCTTGTCCACCAACTAGTGCCAACATGCTCGCAAACATCATTTGGTGGCATATTTTGAGCAGTGAACATTGCAACGGAAGACGACAGCGCCACTGTAATTTCACTTTTTTCAATTAATTTTTGCTTCAAAATATATAAATATATAATTAATATATATAATATATACATAAACTCTTGCATAAATTGTTTAGACATTTTTAGCAGCGCTCGCTAGCACGTGTTCTCACTTCAAATGTTTGGCTCAAGTGATGTTCGTGCCAGCGATGCCATCCACGAAAACACGAAATTTGTAAGCCCGCACTACCACTAACGATGAAAATTCCGTCGAGCACAACATGCTCGGCCAACATGTTCGACTGTGGATGGGCCACTTTAAATGTCATAGCAACAACCGCCCCAATATTATTAATGTTGCAAATGCGGTTTCCGCTGCATCAACAAAAAAAAAAAAAATTATCAACTTACTAGGTCCCCATCTTCACAACTAACACATTATACTCAGTCCTAAACTTTATATAAGTAAAAACATTGCAAACTTGTTAATTTGTTATTTATGTAAACTGACAATAATGAATTCATTCATTAATTGAAATGGTATAGAGTTTTAATATCCCCACAACGCAAGAATATTACAATATCACTATGGCCGGCACACAGTCAAAAGCGGACGACAACACCGCAAATGTTGTAAATACAATAGAAGTCGTGGATACAACTCCACACTTAAACGCACTGTATGTGCTACTTTTTATTTTGGTAACAATATCAGCCCTTAACCTAGCCCTAAAGATGTATCTGCTTCACAATATCGGTGAGAAATACTTGCAAGAGTCAATAATTTAGAAAAAATTAAAAAAAAAATACTATCATACGTGATGGTCATAGTACAGACCATACCCAAAGATAATGAAGTAACACCACAGGGTGCAGGTGCGGTTACATCGTTAAAATGTACATACATGGAATGGCTAAATCTAGCAAGAGCCAAAAACAATATTAGAGATGCTTTTGACAAATCATATAAATGCATCAACAAAATCGCGTTAACGCGTCAGACATTAGACGCTTATTTTCACATGAAGGTATTGATAACGCAATACAACGCGTTACAAAACCTTATATTTCAAATCAGAGGCAAACTCACTGAAGAACATAAAGCTCAATGCTTAAAAGTTCTATGTTCATTCGGTAAAAGACTACATAACACTTGTGTTAGACACAGTATTATAATAGAAGTCTCAACCGCAATAACCAAAATAGCGGAATTCGACGAAAACAAGCCGAAAAACCTGGACGAGTCAGAACCGCAAGAGGATTTGGATATCGAAAGCTATATCGAATCCATAGAAAAGATAAAAACTAATATATTCCAACCAGCTACAATAAACATGGCCAATATAGTGGAAGCTCAGAGAGCATACCTTAAACAGGTATCCGCCACAATACCTGAATTCGATGGTAAGAAACTCCATCTAACCAGGTTTGTGACAGCATTAAAGTTGACGGATCTAACTAAAGGAGATCAGGAGGCTTTAGCCGTAGAGGTCATCAAGACCAAAATTATTGACCCACTGACGTATAAAGTCGAGCATGCGACATCAATACAAGCAATAACTAACATATTGCAGGCAAACGTAAAAGGCGAATCACCTGACGTTATAAAAGCCAAATTAATAAATGCCCAACAAAAAGGCAAGACCGCGCCACAGTACGCTACCGAAATAGACAACATGCGTAAGCAGCTCGAATCAGCTTACATAGACGGCGGATTAGACGCCGATAATGCCGACAAATTCGCGACAAAGGAGTCGATATCGGCAATGATCATAAACTGTGCCAATGAGTCACTCAAAATGATCTCAACAGCAGGTACATTTAGTACATTCAATGATGCAATGGAAAAATATATACATTGTAGCACAGAAATGACCGGCAATTCTAACACAGTCTTATTCTATAATGGGAATAATAGAAGAGGTAATTATAATGCCAACTATCGCGGTAGAGGCAGAAATAACTACAACCAGAATTATAACCAAGTGTAAGCGACAAATTGCGTTGGCGGGCCCAGCTGATCTTGCAGGCTGTTAAACTCAGACAACAGCTGTAATGAGGATTAACAGAGATCTGTTCCGAGCAGAGCTGAGTTGTCAAAAAGGAGGGAAGGAGAAGCGTATTAGAATCGATACACAAGCAAAAACATATATATTTGAATTTATTTATTTATTTAATGTCAACTATACACAGTCGACAGAAATTTAAAAAGTAAATGTAAAATTAAAATTAAATTTAAAAATAATTAAATTATATATATTAAATATTTAAAATATATAATTAGAATTAACTTGAAGGAAAATATAAAATAAAAATAATAAATAAATAGTTCTGGGGTGAGTAAATGTAAATTGATTCAACATTCGTTGCTAGGATTGGGGAACCCCAGGAAAACCCAATCAAATCAATGACCACCACCAGAGATTAATTGATTAATGTGAGCGTAAATGTTCTAAGATTAAGGCTTTATTGGTAGAAATAGAAGACTCTAATCTAATAACCCCGTAAAGTCTGTTAAACTAAGAACATAGTACTCTAAAAGGTTCATGCATAAGGTAATTAGTAGGGCAAGTGCTAATTGTTAATAAGGAATAGAAACGGGTTGATCTAATAGGAATTGAAAAGTTTAATTTGTTAATCAAGAAAGGAGAGTTAATATCACCATTGATAAGTTTTAGAATGAAAGTTACACCCAGCATAGTGCGACGGTGTGAAAGGGAAGGAAGATTAATTAATAGTAATCTACTAGGATATGGCGGAAGGTTAAGTTTTGAAACCTTAATGAAACCTAAGACCTTCATGGCTTTATTTACCATGAACTCAATGTGATCGTTGAATGAGAGTTTACGATCAAGTAAGATGCCTAGGTCATTAATTTGAGATATATTCTCAAGAAGATGGCTGTCTAACAAATATTGAACATGCACAGGTTGTGTTCTGCAAAAAGTCATGGCTTTGCACTTTGAGCAATTTATGGCAATTAGATTGGTTTTACACCATGAATTGAAAATATTTAGATCAGCTTGCAACAAAAAAGCAGAAATAGGATCCTTATAAGAGAGGCATAATTTGACGTCATCTGCATACATCAAAACAGCATTATTCTTAACAATAGACGGAAGGTCATTAATAAATAAATTGAAAAGCAATGGTTCGAGGTGGCTACCTTGGGGCACTCCTGAATAAACAAAGATCTGCTTAGAAAGAGCAGAATTGAACATTACTCTCTGAGTTCTATTTTTAAGATAATTGGATATCCAATTCATAAGAAAGGAAAACCAAGAAGCGACAACTTGTGCATTAGGAGAGAATGGTTTACAGAATCAAATGCTTTACTAAAATCAGTGTAGATGACGTCCGTTTGCATCGAGCTATGAAACCCACTAATGACAATACAGGAGAGTTCCAATAAGTTTGTTGTAGTAGATTTGGATTTCACAAAGCCATGCTGGGTTGGTGAGATGATTGAGCTACATAAGTGTTGCAGTTGAGAAGTAATGATTTTCTCGAATAATTTTGGAATAGCAGACAACTTAGAAATAGCTCTATAGTTCATGACGTCAGATTTAGAGCCCTTTTTGTGTAAGGGAATAACATAAGATTCTTTCCATAACTTAGGAAATAATCCGGTCGAAACGTACAAACAAAAAAGTTTAAGAATTGGCTTACAGAGCGAATTAGCACAGTATCTGAGAACACAGCCAGACACCCCATCTGGCCCAGGAGAAAAAGATGGCTTAACCAGACTCAGCTCACAACCTAACGAACTTTCCGTAATCTGCGGACCGAAAACAGAGTTAGATGGATAAATTGTATAAGGATAAGGACACTTAGAATCGTAAATCTTAGACGAATAAGTATCCTGGAAAAAATCTGCAAATAAGTCCGAAATATATTAATCGGTACTAGCTGTTTCTCGTTAAGAGTTATGGAAGAAGGATATGTAGCAGTTCGCCGTTTTAGATTTACGAAGTTGTAAAACTGCTTAGGGTCTTTAGCAAATTGTAATCTACAGCGAGTTAAGTATGCACTATAGCAACGGTGGTTCAAAGTATCAAAGCCAGACTTAGCGCTAACATACCTTGAAAAATCAGTAAGCCTACCAGATAATTTAAACTTTTTGTAAAGTTTAGATTTCAAATTTTAAGTCTACTAAGTTCCCTAGAGAACCAAGGAAGTTTTGTAGACCTAGAATGATACACCCTAGGAACATGTATTTCAAAAAATAGAGTTAATAGCTCTATAAAAAATGTCAATCGCACCTTCTAAATTATTAGAAGAGTACAATTCCGACCAATCGTAGTTATTAAATAAAATATTGAGATCACTAAAGTTTACTTTACTAAAGCAGTAGTGTTTAGTGGTTGGAAGTGTTTTATTTTGCTGCCCGGATGGTGACAGCAAAATAGCGAGCTCTAAAGTGGGGTGGAACGCATCTTCAGGTGAAACTAAAGGATCAATTCGTACAACAGTATCGCATACCTGTTCTGATACAAAGACAAGATGAAGAATTCGGTTCCTGCAATTTCGAATTGAGTTGACCTGAGATAGATTAAGTTCCAGAAGTCCAGACAGAAACTCGTTAGAAGTCATTAAGTTGTTGTTATCCGACAAAATAACATCGGGCAAGTTAAAGTCACCAACAACTACCAAACAGTCTTTATCCAAAAGCATTCTGGACAAAGATTGAATTACCGTTAAGTGAGTTATGTATACAGATAAATCAGAGTGGGGAGGAATATATGAACAGGAAATAAATAAGTTAATGTTATTTACTAATTGCGATACAAGATTAGATTTTATCGCAATAAGGACGCCACCACCTTTTCTATCCACTCTATCACATCTATAAGTAACATAAAGAGGTGAAAGTATAGATGCATCTAGAATGTCAGGTTTAAGCCAGGTAAATGCCAAAATGTTATGTTCGAAAGAAAAACTATCTACATAAAGGTTAGAAAGTTCTGACTTAAGGCCTCTAACATTCTGATAAGCTAATAGAATTGAAGAATTTATTTGTTTTTTGACGGAAGCAATTGGAATAAATATCAACCTGATTGTTATTAAATAAACCTGAATCCTGACAAAAATAAGAGACTTTATTAACCCTCTAAGACTACTTTCCAAAATAATAGAAAATATGTATTCAAATAATTTTTTTTTCAGTAAATGAATGCTTCTAAGCTCAAATATGTGCTTAGAAATTACGTAGAACCTTTGGTTTACCTGTAAGGTGAGTGTACAATCAGAAGCTTTTTTCTGATGGATAGAGTCGAGGGGGGTGATAGTTTGCGGAAATATCAATTTAAAAACACGACCGTTTTGTTCACAATTCAAAATCCAACTCTTTATTCTGTCTAGCTGCCAGCGGCAGCAGAGCGCTTAACATAGATGAGAGCAATTGAGCACATAGCGACAATCTCTCATTTTAGTTACAGTGGTTCAAAGTTTATACATTTCATGACTAATATCAATAAACTATAAACTATTAGACTGTGACCCAACATCCCGGGCCCGTTGAAAGTATATGAGCTTTCAAAGATCAGGTAATAGAGCCAGTTTGTGGATAGGGCGACGCAATATTCCCCTTTCGGTGCGAACGTCAGCGACGCGTACGCAGTTATCCTTTCCAGCTATGGCTGCCTCTATACGTCCTAGTAACCAACGTTGCGGTGGCAGATTGTCTTCATGGATAATCACCAGGTTGCCGACCTTGATGTTTGGAGTTGTTGAAGCCCATTTTGAACGTACTTGTAGTTCGTTGATGTATTCGTGAGACCATCGACGCCATAACTGTTGCTTTATGGTGCTGACTAGCCTCCAGCGTTCCAAATGGTCCATTTTCGTTTCGTCCTCTGTAAGCTGAGGTAGAGCACGTAAAGCATCGCCGGTGAGGAAGTGACCCGGGGTAAGAGCCGCAAGGTCGTTCGGGTCACTCGAAAGGGCTGAGAGTGGACGAGAGTTTAGTATTGCTTCCACTTCTGCAGTGACCGTGGACAATTCTTCAAACGTCCGTCGAGTGTTACGTAAGGATCGAGTCATTAGGCCCATTATACTCTTCACTGCTGCCTCCCAGATACCTCCGAAATGGGGAGCTCTGGGAGGGATGAAGTGAAAATTAATAAAATCTTCTTGGCAGTGGTGAATTACCGAATGCTGAGTTTCGGGGTTGAACATGAACTTCTTTAATTCTTCCATCTTGGTGCTGGCTCCTGTGAAATTCGTGGCGTTGTCGCAAAATATGTCTGATGGTAGGCCGCGGCGTGCTACTAGGCGCTTCAATGCAGCGATGAAGGCTTCTGTCGTTCAGTCAGAGACAACCTCCACGTGGACAGCCTTTGTAGCGAAGCAAACGAAGACCGCTATGTAAGCCTTGGTGGGTGGTTTGCCACGTATGCGCAAGTATATGTTGACTGGTCCGCAAAAGTCTACTCCATATCGTTGGAATGGTCTGCTAGGTGTCAGCCGCTCGACTGGAAGTTGACCCATGATCTGGTTCAATAGCTGGGGTCGACATGGTACTCAGGGTACACATGAGCGAACGACCTGTCGTGCCACTGATCGAGCGTTAACGATCCAGAATTGTTGACGGACAATAGCAATCAAAGCCTTGGGCCCTGCATGACGATTTTGACGATGTACATGTTGGAGGTACTGGCGGACAAAGTCGTCCTTTCCTGGCAGTAATATTGGGTGCTTCCGACCACCGGAAATGTCAGCCAGATCCAAGCGGCCGCCGACTTTCAGCAAGAGGAAGCCATCAGTGACCTGTAAGAACGGATTAAGATACTTAAGACTGCTACGGACATGAGAATTATTGGACAATCGATTAATGTCGTCGCCGAAGTATTTCGTTTGCAGATTCCAGATGATGCAGTGGAAAGCCCGAAGGAGCTCCATTGGTGTAAGAAACGTAGTCGCTTGGGACGAAAGTTTTCTACACGACATGTTGAATCGAAGGCACCATGATACCACACGCAAGCACCGATTGTGTGAACTGTATTTTGATAATGCTTCTAGAAGATGGTTAGTAGCTGCCGTGATGGCGAATGCTGCTTTCCGTTTTTCCAATGTGACTGTTTCCATGTCAACCTTGTCTCGTCTATCTACCGGCCATTTATCGGCTGCGTGTTGTAAATAGGAAGGTCCGTTGAACCACATTGAATGGTGGAGATCTGCTTCGGAACATCCCCTAGAAACTAGATCTGCCGGATTCTCCTGTGTCGGCACGTATTTCCACGAGCAATCTGCAGTCATTTCTTGGATTTCCGCAACTCTATTGCCAACGAAGGTAGACAACACGGCTGAGTGCTGTCTAATCCAGTGTAATACAATCTGAGAGTCGGTCCATAAGAAGACTGTATATTGATTGGCCTTAAATACCGTCCGGAGCTTGGTCAATAGTTGAGCCAGCATGTGTGCTCCACACAGTTCCAGTCTCGGCAGCGATCGTTTCTGAATCGGAGCTACTCGAGACTTCGAAGTTATAAGATGCACCTGAGCTTGTCCTGTTGTGTTTGTGGTGCGAGCGTAAACACAACATCCATACGCACGAATTGATGCATCGCAGAATCCGTGAATTTGCAAAGTCTCGGATTCTGAGTTTAAGCAGTAGCGTGGTATACTCATCGCCTTTAAGGATGACATGTGGTCCAGGAATGTGGTCCAAGCGGTAGCCATATTTTGTGGAACTGACTCGTCCCAAGTCAATTTGAGTAGCCATAGTTCCTGAAGAATAATCTTTGCAACGATAAGGACAGGTGCAATGAGTCCAAGTGGATCGAAAAGCGAGGATGATGTGGATAAAATTGAACGTTTTGTAATATGATCGTGTGAGATAGTAGGTGCGAATGAGAAGAAGAACACATCGAGCGTTGACACCATTTTAAGCCGAGAGTGTTGGTGACGGTGTCGCTCTCCAAATTCAAACACTTGGAAGAGTTGTCTTCGACAAAGTCTCGGTGGTTCGAATGCCATTTCGCTAGTTCCAGTTTGCCACTTTGGAGAATTTTGGTGACCTCATATTTGAGCTGATGAAGTCCACTGACTGTTTCCGCTCCGCCGAGAAAATCGTCAACATAAAACGAAGATTTTATTGCGTTTGCACCGGTCTTCAGTGTTTTTCATGTTGGTCCGCTAAGTACGTCATGCTGCGGACGGCGAGGAAAGGTGCTGTGGTTGTTCCGTATGTTACCGTGTTGAGTTCGAACACATGAAGCTGCTGTTCAGGTGATGTTCGCCAAAGAATATACTGGAACCTCCGGTCTTCCGGCGCGATATGAAACTGCCTGAACATCTTGACGACGTCTGCGGTGATGGCGTAGCGATATGTGCGAAATCGTAAGAGTATCGTGTATAAATCCGGTTGTATGGTCGGACCGACCATGAGCAAGTCGTTGAGGGATTTTTGCGATGTCGTTTGGCAGGATGCGTCGAAGACTACCCTTAGTTTGGTCGAAGTGCTGTTTGGTCTTAGCACACAGTGATGCGGAATGAAGTAGTGCGGTTCGTGCCACTTTATTCTAGGAACTGGGCTCATGTGTCCAAGAGCTTCGAGCTCTTGCATGAACTCGGAGTATTGGGCCTTTAATTCAGGAGTGCGGCTTAAGCGTCGTTCCAAGCACTCGAATCGTCTTCGTGCTGTAACGTAGGAATTGCCTAATGAAGCATGATTGTCCTTAAAGGAAGGCGAACGGTAATTCGACCATCTGCACCTTGCTGTACAGTGCGTGCAAAATGATCCTCACAATCGCGCTGTTCCGGCGTGTAACAATCAGCTGGTTCAGTAACGCTTTCCAATCGCCACAAACGTTCAATGTTGCAATTGATGGATTCTTCTAAAGTCATAAAGTTATAAGCAGCAGTCTGTTTAGTTTGACAGCGGCCTGAAATGATCCATCCCAATAATGTTTTCTGTAGTACAGGCAAGTGTGATCCCAACTTGATCTGTCCGATGGACAGTATGTCAAAGAAAGTGTCAGCTCCCAGTACCAAGTCTATTCGTCTGGACTTATGGAATGCCTGATCAGCCAATGAAATGTTTTGAGGTATGTTCCATTCAGATATGTCGAGATCTGAGTCCGGATGATGAGTAATTCTAGTAGTGATGCAGAAGTCAAGGTCTATTTCAAACTCTCCAACTCTAGATTTTACTGTCGTAGATGCCCTGTGTTTCATGCGCCTGTGAATCGCCGATACTGCTTATTTGCATGTGATGCTTGGCGCGAGGTATGCGCAGACATTGGGCAAAGTCCTCTGACATGAAGTTGACCTGGGAGCACGAGTCAAGGAGTGCACGGCCTACTTTATAGCACCCAGAAGCAGTCTTGACGAGTACAAGCGCCGTAGCTAATATGACTTGACCATGACACACATCCATGTGTGTGTGAGCTACTCGGATTCCTTTCCTTTGCACGCGGCGTTGCTTGACGCAGCATCGTGGTGTAGAATTGTATGGTGATTCCTGGAGCAGATTCTACATCTCTGGAGTAGATGGACATGTTGTAACTGGATGGCCTCGTCGTAGGCAGTTCAGACATAATTCGAGGCGTTTCAGAATATCCGATCGTTGCTCGACAGTAGTATTGTTGAACTGAACGCACCTGTGTTTTGTGGTCTGAGCTGAAGCAGATTTGACATTGCTGAGTGGTCCATTTGAATGATAGGCCTCTGCGCGGGCCATGCAGCTCTCGTGGCTTTTCGTTAGATTTGCTTTGGACAGATATCTTTGAGCTTGGCTTGTTGTCGGCCTCTAGGTATTCACAGTGCCGTTCAACAATACTGACGCGACGACCATGTCGGTAACACCGACAAATCCATTGACTCGTTCCATTTTGCTCTCGTTCCTTGATCTGCCTTTCCATTACAATTGAGATGAGCATTGCCTCTGCGACCTGAGACTCGCTGCCCAGCGACAGCAGAGAATTATACAGTGCTGATGCATTATCGATGAGGCTGCGCAGCTGTTGTGCGCTGTTGTTTGGCGAAGCTGGCAAATTGAAGAGAGCATGTATGTTCTCCAAGAATGTTAGCGTTTTCTTGTCATATCGATCCTGCAGACGTTTCAGTGCTTTTGCATAGTTGTCGGTTGTGACTTGAAATGCCTTCACCGTTTCCAATGCTGACCCACGAAGGCAATTTATCAAATGGTTGAACTTTTCGATGGAGGATAGATGCTGTTGCTTGTCAATGATTTGTTTAAAAGTGGTAATAAAGTTCTGGTATTCAGAGTACTTGCCATCAAAATTGGTAAAGCCAGCCGTGGTAGCTTTGCGGACGTTGAGTGGCTGCTGAGTAGAGTTGACTCCACCGTAGGCACTGTTGTATTACCATCTTCAAGTCCGAGCTGCTCTTTGATGCAGACCTTAGCCGTGATATACGACTCCTCAATCTCTGTTCGGATTTTCCCTTGAGACTCGTCATCCAAATTTAGCAGCTCTATGTCGGTTTGCACAGACATAACCTGCTTAAAGTATGCCTCTAGAATTGCTAGGCGGCAACTTAATTGTGCGGACGAAAGTGAGTGCTGTGGTTCAATCGCGGTAAGAGTACGAGTGATATTTCGTCCAGGTTGGACCGCTGTTTCTTCAAGGTATCCAAGTTTGCCATTATGAATTAATTTAATATGTAGCTCGAGTTAATAAACCTTATGCTGGCAACGCCTTATTCACCTTCTCACTCAAGTGTATATAACCGATTGGATTGATTTGAAGTCACTCAAAGGCAGATGTGCTGACCTTCAACTGACTTCTTATTCTAATCTCTTCTATACCTCTTCGTCTGATGAATAACGGCGATAGATGAAGCGCGGCGGCGTTATCGTCTTGAACGCGCACAGTGTCACAAGATATGTAATGCGCGTAAAGTAAAGTGCAATGTGTGTGGCTAGATAAACGAATTGCTTCACGGTGCTCCAGTCACCATAGGTATTAACAAGAAAGCGGCGAATAATTACTCTAGTGGCACAATGCTAACACTGCAAGGCGTGTTAGGCTAGGGCGGCGATGTGTAGAGTAAAGTTATTAATGCGGTGAATGCGTGTACCCAGGTGAAGTGTATCTATAAGATTAGTTATTCCTTGTGTTCAAACTAGCACAGCCCCACGTTGGGCGCCAAAATGTACAATCAGAAGCTTTTTTCTGATGGATAGAGTCGAGGGGGGTGATAGTTTGCGAAAATATCAATTTAAAAACACGACCGTTTTGTTCACAATTCAAAATCCAACTCTTTATTCTGTCCTAGCTGCCAGCGGCAGCAGAGCGCTTAACATAGATGAGAGCAATTCAGCACATACCGACAATCTCTCATTTTAGTTACAGTGGTTCAAAGTTTATACATTTCATGACTAATATCAATAAACTATAAACTATTAGAGTGTGACCCAACAGTGAGAGAAAAGGTAAGCGTGCCTAAAAGCACGCTTTGGGCTTTGAGTGAAAAAAAATTTTTTCAAGTAATGAAGATTTATTTTATTTTTTCTTATGGTATTCTACAAAACAGCTTTTATTGGCTTTGCAGCATAAATGCAGATTGCATTTCGTGCATTTGCATTGCGTTTGAGAAGTTTTACAGTGCTTGCAACATCTTTTTCCATTGTTTCAATCCAACCAATGTGGGAAATGGTTCAGCTGGTCAAACCGCAAGTACAATATTGGATGTTTTGATTTTTGACCATGTTTGTTTATGCTGATAAGGTCGATGAGAGAGTGGAGACTGCTTTGCCCGCTCTGTCTGTAAGGATGGGGAATTTATTGTTCGTCCTGACTGAGAGGATGGAGACTGGAATGCCCATCGCGGTGAGTATGCATTTTTGGTAGTGAGTGGACGACCCGGTAAGTTTTTGTTTTTATGTGACCAGCCCTGCGGCTAGTGTTTCGCGAAAGTCTGGGAGTGCGAAGCACCAAGATCTGGGTGACCAGGTAAGACCACATTATCACCTGCACCGCTGTAAATCTCAAAGCGGTATGCGTATCCAAATGAATCGCACAATACAAATAACTTCATGCCCCACTTGTGCGGCTTATTTGGCATGTACTGACGCAAGTGGTCCTTAATTTTTGTGCTGCACATTTGCTCGTCAACGCAAAGGCGGGCATATTTGGCACCGAATCAAACCGTTTGTTGAGGCAGTCTACAAGTTTTCGAGTACGGAACAAAGGATCGTAGCCTGGTTCACCCTTTTTGATTGCCTCGAATCTGCTTTGGGTCATGCTGGTTTGTATAGGTCCGAGCGCATTTTGTCCCCAGTAGCTCTTCAGATTTGGGTAGCGATAAATAGACATGAACATCAAAATACCTATGTAGTGGTGCACCTCATCAGTGTTAATTTTCAACTTATTGTTAATATCCTCCGATAAAGCTGCGCACATGGTTCCGTCGACAAATTATTCATGATTTCCGCATTAAAGAAATAGCAAAAGAGCTCTAGTGGAGTTTTGAGCTCCTTTATTTCTGCTGACAACGAAAAATCGCCTAGAAATGCTACATTGTTAACATGCAACTGCATTGATTTTTCTCGCCACAGAATCTTTTGTTATTGATTCAATACCTGTATAAATAAAATTATTTATTCACTAAAATAACACATAGCAATTAAATTTCGCATACCAGCTCCATTGAACCCAACAGACGTTGGTGGAGATGCGCACGCCGAATCTACACTGATTGGTAAAGGTGATCGCGGCCTTTTTGCAGTTTTCAGGTAAGTCGCAGCTTTCTGTGCATTGTTTTGAACATTTTTATCATTATTCTCAATAAATGACTTTGCCTCAACATCCTCTAATGCATTATTAATAGCCTCCACTATATCAATGTCGCTGTCCTCGTCGTCACTTGCGTTTAACACCTCTTCATCAGATGGAACTGACTCAAAAATCTTGACCAACTGATCATCAGTCAAGTCGGACAGCTTATACCGAACTCGTTTTTCCATTTTCTATAATATTTTTAATTCTAATAAGTAAAATCACTCCATCAACAGAAACAAACACATAAATTGCAATCAATTGTGAAATATCAGCTGGCAACAAAAGTTGTCCTGGAGCCCCAAACGTGCCTCAAGACACGTATCGCTATTTCGCTGTCACAACGCATGTCTTTTATATATTTGCAAATCTGCAACTTAATTTTAATAGTAAATTAACTTACCTTTCAAGAAAAAAATTATGAGCTGGATAGGTTTTATATATTCACTATTATTTGCACAGCAAAACACATCATAAAGCAGACCAATTTTTGTGCGCGAAAAAACATATGGCTTGTGCATACCAAAATATAAGTCCCGTTAAAAGCTTCGGAGAGCTTTCAAAGCTGAGACTCATTACTTTGTGTGCTTTTTATCAACCGTCAAAAATTATTTAAACGATTGAAAATCTGTTAGTTTGTTTGTTAAGGCCAAAAACGTATTATATGCCTTCAGGCAGGCTTACGTGTTAGAGGGTTAAGTGTCTCTTTCAGTTCAGAAGTGGGATAAATAATGTGTTTGTTTCTCCACCACTACTAATCAGAGGCTTGCAAAGGGATGTGTTCTCTGAAGTTGGTCTTAGTGACAACGGATTGCAATTTGGATTGGTTCCAAACTACGTGGTAAACGTTTTCCTGTAGTTTACTCTTTGGATGTGTTCCTGGAGCGCTAAGAGTTGAGCCATTGTGTATCTATATGACGAGCGTCTACATATGTATGTACATATGTGTGTGAGTGTCTGTGTGAATTTCACAACATATTGCAATAGGAAACTATAAGCACGATAGAAAATGACAAAATATCCGGACAAGATAACCGGAAAAATGCAGAATATATCTGAATTGAAAGTGGACCAATTGAAGTTTCTTTTTGAGAGAGAGAGTTAGCAAACGCCGGTACTCGCAGTGAGTTAATATTGAGACTACAAGAACATGAAGGGAGTAACGAAATTGAAATGCCGCATACAAGTGACCATGGTGACGTCACAATTCAGCAGTTGCAGAATGAGATGAAGCACATTAGAGAGTTAATGTCGCAAATTATCACCCATCAGCGTGACACTTTAGCTGTTACGGCTAATACACAACCGCAATCCAATAATAATGCAGATAACTTTTCAAGTAATTAAGTTAGTCAAAGGAATTGCAGCACCAGACAAGCATCTGTCAAAGACTTTGCTAGCACATTACCAGAATTTGATCCGAATGATGCTAATGCCATATCTGTGGATCAGTTTATAGATCGAGTTAACAAAGTCAAAGAAGCATATTAATGGGATGAAAAAACCAATAAAAATTCCAGTCAATACGCGACTCAAAGGCTCAGCAAAACTTTGGTTTGATTCATCACCAAATCTGCACGTTACATGGATCGAGTTTGCAAATGCTATCAGAGCCGAATTTGGAACAACGCCAGATAAAGCAGAAATTCATTATGCGATGGTCAAAGCAATTAGAAGTTCGAAGGAAACCGTGAAGGAGTATTGTTTTCGCATGTCAGCATTAGGGATACGATTTAAATTAAGCGAATCAGCAGTCATAAGGTACACTAGAGCCGGATTACAGCATCGTGAGCTACTACAACCAGCAAGGCAAGATCCAGTCAGACGCAAAAATATTGAGCTTAAGCAGAAACGAGATTACAAGTCAGTAAAACCAAAACTACGCAGAAATGTTATAATTGTGGAGTACACGGTCATTATGCAAATGAGTGTCCAGCACGGCAAAGAAAAAATGAGCCCGTTACTAAGACTATTAAACAGAGCGACTCAAATATACGACGACTTGGAGCAAGGAACCGAGATAAGTGGTTCACAAGAGAGATTTTCGAACAATCACAACCCTATCAAGCATTCATTGATACAGGAAGTCAAGCAAGTATCGTTCGTAAGTCAGTTGCACAATTAATACAGGCGGAACGCATCGATTATTTTTTGCAGCTAAGAGGTATCTGTGGAGGCACCCGCTTATTAACAGAATCAATTATCATAGATATTGTTTTGGCAGAATATTCCGATGTATTTTTAAGTGGATTGTATGGAATCGGGAAAACAAGCATCGTACAAGCAAAGTAGCACAAGCTCCATATCGCATTCCAGAACCGAAGAAAGACATAGTCAATGAGATGATAAAAGAGTTGCTGCAACGCGACATAATTACTTTGTCCACATCAAAGGACGCAAGCCCTGTGGTACTAATCAAGAAGCAGAATGGAAGTGATCGATTATGTATAGATTACAGACGGCTTAACTAATGTATGCAGAAAAAGAATTTTCAAATATTTTTCAACGTTGGATTTGAACAGCGGTTATTACCAAATTGAAGTAGCACCTGAAAGTCGCAAGTACACAGCTTTTATAACAACAGAAGATTTATATGAATTTAAGCGCATGACATTTGGACTTAAGAACGTACCAGTTATCTACAATCGACTCATGGCAGAAATTCAGAGACGGGTTCAGAAAGGAGATATGCTACATTACATGGACGACATTTTAATTGGAAGCCACATATTTAGTGAGATGATTGGAAAGTTAAAACGCATTTTGCAAGTGTTACGAGAATGCAGATTGACCCTCAACATAAAGAAATGTGAATTTTACAAGAAGTCAATATCATTTCTGGGACATCAAATACATTCAGAAGGAATAAGTCCAGGAGAACTCAAAACTAATGCCATTGCATCATATTCAAAGCCTAACAACATTACAGAAATAAGAAAATTTTTGGGCCTGAGTGGCTATTTTAGAAAATTTGTTGCCGGATACTCCATAATTTCCGAGCCCTTGCGTATTCTGTTGCGTAAAAATCAGCCATTTATATGGGAATCAGCACAAGATGAAGCATTTGCACTTTTAAAACAAAGCCTATCATCGAAACCTGTATTCGCAAGTTATCGTGTAGACGCTGCACATGAAGTACATACAGACGCAAGTTCAATTGGCCTAGTTGGTGTGCTATTGCAGATGGAGTCTGGACAATTGAAGTCAATTGCATATTTTAGTCGAGCGACAACCAATACCGAGAGGAACTTCACAGCTATGAAATTGAAGCGTTAGCAGTGGTTGAATCGTTGGAGAGATTCAAGTATTACGTTTGTGGGCAGAAGATTAGAGTGATTACGGATTGCAATGCTTTAAGAACATCAATGGAGAAGCGAGAGTTAATACCTCGTATTGCTCGATGCTGGTTACGAATTCAGGAGTTTGACATCAAAGTTGTCCACAGATCAGGACTTAGAATGGTACATGTAGATGCACTTAGTCGTACTCCGAATGAGCTAGCTAAGGAAATGGAAACGGCTAGTTTGAAGATTTCTAAATTAATCATTGATGAAGCAGATTGGTTATTTACTATACAGCTAAAGGATGAGAAGATAAAAGCCATCGTTGCAGATATGAAGAAGCTGAAGATAATGGAAAACGAAGAGTATGTCATAGAACAAGGACGACTGTATGTATCGAATCAACTCTGCTACTAAGTTCTTAACGAATGCCATAATAAAGCAGGTCACATGAGTGTCGAGAAAACGATAAGTCGCATTACAAAGTTGTTTTGGTTTCCCCGCATCAGAAACTTTGTCAAGAGCTACATAAAATCATGTGTTGGCTGCGCATTTTACAAAAGACCTGGAGGACGTCAAGAAGGAGAATACCATTATGATGAAATGAAACCTAATACCATTCCCAAAAAGCTCGAAGCGGAATGAACGCATCTTTCCCAATATAGACGCTTTCACCAAATTTGCTATTATTCGCCCAGTAAAAAGCACCGCAGCTAAACACGTCATAGATATTTTGAAGGAAGTAACCAGCTGGAATGTTGGAATGCCCATGCGCATAATATCTGATAAGGAACCGCCTTTACATCAAATGAGTATTCCCGCTTGTGCAGCGAGAACAACATAAAAAGAGTATTGAATGCTGTCCGTACACCGAGAGCAAATGGACAAGTTGAACGGACTAACCCCACCATATTGTCAATGCTATTGTCAATGATAGAGGATGAGAAGAGATGGGATGAAAAGCTTCGACCGATCCAATGGAGCTTAAATACGATGCCCAATAAAACCACTAACATTTCTCCATTTCAGTTATTATATGGATATGAGCCCCGAGATGTATTGCAGAACACTTTAGTTAATATTTTGCAGGATAAACAAGCAGACTTGATGACAGATGACGAACTACAGCAGCTCCGTGATACAGCTGCCATAAGAATTAACGACCAACGAGCAGAAGCCAAGAAGAGGTATGATGGAAAAGATGCCAAGCCCACTGTCTACGGTCCTGGAGACTTAGTATTGGTTGAGAATGAACCATGTAGCACAGGAATATCAAGGAAACTGGAACCAAGATATAAAGGTCCATTTCTGGTCAGCAAAGTTTTGCCACATGATCGATATCTGGTGGAAGATATCCCGAACGCACAGCGCACACAACGCCACTACGAGTCAGTTTATGCATCCGACAAGATGAAACCATGGTGCAAGATACCACCCGATGAACCAGAGGACGACAATAGCGAAAATGATGACAGCCCAGAAGAGTCTTGCGAGGACGCTTCGAAGTCAGGAGAAGCCGAATGTAAGCGACAAATTGCGTTGGCCGGCCCAGCTGGTCTAGCAGCCTGTTAAACTCAGACAACAGCTGTAATGAGGATGTTAATTACTTAACAGAGATCTGTTAAGAGCAGAGCAGAGTTGTTTCAAGAAGAAGAAGAAGCGTTAGAATAGATACACAAGAAGAATAGTAATAAGAATTGAATTGGAATAAATATCAACCTGAATGTTATTAAATAAACCTGAATCCAGACAAAAATAAGAGACTCTATTAAGTGTCTCTTTCACATCTAACCAGGTTTGTGACAGCATTAAAGTTGACGGATCTAACTAAAGGAGATCAGGAGGCTTTAGCCGTAGAAGTCATCAAGACCAAAATTATTGACCCACTGACGTATAAAGTCGAGCATGCGACATCAATACAAGCAATAATTAACATATTGCAGGCTAACGTAAAAGGCGGATCACCTGACGTTATAAAAGCCAAATTAATAATTGCCCAACAAAAAGGCAAGACCGCGCCACAGTACGCTACCGAAATAGACAACATGCGTAAGCAGCTCGCAGCAGCTTACATAGACGGCGGATTAGACGCCGATAATGCCGACAAAGGAGTCGATATCGGCAATGATCATAAACTGTGCCAATGAGTCACTCAAAATGATCTCAACAGCAGGTACATTTAGTACATTCAATGATGCAATGGAAAAATATATACATTGTAGCACAGAAATGACCGGCAATTCTAACACAGTCTTATTCTATAATGGGAATAATAGGCGAGGTAATTATAATTCCAACTATCGCGGTAGAGGCAGAAATAATTACAACCAGAATTATAACCAAGGTAAGCGACAAATTGCGTTGGCGGGCCCAGCTGATCTTGCAGGCTGTTAAACTCAGACAACAGCTGTAATGAGGATTAACAGAGATCTGTTCCGAGCAGAGCTGAGTTGTCAAAAAGAAGGGAAGGAGAAGCGTATTAGAATCGATACACAAGCAAAAACATATATATTTGAATTGGAATAAATATCAACCTGATTGTTATTAAATAAACCTGAATCCTGACAAAAATAAGAGACGTTATTAAGTGTCTCTTTCAGTTCAGAAGTGGGATATATAATTTGTTTGTTTCTCCACCACTACTAATCAGAGGCTTTCAAAGGGATGTGTTCTCTGAAGTTGGTTTTAGTGACAACGAATTGCAATTTGGATTGGTTCCAAACTACGTGGTAAACGTTTTCGTGGAGTAATCTTTGGATGTGTTCCTGGAGCGCTAAGAGTTGAGCCATTGTGTATCTATATGACGAGCGTCTACATATGTACATATGTATGTGTGTGAGTTTCTGTGTGAATTTAAAAACATATTGCAATAAGAAACTATAAGCACGATAGAAACAGACAAAACGAGATAACCGGAAAAATGCAGAATATATCTGAATTGAAAATGGACCAATTGAAGTTTTTTTTGAGAGAGAGAGAGCTAGCAACAGCCGGTACTCGCAGTGAGTTAATATTGAGGCTACAAGAACATGAAGGGAGTAACAAAATTGAAATGACGCATACAAGTGACCAAGGTGACGTCAGAATTCAGCAGTTTCAGAATGAGATGAACAACATTAGAGAGTTAATGGCGCAAATTATCACCCATCAGCGTGACACTTTAGCTGTTACGGCTAATGCACAACCGCAAACCAATGATAATGTAGAGAACTTTTCAAGCATGAATAACCAAGTTAATCAATTGGAATTGATGCTAATGCCATATCTGTGGATCAGTTTATAGATCGAGTTAACAAAGTCAAAGAAGCATATCAATGGGATGAAAAATTCCTTTTATTGGCGGTCAATACGAGACTCAAAGGCTCAGCAAAACTTTGGTTTGATTCATCACCAAATCTGCACGTTTCATGGATCGAGTTTGCAAATGCTATCAGAGACGAATTTGGAACAACGCCAGATGAAGCAGAAATTCATTATGCGATGGCCAAAGCAATTAGAAGATCGAAGGAAACCGTGAAGGAGTATTGTTTTCGCATGTCAGCATTAGGGATACGATTTAAATTAAGCGAATCAGCAGTCATAAGGTACACTAGAGCCGGATTACAGCATCGTGAGCTACTACAACCAGCAAGGCAAGATCCAGTCAGACGCAAAAATATTGAGCTTAAGCAGAAACGAGATTACAAGTCAGTAAAACCAAAAACTACGCAGAAATGTTATAATTGTGGAGTACACGGTCATTATGCAAATGAGTGTCCAGCACGGCAAAGAAAAAATGAGCCCGTTACTAAGACTATTAAACAGAGCGACTCAAATATACGACGACTTGGAGCAAGGAACCGAGATAAGTGGTTCACAAGAGAGATTTTCGAACAATCACAACCCTATCAAGCATTCATTGATACAGGAAGTCAAGCAAGTATCGTTCGTAAGTCAGTTGCACAATTAATACAGGCGGAACGCATCGATTATTTTTTGCAGCTAAGAGGTATCTGTGGAGGCACCCGCTTATTAACAGAATCAATTATCATAGATATTGTTTTGGCAGAATATTCCGATGTATTTTTAAGTGGATTGTATGGAATCGGAAAACAAGCATCGTACAAGCAAAGTAGCACAAGCTCCATATCGCATTCCAGAACCGAAGAAAGACATAGTCAATGAGATGATAAAAGAGTTGCTGCAACGCGACATAATTATATTGTCCACATCCGAGTACGCAAGCCCTGTGGTACTAATCAAGAAGCAGAATGGAAGTGATCGATTATGTATAGATTACAGACGGCTTAACAATTGTATGCAGAAAGAGAATTTCCCAGTGCCTAATATAAAAGAAAGGTTGCAGGAAGCAAAGAAGTTCAAATATTTTTCAACGTTGGGTTTGAACAGCGGTTATTACCAAATGGAAGTAGCACCTGAAAGTCGCAAGTACACAGCTCTTATAACAACAGAAGGATTATATGAATTTAAGCGAATGCCATTTGGACTTAAGAAAGCACCAGCTATCTTCAATCGATTCACGGCAGAAATTCAGAGACGGGACCAGAAAGGAGATATGCTACATTACATGGACGACCCTCAACATAAAGAAATGTGAGTTTTACAAGAAGTCAATATCATTTCTAGGACATCAAATACATTCAGAAGGAATAAGTCCAGGAGAACTCAAAACTAATGCCATTGCATCATATTCAAAGCCTAACAACATTACAGAAATAGGAAAATTTTTTGGCCTGAGTGGCTATTTTAGAAAATTTGTGGCCGGATACTCCATAATTTCCGAGCCCTTGCGTATTCTGTTGCGTAAAAATCAGCCATTTATATGGGAATCAGCACAAGATGAAGCATTTGCACTTTTAAAACCAAGCCTATCATCGAAACCTGTATTCGCAAGTTATCGTGTAGACGCTGCACATGAAGTACATACAGACGCAAGTTCAATTGGCCTAGCCGGTGTGCTATTGCAGATGGAGTCTGGACAATTGAAGCCAATTGCATATTTTAGTCGAGTGACAATTAATACCCAGAGCAACTTTCACAGCTATAAAATTGAAGCGTTAGCAGTGGTTGAATCGTTGGAGAGATTCAAGTATTACGTTTGTGGGCAGAAGATTATAGTGATTACGGATTGCAGTGCTTTAAGAACATCAATGGAGAAGCGATAGTTAATACCTCGTATTGCTCGATGGTGGTTACGAATTTAGGAGTTTGACATCGAATTTGTCCACAGATCAGGACTTAGAATGGTACATGTAGATGCACTTAGTCGTACTCCGATTGAGCTAGCTAAGGAAATGGAAACGGCTAGTTTGAAGATTTGTAAATTAATCATTGATGAAGCAGATTGGATATTTACTATACAGCTACAAGATGAGAATATAAAGAGAAACTTCTTTGGGTAGTGCCGAATCAACTCCGCTACCAAGTTCTTAACGAATGCCATGATAAAGCAGGTCACATGAGTGTCGAGAAAACGATAAGTAGCATTACAAAGTTGTTTTGGTTTCCCCGCATCAGAAACTTTGTCAAGAGCTACATAAAATCATGTGTTGGCTGCGCATTTTACAAAAGACCTGGAGGACGTCATGAAGGAGAATACCATTATAATGAAATGAAACCTATACCATTCCCAAAAAGCTCGAAGCGGAATGAACACATCTTTGCCATTATAGACGCTTTCACCAAATTTGCTATTATTCACCCAGTAAAAAGCACCGCAGCTAAACACGTCATAGATATTTTGAAGGAAGTAACCAGCTGGAATGTTGGAATGCCCATGCGCATAATATCGGATAGAGGAACCGCCTTTACATCAAAAGAGTATTCCCGCTTCTGCAGCGAGAGCAACATAAAAAGAGTATTGAATGCTGTCCGTACACCGAGAGCAAATGGACAAGTTGAACGGACTAACCCCACCATATTGTCAATGCTATTGCCAATGATAGAGGATGAGAAGAGATGGGATGAAAAGCTTCGACCGATCCAATGGAGCTTAAATACGATGCCCAATAAACCCACTAACAATTCTTCATTTCAGTTATTATATGGATATGAGCCCCGAGATGTTATGCAGAACACTTTAGTTAATATTTTGCAGGATAAACAAGCAGACTTGATGACAAATGACGAACTAAATCAGCTCCGTGATACAGCTGCCAAAAGAATTAACGGCCAACGAGCAGAAGCCAAGAAGAGGTATGATTGAAAACATGCCAAGCCCACTGTCGGGAGCAGCATAAGGTTCAGTAGCTGTTAAACTGTAATGGTCAGGCTGCCGGCAGCGACTGCGCTGCTCTCTCTCTCTGTAACTGTTCTGCAGCCTCGCAGCTCGGCAGCGGCTTCCTACACATTCTATTGTCTGCATTTCTAATTATTACTGTCACTCTCGGTTTACATCTGTTACATATTGGTCGCTTGTCAACCCGCGTCAAGACACCAACGTTTTTCGTACAGTACAGTACAGTTGTACAGTGCACAAATATACTACACACAAACACAAACTTCATACCGTGCATTTCTTCATTCGTGATTTATATCATTAACGCCGCTAAAAAACCTTAGTGGTTCAACATTTGGAGGCCCCGGCGAGATCTAAATAAAGTGAAAAAAAACAATATTCGCGCTAGACAAGCATTAAATATTTCACAAAGTTTACGAGTGCCGCGAACCAGTGTGCTGCGACAGTTAAACGTTGTTGGTGCAAATAGTGTTAAACGTTTGATCTTGTGCGCACACACAAGCACTTCCGTATACCGAGCTTGACCGTTATCGCGCGCTCTCTTTGTGCTGTATTCTTTGCTTGAACCGTTTAAGCAATTGCCTTTGAACTTACTTACAATATGCAAAACGAGCTGCCAAGCACAATCGCGTCCGGAGTTATTGGTACGCCTTTAAACAGGGTTCCATATTTAAGGCGAAAGGCGTCGTCAATTTTTGACAGTGCAATGCGGTTGGACCAAACGTTGCATGATGAGTGTGTCCAGGCGTATAGTGCAGCAGAGATCATGGTTCGACTTGAACTCATCGAACAAATGCAAGCCACCTTTAATTTAACTCACAACAGTCTAGAGGAGCTAGACTATGATGAGATCGGCAGTGAATTGCGGGACAAATTTGATGAGCTGATTTTGTCACTTAAAAGTAGGCTTCGTGTCCAGCTTGAGCGTCGTCAGTTGCGTGCCCCACCTTCATCCACCATGAGACCTGATGACAGTTTTGGGCAGTCAAGTAGTGCCTCCGAAAGGACTCGTCAAATTCGACTGCCTGAGCTTAAGCTTCCAACGTTTTCTGGTGGGTACACTGAATATGCAGATTTTGCATCGGTTTTCAGAACATTGGTGGATGAAGATTCACACCTGGAGCCCATAGAGAAATTCCAGCATCTCCGCTCTTGCCTATCGGGATGTGCTTTGGAAGCGATTCGTTCTCTGGAGGTCTCGAGCTCGAAATACCCCGTGGCCTTGGAAATTCTTCGCAGGCGGTTCAGCAACAAGAAGCTCGTGTTCCAGGCCCACGTGATGGAGATCTTAGCGCTCCAGCTCGTAGATCCTGCTTCAGCGACAACCTTGAGAGCATTTGCTGACAAAGTAAATGCACACATGCGAGCATTGCAGTCGTTAGGGAGTTTGGAGCAGATAGCAGGCTGCATGGTCGTTCAAATACTTTTGCAAAGGTTGGACAGGACAACACAATCTGACTGGGAGGAAAGATCTGCCATCGACCAAGTGCCCACCACCGACGGGTTCCTCAATTTTTTGGACACTCGATGCCAGCGCCTTGAAAGTGTGCATCATGCCATGGCCGCGTTATCGGCTGGCAGTCCAAGTAAGTCAAGTAGGAAGGCGCTAGTCGTTACTCAAGTAAACCCTCACGTCTTCACATGCTGCGAAGCTGATGGGCATGGAATTTATTCGTGTCCTCGGTTTTTGGACATGACGGCATCACAGCGTTATAAGGAGGCTTGTCGACTCGGAAGGTGCATCAATTGTCTCAAATTCGGGCATACTGCTCGGAGGTGTAATGCCGGCCATTGTCGGAAATGTATCACACATTGCTTCACAATGATGGTTTGCAGGATCAAGTTTCCATATCTTCTCAGCCAGATGCTGCGCCTTCCGTACCACAGCAATACAGAGCACTTGCTGCTCAGAGCATTCAGCCAACAACCGTTCTCCTAGCGACGGCTGTCGTTCTTGTGCGCGATCGACATGGATCACTAGTGCCTTGACGCGTCTTGTTAGATTCGGGCTCCCAGTTGCATATGGTTACGTCCCGATTTGCTCATGCTCTGCGGCTAAAAAGGTCGCATTCTGGGACAACTGTGGCTGGCCTTGGTGACTCACCCGTCACCACTGACGGATCCACAGTATGCATCTGTCTACAATCTCGGGTCTCGCAGTACTCTACAACCTTTACGGCACTCGTGGCTCCTGCAATTACTGATTGCCAGCCCAGCTATAAGCTGAACACCTCTGCTTGGAATATACCCGTCAACATAACTCTCGCTGATCCAGATTTCTACATTCCGCATCGAATAGACATTCTAATTGGTGCCAGTTTATTTTATGAGCTCCTATGTATCGGGCAGATCCACTTGGCTTCAGGATTGCCCTTATTGCAGAAAACTCTGCTTTGTTGGGTGGTCTCCGGTGGAGGCGAAAAGACTGCTGGCCACGCTACTGGCCACTCGGGATCAGGAGGAAAACACCAGCGCTGCATTAGGGACGTCGCTGCATTAGGACGCTGCATTAGGACGCTGCATTAGGACGCTGCATTAGGACGTCTTGATGAATTAGTTCGCCGTTTTTGGGAGATTGACAGTTGTGAAGCAACGTCCTCAAGGCTCAGCAAGGAAGAGATGGAATGCGAAGAACATTTTTATAAAACACACACTCGCCTTTCTTCTGGATCTTACTACATATCCCTTGGGAGAATCATACACGCAAGCATGTCGACGTTTTCTGACTCTTGAGCGAAAGCTGCAGCGCAATCCTCTGCTAAATGAGCAATACTCCTCATTTATGTCTGAGTACTTGCAATTGAATCATATGACGCTTGTTAGCCCAGAAGATCTTAGTCGTTGCAAGTATTTTCTGCCACACCACTGTGTTCTGAAGGAGGACAGCTCAACCACTAAGCTCCGTGTTGTGTTCGACGGATCGGCTGCTACATCATCTGGCCACTCTTTGAATGATGCTATGCTGTCAGGTCCTATTATACAGCCACGATTACATCACATTTTACTTCGGTTCCGAAGTTATCAGGTTGCACTAACTGGAGACATATGTAAAATGTACCGTTGCGTTCAAGTGTCTAATTCTGACAGCTATTACCAGTGCATCTTATGGCGTAATTCACGAGAGCAAGACTTGCAAGTGTTCAAACTTGATACAGTTACTTATGGAACCAAAGCAGCCTCATTCTTATCTGTACGTGCAATGCATCAGCTATCTGTTGACGAGAGGGAATCGTTTCCTATCGGATCTACGTCTTTGCGAGAGGACTTCTATGTCGATGACTTCATATCTGGAGCTGAGTCTGTGGAGAACGCACGCGAGAAGATGCAGCAGACAACTAGCATCTTACCACAAGGCTGCTTCAAGTTACGGAAATGGTCATCCAGTCACCCAGAGGTTCTCGAAGGTATCTTGGATGAGGACAAAGAAAGCTTCTTAAAGTTCAAGGATGGCAGCGATATAACAAAAACTCTTGGTTTGGCTTGGGACCCGACATCTGATGTTTTGCTGTTCTCATTGACTGCATTGGAAGCTGGATCTAAACCCTGTAGACGTTCAGTGTTGGCCACGATCGCCAGATTTTATGATCCACTAGGACTTCTCGGACCAACTATTACGAAGGCCAAGATCTTTCTTCAGCATCTCTGTAAGGACAAGTTGCACTGGGATGAAAGCCTATCGCTAGCTCATAGCACTACTTGGCGTGAGCTGTGCGATGGATTCCAGTCGATACAAAGCATTGCTTTTCCAAGAGTCGTTCTTCGACAGAATGAAGAGTTAGAGCTCCATGGATTCTGTGATGCCCGCGAAAGTGCTTATGGAGCTTGTATTTATGTGGTTTCTAAAGGAACTGCTCCAATGAGTAACTTGTTGTGCTCGAAATCTAGAGTGGCACCATTGAAAACGCAGTCGATACCAAGGTTGGAATTATGCGGAGCGCTGCTTTTATCAAAGCTTATGGCTGAAATCCGAGAACTTGGAATATTCGCAGCTAAGTACTATTGCTGGTGTGATTCCTCCGTAGCGTTATCTTGGATTCGGGATGAACCGTACAAACTTAACGTGTTTGTTGCTAATAGGGTCACATCTATACAGGAGTTAACTGATGGCATGGAGTGGCATCACGTTCCCACATCGCTCAATCCTGCGGACATATTATCAAGAGGCTCATTGCCTCAGGACCTCGCTCAATCTGGCTTATGGTTTCATGGACCAACCTACCTTGTGGAGGGTCAAAGCGTATGGCCTCCACGTCTGTATCCGGAGGAGTCAACCCAAGAGTTGCGCAAAGGGATCTGCTTACTTATATCGCCCCACGCTGATTTGACTTTGGGTTGTAAGCACTTGCATAATTTCGCTTCAATGCAGCGCACATTCGCTTACGTTTACCGTTTCCGGTATCGTATCTTTCGGCCTTCTCTTAACGTGTCAGATATTCATCATGGCACTCTGCTTTTATGCCGCATCGTTCAACTGTCTAACTTATGGGATGACATAAAGGCCTTGCGTTCAGATGGAGTTGTCAGGAAATCCAGCAGCCTTTCTTCATTGCTGCCGTTCATTGATGACAATGGAGTTCTTCGAGTTGGAGGACGACTAGCTAACTCCTCATTGCCCTTTGAATCACGGCACCCAATCATTTTACCTCGCAAGCATCCTATCACTACTGCAATTATAGAGCACATACACAGGACTAATTTGCACATTGGTCCACGAGCACTTTTAGCTAAGGTACGACTTCAATATTGGCCAATAGGAGGACTCCGAACAGTTTCCCGCATAGTCCGTACTTGCATAATGTGCTTTCGTGCCAAACCGAGAACTCTTGAGCCGATAATGGCAAATCTTCCGAAAGAACGGTTGGAAGCAGTTCGTGCCTTTTCAGTTTGTGGTGTGGATTACTGCGGGCCATTCCTGTCCAAATCCGAGGTTCGAACACGGGCGCCCCTGAAGAGTTACGTAAGCGAGTTCATCTGCTTCACAAGCAAGGCAGTGCACCTGGAGCTAGTCAAGGATCTTACTACGGGCGCCTTCTTGAGTGCACTCAAGAGATTCGTTGCCTTACGTGGCACTCCAAGCCAGATTTGGTCTGACAACGCCACCAACTTCGTTGGTGGAAGGAACGAATTAATGGATTTGAGAAAGCTGTTATTGAGCAACGCTCACATGAAAGATCTGCATCAGTCTTGCTTAGACCAGGGCATCGATTGGAAATTCATCCCTCCTCGCTCTCCTCACTTCGGTGGATTATGGGAGGCTGCTGTGAAGTCGGCGAAGTACCATTTAGTTCGATCGATTGGATCCGCAGTTCTGGCTTTCGATGAACTGCGCACCTTAATATGCCAGATAGCTGGTGTGATCAACTCCAGGCCTTTGCTCTCCATTTCAGAAAGCCCAGATGATCTTGACGTTCTGACACCTGCTCACCTGCTAATGGGCGGTCCCGCTACGTTGCTAATCGAGCCCGATCTGACCAGACTCAACTTTAATCGTCTAGATGGCTGGCAGCGCGTGACTCAGTTGCAGCAGCAGTTTTGGTCTTGATGGACTGAAGAATATCTCACCCAACTTCAACAACGTACCAAATGGCGCATCCCAGACAGATGTCTTAAGGTCAATGACGTGGTGCTAATCAAGGACGAAGGCCTACCACCCCTACGCTGGCCATTAGCTAGAGTGGTATCCTTAATACCTGGCAAGACGTCCACTGGCACTACCAAACGAGCTATTGCTAAACTGTGTCTGCTGCCCTCTAATGACTTAGTTGAAAGAGAAGCTTCCAACGGGGGAAATATGTCGGGAGCAGCATAAGGTTCAGTAGCTGTTAAACTGTAATGGTCAGGCTGCCGGCAGCGACTGCGCTGCTCTCTCTCTCTGTAACTGTTCTGCAGCCTCGCAGCTCGGCAGTGGCTTCCTACACATTCTATTGTCTGCATTTCTAATTATTACTGTCACTCTCGGTTTACATCTGTTACATATTGGTCGCTTGTCAACCCGCGTCAAGACACCGACGTTCTTCGCAGTTGTACAGTGCACAAATAAACTACACACAAACACAAACTTCATACCGTCCATTTCTTCATTCGTGATTTATATCATTAACGCCGCTAAAAAAACCTTAGTGGTTCAACACATACTGTCTACGATCCTGGAGACTTAGTATTGGTTGAGAATGAACCATATAGTACAGGAATATCAAGGAAACTGATCAGCAAAGTTTTGCCACATGATCGATATCTGGTGGAAGATATTCCGAACGCACAGCGCACACAACGCCACTACAAGTCAGTTTATGCATCCGACAAAATGAAACCATGTTACAAAATACCATCCGATGAACCAGAGGACGACAATAGCGAAAATGATGACGGCCCAGAAGAGTCTTGCGAGGACGCATCGAAGTCAGGAGAAGCCGAATGTAAGCGACAAATTGCGTTGGCGGGCACAGCTGTAATGAGGATGTTAATTACTTAACAGAGATCTGTTCCGAGCAGAGCTGAGTTGTCAAAAAGGAGGGAAGAAGAAGCGCATTAGAACAGATACACGAGCAAAAACATATATATTTGAATTGGAATAAATATCAACCTGATTGTTATTAAATAAACCTGAATTCGGACAAAAATAAGAGTCTTTATTAAGTCTCTCTTTAACAAGGTTATAACAATAATAACAGTGGTCGCGACAAAAGCAAAATAACAATCGGAAAACAGCCAAACCTCCTTAATCAATCAGCAGTAAAGGTGTTTAAATCGAACCTAAATCTGAGTATTTTCATTAAAACCACAAAACAAACACAGTTCTTACATTATTAATAGACATAGGAGCAGACATTTCATTACTAAAAGACAAAATAAATGAATATAACAACTTAAATTTCAACGCATTCAGGATGTGATAGTGCCATACGATTTTCATTTAGTACCTGAGAATTTTCCAATACCATGCGATGGCATAATCGGTTTAGATTTCATAAAAAAATTAAATTGCATATTAGAATTTCAAAGCAATCAAGACTGGTTCATAATACGACCCAATAACTTCAATAGACATATTGATGTTATACATATATGTGTTTCATTCCAATTTTATACAACTTAGATTCAAACACATTATTATTTTGGTCTCCTGCGTTCTTACTTTTGTCTTTACTACTCTCTGCTAATAAAAGCTGCTATACAAACTGAATTTCGCGACTGTTCTAATTATTATTGAGTAAAGTGTAATTATTATTTGATAGAGTGTATGTATGAAAGGTGCCTTTAAATTAAAAGGCCTCCTCAAAACAGCATTGATTCGCATTATAAATACAAGTACTAAAGACTCCGAATGGAAGAATCAAATACGAATCAATGGAAGACTATGACATCGGTACAACACCATTAGAAAGTGAAAATAGAACCAAAAAAAATCTTTAAACAGCAGAGATTTGCTAAACAGTTTGTACTAACTAATTTTTGCACCAAATTTATCGATATTTTTGGTTTAGAAACCGAGCCATGTCAGCTAACAATTTTTACAAACAAAAACTTAGATTATGAGGTAAAACACCATTCTATCTAAAAAACTATTGTATAGCAGACAGCCAAAAACCAGAAATCGCTAGACAGGTTAAAAATTAATAAATGATGGAATTGTTGAACCGTCAATGTTCGAATATAATAGTCCACTTTTGGTTCCAAAGAAACCACTTCCGCATTCAACGGAAAAACGATGGCGACTATCGTCAAATAAATAAGAAACTATTATCAGACAAATTTCCACTTCCAAGAATAGAAGATATTCGTGATCAATTAGTAAGATAAAACTAGAAAAAAAAAACAACAGCCAACAGCTCATATCGCTTCATGCGACTACCATACGTACTGAAAGAAGCACCAAACTCATTCCAACGTATGATGACACTTGCCTTCTATGGTCTTGAACCATCGCAAGCATTTCTATATATGGATGATTTAGTAGTTGTTCAGAAATACATATGCTCAAAAATTTAGCAAATGTTTTCGAGCTATATAGACAAAATAATCTGAAACTACATCCTAGGAAATGTTCTTTCTTTATGAAAGTAGTCACATATTTGGATCACAAATGTAAAGGTAAAGGTTCACTCCCAGATGACACGAAATATGAAATGGTAGAAAAATATCCTATACCAGCAGATGCAGACAGTGCTCGACGTTTCGTAGCCTTCTGTAATTATTACAAACGTATCATTAAAAATTTTTCTAATCACTTACGCCACTTAACGAGACTTTGTAAAATGAATGTTCAATTCGAATGGGTAGCAGAATGCAATAATTAGAATATTTAAAAAAGTAATTAATGAAACCAACAATATTACAGTACCAAGATTTCAGCAAAGAATTTTGCATAAGAACCGATGCTACTAAACAGGCATGCGGAGCGGAACTTGCACAAGACTACAATGATCAACAACTTTCAGTGCCATAGCTTCAAGAATGTTCATTAAAGGTGAAAGTAACAAGTCCACTACAGAACAAGTCCATTCATTAGGCCATAAATCATTTTCCACCATGCATATATGGCAAGCATTTCATGCAAAAAGGCGATCATAGACCATTGTCATATCTTTTCTCTATGAAAAATCCAAGTTAAAGACTCACTCACATGAGGCTGGATTTAGAAGAGTATGACTTTACAGTAGAATATCTTAAGGGAAGAGATAACCATATTGCGAACGCCTTGTCACGCATAACAATAACATAACTAAAAACAATTAATAGAGATATATTAAAAGTAACTACTAGGTCAAAAGCTGAACAGGAAAATTCCTGCAAAGACGAAACAAAGGCCAAAACACAAATTAAAAATGAACAAATTATAGAAAAGCCCAAAGTCTATGAAGTTGTCAAGAATAAAGACACAAAGAAACATGTTTTAGGCTTATTTGAAAAGCCGGAATGCATAAAATAACAAAAGAGCGAATATCACCAAGCAGTCTCAAAAGTACAACGATCACTCTCATACCTGATTGTACGTGATATCGGATATCCCGCGGTGCGAGCCGGTGGTGTCGAAAGGATGTTCGTAGGAAGTATCCGATTCGAAGGACCAATGTTGTATTGGCGGTATTGGTGCTGCTGATGCTGTATGCCCGCTGCTGTTGTTGAGCTGCGGAGTGAGGGGGTGGTGGAGTTGGTATAAACACAAGGCGCGGGGTTGCACTTAATTTATACAAATTCAAATGGGGTACTAGAGTCTGTGCTGGTTTTTTTGGTAACTAAAAAAAGGTAGAATAGATAGTCGGGGGTGACTTGCGAGATTATTTTTCATTACACGAAAAAACTAGTGGTGCGCCATGACCACGATAGATGATAGTGGAATATCGATACTATCGTGTGGAGCAGCCGCCGTCAAGTGTGGAGCAAGCGTAGACGCTGCCTGGCTTTGCCAACTCACGCACTCAGTAATTGTTTCTATTTTGTATCTAATTATTATATCTTTTACGTTTTTTTATTATATCCTCTATCAATTTTTTGTACTGTACCTAAATTGGCAAAGCTTTATGCCAATATATTTTTAAATTTCTGAGTTTCGGAACTGTTGTTAGTGGCATTAGCGAAACTGGGATAATATTTGAAATCTATATATATAATATATATTTTTATAGAATATTTTCATTGCATTCAAATATGTACATCAAATTCTTTTATTTCTTTTATAATTCACCACTGACCATATAACACATAGATCGGACATTTCATACTAGCGTTTTTGACACAAAATTTTCGTGCGAGGCGTCCCAGAAGAGGCTGAGCGTCGTTACGAAGTGTCTCAGCAGAGCCGAAGGCTTACTCTCATTCGGTCTGTTGCCGAGAGCACATGAATTGCGCATGAATGTATAACTTTTCGGATCGTTAACAACAACATATGAGCGAGAGAGCATGATAGAGCCCACATATCGCCATGCTTCTCGCACTCTTGTCATTGATGTTGTGAGCAATCCACCCCCGTTTCGTTTGCTTGCCACTGTCATTGATGATGTCCCTTGAGCTATGTATTGAGCTCGTGTGTATGCGTAGTTCGCTGTCCATACAGGCAATAGACAAATACATGCATATCTTTACATGCGTGATTTTCGTTTAGAAGTCTTTCTGAAGTCTGAAATTTTATTTCTGGCTTGCCAGAGACATTTTCTTCAAGTGGGGGCAGCTTGAAAAGTTCTTCATCCATCCTGGGACGATAGTGGTGGCGTAGTTTCTCCATGCACTGCTCCCATATCGTCGGCGTGTTGATATTATAAAGAGTCCAACCAATCTAAAGATAATAAGTATGACAAAGTCACATCTGCAGAAGAATATAAATCCACCAGACTATGTCGTTGTCGACTGGTCTGGCAAGAAATTCTGAGCTAGCTAGAATTATCTTAAGCCTTTTAGTCTCAAAACTAAGATTAATTAATAAACATAATCAAAGTATAATTCGTTAATAAACTTTTTCGAGCTTTAATGCACTTTATTCATCATTTGTTCATAGAAAAACCAGATCAGTTACGATTATGTGGATTATTAATTATAAGAAATTCATTTTAAATAGGCAGCAAACACTTTGTTGCACTGCATAAATAAACAAACTCAAGTGGACGTGAAATACGATCACCCACTTATGCTTCACGCTAAGACAGCATTCACGCTAAGTCAGCATTCCCACGCTGACCGCGTGCAATATATATATATATATATATATATGCCAATAAGACTCTCTCTACCGAACATAGTAGATAAGATATATATATGCAGCTGCCCTGCCGTTGGCAGCGGCGTCGCATTCTACAATTATGCACTTAGACTAAGCCCACCAAATTACTTCAATAAAAGAAAAAGAACCATTTTGACTACTCATGAGCACTGACGTGTTGCCTAATTTCCACCACAATATTATAAGGTCAAACTAAGTTCTCACATGGCGACTATGAAGTTATCACATGGCGACTGTGACAAAAGAACAAAACAATATCGAACAAACAAAAGCCGTGCAAGAAAATGAAAATAAGAACTCGATATCGTAGTCGACCATACAACAAAAGCATTGTGTCAACGTTAAAAATGTGAAAGTAAAATTAGAAAAACAAAAAAAGGTAACAAAAACAATGGTGTGCACATCCGGAGTAGCAACAAAAGAAACCAACAAATATATAGGAGCCGTACACTTCAGCGACGCAGGAACAGCGGACGAGAGGCTACAAAACATAAACGGGCGGTGAGCATTGAGCCGCTCACTACTCTACCGAGGTACAATAGTGAATGATCACCAATCCGACTTTTCAGCACCCGGCTCCTGTCGAGCAAAGGGACCTGCCAACCGTTAGAGAGGCAGATCCAGCCGTGGGACCAAAGCCCTTGCACATCGAAGAATACAAGGCACGGTCAGCAGCGAGGGAGCAGCCACCTAAGAAGAAGCGAGGTGGCTGCCGTGTAAAATAACTCAGCGCAAGAAGATTGAACATCGAGTTGCTGAAGACGGCAACAAACGAGGAAGACTGACAGCGCTACAAAGAGCACCTGGCAGCTCTCAATATTCAACTCGCGGTGCGAAGTAAAGAGACAAGCTGCGTTAAGTGGCCCATCCACAGTCGAACATGTTGGCCGAGCCGCTCGTCGAGACAAAATTTTCTTGTCCACCAACTAGTGCCAACATGCTCGCAAACATCATTTGGTGGCATATTTTGAGCAGTGAACATTGCAACGGAAGACGACAGCGCCACTGTAATTTCACTTTTTTTCAATTAATTTTTGCTTCAAAAATATATAAATATATAATTAATATATATAATATATACATAAACTCTTGCATAAATTGTTTAGACATTTTTAGCAGCGCTCGCTAGCACGTGTTCTCACTTCAAATGTTTGGTTCAAGTGATGTTCGTGCCAGCGATGCCATCCACGAAAACACGAAATTTGTAAGCCCGCACTACCACTAACGATGAAAATTCCGTCGAGCACAACATGCTCGGCCAACATGTTCGACTGTGGATGGGCCACTTTAAATGTCATAGCAACAACCGCCCCAATATTATTAATGTTGCAAATGCGGTTTCCCCTGCATCAACAAAAAAAAAAAAAATTATCAACTTACTAGGGCCCCATCTTCACAACTAACACATTATACTCAGTCCTAAACTTTATATAAGTAAAAACATTGCAAACTTGTTAATTTGTTATTTATGTAAACTGACAATAATGAATTCATTCATTAATTGAAATGGTATAGAGTTTTAATATCCCCACAACGCAAGCATATTACAATATCACTATGGCCGGCACACAGTCAAAAGCGGACGACAACACCGCAAATGTTGAAAATACAATAGAAGTCGTGGATACAACTCCACACTTAAACGCACTGTATGTGCTACTTTTTATTTTGGTAACAATATCAGCCCTTAACCTAGCCCTAAAGATGTATCTGCTTCACAATATCGGTGAGAAATACTTGCAAGAGTCAATAATTTAGAAAAAATTAAAAAAAAAAATACTATCATACGTGATGGTCATAGTACAGACCATACCCAAAGATAATGAAGTAACACCACAGGGGTGCAGGTGCGGTTACATCGTTAAAATGTACATACATGGAATGGCTAAATCTAGCAAGAGCCAAAAACAATATTAGAGATGCTTTTGACAAATCATATAAATGCATCAACAAAATCGCGTTAACGCGTCAGACATTAGACGCTTATTTTCACATGAAGGTATTGATAACGCAATACAACGCGTTACAAAACCTTATATTTCAAATCAGAGGCAAACTCACTGAAGAACATAAAGCTCAATGCTTAAAAGTTCTATGTTCATTCGGTAAAAGACTACATAACACTTGTGTTAGACACAGTATTATAATAGAAGTCTCAACCGCAATAACCAAAATAGCGGAATTCGACGAAAACAAGCCGAAAAACCTGGACGAGTCAGAACCGCAAGAGGATTTGGATATCGAAAGCTATATCGAATCCATAGAAAAGATAAAAACTAATATATTCCAACCAGCTACAATAAACATGGCCAATATAGTGGAAGCTCAGAGAGCATACCTTAAACAGGTATCCGCCACAATACCTGAATTCGATGGTAAGAAACTCCATCTAACCAGGTTTGTGACAGCATTAAAGTTGACGGATCTAACTAAAGGAGATCAGGAGGCTTTAGCCGTAGAGGTCATCAAGACCAAAATTATTGACCCACTGACGTATAAAGTCGAGCATGCGACATCAATACAAGCAATAACTAACATATTGCAGGCAAACGTAAAAGGCGAATCACCTGACGTTATAAAAGCCAAATTAATAAATGCCCAACAAAAGGCAAGACCGCGCCACAGTACGCTACCGAAATAGACAACATGCGTAAGCAGCTCGAATCAGCTTACATAGACGGCGGATTAGACGCCGATAATGCCGACAAATTCGCGACAAAGGAGTCGATATCGGCAATGATCATAAACTGTGCCAATGAGTCACTCAAAATGATCTCAACAGCAGGTACATTTAGTACATTCAATGATGCAATGGAAAAATATATACATTGTAGCACAGAAATGACCGGCAATTCTAACACAGTCTTATTCTATAATGGGAATAATAGAAGAGGTAATTATAATGCCAACTATCGCGGTAGAGGCAGAAATAACTACAACCAGAATTATAACCAAGTGTAAGCGACAAATTGCGTTGGCGGGCCCAGCTGATCTTGCAGGCTGTTAAACTCAGACAACAGCTGTAATGAGGATTAACAGAGATCTGTTCCGAGCAGAGCTGAGTTGTCAAAAAGGAGGGAAGGAGAAGCGTATTAGAATCGATACACAAGCAAAAACATATATATTTGAATTTATTTATTTATTTAATGTCAACTATACACAGTCGACAGAAATTTAAAAGTAAATGTAAAATTAAAATTAAATTTAAAAATAATTAAATTATATATATTAAATATTTAAAATATATAATTAGAATTAACTTGAAGGAAAATATAAAATAAAAATAATAAATAAATAGTTCTGGGGTGAGTAAATGTAAATTGATTCAACATTCGTTGCTAGGATTGGGGAACCCCAGGAAAACCCAATCAAATCAATGACCACCACCAGAGATTAATTGATTAATGTGAGCGTAAATGTTCTAAGATTAAGGCTTTATTGGTAGAAATAGAAGACTCTAATCTAATAACCCCGTAAAGTCTGTTAAACTAAGAACATAGTACTCTAAAAGGTTCATGCATAAGGTAATTAGTAGGGCAAGTGCTAATTGTTAATAAGGAATAGAAACGGGTTGATCTAATAGGAATTGAAAAGTTTAATTTGTTAATCAAGAAAGGAGAGTTAATATCACCATTGATAAGTTTTAGAATGAAAGTTACACCCAGCATAGTGCGACGGTGTGAAAGGGAAGGAAGATTAATTAATAGTAATCTACTAGGATATGGCGGAAGGTTAAGTTTTGAAACCTTAATGAAACCTAAGACCTTCATGGCTTTATTTACCATGAACTCAATGTGATCGTTGAATGAGAGTTTACGATCAAGTAAGATGCCTAGGTCATTAATTTGAGATATATTCTCAAGAAGATGGCTGTCTAACAAATATTGAACATGCACAGGTTGTGTTCTGCAAAAAATCATGGCTTTGCACTTTGAGCAATTTAGGGCAATTAGATTGGTTTTACACCATGAATTGAAAATATTTAGATCAGCTTGCAACAAAAAAGCAGAAATAGGATCCTTATAAGAGAGGCATAATTTGACATCATCTGCATACATCAAAACAGCATTATTCTTAACAATAGACGGAAGGTCATTAATAAATAAATTGAAAAGCAATGGTCCGAGGTGGCTACCTTGGGGCACTCCTGAATAAACAAAGATCTGCTTAGAAAGGGCAGAATTGAACATTACTCTCTGAGTTCTATTTTTAAGATAATTGGATATCCAATTCATAAGAATATGAGGAAAACCAAGAAGCGACAACTTGTGCATTAGGAGAGAATGGTTTACAGAATCAAATGCTTTACTAAAATCAGTGTAGATGACGTCCGTTTGCATCGAGCTATGAAACCCACTAATGACAATAGAGGAGAGTTCCAATAAGTTTGTTGTAGTAGATTTGGATTTCACAAAGCCATGCTGTTTTGGTAAGATGATTGAGCTACATAAGTGTTGCAGTTGAGAAGTAATGATTTTCTCGAATAATTTAGGAATAGCAGACAACTTAGAAATAGCTCTATAGTTCATGACGTCAGATTTAGAGCCCTTTTTGTGTAAGGGAATAACATAAGATTCTTTCCATAACTTAGGAAATAATCCGGTCGAAACGTACAAACAAAAAAATATATTGGTCGGTACTAGCTGTTTCTCGTTAAGAGTTATGGAAGAAGGATATGTAGCAGTTCGCCGTTTTAGATTTACGAAGTTGTAAAACTGCTTAGGGTCTTTAGCAAATTGTAATCTACAGCGAGTTAAGTATGCACTATAGCAACGGTGGTTCAAAGTATCAAAGCCAGACTTAGCGCTAACATACCTTGAAAAATCAGTAAGCCTACCAGATAATTTAAACTTTTGTAAAGTTTAGATTTAAAATTTTTAAGTCTACAAAGTTCCCTAGAGAACCAAGGAAGTTTTGTAGACCTAGAATGATACACCCTAGGAACATGTATTTCAAAAATAGAGTTAATAGCTCTATAAAAAATGTCAATCGCACCTTCTAAATTATTAGAAGAGCACAATTCCGACCAATCGTAGTTATTAAATAAAATATTGAGATCACTAAAGTTTACTTTACTAAAGCAGTAGTGTTTAGTGGTTGGAAGTGGTTTATTTTGCTGCCCGGATGGTGACAGCAAATTAGCGAGCTCTAAAGTGGTGTGGAACGCATCTTCAGGTGAAACTAAAGGATCAATTCGTACAACAGTATCGCATACCTGTTCTGATACAAAGACAAGATGAAGAATTCGGTTCCTGCAATTTCGAATTGAGTTGACCTGAGATAGATTAAGTTCCAGAAGTCCCGAGAGAAACTCGTTAGAAGTCATTAAGTTGTTGTTATCCGACCAAATAACATCGGGCAAGTTAAAGTCACCAACAACTACCAAACAGTCTTTATCCAAAAGCATGCTGGACAAAGATTGAATTACCGTTAAGTGAGTTAGGTATACAGATAAATCAGAGTGGGGAGGAATATATGAACAGGAAATAAATAAGTTAATGTTATTTACTAATTGCGATACAAGATTAGATTTTATCGCAATAAGGACGCCACCACCTTTTCTATCCACTCTATTACATCTATAAGTAACATAAAGAGGTGAAAGTATAGATGCATCTAGAATGTCAGGTTTAAGCCAGGTAAATGCCAAAATGTTATATTCGAAAGAAAAACTATCTACATAAAGGTTAGAAAGTTCTGACTTAAGGCCTCTAACATTCTGATAAGCTAATAGAATTGAAGAATTTATTAGTTTTTTGACGGAAGCAATTGGAATAAATATCAACCTGATCGTTATTAAATAAACCTGAATCCTGACAAAAATAAGAGACTTTATTAACCCTCTAAGACTACTTTCCAAAATACTAGAAAAAATGTATTCAAATAATTTTTTTTTAAGTAAATGAATGCTTCTAAGCTCAAATATGTGCTTAGAAATTACGTAGAACCTTTGGTTTACCTGTAAGGTGAGAGAAAGGTAAGCGTGCCTGAAGGCACGCTTTGGGCTTTGAGTGAAAAAAAATTTTTCAAGTAATGAAGATTTATTTTATTTTTCTTATGGTATTCTACAAAACAGTTTTTATTGGCTTTGCAGCATAAATGCAGATTGCATTTCGTGCATTTGCATTGCGTTTGAGAAGTTTTACAGTGGTTGCAACATCTTTTTCCATTGTTTCGATCCAACCAATGTGGGAAATGGTTCAGCTGGTCAAACCGCAAGTCCAATATTGGATGTTTTGATTTTTGACCATGTTTGTTTATGCTGATAAGGTCGATGAGAGAGTGGAGACTGCTTTGCCCGCTCTGTCTGCAAGGATGGGGAATTTATTGTTCGTCCTGACTGAGAGGATGGAGACTGGTTTGCCCATCGCGGTGAAGATGCATTTTGGTAGTGAGTGGACGACCCGGTAAGTTTTGTTTTTATGTGACCAGCCCTGCGGCTAGTGTTTCGCGAAAGTCTGGGAGTGCGAGTAATTTTTCTTTGCTTTCGTTCTCGTTTTGGATACTTCTGTGTAAAATATAGGCGTTGGTGGCTGCCATATCAATTAAGTGATAAAAAATTCGTGTTGCGGCATCCCGAGTTTTTGCTCTGATATGATAGCGACCCATTAGGCCGTCCATGAGATCTACGCCGCCCATGTGAGCGTTATACTCATGCACAATTTTGGGACAATCAATTGAAATGTGTTGCTTAGATTTTCTATCAAAACGAGCAGCCTTTGCAGTTCCTTTACCAGGGTTTGTCATTTCAAATTGCTTTACGCCCACATAGGTGGACAAAAAGCGAACAGGTTTGCTGTCTTTCCAGAGTACATTGGTTATGTCGACACCATATGAGGACCCAACATACTCAGTCGAAAAACCCCTTGGCAATTTGTTGATGGCAATATCGTTTGGCAGCTTGCAATTGGGGATACGGTTTCCTCGCACCGCGCCGAGACTGTAAATACCTTTCGCTCTCAGATAAACCATCAAAGGCAAAGATGTATAAAAATTATCGAAGTAAACGATGTGATTCTTAAATGTTTCGGCGGTTTGTGTTAAGCTCACTACAATGTTGGCCGAAGCACCAAGATCTGGGTGACCAGGTAAGACCACATTATCACCTGCACCGCTGTAAATTTCAAAGCGGTGTGCGTATCGCACAATACAAATAACTTCATGCCCCACTTGTGCGGCTTATTTGGCATGTACTGACGCAAGTGGTGCTTAATTTTTGTGCTGCACATTTGCTCGTCAACGCAAAGGCCGGTATATTTTGGCACCGAATCAAACCGTTTGTTGAGGCAGTCTACAAGTTTTCGCGTACGGAACAAAGGATCGTAGCCTGGTTCACCCTTTTTGATTGCCTCGAATCTGCTTCGGGTCATGCAGGTTTGTATAGGTCCGAGCGCATTTTGTCCCCAGTAGCTCTTCAGATTTGGGTAGCGACAAATAGACATGAACATCAAAATACCTATGTAGTGGTGCACCTCATCAGTGTTAATTTTCAACTTATTGTTAATATCCTCCGATAAAGCTGCGCACATGGTTCCGTCGACAATCTTATTCATGATTTCCGCATTAAAGAAATAGCAAAAGAGCTCTAGTGGAGTTTTGAGCTCCTTTATTTCTGCTGACAGAATTATAACCAAGTTTAAGCGACAAATTGCGTTGGCGGGCCCAGCTGATCTTGCAGGCTGTTAAACTCAGACAACAGCTGTAATGATGATGTTAATTACTTAACAGAGATCTGTTCCGAGCAGAGCTGAGTTGTCAAAAAGGAGGGAAGGAGAAGCGTATTAGAATCGATACACAAGCAAAAACATATATATTTGAATTTATTTATTTATTTAATGTCAACTATACACAGTCGACAGAAATTTAAAAGTAAATGTAAAATTAAAATTAAATTTAAAAATAATTAAATTATATATATTAAATATTTAAAATATATAATTAGAATTAACTTGAAGGAAAATATAAAATAAAAATAATAAATAAATAGTTCTGGGGTGAGTAAATGTAAATTGATTCAACATTTGTTGCTAGGATTGGGGAACCCCAGAAAAACCCAATCAAATCAATGACCACCACCAGAGATTAATTGATTAATGTGAGCGTAAATGTTCTAAGATTAAGGCTTTATTGGTAGAAATAGAAGACTCTAATCTAATAACCCCGTAAAGTCTGTTAAACTAAGAACATAGTACTCTAAAAGGTTCATGCATAAGGTAATTAGTAGGGCAAGTGCTAATTGTTAATAAGGAATAGAAACGGGTTGATCTAATAGGAATTGAAAAGTTTAATTTGTTAATCAAGAAAGGAGAGTTAATATCACCATTGATAAGTTTTAGAATGAAAGTTACACCCAGCATAGTGCGACGGTGTGAAAAGGGAAGGAAGATTAATTAATAGTAATCTACTAGGATATGGCGGAAGGTTAAGTTTTGAAACCTTAATGAAACCTAAGACCTTCATGGCTTTATTTACCATGAACTCAATGTGATCGTTGAATGAGAGTTTACGATCAAGTAAGATGCCTAGGTCATTAATTTGAGATATATTCTCAAGAAGATGGCTGTCTAACAAATATTGAACATGCACAGGTTGTGTTCTGCAAAAAGTCATGGCTTTGCACTTTGAGCAATTTAGGGCAATTAGATTGGTTTTACACCATGAATTGAAAATATTTAGATCAGCTTGCAACAAAAAAGCAGAAATAGGATCCTTATAAGAGAGGCATAATTTGACGTCATCTGCATACATCAAAACAGCATTATTCTTAACAATAGACGGAAGGTCATTAATAAATAAATTGAAAAGCAATGGTCCGAGGTGGCTACCTTGGGGCACTCCTGAATAAACAAAGATCTGCTTAGAAAGAGCAGAATTGAACATTACTCTCTGAGTTCTATTTTTAAGATAATTGGATATCCAATTCATAAGAAAGGAAAACCAAGAAGCGACAACTTGTGCATTAGGAGAGAATGGTTTACAGAATCAAATGCTTTACTAAAATCAGTGTAGATGACGTCCGTTTGCATCGAGCTATGAAACCCACTAATGACAATAGAGGAGAGTTCCAATAAGTTTGTTGTAGTAGATTTGGATTTCACAAAGCCATGCTGTTTTGGTAAGATGATTGAGCTACATAAGTGTTGCAGTTGAGAAGTAATGATTTTCTCGAATAATTTAGGAATAGCAGACAACTTAGAAATAGCTCTATAGTTCATGACGTCAGATTTAGAGCCCTTTTTGTGTAAGGGAATAACATAAGATTCTTTCCATAACTTAGGAAATAATCCGGTCGAAACGTACAAAGAAAAAAGTTTAAGAATTGGCTTACAGAGCGAATTAGCACAGTATCTGAGAACACAGCAAGACACCCCATCTGGCCCAGGAGAAAAAGATGGCTTAACCAGACTCAGCTCACAACCTATCGAACTTTCCGTAATCTGCGGACCGAAAACAGAGTTAGATGGATAAATTGTATAAGGATAAGGACACTTAGAATCGTAAATCTTAGACGAATAAGTATCCTGGAAAAAATCTGCAAATAAGTTCGAAATATATTGATCGGTACTAGCTGTTTCTCGTTAAGAGTTATGGGAGAAGGATATGTAGCAGTTCGCCGTTTTAGATTTACGAAGTTGTAAAACTGCTTAGGGTCTTTAGCAAATTGTAATCTACAGCGAGTTAAGTATGCACTATAGCAACGGTGGTTCAAAGTATCAAAGCCAGACTTAGCGCTAACATACCTTGAAAAATCAGTAAGCCTACCAGATAATTTAAACTTTTTGTAAAGTTTAGATTTCAAATTTTTAAGTCTACAAAGTTCCCTAGAGAACCAAGGAAGTTTTGTAGACCTAGAATGATACACCCTAGGAACATGTATTTCAAAAATAGAGTTAATAGCTCTATATAAAATGTCAATCGCACCTTCTAAATTATTAGAAGAGTACAATTTCGACCAATCGTAGTTATTAAATAAAATATTGAGATCACTAAAGTTTACTTTACTAAAGCAGTAGTGTTTAGTGGTTGGAAGTGTTTTATTTTGCTGCCCGGATGGTGACAGCAAAATAGCGAGCTCTAAAGTGGGGTGGAACGCATCTTCAGGTGAAACTAAAGGATCAATTCGTACAACAGTATCGCATACCTGTTCTGATACAAAGACAAGATGAAGAATTCGGTTCCTGCAATTTCGAATTGAGTTGACCTGAGATAGATTAAGTTCCAGAAGTCCCGACAGAAACTCGTTAGAAGTCATTAAGTTGTTGTTATCCGACCAAATAACATCGGGCAAGTTAAAGTCACCAACAACTACCAAACAGTCTTTATCCAAAAGCATGCTGGACAAAGATTGAATTACCGTTAAGTGAGTTAGGTATACAGATAAATCAGAGTGGGGAGGATTATATGAACAGGAAATAAATAAGTTAATATTATTTACTAATTGCGATACAAGATTAGATTTTATCGCAATAAGGACGCCACCACCTTTTCTATCCACTCTATCACATCTATAAGTAACATAAAGAGGTGAAAGTATAGATGCATCTAGAATGTCAGGTTTAAGCCAGGTAAATGCCAAAATGTTATGTTCGAAAGAAAAACTATCTACATAAAGGTTAGAAAGTTCTGACTTAAGGCCTCTAACATTCTGATAAGCTAATAGAATTGAAGAATTTATTAGTTTTTGACGGAAGCTATTGGAATAAATATCAACCTGATCGTTATTAAATAAACCTGAATCCTGACAAAAATAAGAGACTTTATTAACCCTCTAAGACTACTTTCCAAAATAATAGAAAAAATGTATTCAAATAATTTTTTTTTAAGTAAATGAATGCTTCTAAGCTCAAATATGTGCTTAGAAATTACGTAGAACCTTTGGTTTACCTGTAAGGTGAGAGAAAAGGTAAGCGTGCCTGAAGGCACGCTTTGGGCTTTGAGTGAAAAAAAATTTTTTCAAGTAATGAAGATTTATTTTATTTTTTCTTATGGTATTCTACAAAACAGTTTTTATTGGCTTTGCAGCACAAATGCAGATTGCATTTCGTGCATTTGCATGGCGTTTGAGAAGTTTTACAGTGCTTGCAACATCTTTTTCCATTGTTTCGATCCAACCGATGTGGGAAATGGTTCAGCTGGTCAAACCGCAAGTCCAATATTGGATGTTTTGATTTTTGACCATGTTTGTTTATGCTGATAAGGTCGATGAGAGAGTGGAGACTGCTTTGCCCGCTCTGTCTGCAAGGATGGGGAATTTATTGTTCGTCCTGACTGAGAGGATGGAGACTGGTTTGCCCATCGCGGTGAAGATGCATTTTTGGTAGTGAGTGGACGACCCGGTAAGTTTTTGTTTTTATGTGACCAGCCCTGCGGCTAGTGTTTCGCGAAAGTCTGGGAGTGCGAGTAATTTTTCTTTGCTTTCGTTCTCGTTTTGGATACTTCTGTGTAAAAAGCCTTTGCAGTTCCTTCACCAGGGTTTGTCATTTCAAATTGCTTTACGCCCACATAGGTGGACAAAAAGCGAACAGGTTTGCTGTCTTTCCAGAGTACATTGGTTATGTCGACACCATATGAGGACCCAACATACTCAGTCGAAAAACCCCTTTGGCAATTTGTTGATGGCAATATCGTTTGGTAGCTTGCAATTGGGGATACGGTTTCCTCGCACCGCGCCGAGACTGTAAATACCTTTCGCTCTCAGATAAACCATCAAAGGCAAAGATGTATAAAAATTATCGAAGTAAACGATGTGATTCTTAAATGTTTCGGCGGTTTGTGTTAAGCTCACTACAATGTTGGCCGAAGCACCAAGATCTGGGTGACCAGGAAAGACCACATTATCACCTGCACCGCTGTAAATCTCAAAGCGGTATGCGTATGCTTTTTATCAACCGTCAAAAATTATTTAAACGATTAAAAAGCTGTTAGTTTGTTTGTTAAGGCCAAAAACGTATTATATGCCTTCAGGCAGGCTTACGTGTTAGAGGGTTAAGTGTCTCTTTCAGTTCAGAAGTGGGATAAATAATGTGTTTGTTTCTCCACCACTACTAATCAGAGGCTTGCAAAGGGATGTGTTCTCTGAAGTTGGTCTTAGTGACAACGGATTGCAATTTGGATTGGTTCCAAACTACGTGGTAAACGTTTTCCTGTAGTTTACTCTTTGGATGTGTTCCTGGAGCGCTAAGAGTTGAGCCATTGTGAGTGTCTGTGTGAATTTCACAACATATTGCAATAGGAAACTATAAGCACGATAGAAAATGACAAAATAACCGGACAAGATAACCGGAAAAATGCAGAATATATCTGAATTGAAAGTGGACCAATTGAAGTTTCTTTTGAGAGAGAGAGAGTTAGCAAACGCCGGTACTCGCAGTGAGTTAATATTGAGACTACAAGAACATGAAGGGAGTAACGAAATTGAAATGCCGCATACAAGTGACCATGGTGACGTCACAATTCAGCAGTTGCAGAATGAGATGAAGCACATTAGAGAGTTAATGGCGCAAATTATCACCCATCAGCGTGACACTTTAGCTGTTACGGCTAATACACAACCGCAATCCAATAAAAATGCAGATAACTTTTCAAGTAATCAAGTTAGTCAAAGGAATTGCAGCACCAGACAACCATCTGTCAAAGACTTTGCTAGCACATTACCAGAATTTGATCCGAATGATGCTAATGCCATATCTGTGGATCAGTTTATAGATCGAATTAACAAAGTCAAAGAAGCATATTAATGGGATGAAAAATTCCAATAAAAATTCCAGTCAATACGCGACTCAAAGGCTCAGCAAAACTTTGGTTTGATTCATCACCAAATCTGCACGTTACATGGATCGAGTTTGCAAATGCTATCAGAGCCGAATTTGGAACAACGCCAGATAAAGCAGAAATTCATTATGCGATGGTCAAAGCAATTAGAAGTTCGAAGGAAACCGTGAAGGAGTATTGTTTTCGCATGTCAGCATTAGGGATACGATTTAAATTAAGCGAATCAGCAGTCATAAGGTACACTAGAGCCGGATTACAGCATCGTGAGCTACAGCATAGCAGCGCCGCTATTAATTTTACAACAATGAAACAGATGAGAGATTCTGCAGAAGCATTTTTCGTTAATAGAAGTGGACTACAACCAGCAAGGCAAGATCGAGTCAGACGCAACAATATTGAGCTTAAGCAGGAACGAGATGACAAGTCAGTAAAACCAAAAACTACGCAGAAATGTTATAATTGTGGAGTACACGGTCATTATGCAAATGAGTGTCCAGCACGGCAAAGAAAAAATGAGCCCGTTACTAAGACTATTAAACAGAGCGGCTCAAATATACGACGACTTGGAGCAAGGAACCGAGATAAGTGGTTCACAAGAGAGATTTTCGTACAATCACAACCCTATCAAGCATTCATTGATACAGGAAGTCAAGCAAGTATCGTTCGTAAGTCAGTTGCACAATTAATACAGGCGAAATGCATCGATTGTTTTTTGCAGCTAAGAGGTATCTGTGGAGGCACACGCTCATTAACAGAATCAATTATCATAGATATTGTTTTGGCAGAATATTCCGATGTATTTTCAAGTGGATTGAATGGAATCGGGAAAACAAGCATCGTACAAGCAAAGATTAATCTGGAAAATAATCAAATAATAGCACAAGCTCCATATCGCATTCCAGAACCGAAGAAAGACATAGTCAATGAGATGATAAAAGAGTTGCTGCAACGCGACATAATTACTTTGTCCACATCAAAGGACGCAAGCCCTGTGGTACTAATCAAGAAGCAGAATGGAAGTGATCGATTATGTATAGATTACAGACGGCTTAACTAATGTATGCAGAAAAAGAATTTTTCAAATATTTTTCAACGTTGGATTTGAACAGCGGTTATTACCAAATTGAAGTAGCACCTGAAAGTCGCAAGTACACAGCTTTTATAACAACAGAAGGATTATATGAATTTAAGCGCATGACATTTGGACTTAAGAACGTACCAGTTATCTACAATCGACTCATGGCAGAAATTCAGAGACGGGTTCAGAAAGGAGATATGCTACATTACATGGACGACATTTTAATTGGAAGCCACATATCTAGTGAGATGATTGGAAAGTTAAAACGCATTTTGCAAGTGTTACGAGAATGCAGATTGACCCTCAACATAAAGAAATGTGAGTTTTACAAGAAGTCAATATCATTTCTGGGACATCAAATACATTCAGAAGGAATAAGTCCAGGAGAACTCAAAACTAATGCCATTGCATCATATTCAAAGCCTAACAACATTACAGAAATAAGAAAATTTTTGGGCCTGAGTGGCTATTTTAGAAAATTTGTTGCCGGATACGCCATAATTTCCGAGCCCTTGCGTATTCTGTTGCGTAAAAATCAGCCATTTATATGGGAATCAGCACAAGATGAAGCATTTGCACTTTTAAAACAAAGCCTATCATCGAAACCTGTACTCGCAAGTTATCGTGTAGACGCTGCACATGAAGTACATACAGACGCAAGTTCAATTGGCCTAGTTGGTGTGCTATTGCAGATGGAGTCTGGACAATTGAAGTCAATTGCATATTTTAGTCGAGCGACAACCAATACCGAGAGGAACTTCACAGCTATGAAATTGAAGCGTTAGCAGTGGTTGAATCGTTGGAGAGATTCAAGTATTACGTTTGTGGGCAGAAGATTATAGTGATTACGGATTGCAGTGCTTTAAGAACATCAATGGAGAAGCGATAGTTAATACCTCGTATTGCTCGATGGTGGTTACGAATTTAGGAGTTTGACATCGAATTTGTCCACAGATCAGGACTTAGAATGGTACATGTAGATGCACTTAGTCGTACTCCGATTGAGCTAGCTAAGGAAATGGAAACGGCTAGTTTGAAGATTTGTAAATTAATCATTGATGAAGCAGATTGGATATTTACTATACAGCTACAAGATGAGAATATAAAAGAGAAACTTCTTTGGGTAGTTTTTTTTTTTTTTTTTTTTTGGAAAACTTTGTTTATTAAATATAGAACCGGTACAACAAAACGTACCATAACTATACAATTACAACTACTTAACACCTAACCCCTTGCTGAAGACAAGAGGATTGATTTATATATGTATGTATGTACAAAGGAATTAAACTAAATTATTGTCGCCTCCCCAGCGTCTTGGCAAAGCCGGGTCTTTTCAGCCTCCTGAGAGGCCTGGCAGGAGTAGTTGCCGTGCCAACAAACTGCGGTGCCTCTCCAGCCTGTCGCCGTATCTACTGGTATGCCTGTTTATCTGCTCCTCTACGGTATGCAGATTTAGGTCTCTATGCAAGGTGGAGCCACGAACGTACCAGGGACAACCAGTTATATGTCGCAAGGCGCGATTCTGCATTGTCTGGATACGCTTGTATCTCGACTTCGCAGCGATGCCCCAAATCTGCACCCCGTAGAGCCAGATCGGCAAGATGCAGTGCGCATAGACTGCCCTCTTGGCTCGCAGATTGAGCGAGCTTTTTTATGTATCAGCCATCGCAGTTGCTGCATCCTCTGCCCACACTTTTTTATAGTTGCTGAGATGTGTGCTCCAAATGTGAGGCGTTTGTCGAGCGTGATGCCAAGATATTTGGCTTGTGGGGGCTGCTCTAGTAATACGCCCTCAAGCCTCAGCTCGGGGGTAGTAGACCATAATTGCTTCAGTGTGAAGCAGGGGTTAGTTGTTTTGGCTGGGTTAATCTTCAGATTCCACCTCCTGCACCAAGCTGCTAACGAGTTGAGATACTGCTGGAGACCATGCGCAGCCTCACGTCGGCATTCGCAGTTGTACATGACAGCGATGTCATCAGCATATGTGGCTATCAAGGCCTTCCAAGGCTCGTCCATGTGGGCTGCGCTAGGGGTCGGGATGTCGGCGGTGTACAGCGAGTAGAGCAGCGGCCCCAAGACACTACCTTGCGGGACTCCTGCTCTCATTTGGCGTGGGGTAGAGTAGGCATTTCTTACCATTACTTTGAATTCCCGTCCTGTTAAATATGACCTCAGGAGTCCAAAGTAAGGTGCAGGCAGGTAGTTTTTGGCCTTCTCTATAAAATAAAAAACTATCTTTGGGTAGTGCCGAATCAACTCCGCTACCAAGTTCTTAACGAATGCCATGATAAAGCAGGTCACATGAGTGTCGAGAAAACGATAAGTAGCATTACAAAGTTGTTTTGGTTTCCCCGCATCAGAAACTTTGTCAAGAGCTACATAAAATCATGTGTTGGCTGCGCATTTTACAAAAGACCTGGAGGACGTCATGAAGGAGAATACCATTATAATGAAATGAAACCTATACCATTCCCAAAAAGCTCGAAGCGGAATGAACACATGTTTCCCATTATAGACGCTTTCACCAAATTTGCTATTATTCGCCCAGTAAAAAGCAAAAGAGTATTCCCGCTTGTGCAGCGAGAACAACATAAAAAGAGTATTGAATGCTGTCCGTACACCGAGAGCAAATGGACAAGTTGAACGGACTAACCCCACCATATTGTCAATGCTATTGTCAATGATAGAGGATGAGAAGAGATGGGATGAAAAGCTTCGACCGATCCAATGGAGCTTAAATACGATGCCCAATAAACCCACTAACAATTCTTTATTTCAGTTATTATATGGATATGAGCCCCGAGATGTTTTGCAGAACATTTTAGTTAATATTTTGCAGGATAAACAAGCAGACTTGATGACAAATGACGAACTAAATCAGCTCCGTGATACAGCTGCCAAAAGAATTAACGACTAACGAGCAGAAGCCAAGAAGAGCTATGATGGAAAACATGCCAAGCCCACTGTCTACGATCCTGGAGACTTAGTATTGGTTGAGAATGAACCATATAGCACAGGAATATCAAGGAAACTAGAACCAAGATATAAAGGTCCATTCCTGATCAGCGAAGTTTTGCCACATGATCGATATCTGGTGGAAGATATCCCAAACGCACAGCGCACACAACGCCACTATAAGTCAGTTTGTGCATCCAACAAGACGAAACCATGGTGCAAGATACCACCCGATGAACCAGAGGACGACGATAGCGAAAATGATGACGGCCCAGAAGAGTCTTGCGAGGATGCATCGAAGTCAGGAGAAGCCGAATGTAAGCGACAAATTGCATTGGCGGGTAAAGCTGATCTTGCAGGCTGTTAAACTCAGACAACAGCTGTAATGAGGATGTTAATTACTTAACAGAGATCTGTTACGAGCAGAGCTGAGTTGTCAAAAAGGAGGGAAGAAGAAGCGCATTAGAACAGATACACAAGCAAAAACATATATATTTGAATTGAAATAAATATCAACCTGATTGTTATTAAATAAACCTGAATCCTGACAAGAATAAGAGACTTTATTAAGTCTCTCTTTAACAAGGTTATAACAATATTAACAGAGGTCGCGACCGTGGTAACCGAAGGGGTAACCAAAACCAAAATAACAATCGGAAAACAGCCAGACCTCCTTAATCAATCAGCAGTAAAGGTGTTTAAATCGAACCTAAATCTGAGTATTTTCATTAAAACCACAAAACAAACACAGTTCTTACATTATTAATAGACATAGGAGCAGACATTACTAAAAGACAAAATAAATGAATATAACAACTTAAATTTCAGTAATATATCAAATATTACAGTTATTGGGCAAGGAACGCATTCAGGATGTGATAGTGCCATACGATTTTCATTTAGTACCTGAGAATTTTCCAATACCATGCGATGGCATAATCGTTTTAGATTTCATAAAAAAATTAAATTGCATATTAGAATTTCAAAGCAATCAAGACTGGTTCATAATACGACCCAATAACTTCAATAGACATATTTATGTTATACATATATGTGTTTCATTCCAATTTTATACAACTTAGATTCAAACACATTATTATTGCCAGCTAGATGCTTAGTAATTAGATAAGTCAAATTACTCACTAGCGAAAAAACGGTTGTTGTACCAAAGTACAATCGGGCATAATAATAGCAAACCCAATCGTCGATAGCGAAAGGCATTGATTCGCATTATAAATACAAATACTAAAAACGCCAAATAGAAGGATCAAATACGAATCAATTTGTATTAACTAATTTATGCACCGAATTTAACGATATTTTTGGTTTAGAAACCGAGCCATGTCAGTTAACAATTTTTACAAACAAAAACTTAGATTATGAGGTAAAACACCGTTCTATCTAAAAAACTATTGTATAGCAGACAGCCAAAAACCAGAAATCGCTAGACAGGTTAAAAAGTTAATAAATGATGGAATTGTTGAACCGTCAATGTCCGAATATAATAGTCCATTACTTTTGGTTCCAAAGAAACCACTTCCGAATTCAACGGAAACAAGAAGGCGATTAGCGGTAGACTATCGTCAAATAAATAAGAAACTATTATCAGACAAATTTCCAAGAATAGAAGATATTCCTGATCAATTAATAAGAGCAAAATATTATTCATGTCTCGACCTACTGTCTGGATTCCACCAGATAAAACTAGAAAAAAAAAAACAACAGCCAACAGCTCATATCGCTTCATGCGACTACCATACGGACTGAAAGAAGCACCAAACTCATTCCAACGCATGACACTTGCATTCTATGGTCTTGAACCATCGCAAGCATTTCTATATATGGATGATTTAGTAGTTGTTCAGAAATACATATGCTTAAAAATTTAGCAAATGTATTCGAGCTATATAGACAAAATAATCTGAAACTACATCCTAGGAAATGTTCTTTCTTTATGAAAGTAGTCACATATTTGGATCACAAATGTACCGATAAAGGTTCACTCCCAGATGACACGAAATATGAAATGGTAGAAAAATATCCTATACCAGCAGATGCAGACAGTGCTAGACGTTTCGTAGCCTTCTGTAATTATTACAAACGTGTCATTAAAAATTTTTCTAATCACTTACGCCACTTAACGAGACTTTGTAAAAAGAATGTTCAATTCGAATGGGTAGCAGAATGCAATAATTATAATATTTAAAAAAGTAATTAATGAAAAAAGTAATTAATGAATTGCAGTACCAAGATTTCAGCAAAGAATTTTGCATAAGAACCGATGCTACTAAACAGGCATGCGGAGCGGAACTTGCACAAGACTACAATGATCAACAACTTTCAGTGCCATAGCTTCAAGAATGTTCATTAAAGGTGAAAGTAACAAGTCCACTACAGAACAAGTCCATTCATTAGGCCATAAATCATTTTCCACCATGCATATATGGCAAGCATTTCATGCAAAAAGGCGATCATAGACCATTGTCATATCTTTTCTCTATGAAAAATCCAAGTTAAAGACTCACTCACATGAGGCTGGATTTAGGAGAGTATGACTTTACAGTAGAATATCTTAAGGGTAGAGATAACCATATTGCGAACGCCTTGTCACGCATAACAATAAAAGAACTAAAAACAATTAATAGAGATATATTAAAAGTTACTACTAGGTCAAAAGCTGAACAGGAAAATTCCTACAAAGACGAAACAAAGGCCAAAACACTAAATAAAAATGAGCAAATTATAAAAAAGACCAGTCTATGAAGTTGTCAAGAATAAAGACACAAAGAAACATGTTTTAGGCTTATTTCAAAAGCCGGAATGCATAAAATAACAAAAATGCGAATATCACCAAGCAGTCTCAAAAGTACAACAATCACTCTCATACCTGATTGTACGTGATATCGGATATCCCGCGGTGCGAGCAGGTGGTGTCGAATGGATGTTCGTAGGAAGTATCCGATTCGAAGGACCAATGTTGTATTGGCGGCGAAGTATCCGTTGTGTGTGTGTGCTGCTGATGCTGTATGACCGCTGCTGTTGTTGAGCTGCGGAGTGAGGGTGTGGTGGAGTTGGTATTAACGCACAAAACGCGGGGTTGCACTTGATTTATACAAATTCACTTTATTTGGCAACTTTAAATGGGGTACTAGAGTCTGTGCTGGTTTTTTTGGTAACTAAAAAAAGGTAGAATAGATAGTCGGGGGTGACTTGCGAGATTATTTTTCATTACACGAAAAATCTAGTGGTGCGCCATGACCACGATAGCTGATAGTGGAATATCGATACTATCGTGTGGAGCAGCCGACGTCAAGTCAGTTATTGTTTCTATTTTGTATCTAATTATATTTTTTTACGTTTTTTTATTGCATCCTCTATCAATTTTTTGTAATGTACCTAAATTAGCACAGCATTAATCCAATATATTGTTAAATTTCGGAGTTTTGCAACTGTTGTTAGTGGTATTGGCGAAGCTGGGATAGTATTTTAAATATATGTCAAAGAGTCATTTCCAGACTCAGATTTCTCCAACGCACAGTGGTTCCGCCAAGAGGCCAAAAATCAAAAAACTGATAACAACGCATAGAAAAAAATTTCATGCAAATTGTCTCTAAAATGTTTAAAGTTCTTGATGGCAAACCGGTTTTGTCTGGAAATCTAACGGGACATTCTAAAAATAGAATGCAAAGCGTGATCATGTATACATTTTTGCAGCGCAGCTGTGCTTTGCAAGAATTTTTACAAAACAAAATTGCGCTTCAAAGTGGTCAAACGTTTGATATAGTGATCCGATTTTCATTATTCAAAATGCATTTTAAAGTTGAAGGTATTTACTTAAAATGTATATATTAAGAATTAAATAAATCCAACAAATTTTTTGGTGAAGTTAACAAAATCAATTTAATATTATTTTGTGTATTTTGTGAACGAATTTTTTATGTTTACCTAAGGTTTTAGTTGTGTTCCCCCCGATTCCCCCATAGATATTATGTTAATTGTATTAATCAGAGTTTTTACTTAATAAAGTGTTTAAGTCAGCTGCAGAAACTTGCAGATGTGTGTGAAACAACCAATAATCTAACGCATCTTTTTATTTCTTCAAGGTCAAATTTGTCGAGCAGAGCCCCTGTGTTTTGTTTGTTTTGTGTTTGTCATCGTCTTTACTTGTGGTTTACATTGTGTATAAAAACTTCGTAATATTTAACAATTTTTGCTTGTTACTTTTAATTTCATAGGCAACAAAAGTCAGTGTGTGTTCGCACGCTTACAGCTTACAATTAACTATGGTAGATGGAAAAGTTTGTAACGCTTTAAGTGAATCGCACTCCACTAAATGTTATATTTGCGAAGCAAAGCCAACGGAGATGAACAATTTGAATGAATGTTTGGACAAAAAGGTATCAACAAAATATTTCGAGTTTGGCTTATCTCCACTGCATGCAAAAATAAGATTCTTTGAATACTTTCTTCACCTTTCTTATAAGTTAGTCATAAAAATGTGGCAGGCCAGAGGGCCCCAACAAAAACAAAAAGTTTTAGAAAGAAAGAGAGAAGTTCAACGGGATTTTCGATATAAAATGGGCTTAATAGTGGACCAGCCTAGAGATGGTGGCAAAGGAACATCCAACGATGGCAATGTAGCGAGAAAATTTTTTCGAATCCTCGGTTGTCTGTAGAAATTACAGGCCTTAATGAAAATTTGATTCACCGCTGTTCCACCTTACTGCAAGCTTTGGCATCGGGACACAAAATCAACTTACACAAATTTAATGAATATGCCCTCGATACTGCCAAAGGGTTAATCAAGGAGTATCCCTGGTACTATTTGCCTGCGACGGTTCACAAAGTGCTTATTCACGGATCTGCTATTATAGAGCACGCACTTGTTTCAATTGGAGAGCTCTCGGAGGAAGCTGCAGAGGCGAACAACAAAGAAATAAAGAAATGCAGACTGAATCATACCCGCAAAATGTCACGAATTCTTACAAATACAGACATATTGAATTATTTGCTTTTACGGTCCGACCCATATATTACTGGGCAGAGAAATATTGAAAAAAAGGACAATTTAAAATTATTTCCCTCAGTTAATAGCTTGCTTGAGGAGACATCCTAAAATTTTTGTATAATTTTGAAGTTACAACCATTGTAAATTTTCTTTAGTACATAAATGGCTCATAAATTGTTATTGTTTAATTATTTGTTTAATTATTTGTTAAATTATTGTTTGGGGTTCATTGGTTGGCGGAATTTTTCAACTACAAACACAATTTACGAAGCTTGGTAAAACTTTCAGCCCTCTAATGCCATTAAAAGCATTTATGGCCGCGCTTCCATACAAGCGGAACCACTGTGCAACGGTCTTTCAGCGAAACGTTTTCTGGCGCGTGGCATGTCGCTTGAATTTCACAACTCGAATGATGACCGACTCCAGACTCTTGTCGGTCCCTTCTTAATTCCCTTTTCACTCACCAATACACACTCACAATGTGGTGAACTATGACAAACACTATTTGTCTCTACCTACCAGAGAACTGCAACGAGTAAAATTTTTTCGCTCATACTCGAGTACTGATGCGTACTCTGTTTGATTTATTCTGTTTGCTTCGGGTATGCGTATTGAACTTTTCGTTTCCAACTCAATGAGGTCGAACAAGTTTCAATCACGAGTAATCGGCCCATACATGATTTTCTTACGAACGCAACCAATACCCGAAGTTCAATCATACTCAAACATGTATGATTTGTATGCAAACCGGCCAAATTGTGTTCATGAAGACTGTACACAAGAGGTTTGAACGAGTAGTACTTGTCGAGAACACATATGGTGGGTGTATTTGTGCACACATACATATGCATTTTAAAAAGTTCTACTGTTTTCTGCCGAGCAACACGTGTTTTGTCCGCTTAACAAATTAATAAAAATATTACAATTAATGGAGGAGAATAATAAAATTGTCTTTGAAAAAATTAATAGAGGCGTATATAGTCTTGCTGGTCAACGTAAAGGACGCAGTTCTCTGTGGAACATTATATCGGAAATCAAAAATGAACTTGACCAAACTGTGCCCGGTTATGTGCTCTGCCGTACTTGTTCAGTTGTGTTAAAATACAAAAATGGACAAACGTCAAACTTGCAAAGGCACAAATGTTGCAAGGCAATAAATAACAAAATTGTGCTAAAACAAGTGTCTGCTGAGGCCAAAGTGGAGGCAACCAAAGTTTGTGCTGACTGGGTTGTTGAAGATTGCCAACCAGATTCTGCCGTGAAAGGTGATTTATGTTCAAATAAGAGATAAAACTTTTCATTTTACAATTACTACTTACATACCCTATATATTAAAGGTACTGGATTTATGAAAATGGTGCAGTTTTTTGTTAAACTCGGGGCACTATATGGTGCAAATGTTGATTTGGAGGACGTCATTCCAGATCCAACAACCATATCAAGGAATGTGCACAAAGCTGCAGAGGAGAAGAAAAAAGAGCTGCGAGGAGAAATTTGAGAAATTGTACGAAGTGGCGGAGCATCTGCCACAATTGACATGTGGACTGACAATTATGTCCAGCGCAATTTTTTAGGTGTAACACTGCACTACACGGTGGACAATATATTAAATAACATTGTAATGGGCATGAAGTCCATGAACTTTGAAAGATCAACAAGTGAGAATATTATAACAAAACTGCAGAGCATTTTTTTGGAGTTTGGAGTGGACAATTTAGAGCCAATAAAGTTTGTTACAGATAGGGGATCAAATATAATTGCAAAATAATATTCGCATTAACTGCAGTAGCCACTTATTGTCTAATCTCGTAGATTCTGCAACAAAAGAACTTTCAGAGACCATAGAGGCTTGCAAGAAGCTAACTAAATATTTTAAAAAGGCGAATTTGCAGCATTATCTGCCAACGCCCTTAAAAACCAATGCCCAACCCGATGGAATTCGCATTATAGGATGCTGAAATCTATTAATGATAATTGGGTGGAAATTAATGGAGTATTGGCATTAAATGACGAAAACCTACGCCTATTTAACATCAATATAGGGATAGTAAAATCATTAATAGAAGTTTGTGAGCACATAGAAATTATTTTTAAAAAACTTCAGACAACAGATTCACCATCACTTTGCTATGTGATTCCTTCAATTATAAAAATAAAAGAAAATTTGTGTCCAAAACCTAATGATATTTCATCAATAATTAAATTAAAACAAAATATTTTAGAAAATATTGATAGGGTATGGATAGCAAACCTTTGTGTGTGGCACAAAGTTGCATTTTTTTTGTACCCTCCTGCTATTTCAATGCAAACAGCTGATTTGGAGACAGTAAAAGAGTTTTGTGTTTCTATAATTACTGATAAATCAATAAAAAATAGTCCGTCAACACCATCAACTCCAACAGAAACTTCAATATTTTCAATTGATAGCCTATCCTGCAATTCCAATAATGATTTCTTAGATCAATCTATAAATACTTCAAGCGATGCTTATTTTTTTCACAATTAATTCATAAATCAACATATAAGGCAGAAGAAACACCAACCGAAGAAGTTGACAGATATGCCAGAGAAATTGTTCAAATGTCAAACAATTTTAATTTGATTGATTGGTGGCAAACTAATAAAAGTAAATTTCCAAAATTGTATGAGCTCGCCATGAATATACCAGCTAGTAGTGCAGCAGCAGAGAGGTCATTTTCATTAGCGGGTAACATAATAACAGAGAAACGTAATAGGCTTGCGCCTGGCTCTGTTGATAGTATAATATTTTTAAAATCAACTTTTAAAAAGCAAAATAAAATAGATAATAAAATATAGTAATTAACCTTATATGTAAAAAGTAGAAATAATTGAAATGTAAATAAATGATTTAAAGTATTATATATAATGTATAATAAAATAACAATAATAATTATTAAAAATTCTACTTTTGATTTATTTTCTATTAAAACAATATATAACATACATATGCAGACAGAGCACTTATTTTTGATCTGCATTGAACAGTGTTCAGTGTTCAATGAACACATCAAACATTTCAATCACACGCATCAAAGCCAAATTACTCGAGTACACAACAGATGATTAAAATCACAGCAGTTATACTCGAGTAAAAATGCCTTCAATTATGACTAAGCAACAGTCCGACCCAATGAATCGTTTGAAAGAATCGCATCAAACGGTTTGATGCAAACCTAAGCAGCACATAACTTGTACTTGATTGTGATTGCCGAGCGAACATCGGTTCGAGTAAAATCAAATCAGCTGACGCTTGGAAGTACATGAGTTGAATCGAACTTGTTGCGTCCAATCGTTTGAATTGATTTGATTTCCGTTTGGGCGTGAGTGTTCGCTCATACTTAATCATACTCGTTGCAGCTCTCTGGTACCTACCTCGCATGAAAGAACAAAGAAACAATACGGTATAAGTAACGGTATATGATCGTTACAGCTTGAATACTCACAATATACTGCGTCACAACCTACGACGCACAAACGAGGGGAGAAAGAATAAGACACAAACAAATGCGTAATAGCAAATAATCGTTATAATTTCAAAATTCAAAATTATTCTTCGACACGGCCTTCCTGACTCTCCTCACGTCCTCGTGAGTTTACAATAAAATGGTTTTACAAAATTCATTTTCTCGTTTTTTTGTACAGATCAAAATTGAGGCGAGTTTCGCACAATACAAACTTTTCTCAATAAATAAAAATCAAAAACAAAATCATTACAAAGTTATTTTCTTATTCTTCTCACTCTTCTCATTTTCATACAACTTTTGCCATGAGATCCGGATTACCACCAACTTATACAGTCAAAATCATTCAGCCTTCTATTTCATAAGGCAACCATATTATTCATTCTTTTACAAAGTCATGCCAATCATTAGCACACAGTCATCCACGGGATATACCGGCCAATTAGAAAACAAGTTAATTCGGCGCACAGCTTATATCCAGACAAACCGGCCGTCACATACAGCTCGCAGCTTAGTCCATAAGCCGGCCAAACTTCAGATCACTGATCATTTCCGAAATTTCAGCTTTACTGCAACAGATGGCGAACCACATAACTCGGGCACCCATCCGTACAGAAAGTCGAGAAACAAGGAACTGATTCGAGCATCTACAATTTCTTTATATCATTTCACAATCACAGCCCTCACCGGCTTAATACATTTCATTGCATATCTTTATTCCGATCCATAATCACAGCACTCACTGGCTTGATCTATGGCAGACACATATCTTTATTCCAATCCATAATCACAGCACTCACTGGCTTGATCTATGGCATACACATATCTTTATTCCAATCCATAATCACAGCACTCACTGGCTTGATCTATGGCATCTTCACCACTACTTTCATTAGTAATGGCATCATCAACTTCTTCATTATCCGATTCTGTGGTAATCCCCTTCTCAGGCATACGTCTCAAAAATTCGTGAGAATACTTATAAATTCTATTATTATTTAATGCTTTAAGTGTATACCTATCTCCTTCTAATACTTCGGTCACCAAAAACGGACCTCTAAACTTTGGATCTAGTTTGGTCTAATGACGCTCTTCGTTTTTAAGCAAAACATAGTCATTAACTTTATATCTTTTAACGGCACATTTATTTTGATCGAATCTAGCCTTATCATATTGAGCATTCTTTTCCATATTTCGCTTTGCCATTTGTCTAATTTTATCAACATCAACATCATTCTCGTTATCAACAATAGGTGCAAGACCAAAAGGTCTGGCCTGTTTGCCTATAAGCATTTCTAATGGGCTAACCTTAGTCACTCGATTGGGCGTACAATTTAGAGCCAGTTGGATTTCACACAAAGAGTCTTGCCATGACCCGTGACCCGTTTCAACCGCAGTAAGCATGGACCTCAGAGTATTCATAACTCGTTCTACTTGGCCATTGGCCCGGCTAGCACCCGTAGCAATCAAATGCAAATCGATCTTTTGTACGGAACAAAAAATCACGGAATGCCGTACTGGAGAAACTACGTCCCTGATCAGTGATCACACGGGAAGGAACGCCAAATAATGAGATTAGTGATCTTAGGGCCTTGATACAACTATCTGTATCCAGCCTCACGGTGTGGGACAAAGAGACAAACTTTGTGAAGGCATCTATGGACACAATTATATATTCCTTTTGGTCATTTTTACCGCTAAGCTTCCCCGTGATATCAATATGGACTGTATGCCAAGGGATGTCGACCTTGAGTATGGGATGCAATTCCACTTGTACTCTACCAGATGGGGGCTTTGATAATATACATGTGATACAGTTCTCAACGAATTTGCGAACATACTTAGACATCTTGTCGAACCAGTAATACTCGTACATCTTTTCAAGGGTCTTCTCCTAACCAAGGTGCATTATAGACTCGTGCACATTATTCACGGCTGACCACCTAAACGACTTTGGAATGATGGGGAGACAACGAGTTTTCCCATTTCTTTGAATTTTCCTATACAAGGTCCCCGCTCTCAATTCATATGTTTTGGCTAACTCCTCAGGTAGTTCATCATTACGCAGCTTAGAAATGATAGACGACGTTTCCTCGTCTCGTTGCTGTTCAGCTAACAACCAGTTGTTTGTAATTTCCGTCAAACTTATATGTTTCTCCACTATATCTTTAGATTTTATACGATCTGTTGGCATGTGATTACGGGATAGAAAATCTACATGACCCATACGCTGACCTGGGGTATACTGAATATCAAACTCGAAAGACTGCATATATGACCACCACCTATGGACTCTTGGAGTTAGTTCTGCCTTAGTGCGTGACGCCTTGAGCGAATTACAATCAGTGAAAGCAACGAAATGACGACCGTGCAAATAGTGACGGAAATGCTTAATAGAGTAATAGACTGCAAGCGTTTCCAGCTCATATGAATGGTAACGCGATTCAGCTGGCGACGTCCGTTTACTAAAATATTCAATAACCCGTGGCTTGTGTTCGATTTTGTGGAGCAAAATAGCACCATAACCATCAGCACTTGCATCTGTATGAAGCTCGATGGGGAATTGTGGGTCAAAGATAGTGAGCACAGGTTCACTAGTCAGAATAGAAATCACTTTTTGTCGTATTTGCTCATGTTTTAATTCCCATAAAAATGACACGTTCTTTGAAATCAAAGCATAAAGAGGTTTCAGCAACAGTGAAAACCTAGGTACGAACTGACGGAAATACGAGGCTGGTCCAATAAATTGTCTCAGTTGAGTTATAGATTGCGGTGGAGGTAAATCTATGAGGGCCTGTATTTTCCTAGGGTTCGGGCGAATGTCACCCGCACTAACTTCGAAACCCAAGTACTCCACACAGGTTTTCAGGAAGGAACATTTCTTGATGTTAAAAGAAAATCCTGCTTCAACAAGTGTTTGCAAGGTAACTTGTAGTCTATCAAAGGCTTCCTCCTTTGATCGTGCGATTATCATTACATCATCCATGTAAACAATAACGTATGTGTAAATCAGATCACCTAGGGCTCGATTTATGGCTCTTTGGAATACAGAAGGCGCATTCTTAAGCCCGAATGGCATGGCTAAATATTCGTACTGCCCCTCCGGAGTTACGAACGCTGTCCGTTCAATGGAGTTTGGATGTATTGGGATCTGATGAAAACCACTCGCCATATCGATGCACGTGAAAAACCTAGCACCACTCAACCTAGCTATCTGGTCAGATATAAGTGGCAAGGGATACTTGTCAGCGACAGTATTAGCATTAAGTTCCCGATAATCAACACACAGACGGTCTGTACCATTTTTCTTACGGACAAGTAACATCGGGCTTGCGAAAGGAGAAGAACTGGGTCTTATTATGTTGGCGTCTAACAACACTTGAATGGATTGCCTTACATTTTCCTTTTCTTCCGAACTCAATCGGTAAGGGCGCCTTTGAACCGTTTTATTTTGATCAATCAAGCGAATTTCAAGCTGTCCCGTAGTCACACGACGCTGCGGGATACCGTCAATAAACGAATTCGAGTACCCCCTCAATATTGATAACAATTCATCTTTATCTTGTCCATGCAAATTGGTATCTATATCAACAAGGTCAAGGGTGCATACCGAAGATACAACAGATAATATAGACTTTTCGTTTAAACATAGTGAACGCATTTGACGTTATGGTCACACCGATACCCTGGCTCAAAATCTCTCAACCAATCAGAGCGTCATATTTGATATGACTATCTAAAACCACGTGAAATAATATTTCGATATAACGGATACAAACGGAGCTACCACCTATGCCCCTTCTTAGTCGGCCGTCGCTCCTGACGGTCCGGGCACACCGTAGATACATGTCCTGCTTTCCCACATTTGTAGCAGGTGACGGATGATCGGTCTCTTGCTCCAGTATATCCAGTCTGTTGATTGCGAAACTGCTGTCGCTGATTGATCTCTTTGTTGGAGCGACATTCTGCCCTTTTGTGACCGAGTTTGCCACAGTTGTGACACCTAATGTGAGGCGTCGTCCTAACTCTCTTTCCATGTTGTGCTGGTGAGTTCTCACCCGGATGCTGGCTTTGTCTGGCATCAAACGAGAAAGCTTTGAGTTCATGATGCAGCTCGAATCGGGTCTTTATATCTGTGGTGAAGACCAAACGACGCAATCGTTTATCTATCCCTGTTACGTGTGCCAACGCAACGGATACTGCAATCTGCTCGACACTGAGTGACTTCCAGCGGGCCATAAGTGAAGTGACCATTCTACTTCCAAGCAGCAACAAACACTCTCCTTCCTTAGGGCGTGCATTTAACAAATTTATTACAGCTGCGGCCACAGTCTCTGATCCAGAAAAGAATTGTAAAAACAGTTCTTGGAACTGCTCCCACGAAATACCAGGGAAACAAGTCTGCGAAAGCCAATGTGATGCGGTGCCTTCTAGTGATTTGCTTAAAGCCATTATAAGCGAGCTGCCCACAAGCGGGTTTTCCGACAGAATGTAGTCAACAGTTGAACATGACAGGGCGTCCGATCCTTCACAATCAGGATTAAACTTTGGTAGCACAATAACTTTTGCATCTTTTGGTTTATTTTGTGAACACTGCACTTGTTTCATTAGTTTGGCAAGGTTGCGATTTTGTGACTGCACTATTGCTAAAAGATTTGCGTCGTTGGCTGGAGGCGGAGGTGATCCCACTTCTGATGTCGAAGAGTCATTTCCAGACTCAGACTTCTCCAACGGTCTTTCAGCGAAACATTTTCTGGCGCGTGGCATGTCGCTTGAATTTCACAACTCGAATGATGACCGACTCCAGACTCTTGTCGGTCCCTTCTTAATTCCCTTTTCACTCACCAATACACACTCACAATGTGGTGAACTATGACAAACACTATTTGTCTCACTCATGCACACGCCCAGACTACTTTGGCAGAATTAGGTACCTACCTCGCATGAAAGAACAAAGAAACAATACGGTATAAGTAACGGTATATGATCGTTACAGTTTGAATACTCACAATATACTGCGTCACAACCTCCGACGCACAAACGAGGGGAGAAAGAAAAAGACACAAACAAATGCGTAATAGCAAATAATCGTTATAATTTAAAAATTCAAAATAATTCTTCGACATATATATATTGTTGAACCACTAAAATTTTTTAGCGGCGTTTATGATGTAATTAAGAAATGCAAGTTATTAGTTGTGTTTTGTGTCTAGTTTATTTGTACACCTTGGGTTGCAGCGGCGCCTGTTGCTGATAGGCTTGTAGCTGCTGTTCTACTACCGTTGAATTCATAGCAACTCTTGTGTTCTGTTGCTGGAGTTGCACCGCGTCACGCTTAAAGTGCACCTGCTCGTGAATTAGCAACTTATCCTTGAGCGCAAATAAAGCTATCGCATTGGTACGGCTTGATCTCGGAATGTGACCGTGTATGCTGCATGAGTTCTACTGGAGTTTGGAAAGAGCGCTGAAATCGTTGGCAAACGAATGGTTTCACGGTCCTGTGAATTCGCAAATGCTTGATGAGATTGGTGTTGCGTGAGAAGCTCTTGGAGCAGATGTTGCAGGATAATGGCCTTACACCCGTATGGACAATGGAATGTTTCTTAAGTTCAGATCGAAGACCGAATACCTTGTTGCAATGCGCACAGACGTAGGCTCTCTCCGCATCATGCTGCTCCTTGATGTGGGATATTAGATCGGCACCATTAGTCTTCTCGCCTCCACCGGAGATTACCCAACCAAGCGGAGTTTTTTGAAGCCAAGTGGATCTGCCCGATACATAGGAGCTCATAAAATAAACTGGCACCAATAAGAATATCTATTCGTTGCGGAATGCAGAGTTCTGGATCAGCTAGAGCTATGTTGTCGGGAATATTCCAAGCAGAGGTGTTCATCTTATAACTGGGCTGACAATCAGTAATTGCAGGAGCCACGAGTGCCGTGCAGGTTGTAGAGTACTCTGAGATGCGAGATTGCAGACGGATGCTCACAGTGGATCCGTCAGTGGTGACGGCACAGTCACCGAGGCCAGCCACAGTTGTCCTAGAGCGTGACCTCTATAGCTGCAGAGCATCAGCAAATCGGGATGTGAACATGTGCAGCTGGGAGCCCGAATCTAACAAAGCGCGGCATGGCACTAGTGATCCACATCGATCCCGAACAAGAACGACAGCCGTCTCTAGGAGAACGGTTGTTGGCTGAATACTCTGAGCAGCAAGTGCTCTATATTGCTGTGGTACTGAAAGCGCAGCAACTGGCTGAGAAGACATGGACACTTGATCCTGCATAACATCAGAGTGAAGCAACCTGTGATGATTTTCCTTACATTGCCGACAATGGCTGACATTACAGTTCAGAACAGTATGCCCGAATTTCAGGCAGTTAATGCATCTTCCGAGCCGACAAGCCTCCTTGTAACGCTGTGATGCCGTCATATCCAGAAACCGAGGACACGAGTAAATTCCATGTCCACCAGCTTCGCAGCATGCTCAGATGTGATTGTTACCCTGGATAATGACTAGCGCCTTCCGACTTGCGCCAGTAATGCCAGCCGATAACGCGGCCATGGTATGCTGCACACTTTCAAGATGCTGGCATCGAGTGTCCAAAAAATGAAGGAACGCGTCGGTGGTGGGCACTTGGCCGATGGCAGCCCTTTCCTACCAGTCAGATTGTGTTGCCCTGTCCAACCTTTGCAGAAGTATTTGAACGACCATGCAGCCTGCTACTTTGTCAGAAAATGCTCTCAAGGTTGTCGCTGAAGCAGGATCTGCGAGCCGGAGCGCTAAAATCTCCATCTCGTGGGCCTGGAACACGAGTTTCCTGTTACTGAACCGCTTGCGAAGAATCTCCAAGACCACGTGGTAATTCGAGCTCGTGACCTCTAGAGAACGAATTAATTCCATGGCGCATCCCGATAGGCAAGAGTGGAGATGCTGGAATTTCTCCATAGGCTCAAGGTGTGGATCATCATTCACCGATGTGTTGAAGACTGAAGCAAAATCTGCATATTCAGTGTATCCACCAGAAAATGTTGGGAGCTTAAGCTCAAGCAGTCGAATTCGACGAGGCCTTTCGGAGGCACTACTTGACTGCCCAAAACTGTCATCTGGCCTCATAGTGGATGAAGGTGGTGCACGCAACTGACGATGCTCAAGATGGACACGAAGCCTGCTTTTAAGTGTCAAGATCAGCTCATCAAACTTGTCACGCAGTTCACTGCCGATCTCGTCGTAGTCTAGCTCCTCTAGACTATTGTGAGTGAGATTAAACGTGGCTTGCATCTCTTGGACGAGTTCAAGTCGCACCATGATTTCGGCTGCACTATACGACTGAACCGCAATATTCTATTAAAGATTAACGACGCCTTTCGCTTTAGATATGGAACCCTGTTTAAGGGTGTACCAATAACTCCGGACGCGATTGTGCTTGGCAGCTCGTTTTGCATGTTGTATTTTTTTTTTTTTTAATATATTTAATAAGTGAAGAATCCGTACATCTTTAAGTACCTTAACATCACATGGTTGGGTTGTGTAAGTGGAACCAAACGTCAATTTTGCATGGCGATTACATATGTATATTGATGTGTTTTAGGATTGTGTTGTAGTATGGGTGGGTAAGCGCTATTGTCGCCTCATTGTTTTGGCAAATCCTTGCCTCTTAAGACGCCTCAAAGGTCTAGCTGGAATCAGATTTCTAGCAAGTAAACTGCGGTGCCCCAGAAGTTTGTCTCTGTATCGGCTCGTATGCCTACCAATCTGCTCTTCCACAGTAAACAGCTTCAAGTCTCTATGAAGAGTTGAACCGCGTACATACCAAGGGCAATCAGTTATATTTCTAAGGACCCGATTCTGCAGCACCTGAATCCGTTTATAATTTGATTTTGCAGCGATCCCCCAGATCTGAATTCCGTAAAGCCAGATTGGTAAGATACAATGCACATATACCGCCCTTTTGCATCTAAGCGGCATGGTAGTCCTTCTATTAATAAGCCATCGCAATTGCTGGATCCTCATGTTACACTTCTTAACCGTGGTCTTAAGATGTGGTCCGAAGGTAAGTCGCTTGTCTAAAGTAATTCCAAGATATTTCGCTTGCGACGGCTGCTCCAGAGTAATACCCTCAAGCTGGATTTCAGGGGTTGTCATTATTAGTCTCTTCAGGGTGAAGCATGGGTTTGTTGTTTTTGGCGGATTGACTTTCATATTCCACCGTTTGCACCAAGCTGTCAGAGCAACAAGATACTCCTGCAAGCCATTAGCTGCTTCTAGAGGTGGAGAACTATCGATAGTACTATCGCCACTATCGATGGTTTAGCACTATCGGTGGCACCTTCGATAGCCCATCCACTATCGATAGTGATTTCGATAGTGCGCTTCTTACATCCCTAAAAAATTTGTTCGAGTTATAAATTGCATATAATTAAGTATATTACTTTTTCCAGGTGAATCAAACTGATTTCCCTGCCATTGGGAGCCTTTTCGCCAAATATCTTTGCATTCCGGCTACGTCCGTGGAGTCTGAAAGAACATTCAGCAAGGCGGGCCAAATAATATCAGACAGGCGAACCCGGCTCAAAGAAAAAATGTTAACATTCTTTTGTTTTTAAATCGCAACTCTTGGCTGAAATAAAGCATATTTTGTTGTATTCGTTTCATTCTTTTTTTTTTTAATCGTAACTTAGTTAAAATAAAGCATAATATTTTTATATTTGCTTAAAAAAAATTTTTTTGTTGGGCTACACTAGAGGTGGAGAACTATCGATAGTACTATCGCCACTATCGATGGTTTAAAATAAACTATCGTCGAATATCGATGGCGCCCACTATCGATAGTTCTCCACCTCTAGCTGCTTCTATTCGACTTCTTGAATTATAAATAACTGCGATGTCATCTGCATAGGTCGCAATGAGAGCCTTAGAGGGAGTCTCCATATGTTGACTATTGGGTTTGGGTATATCAGCAGTATACAGCGAATAAAGCAACGGCCCAAGCACACTGCCTTGAGGTACTCCTGCTTTCATTGGGTAGCTATTAGAATATGTATCCCTAACTTTGACTTTAAACTCCCGACCTTCCAGATACGATTTTAAAAGTCCATAGTAGGGAGCTGGTAGAAAGCTTTTGATTTTAGAAAGTAGGCCAACGTGCCAAACCTTATCGAATGCTTGTTGCATATCAATAAAGACCGCATTGGAGTACTCCAGGTCATCAAAGGCTTGTAGGATATGCTTTACCAATCTGTGCACTTGTTCAACAGTTCCATGTCCACCTCGAAAGCCAAATTGATGATCAGGCAAGATGTTATTTTGATGGATAATCACAGTAATTCTCTTGGCAATTAATTTCTCCCACAATTTCGAAAAAGCTGGTAAGAGGCTGATTGGTCGATATGACTCAGGGTCAGCCTCTGGCTTACCTGGCTTGTGAATCATGAGAATCGCTGCTAATTTCCATTGCTTTGGGAACTCTTGCACTCGAAGAATAGCATTAAAAATTAATGCTATATATATGATTGTTCTTGTGGGCAAGGCCTTCAGAGTAGAGTAGCATATCCTATCAATACCCGGGGCTTTATTATTAGGCAACGATTGAATGATTTGAGATATTTCCTCAGTCCTTATGGGCTTAATAGGCAATGACATCTGCAGTGGTGTCTCTAAACTCTGATGAGTTTCACTGATTTCTTCAGTCGAAGCAAAATTGTAAGGACTGAAGCGATCCTCCAGATGTATACCAAAAGCATTTGACTGTTCCAACTCATTTTTCGCAAGGTTACCGCCAGGACAACGTATTGGAACCTGTCTAAGGGGTTGTTGCTTGAGCGATTTAATGCACTTCCATAGAGAGTAGTTTGCATCAACGGTGTTATCCATAGATGACAATTTTTGCTCAAAGAAGTCGCTACGGAGTTCCCTTAAAACAGTTCGTAATTCTCTTGATGCCCGGTTCCATAAAACTCGGTCCACAGGATCTTGAGAGCGAATTGCTCTTCTTCGGAGGCGCCTTTTTCTTTTTATAAGTTCCCTAGCTTCTCTTGTAAGAATAACTCCATAACTTTTAGTTCGAACATCTGGTTCTGCTGGAGTTGAAGCCGAAGCAGCTCTATGAATATTATCAGTTAGAATGTCGACTGCATTCTCGATATCTTCTTTAGAGTCTAGAGTAGAGTTCAGCTGGAACGAACAGTCAAGAAGTTGTTTAAACATCACTAAATCAGTCCGACTTGTGATCAGCCGAGGACTTGGCCTGACATGAACTCCATTCGTTAGCAGATTGACTACAAGTGCTATGTGATCAGAATCAAGATCCCAGCTTTCATCAATATTTATTTGCGAATTGAGTATCCCGTGATATAATGCAAAGTCAATGCACGTAGCAGTATGACTAGATACATATGGGTATCTAGTTGGAGAGCCAGTGGCAAGAATTTTAGCCCCTCTAGCTAATATGGATTCAACTAGCTCATGCCCTCTAGATGAACTAGTGTTGTCGCCCCACATCCAATGACGCGCATTCCAGTCACCTCCAACCAAATACCTCTGTCCAAAAGAAGCGAGTATACCAGTGAAATGCCTTTCCTGTAGTCTATTTCCTGGAGGACAGTATATCGCACTAACTTCCATGTTACCCAATCCTGTGACAATTTTAACGGTAGACATTTGAATTAATCTTGTCTCTATAACTTTTTGTGGGAAGTGGATAATAGAGCTTCTCACCAACACCGCCGCACCTCCGTGGCCATGATTATGCCGTGATGGCTTATACGCTGGATAGAATGAATATCCATATATTTTGACAACATCCCCTCTATTGAGTCTTATTTCACTTAAAAGTATCTATCCTGTTATTATGGAAAAGAGTTCAACTTCTTTGGTTTGCCAGAAATGCCATTGGCATTCCAGATTAGGATCTTGAGATTATTTATGGTAAGGTTGAAGCGTTGCTCAGGAGTTGGAGGTCTCGATGAATCCTCATTCCTTTTATTTAGCGAACTTATTAGTTGGAAGCCTGGTCCAGTCGTTGACTATTTTTGATAGTAAGCTGATGTTGCTCACTTTGCTGCTGCTGCAAGCACTGTAATAGTTCCTGCTGCTGTTTTTGGATTGCCTGCTGCCATTCCATAATTTGCTGATGTTGTTGCGCCATTAATGCTCGAGCATCAATTGGAAGTATATTTTCATTTTTTGGTGGTGGCTGTGGACTAGGCATTAGATGCCCAGCAAAGACTACGCCATTTCTTGCAACAGATGCGTATGACACGCTAGCACGGACTCCAGGAGAGCCTGCATGTTGAGTCTGTTGCTCACCTAATTGCTTTTGATTCATTTTTAAATTCAATTGTTGTCCTTGCTTCAGTTGTCGTTGATGTGGTTTTGAGCAATTAGTGTTACTCCGATCTACCACTAATTGTTTCACCGTGGAACGTCCCTTAGAGTTCCCCCATGTTGTATTAAATGCAAATATAATTTCTTAAACAGCTGAAGCAACGAACACAGCACAAAGAGAGCGCGCGATAAAGGTCAAGCTCGGTATACGGAAATGCTTGTCTGTGCGCACAAGATCAAACGTTTAACACTATTTGCACCAACAACGTTTAACTGTCGCAGCACACTGGTTCGCGGCACTCGTAAACTTTGTGAATTGTTTAATGCTTGTCTTGTTTTTTCACTTTATTTAGATCTCGCCGGGGCCTCCAAATGTTGAACCACTAAGGTTTTTTAGCGGCGTTAATGATATAAATCACAAATGAAAAAATGCACGGTATGAAGTTGGTTTTAGATTGTTCATTAGTGACACTATACAACCGAGAAGAACGTCAGAGTCTTGACACGGGTTGACTGATGTGTAACAGATGTACAACGAGAATGACAGTAATAATTTGAAATGCAGAAAATAGAATGTGTAGGAAGCCGCTGCCGATCTGCAAGGCTGCAGAACAGTTACAGAGAGAGAGAGCAGCGCAGTCGCTGCCGGGAGCCTGACCATTACAGTTTAACAGCTACTGAACCTTATGCTGCTCCCGACAATCATTATAATAAAATCACAAATGAAAAAATGCACGGTATGAAGTTGGTTTTAGATTGTTCATTAGTGACACTATACAACCGAGAAGAACGTCAGAGTCTTGACACGGGTTGACTGATGTGTAACAGATGTAAAACGAGAATGACAGTAATAATTTGAAATGCAGAAAATAGAATGTGTAGGAAGCCGCTGCCGATCTGCAAGGCTGCAGAACAGTTACAGAGAGAGAGCAGCGCAGTCGCTGCCGGGAGCCTGACCATTACAGTTTAACAGCTACTGAACCTTATGCTGCTCCCGACAATCATTATAATAAAAAACTTAATATTTAAGAAAATATTTACGAATAATGTTAATCAAAATAACGATAAAAAGATTGAAATGGAAATTATCAGAAATTCAATTGCAAATAATGAAGAAACAGTGAATAATCAACCAATTCTATACCCTAAACTTTTCGCCTAAGGACAGGCTAATATTTTGTGGATGGGGAAGTGACATATCCAATTCGCACTCACAAAACCAAATTATACAATCAATAACGATTTCCTCAATCCTCACTTATTAATTTCTAAAGATTGCATTATTAGAAGCGTTGACAGTTTCACTTAATGAAACATTGACAATTTTAACGTAAACATTAACATGCAGCTTCACTTTATGAAACGTTGGCAATTTAACGTAAACATAAACATCCAATTCGAATATCAATTACAGTTCAATCGAGCCAGCTGCTTTTTATAAACAAAAAGACGTAAACATAAACCCATTTCATTCTCAAACCGAGCTTTCTTATGAAGCGAAATCACTTTTGTATTTTAGACTTAATTTTCGATTCAAACGAATGTAACGTGTTAGTGCGGTTAAGTTTCATCCGTTTGTGCATTTAGAATTAATATTCAATAAAATTCATTTTTTTTTATATTCTAAATCATCAAACTTGTTATTATATAAATATTGCACGCGGTCAGCGTGGGAATGCTGACTTAGCGTGAATGCTGTCTTAGCGTGAAGCATAAGTGGGTGATCGTATTTCACGTCCACTTGAGTTTGTTTATTTATGCAGTGCAATAAAGTGTTTGCTGCCTATTTAAAATGAATTTCTTATAATTAATAATCCACATAATCGTAACTGATCTGGTTTTTCTATGAACAAATGATGAATAAAGTGCATTAAGGCTCGTAAAAGTTTATTAACGAATTATTTTCTTATTATGTTTATTAATTGATCTTAGTTTTGAGACTAAAAGGCTTAAGATAATTCTAGCTAGCTCAGAATTTCTTGCCAGACCAGTCGACAACGATATAGTCTGGTGGCTTTATATTCTTCTGCAGATGTGACTTTGTCATACTTATTATCTTTAGATTGGTTGGACTCTTTATAATATCAACACGCCGACGATGTGGGAGCAGTGCATGGAGAAACAACGCCACCACTATCGTCCCAGGATGAATGAAGAACTTTTCAAGCTGCCCCCGCTTGAAGAAAAAGTCTCTGGCAAGCCAGAAATAAAATTTCAGACTTCAGAAAGACTTCTAAACGAAAATCACGCATACATAAAGATATGTATACGCAGAAGCTATGCATGTATTTGTCTATTGCCTGTCTGGACAGCGAACTACGCATACACACGAGCTCAATACATAGATCAAGGGACATCATCAATGACAGTGGCAAGCAAACGAAACGGGGGTGGATTGCTCACAACATCAATGACAAGAGTGCGAGAAGCATAGCGATATGTGGGCTCTATCATGCTCTCTCGCTCATATATTGTTGTTAACGATCCGAAAAGTTATACATTCATGCGCAATTCATGTGCTCTCGGCAACAGACCGAATGAGAGTAAGCCTTCGCCTCTGCTGAGACACTTCGTAACGACGCTCAGCCTCTGCTGGGACGCCCCGGAACGACGCCGAGCCTCTGCTGGGACGCCTCGCAAGAAAATTTTGTGTCAAAACGCTTGTATGAAATGTCCGATCTATGTGTTAATCAGAGTCTCGAAATAAAGAAACTGATGAGATGAGTTGTGGTACTGAACTGAACTGAACTACCGATTCAGGATCGGCTCTCCTTTTATTTCATTTTTTGGGTACTTATTGCTATGTACAAATTATGTGCTTAGAACTAGTATATAGGCTAATAGTCACGTAGTATCGAGCTTATATAATGTGATCCTCGGATTTATATTTTCTCACATACAATATTTATATAATATTATCTTATATACTTATTGGGCCCATGCAGTGTCACTTTACATTATTTTAGGAATAGGTCGACGAGTCCCATGAACCCTATGTCAATCGTACATGTTTTTATTGATCTTTGTGTTAGTACCAGCGGTCATAAACAGTACCCTTTGTTAACTCATGTGGCTTAGGCCTTACATAATTTATGTGAGTTGAGGATACAAGTACTTGACTTGGCTATTGATAGCATATGCTTCTTATCTTATTTAACATGTTCCTACTGTCCTAAGATCATACATATCTATTATACAATGCATGTTCATGCTTGAACACTATGTGTTATATGGTCAGTGGTAAATTATAAAAGAAATAAAAGAATTTGATGTACATATTTGAATGCCATGAAAATATACTATAAAAATATATATTATATATGTCGGGAGCAGCATAAGGTTCAGTGACTTGAAAACTGTAATTGTCCGGCTGCCGAGAGCGACTGCGCTGCTCACTCTCTGTAACTGTTCTGCAGCCTCGCAGCTCGGCAGCGGCTTATTACATATTAAATTGTCTGCATTACAAACTACACATTATCATTTTACATATCAAGCTAATAAGTCGCATTGTCAACCCGTGTCAAGACGGTAACGTTCTTCACAGTTGTACAGTGCACAAATAAACTAGACACAAAATACAACTAATAACTTGCATTTCTTAATTACATCATAAACGCCGCTAAAACATCTTAGTGATTCAACATTTGGAGGCCCCGGCGAGATACAAAGAAGTGAAAAGAACAATATTCCAATTAAACAAACATTAACAATTTCACAAAGTTAACGCGTGCCGCGAACCACTGAGCTGCGAACAGTTAAACGTTGTTGGTGCAATAGTGTTTGATCTTGTGCGCAAACACAAGCATACCCGTATACCGAGCTTGACCTTTATCGCGCGCTCTCTTTGTGCTGTGTTCGTTGCTTCAGCTGTTTAAGAAATTATATTTGCATTTAATACAACATGCAAAACGAGCTGCCAAGCACAATCGCGTCCGGAGTTATTGGTACACCCTTAAACAGGGTTCCATATCTAAAGCGAAAGGCGTCGTTAATCTTTAATAGAATATTGCGGTTCAGTCGTATAGTGCAGCCGAAATCATGGTGCGACTTGAACTCGTCCAAGAGATGCAAGCCACGTTTAATCTCACTCACAATAGTCTAGAGGAGCTAGACTACGACGAGATCGGCAGTGAACTGCGTGACAAGTTTGATGAGCTGATCTTGACACTTAAAAGCAGGCTTCGTGTCCATCTTGAGCATCGTCAGTTGCGTGCCCCACCTTCATCCACCATGAGACCTGATGACAGTTTTGGGCAGTCAAGTAGTGCCTCCGAAAGGACTCGTCAAATTCGACTGCCTGAGCTTAAGCTTCCAACGTTTTCTGGTGCAGATATGCAGATTTTGCGTCGGTTTTCAGGACATTGGTGGATGAAGATTCACACCTGGAGCCCATAGAGAAATTCCAGCATCTCCGCTCTTGCCTATCGGGATGTGCTTTAGAAGCGATTAGTTCTCTGGAGGTCTCGAGCTCGAATTACCCCGTGGCCTTGGAAATTCTTCGCAAGCGGTTCAGCAACAAGAAGCTCGTGTTCTAGGCCCACGTGATGGAGATCTTAGCGCTCCGGCTCGTAGATCCTGCTTCAGCGACAACCTTGAGAGCATTTGCTGACAAAGTAAATGCACACATGCGTGAATTGCAGTCGTTAGGGAGTTTGGAGCAGATAGCAGGCTGCATGGTCGTTCAAATACTTCTGCAAAGGTTGGACAGGGCAACACAATCTGACTGGGAGGAAAGGGCTGCCATCGGCCAAGTGCCCACCACCGACGCGTTCCTTCATTTTTTGGACACTCGATGCCAGCACCTTGAAAGTGTGCAGCATACCATGGCCGCGTTATCGGCTGGCAGTCCAAGTAAGTCAAGTAGGAAGGCGCTAGTCGTTACTCAAGGTAACCCTCACGTCTTCACATGCTGCGAAGCTGATGGGCATGGAATTTATTCGTGTCCTCGGTTTTTGGACATGACGGCATCACAGCGTTATAAGGAGGCTTGTCGACTCGGAAGGTGCATCAATTGTCTCAAATTCGGGCATACTGCTCGGAGGTGTAATGCCGGCCATTGTCGGAAATGTAAGGAAAGGCATCACACATTGCTTCACAATGATGGTTCGCAGGATCAAGTTTCCATATCTTCTCAGCCAGATGCTGCGCCTTCCGTACCACAGCAATACAGAGCACTTGCTGCTCAGAGCATTCAGCCAACAACCGTTCTCCTAGCGACGGCTGTCGTTCTTGTGCGCGATCGACATGGATCACTAGTGCCTTGACGCGTCTTGTTAGATTCGGGCTCCCAGTTGCATATGGTTACGTCCCGATTTGCTCATGCTCTGCGGCTAAAAAGGTCGCATTCTGGGACAACTGTGGCTGGCCTTGGTGACTCACCCGTCACCACTGACGGATCCACAGTACGTATCTGTCTGCAATCTTGGGTCTCGCAGTACTCTACAACCTTCACGGCACTCGTGGCTCCTGCAATTACTGATTGCCAGCCCAGCTATTAGCTGAACACCTCTGCTTGGAATATACCCGTCAACATAACTCTCGCTGATCCAGATTTCTACATTCCGCAGCGAATAGACATTCTAATTGGTGCCAGTTTATTTTATGAGCTCCTATGTATCGGGCAGATCCACTTGGCTTCAGGATTGCCTTTATTGCAGAAAACCCGGTGGAGGCGAAAAGACTGTTGGTTCCACGCTACTGGCCACTCAGAATCAGGAGGAAAACACCAGCTCTGCATTAGGGTGACGTCTTGATGAATTAGTTCGCAGTTTTTGGGAGATTGACAGCTGTGAAGGAACGTCCTCAAAGCTCAGCAAGGAAGAGATGGAATGCGAATAACATTTTTGTAAAACACACACTCGCCTTTCTTCTGGAGCGTATGTTGTAAGTTTGCCAATGGATCTTACTACATATCCCTTGGGAGAATCATACACGCAAGCATATCGACGGTTTCTGACTCTTGAGCGAAAGCTGCAGCGCAATCCTCTGCTAAATGTTAGCCCAGAAGTATTTTCTGTCAAGTATTTTCTGCCACACCACTGTTCTGAAGGAGGACAGCTCATCTGGCCACTCTTTGCTGTCAGGTCCTATTATACAGCCACGATTACTTCACGTTTTACTTCGGTTGCGAAGTTATCAGGTTGCACTAACTGAAGACATATGTAAAATCACTGACCATATAACATATAGATGGGACATTTCATACAACGAAAACGGCCACGAGATACCCCAGTTCGATGTGAGATACCCCAGTTCGATGCGACATACCCCGGATCGGCTCACACGAACAGTTTCCGACAAGTTTGATCTCCCAATGTGCGAACCTATACTGAGTTAATAGCGTTTTGTACGTCGTCTAGGGCGGACGCTTCGTATAGAGCCCGCATGTTGTTCTTATGATCGCAGGTAGAAACAGCAAATTTGCATGAAAGAGTCCCTCACAACCAATGCTGTTCGCTCTTGAGAGCTTGCTTCTTGCCTGCCTTTTTCATTCTGTTGCCCATTTTCATAGCTTTGACAACAAAAACAAATACACTCTCATCATCGTGTACGTACACAGACTCAACACTGTGTGTGTTTGTGTGTACACACATGTTTAGATGTATGCGTTACTTTGGGACTTATCGAGTGCCAAATTATATTTCTAGCTCGAGAAAGACTTTTGATGCTTGGGAAGACAATTTTAAACCCTGACCTTCCACAAATAGATGAATTGCCATTTGTATGGAATTATTAGTATTGCAGCATCTACGTCTTTGGATCTACGTCTTTGCGAGAGGACTTCTATGTCGATGACTTCATATCTGGAGCTGAGTCTGTGGAGAAGGCAGTCGAGAAGATGCAGCAGACAACTAGCATCTTAGCACAATGCTGCTTCAAGTTACAAAAATGGTCATCCAGTCACCCAGAGGTTCTCGAAGGTATCTTGTACGAGGATAAAGAAAGCTTCTTAAAGTTCAAGGATGGCAGCGATATAACCAAAACTCTTGGTTTGGCTTGGGACCCGACATCTGATGTTTTGCTGTTCTCATTGACTGCATTGGAAGCTGGATCTAAACTCTGTAGACGTTCAGTGTTGGCCACGATCGCCAGATTTTATGATCCACTAGAACTTCTCGGACCAACTATTACGAAGGCCAAGATCTTTCTTCAGCATCTCTGTAAGGACAAGTTGCACTGGGATGAAGGCCTATCGCTAGCTCATAGCACTACTTGGCGTGAGCTGTGCGATGGATTCCAGTCGATACAAAGGATTGCTTTTCCAACAGTCGTTCTTCAATAGAATGAAGAGTTAGAGCTCCATAGATTCTGTGATGCCAGCGAAAGTGCTTATGGAGCTTGTATTTATGTGGCTTCTAAAGGAACTGCTCCAATGAGTAATTTGTTGTGCTCGAAATCTAGAGTGGCACCATTGAAAACGCAGTCGATACCAAAGTTGGAATTATGCGGAGCGCTGCTTTTATCAGCTTATGGCTGAAATCCGAGAACTTGGAATATTCGCAGCTAAGTACTATTGCTGGTGTGATTCCTCGGTAGCGTTATCTTGGATTCGGGATGAACCGTACAAACTTAACGTGTTTGTTGCTAATAGGGTCACATCTATACAGGAGTTAACTGATTGCATGGAGTGGCATCACGTTCCCACATCGCTTAATCCTGCGGACATATTATCAAGAGGCTCATTGCCTCAGGACCTTGCTCAATTTGGCTTATGGTTTCATGGACCAACCTACCTTGTGGAGGGTCAAAGCGTATGGCCTCCACGTCTGTATCCGGAGGAGTCAACCCAAGAGTTGCGCAAAAGGATCTGCTTACTTATATCGCCCCACGGTGATTTGACTTTGGGTTGTAAGCACTTGCATAATTTCGCTTCAATGCAGCGCACATTCGCTTACGTTAACCGCTTCCGGTATCGTATCTTTCGGCCTTCTCTTAACGTGTCAAATATTCATCATGGCACTCTGCTTTTATGCCGCATCGTTTAACTGTCTAACTTATAGGATGACATAAAGACCTTGCGTTCAGATGGAGTTGTCAGGAAGTCCAGCAGCCTTTCTTCATTGCTGCCGTTCATTGATGACAATGGAGTTCTTCGAGTTGGAGGACGACTAGTTAACTCCTCATTGCCCTTTGAATCACGGCACCCAATCATTTTACCTCGCAAGCATCCTATCACTACTGCAATTATAGAGCACATACACAGGACTAATTTGCACATTGGTCCACGAGCACTTTTACCTAAGGTACGACTTCAATATTGGCCAATAGGAGGACTCCGAACAGTTTCCCGCATAGTCCGTAATTGCATAATGTGCTTTCGTGCCAAACCGAGAACCCTCGAGCCGATAATGGTAAATCTTCCGAAAGAACGGTTGGAAGCAGTTCGCGCCTTTTCAGTTTGTGGTGTGGATCCTGTACAAATCCGAGGTTCGAACACGGGCGTCCCTGAAGAGTTACTTAAGCGTGTTCATCTGCTTCACAAGCAAGGCAGTGCACCTGGAGCTAGTCAAGGATCTTACTACGGGAGTCTTCTTGAGTTCACTCAAAAGATTCGTTGCCTTACGTGGCACTCCAAGCCAGATTTGGTCTGATAACGCCACCAACTTCGTTGGTGCAAGGAACGAATTAATGGATTTGAGAAAGCTGTTATTGAGCAACGCTCACATGCTTAGACCAGGGCATCGATTAAAAGTTCATCCTTCCTCGCTCTCCTCACTTCGGTGGATTATGGGAGGCTGCTGTGAAGTCGGCGAAGTACCATTTAGTTCGATCGATTGGATCCGCAGTTCTGGCTTTCGATGAACTGCGCACCTTAATATGCCAGATAGCTGGTGTGATCAACTCCAGGCCTTTGCTCTCCATTTCAGAAAGCCCAGATGATCTTGAAGTTCTGACACCTGCTCACCTGCTAATGGGCGGTCCCGTTACGTTGCTAATCGAGCCCGATCTGACCAGACTCAACTTTAATCGTCTAGATGGCTGGCAGCGAGTGACTCAGCTGCAGCAGCAGTTTTGGTCTCGATGGACTGAAGAATACCTCACCCAACTTCAACAACGTACCAAATGGCGCGTCCCAGACAGACGTCTTAAGGTCAATGACGTGGTGCTAATCAAGGACGAAGGCCTACCACCCCTACGCTGGCCATTAGCTAGAGTGGTATCCTTAATACCTTGCAAGGATGGAGATTGTCGCGTAGCTGAATTGGAGACGTCCACTGCTGCCCTCTAATGACTTAGTTGAAAGAGAAGCTTCCAACGGGGGGAGTATGTCGGGAGCAGCATAAGGTTCAGTAGCTGTTAAACTGTAATGGTCAGGCTGCCGGCAGCGACTGCGCTGCTCTCTCTCTGTAACTGTTCTGCAGCCTCGCAGATCGGCAGCGGCTTCCCACACATTCTATTGTCTGCATTTCAAATTATTACTGTCACTCTCATTTTACATCTGTTACACATCAGTCGAACTGTCAACCCGTGTCAAGACCCTAACGTTCTTCTCGGTTGTATAGTGTCACTAATGAACAATCTAAAACCAAAGACAATAGAACACTAAGATGCGTAACGCCATACAAAATTTTTGCACACAATTTTTTCGGGCTGGCTCTAGAGCTGGCTCTAGAGCTGGCGCTAGGCTCTCTTGAAATTTCGCACAAAAGCCAGGGAGAGAGAGCGCTCTAGAGCCAGCCGCTCTCATGCACGCATACAGCGACAGACGGCGACTGTAGGTTAGAGGTGGAGAACTATCGATAGTGGGCGCCATCGATATTCGACGATAGTTTATTTTAAACCATCGATAGTGGCGATAGTACTATCGATAGTTCTCCACCTCTAGTGTAGCCCAACAAAAAAATTTTTTTTAAGCAAATATAAAAATATTATGCTTTATTTTAACTAAGTTACGATTAAAAAAAAAGAATGAAACGAATACAACAAAATATGCTTTATTTCAGCCAAGAGTTGCGATTTAAAAACAAAAGAATGTTAACATTTTTTTCTTTGAGCCGGGTTCGCCTGTCTGATATTATTTGGCCCGCCTTGCTGAATGTTCTTTCAGACTCCACGGACGTAGCCGGAATGCAAAGATATTTGGCGAAAAGGCTCCCAATGGCAGGGAAATCAGTTTGATTCACCTGGGAAAAAGTAATATACTTAATTATATGCAATTTATAACTCGAACAAATTTTTTAGGGATGTAAGAAGCGCACTATCGAAATCACTATCGATAGTGGATGGGCTATCGAAGGTGCCACCGATAGTGCTAAACCATCGATAGTGGCGATAGTACTATCGATAGTTCTCCACCTCTACTGTAGGTGTATACATGTATTCTAAAGCACTGTAAATTTGCTTGCATGTATTATTTTTCTATAGCGCACTGTCAAAATATGTATACCCTTTACGTAAAAGTGAAACCTCACATTGAAAAATTATAATTAGGGTATTAGGCGTGCGACTTGAAAAAATATGCGAAGATAACGATCAAAGCGTGCGCGTATATACACATACATACATATGCATGCGCCGCTACCGCAACGCTTTCTTGCGTTGTCGAAATATGTATACCCTTCACGTTAAAAGTTCTGAGTTTATTTGGAAGTCGCTTGCACATTGAAAAAATTACAATTAGGGTATTCAGCGTGCGACGTGAAAAAAATATGCAAAGCCAACGATTGTGGGTGATCAGAAATAATAATGATTTCGGGATTTGGGCTCAAAAATCGTCTTCTTACTGAAGTACGCACACATACGCATTTGCGTGTTCTTACACGCACTAACACAAGCAAACGCATTCTATTTTTAGATTTTTACGCTCTCAATTTTGTGTGAGCGGGGAGAGCAAAAGAGTCGCGAAAATCGAAAAATTACGCTTCATAGTGCAAATTTTTGTATGGTCGTTACGCATCTTAGTGTTCTATTGTCTTTGCTAAAACCAACTTCATACCGTGCATTTTTTCATTTGTGATTTATATCATTAACGCCGCTAAAAAACCTTAGTGGTTCAACAATGATTAATATAAAAACAATTATAAATTGGATTATATTATTTTTTTCTCATGTTGCAAATACATTTCTTTTGATTCAATAAATGACATTGGTTTTAATTTAGTGATATTATTATTTATATTAACTGATTGAATATAGTCTTGTTTTGTGTTTGATACTGTTTGCGTCAGATGGCAACGCCGAGCAGCTGATCCGGCTGCTCCACACGATACTCCCCATCGATAGTATCGATACCCGACGATCGGCTATCGTGGAGTTGACCTTCGCTAATTAATTCACTCAAATATAAATAATCTCGCAAGTCACCCCCGACTAAGCAATTCAACTGCCTATTTTTTGTAAATAGTTTTTTAATTCAGCACATACTCTTGTGCCCCAATTTGCCAAAATAAAGCAACAGTTATTAAAACAAGTGCAACCCCGCGTATTGTTTTACAAACTCCACTACCCCCTCACTCCGCAGCTCATCAACGTATGTACATACGTACATACAACAGCAGCGGACATATAACAGCAGCCGACCACTCAGCTCAACAGCGACGAGCAGCGAATTCTTCGCCACAAATTACCACAGGAACCACACACCCTAGGACTCCAGGATTACATTCCCGCCCACTACAACATTTGGTCCTTCGAGCCGGATCGAATATCCTTTCGATAAAATATACTTTCGGGACGAATATCCTTTCGTCTTTACCGGCTCGCACCGCGGGAAAGCTAATATCCAGATAAGGACAAGTGTGATTTCTTCTAAAAGTTCAACTGTCTCGCGTTTGTTACAGCTAAGCTGAGTTACAGCTATACATACATACAAAACAAGTGGCGAGGCCAAGGCAATTGTAGCACGATCTCCGCCGACTAACGACGGCTTGTGTTCAGCGTGGGCCGCTCTCTCTGAAAGGTTTGAAAACAAGCGGCTATTGGTTAATGGTCAGCTTAAAACCCTGTTCAACCTATCTCCTATCCTCAGAGACTGCAGCTGCACTCAAAGGACTACAGAGCACAATCCTCGGTTGCCTGACAGCGCAACACTCTAACGTCTCCACAGACAACTGGGATTGTCTCCTTATCTTTCTTTGCTCCTCCGAGCTTCCTAAGGCGACCCTTGCCCTTTGGGAGCACAGCTTATTGAAGAAATATTACATCCCCATCTGGCAAGAGATGGACAGATTCCTCGGAGAACGATATCTCACTCTTGAAGCCATCGAGGATGTCATATCGCCCGTCTCGAACCGTCAGCCCCTACGAGCCAGCCATTCCAAGGCCACTCCAAGAAGCTCAGGACCGGATCGGATTCACTCCTACAGATCCATCATCAGGTTAGCGGCTCCAAAATGTGATCTCTGCTCCAAAGAGAATCACCCCGTGCGTGTCTGCACCAAGTTCCTGCAGATGTCGGCCCAACAGAGGTCGACATACATAACTCGAAGTGGGTTATGTAGTAATTGTTTCGCCCGCAGTCACCAAGTCCGTGACTGTCCCAGTCAGCATAGCTGCTATGTCTGTACACGGCAACACAATACCCTTCTGCATCGCGACGTCTCAGCTCCGAGACGCGACTCCCTTTCCACTTCAACCGTTCTCGCTGCCTCAAGCGCTCCGGATCATCCTCTGCCCAACATACAGTCCACTCCTTCCAACACTGTGCAAAGCTTTTTGCTACCAACACGCGAGGAGTCCTCTTGGGCACTGCCATTGTCCACATATGTCACGCAGGTGTGACATACCCCGCTCGCGCGTTGCTCGACTCTGGATCCGAAGCCACTTTTATTTCCGAGCGACTCAGCAACTCAATCCAGTTGCCTTTCCAGCCAATTCTGGCTCAAGTGTCCGGCCTAAGTCAGAGGACTGAGGCCCAATCACACAAAGTGTGTGGCTTCCAGATTGGGTCTCCACTTAACCCCAACGTGCGCATTGATGCAACAGCCTATGTGCTCCCACACCTCTCCCCGTTCCACGGAACGGTCGATCGCATGGCTCTCCGCTCGCATCAATCTTATCAATGCTAGTCCTCGACAACAGCGGCCCACCGAGATTGGACTCCATCCAAAGGACTGCTCTCCAATGTCCGGAGAGGCTCTCGCATCTGAGCAGTTTTCGTCTCCAGCGATTCCAAGAGTGCCACAGACAACCTCTTCGACCCAAAGGAATCCGCGCTGTCGTCGCCAGGAAGTCATTTGCAAGGACAATCGCTCTACACCCCTCGTGCAGCTGTCTTTGCAAGATGGCCTACAAGACCCTCTGTCCTATCAGCCATCCACGACCACTGTTCAGAAAATCTCATTTCGATGTCCTCCATTTCAGAATACGGCGCCTGAGGACCAGCCCAGCACCTTTCGATGCCGGGCCTGTAAGGGATTCCACGCTCTCCGTCAATGTCAGCGATTCCTCCAGCTGACTGCGGAGAAGAGGCTTCGGGTTGTACTCGCCAAACGGTACTGCCCGAATTGTCTTGCCCATCAGCATTCAGGGACATCATGCCGGACTCTCTAGGGATGTCGCCAGTGTGGAGGAGATTACCACTCATTGCTGCACCTCGAGTCGGTAGAGTCCCAGCTGCGGCCGCCTAGGCCTCGGAACCCGCCCCGATGCCGATCGCACTGCCAGTGGAAGACTGCTGCGAAGCTTACTGCTTCCCCTTTACCCCAAAGCAGCAGGACTAAGAAAACGGCAACTACACCCAACATCGGTCGCCCCCAATCCAGGGATGTCATTTCTTGCAACAACGTTGCAAGGGGGCCGGAATGTTTGCGTCAGATGGCAACGCCGAGCAGCTGATCCGGCTGCTCCACACGATACTCCCCATCGATAGTATCGATACCCGACGATCGGCTATCGTGGAGTGGACCTTCGCTAATTAATTCACTCAAGTATAAATAATCTCGCAAGTCACACCCGACTAAGCAATTCAACCGCCTATTTTTTGTAAATAGTTTTTTAATTCAGCACATACTCTTGTGCCCCAATTTGCCAAAATAAAGCAACAGTTATTAAAACAAGTGCAACCCCGCAGCTTATCAACGTATGTACATACGTACATACAACAGCAGCGGACATATAACAGCAGCTGACCACTCAGCTCAACAGCGACGAGCAGCGGATTCTTCGCCGCACATTACCACAGGAACCACACACCCTAGGACTCCAGGAATACATTCCCGCCCAATACAACAGATACTGATCATTCGTCAATTTGTATAGAACAATTTGTTACTTTTATTATATTATATCCCTCGATAATAACAATTTGATTTAAATAGTTTTGATTAGCTTGAATTCTAGGAAAATTCCATGATATAATTGAATTTGGTTCAATATTGTAAATTTTGTAATTTTTCTGAGCTTTTGTAAATATACCTTCTGTATTTGTCTGTTTAATGATACCTATTATCACTGACCATATAACAGTGTTATATGGTCGGTGATTAAATATAACACCTCGGTTGTTGTACAAAGTAGACGTGTCAAATTTTGCTCTATTAAATCACTTGATATCTTTAATTCGTGCTGTAGTTTAATACTTTAAAAAGTACCGATTTTAACAATATTATTGTGTAGTGCGTTACTACTGGTGCTGAGTTTATTGCTTTTTCTTTTTTGCTTACTCTCGTCTGTTACTTTTCGTCACTCTCCTAACTTTGCGCTCTCTCATTGCATGCTTATCTGTATAGCTTGCGCTCTCATCGCCAGCTCTTAACATTAACTGTATTCTTTTTGTCTCTCTCTTGCTCTGTTTCGCATTGTGTTATTGCTGTTTGTTTTTCTACAGCACTCGACACAAGGTTAGTTTCATTACAAATATAATCTAAATTCTTATTATTTTCCCCATTTCTTTTTATTCGTTCTTATATTCTCCTTACATCATGACTTCGTGCTGCATTAAAGTCTGTAAGGTAATGTCCGATACTAAGGCAGATTTTATTAGCTGCTGGTTGTGTGGCAATCTATCGCATGTTAAATGTGCAGGTTTCACAGTGCGTGTAAAAGATTACATAAGACTGGTCTTAAATGGTGTTGCGAAGCTTGCCGTGAGATTGATATGCAATCATTGGCAAGGCATACGCGCAATAATTTCTTTGCGTTAAAAAAAAACTTTGACATTCGTCATAAGGAATTCCAGGCAATGGAATTTAAGTTTAATAATTTTAAAATTTTTACTGAGTCGTCTACTGTGTCTGTGCCTTCTTCTAGTAGCTCACCACCGGAGGTAATTATTGCTCCGGTTTTGACTACTACTGAAAATATTCCTGTAAAAATTCCTTCTGCAGCTACTTCAAACCCGCGTAGCTCTAAACCCAATAGATCCAAAAAGATAGGCCTTCCAATGATATGCCTCTTGTATCATCTGAGGTTAATCATCTTCGGGTGTTTAATTCCCCTAAGCATCCCACGCCTGCAAATGTTCTTCCTAGCGTAGTGGAGACTGCCAGACCTCTTAAGTCTGTACCTAATAGACGCCAAATTTTTATTTCTCGCCTGGCATCTGAAACACTAGTGCTTTCGTAAAGTAAACTTTAGTGATCTCAATATTTTATTTAATAACTACGATTGGTCGGAATTGTACTCTTCTAATAATTTGGAATGTGCGATTGACATTCTTTATAGAGCTATTAACTCTATTTTTGAATCAAGTGTTCCTAGGGTGTATCTTTCTAAGTCTACAAAACTACCTTGGTTCTCTAAGGAACTTTGTAGACTTAAAAATTTAAAATCCAAGGTTTACAGAATGTTCAAATTATCTGGTAGGCTTATTGATTTATCAAGGTATGTTAGCGTTGCTATAGTGCATATTTAACTCCGTAACGCCGTAGATTACAATTTGCCAAAGACCCAAAGCAGTTTTTTAATTTTGTAAATCTAAACGGCGAGCTGCTACATATCCTTCTTTTCTAACTCTAAACGAGAAAACAGCTAGTACCGATCAATATATTTCGGACTTATTTGCAGATTTTTTCCAGGATACTTATTCGTCTAAGATTTACTAAGTCTCCTTATCCTTTATCCATCTAACTCTGTTTCCCGTCCGCAGATTACGGAAAGTTTGCTAGGTTGTGAGCTGAGTTTGGTCAAGCCATCTTTTTCTCTTGGGCCAGATGGAGTGTCTGGCTGTGTTCTCAGATACTGTGCTAATTCGCTCTGTAAGCCAATTCTTAAACTTTTTTGTTTATCCGTTACGACCGGATTATTTCCTGAGATATGGAAAGAATCTTATTATATTCCCTTACACAAAAAAGGCTCTAAATCTGACGTCATGAACTATAGAGCTATTTCTAAGTTGTCTGCTATTCCTAAATTATTCGAGAAAATCATTACTTCTCAACTGCAACACTTATGTAGCTTTGTGAGATCCAAATCTACTACAACAAACTTATTGGAACTCTCCTCTATTGTCATTAGTGGGTTTTATAGTACGATGCAAACGGACGTTATCTACACTGACTTCAGTAAAGCATTTGATTCTGTAAACCATACTCTCCTAATGCACAAGTTATCGCTTCTTGGTTTTCCTCATACTCTGATGAACTGGATTTCCAATTATCTTAAAAATAGAACTCAAAGAGTTATGTTCAATTCTGCCCTTTCTAAGCAGATCTTTGTTTATTCAGGAGTGCCCCAAGGTAGCAACCTCAGACCATTGCTTTTCAATTTGTTTATTAATGACCTTCCTGTCTATTATTAAGAATAGTGCTGTTTTGATGTATGCAGATGACGTTAAATTATGCCTCTCTTATAAGGATCCTATTTCTGCTTCTTTGTTGCAAGCTGATCTAAATATTTTCAATTCATGGTGTAAAACCAATCTAATTGCCCTAAATTGCTCAAAGTGCAAAGCCATGACTTTTTGCAGAACACATCCTGTGCACGCTGAATACTTATTAGACGGCCATCTTCTTGAGAATATATCTCAAATCAATGACCTAGGTATCTTACTTGATCGTAAACTCTCCTTCAATGATCACATCGAGTTCATGGTAAATAAATCCATGAAGATTTTAGGTTTCACATCCTGTTTAGGAACACATCCTGTGCATGCTGAATACTTATTAGACGGCCATCTTCTTGAGAATATCTCTTAAATCAATGACCCAGGTATCTTACTTGATCGTAAACTCTCCTTCAATGATCACATCGAGTTCATGGTAAATAATGCCATGAAGGTTTTAGGTTTCATTAAGCGTTGGTCTAAGGAATTCAATGACCCTTATACGACTAAGCAGCTTTACGTTTCTCTGGTACGTCCCATCCTCGAGTATGGGTCCTGTTTGTGGTCGCCACAGTATCAGACTTATATAGACAAAATCGAGTCGGTGCAAAAGAAGTTTCTAATTTTCGCACTAAGAAACTTAAACTGGTCACCACAGCTTAACCTTCCGCCATATCCTAGTAGATTACTATTAATTAATCTTCCTTCTCTTTCTCACCGTCGCACTATGCTGGGTGTTACTTTCATTCTGAAACTTATCAATGGTGATATTAACTCTCCTTTCATGCTTAACAAATTAAACTTTTCACTTCCTATCAGATCTACCCGTTTCTATTCCTTATTAACAATTAGCACTTGCCCTACTAATTACCTTATGTATGAACCTTTTAGAGTACTATGTTCTGAGTTTAACAGTCTTTACGGGGTTATTAGATTAGAGTCGTCTGTTTCTACTAATAAAGCCTTAATTGTATAACATTTACTCACACATTAATCTTATAATGTGTGGTGGTGGTCATTGTTTGATTGGGTTTTCCTGGGTTTCCCCAATCCTAGCAACAAATGTTGAATCTATTTACATTTACTCACCCCAGAACTATTTATTTATTATTTTAATTTTAATTTAATTCTAATTTTTAATTTTTAAATATATATATAATTTATTTATATATTTAATTTAATTATTTTTAAATTTTATAGTAATGTTACATATTAATTAATTTCTGTGGACTGTTTATAATTGACATTAAATAAATAAATAAATAAATAATCAAGTTTGTGTTTCTCAAAAAACATATTCTAATAATAATAAAAGAATAATTATAACAATTACAATAAAAATTATAATGGACATAATCACATTAATATTGAGTACAATCAAAATAGTCAACAACAATTAATGAATGAATTTAGACAAAATTTATATCAAGGTAGAATGAATAATCCATTAAATTACCAGTCTCACCAGACAGAATTTCAATCACCAAACCCCCCTGTTAAAAGACATAGAGAAAGTTCAAGTGGTCATGTTAAAATGGAAACTGAAAATTTTCATCAACAAGCCTCGGATCAAGAAAATCAACAGGAAGCCCCCGTATCAGAATAATTATGAATACCTCAAAATTTAAATGTGTTTGGATACAGGATCTTCTATTAATTTAATTAAAAAGAACTTTTTTAACTTTTCTTTAAAAAGCCGTTCTTTAAAAGTACATACTATAAATGGGACAATTGAATTATAAAATTTAGCAAGTAAACTTTGCCCAACACATCAAGTCTTTTACGTGCATGATTTTTCAAATAATTATGATAAACTTTTAGGAAGAGAATATCTTAAATCTTGTAATGCTAATATAGATTACAAAACAGAAACAATAGTATTGAATGGATTCCCATTCCTCATGAGATATAATCATGATGATGATAGACAAGAAGAAACTGGAATAGATTGCATGGATCCACCATTAACATCAGATTTTTCTTTTAATTTCGCTATAAATAATGACTTACATGAATCAAACAACTTTAGATTAGATCATCTCAATAATGAGGAAAAATAAGAATTTAAAAAGGTTTTACATGACTATCGTGATATACAATATCGTGAAGGTGAAAATTTGACTTTCACGAGTGCTATAAAACATGTCATTAATACTAAACATGAGGAACCAATAAATAAAAGACCTTACAAATGTCCTCAATCATTCGACGAAGAAGTAAATAAGCAAATGAACGAGATGCTAGAACAAGGCATTATTCGTAAATCCAAATCCCCATATTGTTCACCTATTTGGATAGTACCAAAGAAGAGTGACGCATCAGGTAAACCTAAATTTCGAATAGTCATTGACTATCGGGGACTTAATGAAATCACAATAGATGATAAATTTCCAATACCAGTTATAGACGAAATCCTAGATAAATTAGGAAAATGTCAATATTTCACAACCATTGATTTAGCTAAAGGCTTTCATCAAATTCAAATAGATGAAAATTCAATATCTAAAACTGCATTTTCAACTAAATTTGAACATTACGAGTATACACATATGCCCTTTGGTTTAAAAAATGCACCAGCAACATTTCAACGTTGCATGAATAATCTTTTGGAAGACTTAAAACTCCAGCTAGATATATGCGAATTTTTAAAAAAAGATACCGATTTTCTTGGTCATATTAATACAGCTGAAGGAATTAAACCTAATCCATAAAAAATAAAAGCTATAACTAAATTTCCAATACCAACAACTGCTAAAGAAATAAAATCATTTTTAAGACTATGTGGATTTTATAGAAAATTCATACCTAACTTCGCAAAAATTATTAAACCCATGACAATTAAATTAAAAAAAGGTGCAACAATTAATATCAAAGATAAAGAATACATTTCAGCTTTCAAAAAAATAAAATTACTTTTAACTTTAGATCCAATATTGATTCATCCAGATTTTAATAAACCTTTTACACTTACAACAGATGCCAGTAATATATCTTTAGGAGCAGTATTATCTCAAAATCATAAAATAATTTGTTCTGCTAGTAGAACATTAAATGAACATGAAATCCGTTATTCAGCGATAGAAAAAAAATTATTTGCAATAGTATGGGCTACCAAATATTTTAGATTATATCTTTTTGGAAGAAAATATGAAATCCTTAGCGATCATCGACCCCTTGTATGGTTAAATAATATAAAAGAACCAAATATGAAGTTACAACGATGGAGAATCAAATTAAATAAATTTGATTATACAATAAAATATTTACCAGGGAAAGAAAATTCAGTAGCAGATGCACTATCCAGAATAAAAATCAAATAAAACCTTCTAGGAGAAAATATTAATGACGAGCAGTCGATCCAAACATATGCAACAATACACAGTGCATGTGAAGATAATCAGAATTGTATATCATCAACAGAAAGACCTTTAAACTATTTTAAACAGACCAATACAGAATGTATATTTACAAAAGCTCAAAAAAATTACGAAATTTACTATATTGAACCAAATACAATTATAACATGGAATTTTCCTAGAAGTCAAGGTAATCAAAAATGTTTAAATCAAATTGTTAATATCGAGGGAAATAATATAATAAAAGTAACAAATTGTTCCATACAAATTAACAAATTATCAGAATCAAAAACAAAACAAGACTATATTCAATCCGTTTATATAATAATATCACTAAATTAAAACCAATGTCATTTATTGAATCAAAAGAAATGTATTTGCAACATGAAAAAAAGAAATAATATAATCCAATTTATAATTATTTTTGTATTAATCATTATAATAATAAATTTGATACTTCATTACATTTTTAAATTAAAAAACAAAATAACGATAAAGTTATTGAAATGGAAATTATGAGAAATTCAATTGCAAATAATGAAGAAACAGTAAATAATCAACCAATTCTATACCCTAAAGTTTCCGCCTGAGGACAGGCTAATTTTTTGTGGATGGGGAAGTGACATATCCAATTCGCACTCACAAAACCAAATTATACAATCAATAACGATTTCCTCAATCCTCACTTATTAATTTCTAAAGATTGCATTATTAGAAGCGTTGACAGTTTCACTTAATGAAACATTGACAATTTTAACGTAAACATAAACATGCAACTTCACTTTATGAAACGTTGGCAATTTAATATAAACATAAACATACAATTCGAATCTTCAAATATCAAGCACAGTTTTATCGAGCCATCTGCTTTTCATAAACAAAAGACGTAAACATAAATCCATTTCATTCTCAAACCGAGCTTTCTTATGAAGCGAAATCACTTTTGTATTTTAGACTTAATTTTCGATTCAAACGAATGTAACGTGTTAGTGCGGTTAAGTTTCACCCGTTTGTGCATTTAGAATTAATATTCAATAAAATTCATTTTTTTTTAAATTCTAAATCATCAAACTTGTTATTATTTATGTATAAGGGACATGATTGAGTGTCAAGGAAATACTAATTTCCGCTTGCATACCATACTAATTAACTGGGCTAATATAACTATTATACTGCGGTAGTAAGAGACAATTTGGTTTCTCCCCAACAACTCGGTAGTCGCGAAACTACTTTATTCCACAGTCTATTCCTGAGTTGCGGGTAGATCCCTTCCTGTACTCCTCCTAATTACAGATCCTTGAACAGGAATTGTAGTTCGACAGTCACGTTGATTCACCGCGGATGAATCCTTTCCCGAACAGAAAATGTTGCTCCTCGGCAGGGTATCCGCAATCTACAGATACACAAGATTCCAGAGGAGGCACTCTCCCTCAGTCAGAATCCTCAGCGGAGAACTTCCATAAATGATCTACTTCGAAAGCAAACGAGCATAGGTGACGACAAGAGTATGTGGTGGGGACAGACGAAGGGAGAACACTATCTTCAATGTCTACGCCTTCACCTGTTTGTAGAAGATCGGCGCATAGTTCCTCCTATGGTTCCAGGCCTTTACATTACCACATAAGCCACATAAGCTTGCAGACACCTTGAGAGGTGAGACTACAGGATAGCGAATCCACCAAATTATTTCAATAAAAGAAAAAGAACCATTTTGACTACTCATGAGCACTGACGTGTTGCCTAATTTCCACCACAATATTATAAGGTCAAACTAAGTTCTCACATGGCGACTATGAAGTTATCACATGGCGACTGTGACAAAATAACTGAGGCTCTTCGGATTATGCAATATTAAAACAAATAATAAATATTCCATAAATAAAAAAAGCTACTCGAAGCAGCTTACATAGACGGCGGATTAGACGCCGATAATGCCGACAAATTCGCGACAAAGGAGTCGATATCGGCAATGATCATAAACTGTGCCAATGAGTCACTCAAAATGATCTCAACAGCAGGTACATTTAGTACATTGAATGGTGCAATGAAAAGAAATATACATTGCAGCACAGAAATGACCGGCAATTCTAGCACAGTTGTCGGGAGCAGCATAAGGCTCAGTGGCTGGAAAACTGCAATGGTCCGGCGACTGCGCTGCTCACTCTCTGTAACTATTCTACAGCCTCGCAGCTTGGCAGCGGCTTTTAACATATCCAATTGTCTGCATTATAAACTCAAGTTTATATCATTAACGCCGCTAAAGAACCTTAGTGGTTCAACATTTGGAGGCCCCGGCGAGATATAAAAATGTCAAAAGAACAATATTCGAACTAATCAAACATTTACAAACTTACAAAGCTTAAGCGTGCCGCGAACCACTGTGCTGCGAACAGTTAAACGTTGTTGGTGCAAAAGTGTTTGAACGTTTCAACTTGTGCGCACACAGAAGCATACCCGTGTACCGAACTTTGACCGTTATTGGATTTAATACAACATGCAAAACGAGCTGCCAAGCACAATCGCGTCCGGACATATTGGTACAATGACAGTTTTGGGCAGTCAAGTATTGCCTCCGAAAGGCCTCGTCGAATTCGACTGCCTGAGCTTAAGTTCCCAACATTTTCTGGTGGATACACTGAATATGCAGATTTTGTTTCAGTCTTCAACACATTGGTGAAGAATGATCCGCACCTGGAGCCTATGGAGAAATTCCAGCATCTCCGCTCTTGCCTATCGGGATGCACCATGGAATCGATTCGTTCTCTAGAGGTCTCGAGTTCGAATTACCCCGTGGCCTTGGAGATTCTTCGCAAGCGGTTCAGTAACAGGAAACTCGTGTTCCAGGGCCACGTGATGGAGATTTTAGCGCTCCGACTCGCGGATCCTGCTTCAGCGATATCTTTGAGAGCATTTGCTGACAAGTTAAGTGCACACATGCGTGCATTGCAGTCGTTAGGGAATTCAGAACAGATAGGAGACTGCATGGTCATTCTGATACTCCTGCAAAGGTTGGACAGGGAAACACAATCTGAAACACAAGTGCCCACCACCGACGGGTTCCTTCTTCTTGGACACACGATGTCAGCGCCTTGAAAGTCTGCAACATGCCATGGCCGCGTTATCGCCTTGCATTCCAAGTTTGTTAAGTACTAGCACAAGTCAGAAGGCGCTAGTCGTTACTCAGGGTATCTCTCACGTCTGCGCATGCTGCGAAACTGGTGGACATGGAGTCCTCGGTTTTTGGATATGACGGCATCACAGCGTTACAAGGAGGCTTGTTGACTCGGAAGATGCATTAATTGCCTGAAGTTCGGTCTTCCTGTTCGAAACTGTAATGCCAGCCATTGTCGGCAATGTAAAGAAAGGCATCACACATTGCTTCACACTGATGTTTTGCCGGATCAAGGTACAGAATACAAAAATGCACTTATAAATGAATTATGCAAATATATGCATCTAACATCTTGCTCTCACCATCATCAAACTCTAGGAACAATAGAAAGAAGCAACCGAACTTTCAATGAATATATACGTTCATATATATCAGTTGGGACATTTGGTTACCATATTTCACTTATTGCTTCAATCCAACACCATTAATAGTTCATGACTATTGCCCATATGAACAAGTATTTGCCATATTACCGAGACAATTTAAAGATTTCAGTAAAGTAAACAAGATAGACCGAATATAAAACGTAGAAGACTATTCCAAAGCACTTGTTTGACATTGCTAGTCTACATTTAAGTGCTTTGGAATAGTCTTCTACGTTTTATATTAATAATTAATTAATTTTATTAATTTTATATTATATTAATAGAGCTAGAAGAATGTTAGAAAAATCAAAAGGGGATAGAAAATTAAGATACGATGGGAATACAAATAATTTTGATTTAATAATCGGAGATAAAGTATTACTTAAAAACGAAACAGGTCAAGTTAAATAATAGATACGAAGGTCCTTATGACGTATTAGATATAGGATTAAATTACAACATTACTATTTAAAAACGAAATAAGAAAAAATTGAATTAAAAACAAGGCAGCCAAAGATCTAATAATAAAAACTCTGAAAATGGTCTGACCAGCCAAAAATATGTATATTAAATACACATATAATTATATATAACTAGCAAACCCGGCGAACTCCGTTTCACCATCAGATAACTTTCTTTCATTATTTTGAACATCACCATATGAATGAATAGAATCACGCAAGTATACATAGTCCTCAGATCGTACCTTTCCCTGATTGAATCGGATAAACGTTCTGTCTCGACTTTTACATACAAGTCGACAACGAATTGCTCAATAGCCGACGGCACTTCAGAATAACATTCTCCTCATGTGTACGAATCATCATACGATATGCATTGCGCTTAGATTTTTATTCCATAATACGTCTGAAAATACAAAATTAAATGAATTGTTAATGGAAACCAATAATAGCAAAAAATTAATGTGTGAATATTGTACCTGTAATTGGATCGACCATCTTCAACGTGATTTTGTATCCGTCTTGCCTTTGCCAATAAATTATTGGATATTGTAACACATCGTACATCGTGCTTCTTCGCTGAACGACAATGTCTCGCGATTTAATTTGATCTCCATCAATAATTGCAGCAACAGCATTAACGGTGGGTGCATTGAATCTTTGCACATGTTCACCTGTTGGGGTACAATCCGCTCTTATGACCAATCCGATAGCATTCGACCAACTTACCACTTTAATGGAATTCAATGAAAAGTGGCACAATACACGTGATTGATTTGACGGGTTCCAATTAAAATGTGAGGGAACGCATAACTTATTTTTTTCACAATTTCACTTCAGTTGGCTGTAAGTGCACCAATCATTATATAGATTCTGGTGATCTGTGGACAGAATTTTTATTAGACCGATTGAGGTTGGAGGCGAACGCATATCCAACTTACTCGTGGTCTTGGGATCTGGTTCAATGATGGAATCCCGCAGTGGGATTATTTTCCAGTCCACTTAATTCGAAGGGATAATGAGTAAACACCCTCAGTATTGATCTTCATTATTTTTCCTTCTTTTTTTATTTACCAAAATTAGAACTTTTTTTCTCTAGTCACGCAGATTGAATTTTATTATGGGTGGCTTGGGTGGCTAAAAATTTGCGAAAGAACGATCTTCACAAGTCGCTGGTTATTGGCATATCGAGGTATTGCATTGCGCTACGATAATTATGAACGCTTTAAGCCCTGGTATCGACTTGAGACTTACATCTTTGTGCGCATTCAAAATTGAATTCGAATTTAATACACCCCCACCCTCACAAACTCGGCCCCTTCATCTTGTATTATTTTTTTGGAAAGGTATTGAAGATATCCCTAAATGCTTTTACAATGTTCATGCAATCCCTGACTGGCGAATCTAGAGAATATAAGTTAAGGTCACTTATGATAAAACCCACAATGCACTCGAATGCACCAAATCAACACGTGCCTCGAGTTAACATACGATATCGTGGGAGCATCGACCAGAATATCGAACGCACCTGCACCCAACCATCCCCACGTGCGCTGCGTCATCATAATCGTTCCCTATGGTCAGCACTTGCGCAACTCCCAACCGTGGGACCGGGACGAGAGAATTCAACACCCAACGTCAGCAGCGGCAGCAACAGCGGCAGAGACTTTAGCAGCAGAAGTGTTATAATTAATTTCTTTAGATTGTTTAAGTTAGTCTAAAATCGACCGTAAATAAAAGCATAAGCTTTTTTTTAAAAATAAATCTCGCTAAGATTTATTAATTGGCGCTCGAGCAGGGACCAGGTGAATCAAGTAGTAATCAACCGTGTCGCGTACCAGTGCCTCAAAGAGCCACATAGTGTTACTCGTCGAAAGTGCCTGAAACAGCCACAGCACGAGTGTGAATATAAAAAAGCATAAACATTCGCCGCGACTTATACTCAATCGATTCACTTGGTCAACATAGCCGCTGACGTAGTCTGTTGCATTCGTTCGCAGACAACCGCGTGATTAAAGTGTCACTAAGGATCCCCAGTAGCCGTTGCACCGCCGCTACGCCGCACAGCAATAGGAGGAAAAGGAGTTATCCAAAGGACCAGCGCGGGATAGATTCACCGGATGTACTTCTTAGTGTAAGCATAGTGATTAAGTAAAATTTTGTGAAATCAAATCAAAGAAAAGAACCAAACAAAATACAAGAACAAAAAATTAAGGAAAAGAATTGAACCAATCGAACAAAAACAAGAAAGAAATCAAGATTAATTCTAAGTAATAATTTTTAGAAAATAAGATAATCTAAGAATTTCAAGACAAAGTTAAGTTAAGAAGATACAAATAATTAATTAAAGTAAACCAATAACACATTATAAAAACCCTCATAACACATTCCAATCTTGTGATTCCCACGGGACCCTCACGGATAGAAGGAACAAACCAGCCACTGGTTTTAACAAAATATTAAAAATAATTAAGCTGTCTCAACTAGAAACACAATCACCGAATCATAAATCACCCTATAGCTTCATTAAAATCATCAACCGTGCTATTCGATTTTTCCTCTATACTGTTCGAAAACATTAAAGATAAAATGCAGGAAGATTTGTCCGAAGCAATGGCAGGGCTAGGCATCACAAGCTCAAGCCGACAGAAAACTGTCCCGACCAGAGTTAGCACTTCAACAGCCACTCCAGAGTTAAGAGAAGTCATAAGATCCTTAATCACTGACACCCTTCAAGAAGGACAAGTCATTCGACAAGCCCTAGGAATAGAAACAGAAGAACAGCTGACAGACATACCATACGTAAGCCCATCACCGAATGGCGAATCAGAAAAAGTACCAGATGTAGTTCGTTTAATCAAAGAATTCTCGGGAGACAGGACTTCTTTCGGATCTTGGAAGAAGAATGTCGATAGAATTATGACCATATTCAACGGACAAGAACACACGCATAGATACTACCTAGTTACGTTAGCGGTACGTATGAAAGTAGTAGGTGAAGCAGAAACAGTGTTAGAGTCATACAACACTCCACTGAACTGGAAAGCAATCTCCAAATGCTTGACCGAACATTATGCAGATAAACGAGATCTCAAGACTCTCGAGTATCAATTGTTCTCACTATCGCAAGGTAGACTATCTATTACGGAATACTACCAAGCCGTATATCATCAACTGTCCCTGATACTTAATCAAGTCAGCGTACAAGAAGACTCTACAGACTCCATAAGAGCTCTGACGAATAACTACCGAGGTAAAGCCCTCGACACTTTCGTTCGAGGTCTCAACGGAGACTTACCTCGTCTCTTAGCCGTTAAGGAACCTAGAGATCTCGGTCACGCATTGCATCTGTGCAATCTACTTGAAAACCAGGAGCATAGAAATACCTTTTCATCAAAAGTCAGGCAACAACCACCAACCATTCCACCTCGACACATCATGAACCAAACATACGCTAGACATACAATGATGAAACCGACGAACAACTCTAACCAGAGTCAATGGAGAAATTTCGACCCCAGACTTTACTATGCGCCGCGTCTCACTAATCAGACTTATCAGTCAACATCCAATCTAGCAAGACATTTTTCTCAGTTCCCCCAACAACAAATAATACCACAACAATCGAGTCAGTATAGGCCACAATACCAAACGCCTCCGCGTCCACTAGCTCCAAAACCAGAACCTAAACCCACTCCAATGGAAGTCGATAGTTCGATTCGTTCAGCCAGGGTGAATTACATGAATCACCCACAACAAAATCAATTCTCTGGCAAACGACCACCGCCACTTTCAGGACCGCCACAGAAATTTCAAAGACAATTCCACATTAATACTGGAAACCCCACAGAACAAAACACCGAAGAACAACCTGATCAAAATGACTTAACAGAACAAGAACCAAACGAAGATACCTACCCATATAATGGCAACGAACAGGAATACTACGCACACCTGGAAGCAGCCGGTTTTTCAGACCAATATGATGGCAGGGAATACACTCAGCTTGACTCAGAAATAGGGATAACGGACATGTCAGACGTCAATTTTTTAGTTTAAACCGTTCCTCACTACCATACTTTCAATGTAGAACGAGGGACGGAGAGCATCTTAAATTTTTAATAGATACAGGATCCAATCAAAATTATATTCAACCCTCACTAGTAGCTTCTCCAAAGCCAAATAAAGAAACTTTTTTCGCAAACTCCATAGGAGGTCAGATAGCAATCACGCATCATACTTTCCTAAATCTTTTTGGTCTTCACGACATTCCGATTAAATTCTTCATTTTGCCAACCCTAAAAACATTCCATGGTATTTTAGGTAACGATACCATGAAACAACTTAACGTTGTGATTGACGTCAGAAATGACATATTAAAAGTAAATGGCAATAAACAATTCCGAATAAGGCAATTGCCAGCGCAATCCGTAAATAACATTAAAATTAGAACGGATCATATGACTGAAAATCAGAGTTCGCTAATACGCGAACTAGCAAATCTCTATAAGTCGCTCTTCGCGGAACCAGATGAGAAACTAACATACTCCACGAGAGTAGTAGGAGAAATAAGAACGTTATCCGATAGACCTGTACATACGAAACATTACCCATATCCAACATCTCTTAAACAAGAAGTTGAGAAACAACTCAACGAGATGTTGAATGATGGAATTATACGACCCTCTCGTTCTCCGTACAACGCACCAGTGTGGGTCGTACCAAAGAAGGCAGATGCCTCTGGAGAAAAGAAATATCGAATCGTGATTGACTATCGCAAATTGAATGCGGAAACAATCTCTGACCGATACCCCATGCCGGAGATAGGAGAAATCATTGCACAGTTAGGAACAGTAGGTTTTTCACAGTCCTCGATTTGAAAAGTGGATTTCATCAGATCTTACTTAGAGAGGAGGACATAGAAAAAACAGCTTTCGCCGTCAATGGAGGAAAATACGAGTTCACTCGACTTCCTTTCGGTTTAAAAAACTCACCTTCTATCTTTCAAAGAGCTCTAGACGATATTCTCAGAGAACACATCGGAAAGATTTGCTACGTCTATATCGATGACATTATCATTTTCAGTAAAACAGAAAATGAACACGCTCATCACTTGGATCAAGTGTTTGCGACTTTACAGCAGGCCAACATGAAAGTCCAAATGGATAAATGTGAATTCTTTAAAAGAGGTTAATTTCTTAGGTTTTACTATATCAGAGAACGGTGTCAAAACCAACCCTGACAAAGTAAAAGCTATTGCTAACTTCCCCATACCCTCATCCCTGAAGGAACTTAGATCATTCCTAGGTCTTTCCGGATACTATAGAAGATTCATAAGAGACTATGCCAAGTTGGCAAAACCTCTTACCATCCTTCTTAGAGGTGAAGGAGGCAGAATATCAACCAAAGTATCTGACAAAGTCAAAATTCACTTAAATGACGAAGCAATAGACGCCTTTAATAAACTAAAGAGAACACTTAGCTCGGCAGATGTTATCTTAAGCTATCCGAATTTCAAGAAGGAATTCCATCTAACCACAGATGCATCGAATTTCGCAATCGGAGCAGTTCTTGAGCAAGAAGGCAAGCCCATTACTTTTATATCCCGTACTCTATCAAAAACAGAGGAAAACTACGCTACGAACGAAAAGAAATGTTAGCAATTGTGTGGGCTCTGCAGAACTTAAGAACGTACCTATACGGTACAGCAAGGGTCGTGATCTACACGGATCACCAACCCCTCACCTTTGCATTAAGTAATAAAAATCATAACGGCAAGCTTAAGCGTTGGAAGAGTTACCTCGAAGAATTTAACTACGAGTTAAAATACAAACCTGGTACCTCTAACGTGGTAGCAGATGCTTTGTCTAGAACACCACCAAAGCATGAAATAAACACTCTAACATCATCCGCGACCGTAAATAGCGATGATAGCTCGTCTCACAGCCTCATACATTCGGTAGAAAGTCCCATTAATGTGTTTAAAAATCAATTATTCCTATTTACAGACGATAACCCGTCATACATTTTCGAAATTCCATTCCCCACTTACCATAGGCATATAGTGAAAAGACCATCATATACAGAGAAGGATCTAATTGAAATAATGAAACAAAGACTAGATCCTAAGATACTCAACGGTATTCATACCTCCGAAAAAATCATGGGTCAGATTCAAAATTTCTACCCTTCACATTTCAATTCCTATAAAATCCGATTTGCACAACAGATAGTGGAAGATATAGACTCAGAAAGTAAACAAAACGATTTAATAGTACAGGAACATAAAAGAGCGCATCGTAATGCAAAAGAAAATAAGGAACAAATTCTAAGAAAATTCTTCTTTCCCAAAATGAACAAAAAAATTACTGCAATAACCACGACATGTCTAACATGTAAGGAATCAAAGTACGACAGACATCCCCCAAAAGGCGCTATACAATCCACTCCAATTCCACAATATCCCGGACAGCTGATACATATAGATATCTATATCACAGAAAAACTTAACGTTTTAACAGGTATCGACAAATTTTCTAAATACGCTCAGGTGAAAGTCCTGAAATCCAGAGCTTCAGAAGACATAATGATCCCATTAAGAGAAATGCTAATAGCTTTTGGAATCCCCAAAGTTGTAGTAATGGATAATGAAAGAGCACTAAACTCAGCATCCATCAAATTCATGTTGGAGAACCAACTTAACATATCTGTTTTTACTACACCTCCGTACTCTTCCACCAGCAATGGACAAATAGAACGTTTTCACTCGACATTAACTGAAATTCTTAGATGTCTGAAGAAAGACAACGACGAGCTTACTCTCACAGATCTATTGTTTAAAGCGACTCAGGAATATAATCAATCAATTCATTCGATAACTAAAGAAAAACCAGTAGAAACATTTTTTAGAAACAATATAATCAACACACCAGACTCAATAGAAAAGAAAGGGAAAAGATTAGGAGCAAAATCTTAGACACACAGATTTCAGATCTAAATTACCACAATGCAAATAAAAAACACGCTCAAGTCATACGCAATAGGTGAAGAGGTCTTCGTTAAAGTTAACAAGAGAATAGGCTCTAAGATCTCTTCAAGATATAAAAAAGAAATAGTTGCAGAAAATCGAAATTCAACCATCAAAACAGTATCAGGGAAGGTAGTTCATAAAAATAATCTAAAAGTTAAATCCATAATTACAGATTACTATTTTTGCCGTTGTGTCTCGGGACGGTAACCATACTAGATTATACCAACTCACAACTTGTCACTATCAAAATCGGCCCCGCAGCTATCCAGAATAGCTCATTCAAAATCATACATGTCTTCAACATCCAAAAATACGAAGAAGCACTACAATCGCTCGAAAAATCCATCAACTCATCTCTCCCCAACCACCTCACCCCATTCATTACGCTCGAATTAACACAAATAAGAGACGATCTAAATAGACTAAGACCTAATAATATAAGAACACGAAGATCAATAAATATGCTCGGTACTGCCTGGAAATGGTTAGCCGGAAGCCCAGATCACCACGATCACGAAATCATTTTAAATAAAATGAACGAACAATTAAAGAATAATAATAAGCAGGTAATAATAAACAGACTTTTTAGCGAAAAAATTAAAGAAATTAAAGAAAGCACTAATTCAATAATAAAATTCACTAAAGAAAGTCAAGCAGTTAATAATATGGAAATAGAAACATTAAAGTATAAATTAAAAATTTTTAGAGAAGAACTCACAAATATGATTTACGCAATCAATTGGGCTAAGACCAACACAATTAACTCCATATTATTATCATCTGTCGAAATTAAACTCATAGAAAATTTGGTACAAAATTCTAACAATTTATTTATAAATATAGAAGAATTACTCGAATTTGCTAGAATTAAAGTAGCTTCAAACGGAATAGACATTCTTTACATTATCAGTCTGCCCATAATAGAGGATAATATTTGTCAAAAAATAATAATAAAACCAATTAAAAAAAGGAAACTAATAAACAAAATCAAATTCGATTTAATAATACAATGTAATGAAATAAAATACGGAATTCAAGAATCCTGCGAAACTATCAATGATAAGTCAGTATGTAAGAAAGAAAACCTAATAGACCTAAGTAACAACACCTGCGAAGCCGCACTTCTACAAATGAAACAACCCAGCTGTCAACAAATAAACAGTCAACACATCCCGGAACATGAAGAAATCCTGCCCGGAACAATTCTACTGAACGACTTCGAGGGAACAGTCAACATCGATGGCGAACGACTACATCTCGATGGAACCTATCTCGTTCAATCTAAAAATACATCAATCGAGATAGGAGGAACTCTCTACATGAACAGAGAGTATGTTCACGCTGAACCTTTGCCTCCTCTACTCCAAATCATGGGAAACAAAAGCAAAGTTGAAGAGGTCATATCGCTAGAAATGGTGAAGGAACTGAACTTCAACAATACGGCAAGAATTCAGCTCATGAAAGACAGTCAAGAAACTAACATAATAGTCAGTATCGGTATCTTTATTATTCTACTGATGTTCATATTAACACTGTCAATTAGAGCACTAAAGTGCAAATCAACAAAGATAATCATCGATTCAGTAAAGAGTTCGGGAACAAACGGAAATCATGGACAACTGGCGGCCGAGGACGTCCGCATTTAAAGGGGGAGGAGTTAAGGTCACTTATGATAAAACCCACAATGCACTCGAATGCACCAAATCAACACGTGCCTCGAGTTAACATACGATATCGTGGGAGCATCGACCAGAATATCGAACGCACCTGCACCCAACCATCCCCACGTGCGCTGCGTCATCATAATCGTTCCCTATGGTCAGCACTTGCGCAACTCCCAACCGTGGGACCGGGACGAGAGAATTCAACACCCAACGTCAGCAGCGGCAGCAACAGCGGCAGAGACTTTAGCAGCAGAAGTGTTATAATTAATTTCTTTAGATTGTTTAAGTTAGTCTAAAATCGACCGTAAATAAAGCACAAGCTTTTTTTTAAAATAAATCTCGCTAAGATTTATTAATTTATATCTATTATGTTTAGGACTGACTTACCATTAATTATACATATGTATAAATATCAATGTGAACAATTGATAAGGAAAATTCTGTTGCTTCAGTTACTTTTTATTTAATTTTTTTGAGTTGTCTGTCATAGTTTAGGGCTTGGCAGGTGTCACAATTATTTATTAGTTTAGTGATATTCTGTTTAATATAAGAAAATTATTTCGTTTAAGTTGATAATACGTTTTATATATACCTCTATGATTTGAACGAGTGTGGTAATTATTTGTCCTGTCCTTCTATTGACATTAAATTTTGCAATATTGCTTTACACCTAACTATCATGTATGGCCCCGCGTTTGCAAAATATTTCTTGTAAGTTTCTTCGAGCTTGTTAAATATAATATCGTTTGCTATGATTGCTAAAGTCCTGTGTGATTTTATAAAACTTTTCAATATTTTAACTATCGTCTGATCCGTTAGTTTTTTCTCTGTAATAGTTTTTCTGATTTATCTTTAAAAAGGCATTGTGTATATTTTTTTGATCTTGGTTCTTCCTTAAGAATGAACTCATAGATGGGGGTATAGGTTAGAACGTTAGTTTCTACGCGACTTAATGTATCGGCTACAACGTTTTGAGCTCCCTTTTTATTTTCTACTTCATAGTCGTATTCCAGCAACTGAAGTATCCAGCGAAATAATTTTGAATTTTGTTCCTTAAAATTCATCAACCAAGTTACGTTACGATCTGTTTTAATTTTAAACTTGTTCCCAAAGAGGTAAGGTGTAAAGTACTTAATGGCCCAAATGACTGCCAGCATTTCCTTTTCGACAGTCGAATAATCTCTTTCTGTGTCGGATAATGCTCTGCTTGCAAAAGACACGGGCGCTCAGCCCCAGCTTTACCCAGAGACAGTACTGCTCCAATTGCCACATTACTTAGTTAGTGTGAAGGGCTTTCGAAAATCTGGGTAGCTAAGAATGTGGTTGTACCGAAGCATGGTTTTGCATTTTTCGAATGCACGGATGTACTCCTCATCTATTTTGACAGTAGTTTTTCCTTTCAATTGAAGCGTTAGGGGTTTTGTAATTGTAGCTCTTATAAATGTCTGTAGTATCCTAATAATCCCAGAAAGGATTTGATTATTTTCTTTGTTCTAAGGATTGGATAAGCTTTAATCGCATGAATCTTCTTGGGGTTAAGTTTTAAACCTTCACCCGTAACTACAGGGCCCAAATATTCGATTTCTTTGCGGAAGAAGTCAGATATGTCAAGTTTTTTTTTTTTGTTTAATATATTTAATAAGTGAAGAATCTGTACAGCTTTAAGTACTTTAACATCACATTGTTAGATTGTGTAAGTGGAACCAAACGTCAATTCTGTATGACGATTACATATAGTGATGTGTCTTAGGATTGTGTTGTAGTATGGAGGTGGGCAAGCGCTATTGGCGCCTCACTGTTTTGGCAAATCCTTGCCTCTTAAGACGCCTCAAAGGTATGGCCGGAATCAGATTTCGAGCAAGTTAGCTGCGGTGCCCCAGAAGTTTGTCTCTGTATCGGCTTGTATGCCTACCAATCTGCTCATCCACAGTAAACAGCTTTAAGTTTTTATAAAGAGTTGAACTACGTACATACCAAGGGCATTCAGGTATATTTCTAAGGACCCGATTCTACAGTACCTGAATTTGATTTGGCAGCGATCGCCCAGATCTGAATTCCGTAAAGCTAGATAAAAATAATAATAAAGCCAATGAACGTATACCGCCCTTTCGCATCTAAGCGGCATGGTACTCCTTCTATTGATAAGCCATCGCAATTGCTGCATCCTCATGTTACATTTTTTAACCGCAGACTTTAGATGTGGTACGAAGGTCAGTCGCTTGTCTAAAGTAATGCCAAGGTATTTCGCTTGCGACGGCTGCTCCAGAGTAATATCCTCAAGCTGGATTTCATTATCAGTCTCTTCAGTGTGAAGCATGGGTTTGTTGTTTTTAGCGGATTGACTTTCATGTTCCACCGTTTGCACCAAGCTGTCAGAGCAACAAGATATACCTGCAAGCCATGTGATGCTTCTATTAGACTTCTGTAATTGTAAATTACTGCGATATCATCTGCATAGGTCGCAAATAATATATATAAATATATCAGCGAATAAAGCAACGGCCCAAGCACTCTGCCCTGTGGTACTCCTGCTTTCATTGGGTAGCTGATAGACTTTGTATCCCTAACTTTGACCATAGTAGGGAGCTGGTTAAAAGCTTTTGATTTTACAAAGAAGGCCAGCTTGCCAAACCTTGTCGAAAGCTTGTTGCATATCAATAAAGACCGTATTGGAGTACTCCATATCATCAAAGGCTTATAGGATATGCTTTACCAATCTGTGCACTTGTTCAGTAGTACCATGTCCACCTCGAAAGCCAAATTGATGATCAGGCAAGATGTTATTTAGATCACAGTATTATTATCACAGTAATTCTCATGGCTATTAATTTCTCTCACAATTTCGATAAGGCTGGTAACAGACTGATTGGTCGATATAAGTCAGGGTCAGCCTCTGGCTTACCTGGCTTGTGAATCATAAGAATCGCTGCTTTCCATTGCTTTGGGAACTGTTGAACTCGAAGAATAGCATTAAAAATTAAATTATATATGATTGTTCTTGTGGGCAAGGCCTTCAAAGTAGAGTAGCATGTCCTACCAATACCCGGATTGACTTTCATGTTCTTTTCATGTTGCAAAATTCTTGTTGTTGGAATTGAATGAAAATTTGCACAATACACGTGATTGATTTGACGGGTTCGAATTAAAATGTAGGGAAACGCATAACTTATTCTTTCCACAATTTCACGGTTTTTCACATGAAATTAACTAAGCAGAGAACAATTAGTAGCTGTCAAAAATCTATGACGCACCGGCGCCATCTAGATGAAAGTTTTTTGTAGTACATTTCCTCTTGAAATTTTTTCTTTTTTTTTGCTATAGACCTCACGGATCCCGAGACCTTTCCAACGAATGCAAATCCGTTCGTGCGCTCTGGAGTTATATAGTCAGGAAGGAAAACCCGATTTATCTTTTATAATAGATTATGATACAATTATGATATAATTGATAGAAAATAACTATAGTATGTGAATATATAGAGGGTACTCCGTACCAATAAGTAAATAGCAACACTTTCTTGCACTGCATAAATGAACAAACTTAAGTGGACGTGAAAAGTAGAATGCAACCTTTCTACAGAAGCATTGCTGGAGGATTGTTGAAATCAAGTTAAGTGCATCTCTATATTATATTCAGCCCAGAAATACTTGAAAATTTTACCTGAAAACTCGGCCCCTAGATCATGTATAATTTTTTTTTTAAATACCAAAGGTATTGATGAAATTCCTTAGTGCTTTTACAATGTTCATGCAATCCCTGGCTGGCGAATCTAAAAATATATCTATTATGTTTAGGACTGATTTACCATTAAACATACATATGTATAAAAATCAATGTAGATAATTGATAAGGAAAATTCTGATCCTTCAGTTACTTGATATTTAATTTTTTTGAGTTGTCTGTCATAGTTTAGGTCTTGGCAGGTGTCACAATTATTTATTTTATATAAATAAATTATTTCTTTTAAGTTGATATACGTATTATATATACCTCTATGATTTGAACGAGTTTGGTAATTATTTGTCCTGTCCTTCTATTGACATTAAATTTTTCAATACTGTTTTACACCTAACTATCTTGAATAGCCCGGCTTTTTCGAAATATTTCTTGTAACTTTCTTCGAGCGTGTTAAATGTAATATCGTTTGCCATGATTGGTAAAGTCCTGTGTGGTTTTATAAAACTTTCAATATTTTAACTACCGTCTGTTCCGTTAGTTTTTCCTCTGTAATAGTTTTTCTGATTTTATTTTTAAAAAGGCATTGTTTTTATTTTCATTTATTACCACTAATAGTGTACTAAAGTAAGAAAGATTTATTATATATGTTTGCGTCAGATGGCTACGCCGAGCAGCTGACCCGGCCGCTCCGTACGATAGTCCCGATGATATGATCGATATCCCGACGATCAGCCGATCGTGGAGTTCACCATCGCTAATTAAGCTGATATAATGTTTTCTCGCAAGTCACCCCGACTCTGCTTTTGTGCTTTTACATACAACCCAATAAATTGCACTTACTCTTGTGCCCCTCAAATAAAGTGATACTATGTCAAACAAAGTTCAACCCCGCATTTTAACGGATTCTATACCGAACCCAACACCCCTCTTTCAAACATTTTAAACAAATTGTCTCTTGTAGTCTTTGTCTTCAAATCTTGTAGTTTTCTTAAAAATAAATTTAATACAAATGGACAAGACTTTGGCTGTTCAGTGAAATAGCAGTTTTTCATTTTCTTCAACGAAAAAAGGTGAAATTTTGTGAAAAATTAATTTAATTAAATTTGTTATTATATTATATTAAATTTGTTATTATTGTATATGACAATATACCATTTCTACGCAAAAACATTCATATCTGTGGGTACAGGACCTCCCTGCGGCTTAGAAATGAGGGCAAAATATACCAAAAAATCCAAAATCGGTCAATCGCCTGGCAAGATGGTTAATAATGATTTTAAATATGAACCGAAGCCCAAAAAGCGAGTTGCGATACCCAAAACCACAATTGTAGGGGACCGACGCATAGTACGTGCCACCACAGCGAATCCTTTTGCATCCTCTAGAGATACAAAAGCGGAGATAAGCTTGTGAATTAGTGAAACAAGTATCACAAATTGACTACTAGATCAAAATTAGGAAGTATGACGTCCATTAAGGGTTTAGAGACATCGCAAATCTAGGTTGGATTTTGCCAAAAGCCACTTGAACTGGGCGTAATTTCGTGGGGCAGATGAGTTCAAATTGGATTTATTTCGTGGATAAGGATCAAAAATCTTTAGATCTCCAAATATAGAATGTCATATAACACCATACGATTAAGATAGTAGAGCACGGTGGCCCAAAAATCATAATAAGGGCATGCTTTTCATACATGTGATCTATAGGATCATGAACCAACATGCATATGTACAAATACTAACAAAAAGACACACAGCCGTCTGCTGAAGAAATAATGCCATTAATTTGGACCTTTCAGCAGGACAATGATACTAAACACACCATCATATTGGCCCAGGAGTAGTTTAGCAAAGAGAAGATTGACGTAATGCCATGGCAAACAAAGTCCCCAAATATAAATCTGATGGAAAACTTAGGGGGGACATCTTGCAATATGTTACCATTAAATTCTCAAATTCTAAGGCGCAGATTGAGAAGTTATCCAGGGGCATGAAGCCCCATACAAGAGTATGTGCAGGTTTTTTCGAGTAATATATATAGACGCAAAAAAAGTGAGTCGGGGTGACTTGCGAGAAAAATTTACATTAAAGAAAAAACTAGAGGTGCGCCAACTCCACGATAGCCGATCGTCGGGATATCGATACTATCGCTGGGAGTATCGTATGGAGCAGCCGGATCAGCGGCTCGGCGTTGCCATCTGACGCAAACACTCCGCCCCCTTGCAACGTCGTTGCAAAAGAAATGGTGGTAGTGGGGTCTCGGATCTCCTTATTGCCGGGTGACACCCGACAGGATCCACCCGAACACCGAATCTTGAGATAGAAGAGCGCCTCCTTGCAAGGGCATCGTCCCTGGACGCATTACGCGAGAATACACGTCTGCCCCCAGAACGAGGGAGACGGTCGTGGGAGTCTGCCACCGGTTATCAGCCAGGTTGACGTTCTGCATTTCCTGCTGGTAGTCCACCGACACCTCCAGGAGGAGCTCCAAATCCAACCCGGCCTTCGGTGATAGGAGGCGAGCCCGGCAAACGACAGTCCGAAGGCTGTCGCCAATGACGTGCTAATGCGGCTGGTCGCCGAACACGCATCAATGAGCGCGAGCGTCTCATAAACAGTGCTCCCCGAGTCAATAGCCACCAGTGCTGAGGGGGTGATGGTGTCTCGTCCTTGGTCCAGAATTGTCGCTATCGTCGTCACATAAGGCGAGGCGGTGTCACGTCCAGGGCCAGGTGATCTGTCCCTGGAGATCTCCGGTGGGGCAGGATTCCGCCGGCTACTTACTGCAGATGAAGGGCGTCTTGGCGGACTTTGCTGTCTTGGCTGCCGCCCCTGTGAGTGCTACGGGTTCCTGTGGAGTAGGGTGTGGTGGACGCCTCCACACTGTCGGCACCCACGGTAACTCCGGCATGATCCCCGTTAATGTTCGTGCGCGAGACACCGAGCGCAGTATTGGTTCGCCCGGACAGCGTGCAAACGCTTCACGGTAATCAGCCGTAGAAATAGCCGGCACTCACGTAGCGGGTGGATGCCCCTCCAAACCCGGCACCGGTAAATATTGGAAGCGACTCGTCCGTCGTGGTGGTGAGGTGCGATTCTCCTAGAAAAGAAAAGTCTTGGACAAGACCAAGGAGGAGGAATTAGACATAGGTACTGGCACACTGAAAACACGGATGGACGAACGGCGGACACAGACTACTGGCTGGATATGGACGTAGGGTCAGCTTCTATAGGGAGAAGCATGACCTTGGAGACGGGACGCCTGACGACTCCTTTGGCAGCCCGCACGTCGACCACACGAACCAGATGGTCCGGGCCGGGGAACACCGATTGGATCCGCCCGAGTCGCCAGTCAGTAGGTGGAAGGTTGTCCTTCTTCAGAACCACCGTGTCCCCCTGCTGTAAAGTCCTTTGCGTCGATTGCCATTTCGGTCGCTTGTGGAGCTCCTTGAGGTACTCCTCCTGCGACAGAACGGACGAGGCTCCAACAAAGGCTTTCCGCGTCGCGCGATCAAGGCTCGAGAACCTGGTAAGGATGTCCTCCTGTGGGCCAACAGTCGCATGGTGAAGTCCCCACAGAAGTGAGTTGTCCACTCAGTAGCCGGGCAATGCGGAATGATTGCAAGGATAATGATGCCGTCTTCGCCTTCTGTGCGGACATAAATACATGCTCCATATGCCTTCTGGGAAGCGTCGCAAAAACCGTGGTACTGAATCCTTACCTTGGTGCAGAACCGGATCCATCGAGGCACACGAACATCGCGTACAGCAGGATAGCTGCCCGCGAAGGTCTCCCATTTTGTCAACAAGTCAGCTGGAAGGGCTTCACCCCAATCAAGTTGACGGAGCCAGATTTCCTGCACGAAAATCTTGGCGCTCACTACGACGGGCGAATCTCGAATATGAACCTTGGCGTCTCGGAAAAGAATCCTCTGGAAGGGGGTGTGGCTCGGGCAGAGAAGGATTTGTCTGTACATCTTCGTGATATCCGCATTGAATACCACATTGAAGAACCGCCACTTGAGAATTTGCAGGGTCAAATCGGACTAGAGAACGGGACCCAAATGAAGGATATCATTCAGGCTTTCCCGTTTTAGCTGGGACGCGAAGCATTAAGTACCACGCGAACCTTGGTGGTGGTGCTGTCAGGCTTAATAACAGCGTGATGGGAGATATAGTAGCTGTCCTTCTTGAGTGACCCTATTCAATGTTCTCTGGGTCCCGGAACATCAGTGCGACCACATACCTTACGTCCTTCTGAAGGCTCGTGGTGCGAACGAAGAGATCGTCCACCCACCCGTCGGATGCTGGAGCGTATGCAGTCGGAAGCTCCTCTACCTCCCAAAATTTGGTTAGTAAGGCATCCAAAGAAGGTCCCTTTTGTCGGACGATGCGTGTGGAAAACGCTGAGATGGTGGTCCTGCTAGAGTTTGGAATTGGATCGGTCAAAATCCACCCAAAGCCGGTCTTTTAACTCAGTAGAGAACCACAAATATTGCTCCGGAGTCCCCACAGTAGTATGGACGGAAGGATATCTGCCTCGATTAGGATATCTTCCTGGGTGCTCTTGTAGAACGTGGGGTCTGCCCATTGTAGCTGTGGAAGCGCATGGAGAACCTCTTGTGGGACCAGCGTTGATGGTAGGTTGTTGTGCTGAAGCACATAGGCCAATGTGTCAATCTGCACATGTGGATTTGATGGGGACCCAATCTGGAAGGAGCACAACCTAGTCGCCTTTGCCGCTGTCTTTTGACTCAAGCCGGACACTTGAGCCTGGACTGACTGGAAAGGCAACCGAATGAGGTTGCTGAGACGCTCTGAGATGAAGGTCGCCTCGGACCCAGAATCGAGCAACGCGCGAGCTGGATATGTGACACCTGCATGACATATCTGTATCAACGCAGTGCCTAGAAGGACTCCTCGCGAGTTGGCAGCAAATTACGTTTGAACTTTGCTGTTGGGAGTGGACTCTATATGTGGAGGTCGGGTGGAGACACGATGTAGCAGTGTGTTATGCCGCCGTTTGCACACGAAACAATTGTGCTGACTGGGACAGTCGCGGTATTGGTGATTGTGAGCGAAGCAATTCAGGCCCAAACGTCGCTGGGCTATGTAGGCGGACCTTTGGGCACAGACATGTGCAGAAACTTAGGACATACTCTAACTGGGTTGTTCTCTTTGGAACAGAGATCGCACTTCTGAGCCTTCACCTTGACGCTGGATTCGAAAGAAATAATCCGCTCAGGCCCTGAATTCCTCTGGGTGGTCTTGGATTGACCGATTGGGAGATGTTGTCTGCTGGGGCCGGAAGATGTAACATCCTCAATGGCTTCCAGAGTGAGATATCTTTCACTGAGGAACTTGTTCATATCTCGCCATTCTGGGATGTCGTGCTTATTCGACAAGGTCTGCTCCCAGAGTGCAAGAGTTTCCTTTGGGAGTTTGGCAGAGCAGAGGAAGACCAGTAAGCAATCCCAGTTGTCCGTCGAGACGTCCGAGTGGTCTAAAGTCGCCAGACAGCCCTGGACTGTACTCTACAATCCAATGAGGGCGGCTCCTGTCTCGAAAGTGACAGGAGCTAAGTTGAAGAGAATCTTATACTGGCTGTTTGCCTGCTGGCTTATTCTCAAAGCGATCGCAAAGAGCAGCCCATGAAAACCTAAAACCTTCATTGGTCAAAGGGGACTTGGAGACGATGGCCTTGGCCTCTCCGCTGGTCTTGGAGTTTAAGTGGAATAATTTTTCGACCGGTGTTAACCGCGGATTGTTAACGTCAAGAGGCCGTCATTGGACGATCGCCTTACGCTGTGTGGTGCTCCAACTGGCAACCTCCTGAGACGTGATCTTTCGTCACCGGTTGGCATTGGGTGTTAGCACAATTAGTCGCGCGGAAAGGGACACTTCAATAAAGTGAGCTGCTTGTATGTCCGCTTATGTGTGCAAACAGACATTCGAATGAAACGCGACCGGAGTAAATAATGCACAAAAAAATCACATAGAAATGCTATTGTGTATATTTATATTTATTTGATCTGCGTACGGTCTCAGGTAAGATCCAAACGAGCGATAATCAACTGATTATGGATGGCCGTTCAACAACTGCATCAACATATGTGGTAATGTTGGTGGTAACACTAAGTGACTTGTTAATTGTCATTGCGAACGCAAGGCGAACTGGAAATTGCAATCGTTTGAAGTCAAAAAGAAGATCAGTCGAAATCATTGGTATTCGAGGAATACATAAATTTTCACATGCGTACTTTCCATTGATAATGGTTGCCTCAAACAAATTAGGCGGTGGATTTAAATTGTGCAATATCATAAAAACTGTACCAACTTTGTGTTGCAAGTTATGTGGTGGAAATCATGGTAAGCCCAGAGAGTTCAAAAACTCTTTTGGATAATTTACTACATCATCGGAATTTGTTATGGAATCAACGGATTTATAAGTCACTAAATCGCCAGCAATTTTTGTTTGAATGGTGGAATGCAGTGCGTGTACATCATTATTCCCTGCGGCAAGAATTGCTCGTTGAGTCAACCAAGCATAATTCTGATAATTCTCACAAATGTTTGAGATGTCGCATTAACTGGGAGTTTCCATTTCCAAAAGCTAACAATTGTTTGGAAAATTGTGCAGTACTTTGATCATTTTGAAGTCGAACTCTCAAATTAGTGGTTAGGGATAATGTTTTTTTTTCTTTATTCCATAAAGATGATGCCTTCAGGCAAACATTCAATTCATCTGCAATAATTATTGTGTGAATATTGTACCTGTAATTGGACCGACCATCTTCAACGTGATGTTGTATCCCTTGCCAATAAATTATTGGATATTGTAACGCATCGTACAAACGATGTGTCTCGTTTACACGATGCATGATATAGCTTCTTTGCTGAACGACAATGTCACGCGATTTAGTTTGATCTCCAACAATTAATGGCAGCAACATCATTAACGGTGGGTGCATTGAATCTTCGCTCTTATGACAAATTTGTGCGAATCCTGAAAAAATGCCTGAAAAAATGTCTGAAAAAATTATTGCAGCTGTTCAATAATTCGTCTCTTTAACTGTTGTGATCCCTGTATATTGCACCGCACATTCAGCTGGTCCACCATCGACGAAATTAAATATATTTGCAAATATGTATGCGGTTCAGAAGGTGTTGGCACCATTGAACCATCCAAATGATATATTTGTCATTGTATCTTTACTTTTATTTTTCATATTAATCGTATTTATTTGAAATATTGATTACAGCTGAATAGTATTCTATTACCTTTGTGGCAACTTAAGCTAAAGAGAAATTTATAATTAGAAGTAAAACTATATCTAGATAAACTATGGTTGGAAATTTACGATATTTACAATTAAGACAATCTTGATTAGGAATTGGGGTTTAAGATAATTTCAATTCGAACGATGCTCTGGGAGTTCACTACGTCAAGATCCGTTGTGGGAGATCTTGAGGGTGGAATCGTTTAAGTCTTCTTTTGGATCTTAATCATCTTAATCATCAGCGCTGTGTTGACACCTGGCAAGGGCGTTTGGGTGATACTCTAGCCTCTCTGCGTATTTGCTAGCTATCTTTTGAATCCTGTCTCCAATCAGTGGAACATTCAGATCTCGCTCAATGTCTCTGTTTCGTATATACCAGGGTGCGTTTGAAATTTTCTAAGTGTTTTGGCTTGAAGTACACGTAATTTGTTTATATGTGTAATGGCTGCAACTCCAAACACTTAGATAGCGTCAAAGAGGCTAGGAGCTAGTATAGTCTTATAGATCTTAGTTTTGTTTGCCAGAGATAGCTTATTATTGTAAGACAGAAGCCAGGACATCTTGGGCACTTTGTTTTTGTAAGCGTGTTGTAATGCCGATATATGCTTGCCAAAAGTTAGACTTCTTATAATATACATATATATATATATCTATATAAATAAATACAAGTGCTGTGCTGTGCTGTGATTTTTCCTTGCTGCTGTGTTGTGTCTCCTGGATTGTCCACAACACCCTGCACCTGCAGCATCTGTACAAGGAAAGTGGCTTATATCTAGAAATAGATTGCCAATTCCAGGTACTGTGCTAAAAATTGAAAGCGATGTGTAAACTGCTGATAATTGCAGTCATTAAAAGTACAGCTTTCAATTCTTGGCACATATGTATATAGTAGCATATTGCGTAACTATGCCAAATATTGCGAAACTGTGCTACAGGAATCATGTATGCAATGCATGCATATTATTAGTAGCAAAACCAAAAACTATTCATCAGTTTTTGCGCGTGCATGATCGCTGGAACAGCAATTTATGTAAAAGATTTTCACCCAATAAAACTATATAATAAGCAAGAAAAGTTCTTGAAAATTAGTCTTAGGCTGTCAATAAAAATAAATAACTGTCCGGTATTTCGTGACTTTTCGTTTTTTAAATATTTTCAGCGTTGACCTAAGCCTACAAGGCCGGTCATTTGTTCGACTCACTCTAGTAAACGTTAGTATATATATACATACAAATTTATTTATTTTCTCCTTTTCCTCTGCTCAACACCAAGAAGGAAGATCAAGTATTTATTAAATTATTACATTGATAATACAATTTCCAGTGTAAATGTGAACAATTTAGCCTTGTCTAAATTTTTCTGCTTTGTGCAGTGCTTTTTCATGTGTTTGTATTTGCAATTGTTTTGCGTGATTTTTTGCTGATGCTAATGCTGTTGCTTTAATTCACTGATAAAAAAATGCAAATATTTTTAAATTTCCTTAATAGTTTTTCAACTTTGCAAGTGTGAATAAAATTTGCATAGTTTTTCCACCAAAAAAAGTAAACTTGCAAAGCTATCAATTAAAACAAGAAGATCAGTTAACAATAGTATCAAATTACAATAAATTCAGCTATCATTTTAACCAATTATAATGGCACCAAATAACATCAAAATTCAGATTATCTATAAAACCAACAATATATTTCCAGCTATCAATTAAATCAATTAACATTTTCCAGATATCAATAAGATCAGTTGACATAAGATCAATTATCAATAAATCCAATATATCAATAATATTAGTTATCAATTAAGCCAAATACATCATACCAAATACAATAATTTCCATATATCAATAAGACCAATTAACAATAAGATCAAGTACCGATAAAACCAATATATCATTAATGCCAGTTATCAAAAAAGCCAAATAGAACATACCAAATACAATAATTTTCCAAATATCAATAAGACCAATTAACAATAAGATTAAGTACCAGTAACACCATCATATTATAAAACGCCCAATACAATATTGCTTCTTCATATACTACCGCTTTAGTATAAAGCAGAATTTTTTCGTTATACGGCCTACTTACCTGTACCACTGACCATATAATGTTATATGGTCAGTGCCTGTACCCTACCCGTATCTCACGTGGTCCACACCTCGATGGCGCTTGTGAGTTTCTGCATAATACCAAATGGCTTATGTGACCAATTAAATTCATGCTCAGGACAGGCTCGCATGTTTACTTGAAAAAAAAGAAAGAATATCTTTTTATAAGGCCTACCTACCCAATCGCAAAGCTTACCAGTTATCGTACTTACCTGTATCCTCCCCGCATCTCACGTGGTCCACATCTCGATGGCGCTTGTGAGTTGCTGCATAATGGCAAATGGATTATGTAGCCAAATTAATTTATGGAAAAAAAAATAACCAGATACAAATGAATCCAGTTATTAAGAGAAATAACTTAGCAATATAAAAAATTTTCATATCAAATAACAATAAAACCAATTTATCAATAATTCCAATTATCAATAAATCCAAATACAATTCTAAACTTCTAATACATTAATGCTTCTTTATTCTACTGCTTTAGTATGAAGCAAATCATTTTAGAAAGAATTTCCTTTTTATACGGTCAACCTACCCAATTACCAGCTCTCGCTCTTACCTGTACCCTCCCCGTATCACACTTGGTCCACATCTCGATTTCGCTCGTGAGTTTCTGCATAATGTCAATTGGCATCTGTGGCCAATTAAATTCATGCTCAGCCCAGGCTCGCATGTTTACTTAAAAAAAAAAACATAAAAAAACTGAAATTTTTCATAAGAAATCCCAAGCTCTGAAAATATATGTCAAATTAATTAATTGTAAACTTAATAACGCATTTACATTTGACGCACTTTCTATTTAGTAAAATCAGCTTCAATATTTAAGTATGAATTTGCTTTTTACAATTTTTTTATAATTATATTTGTTGAACCACTAAGGTTTCTTAGCGGCGTTATAATATAAATAAGAAATGCACGGTATGAAGTTTGTGTTTGTGTGTAGTTTATTTGTGCACTGTACAACTGCGAAGAACTTCGGTGTCTTGACGCGGGCTGACAATGCGACCAATATGTGAGAGATGTAAAGAGATAATGAGTAGTTTGTAATGCAGACAATTTAATATGTAATAAGCCGCTGCCGAGCTGCGAGGCTGCAGAACAGTTACAGAGAGTGAGCAGCGCAGTCGCTCTCGGCAGCCTGACCATTACAGTTTTCAAGTCACTGAACTCTATGCTGCTACCGACATACTCCCCCGTTGGAAGCTTCTCTTTCAACTGAATCCTTTGAGGGCAGCAGACACACAGCTCGCATGGTGGTACCAGTGGACGTCTTCAGTTCATGTCGTTGAAGCTGCTTACGCCTATTGAAAGCCTGCTGCATATCTCGTTCTCGCAGGAAAGTCTTGTCGCAGACATCGCATCGGACACCTCGAGATCCCTTCGAGGATGACTTCGCCTTGGGTTGCAGTGGCGCCTGTTGCTGATAGGCTTGCGGCTGTAATTGCTCAACGGCATCGGCTTCCACGTACGGATGCAATGGCACTTGTAGCTGCTGTTCTACTACCGTTGAATTCATAGCAACTCTTGTTTTCTGTTGCTGGAGTTGCACCGCGTCACGCTTAAAGTGCACCTGCTCGTGAATTAGCAACTGGTACGGCTTGATCTCGGAATGTGACCGTGTATGCTGCATGAGTTCCACTGGAGTTTGGAAAGAGCGCGGAAATCGTTGGCAAACGAATGGTTTCACGGGCCTGTGAATTCGCAAATGCTTGGTGAGATTGGTGTTGCGTGAGAAGCTCTTGGAGCAGATGATGCAGGATAATGGCCTTACACCCGTATGGACAAAGGAATGTTTCTTAAGTTCAGATCGAAGACCGAATTCCTCGTTGCAATGCGCATAGACGTAGGGTCTCTCCTAATCATGCTGCTCCTTGATGTGGGATATTAGATCGGAACCATTAGTCTTCTCGCCTCCACCGGAGATTACCCAACCAAGCCGAGTTTTTTGAAGCCAAGTGGATCTGCCCGATACATAGGAGCTCATAAAATAAACTGGCACCAATAAGAATATCTATTCGTTGCGGAATGCAGAGTTTTGGATCAGCTAGAGCTATGTTGTCGGGAATATTCCAAGCAGAGGTGTTCATCTTATAACTGGGCTGGCAATCAGTAATTGCAGGAGCCACGAGTGCCGTGAAGGTTGTAGAGTACTGCGAGACCCAAGATTGCAGACAGATACGTACTGTGGATCCGTCAGTGGTGACGGGTGAGTCACCAAGGCCAGCCACAGTTGTCCCAGAATGCGACCTTTTTAGCCGCAGAGCATGAGTAAATCGGGACGTGACCATGTGCAGCTGGGAGCCCGAATCTAACAAGACGCGGCACGGCACTAGTGATCCATGTCGATCTCGCACAAGAACGACAGCCGTCGCTAGGAGAAGGGTTATTGGCTGAATGCTCTGAGCAGCAAGTGCTCTGTATTGCTGTGGTACGGAAGGTGCAACATCTGGCTGAGAAGATATGGACACTTGATCCTGCGAACCATCATTGTGAAGCAATGTGTGATGCCTTTCCTTACATTTCCGACAATGGCCGGCATTACACCTCCGAGCAGTATGCCCGAATTTCAGGCAGTTAATGCATCTTCCGAGTCGACAAGCCTCCTTGTAACGCTGTGATGCCGTCATATCCAAAAACCGAGGACACGACTAAATTCCATGTCCACCAGCTTCGTAGCATGAGCAGACGTGAGGATTACTCTGAGTAACGACTAGCGCTTTCCGACTTGTGCCAGTAATGCCAGCCGTTAAAGCGGCAATGGAATGTTGCACACTTTCAAGGCGCTGACATCGTGTGTCCAAAAAATGTAGGAACCCGTCGGTGGTGGGCACTTGGTTGCCCTGTCCAACCTATGCAGGAGTATCTGAACGACCATGCAGCCTTCTATCTGTTGCAAGCTCCCTAATGACTGCAATGCACGCATGTGTGCAAGTAACCAAACGTCAATTCTTTATGACGATTACATATATTAATATGTTTTTAGAATTGTGTTGTAGTATGGAGATGGATAAGCGCTATTGGCGCCTCATTGTTTGGCAAATTCTTGCCTCTTAAGACGCCTCAAAGGTCTATCCGGAATTAGATTTCGAGCAAGTAAGCTGCGGTGCCCCAGAAGTTTATCTCTGTATCTGCTTGTATGCCTACCAATCTGCTCATCCACAGTAAACAGCTTTAAGTCTCTGTGAAGAGTTGAACCGCGTACATACCAAGGGCAATCAGTTATATTTCTAAGGACCCGATTCTGCAGTACCTGAATACGTTTATAATTTGATTTGGCAGCGATCCCCCAGATCTGAATTCCGTAAAACCAGATTGGTAAAATACAATGCACGTATACCGTTATTTTGTATCTAAGCGGCTTGGTACTCCTTCTATTGATAAGCCATCGCAATTGCTGGATCCTCATGTTACATTTTTTAACCGTAGACTTAAGATGTGGTCCGAAGGTAAGTCTCTTGTCTAGAGTAATGCCAAGGTATTTTGCTTGCGACGGCTGCTCCAGAGTAATACCCTCAAGCTGGATTTCAGGGGTTGTCATTATCAGTCTCTTCAGTGTGAAGCATGGGTTTGTTGTTTTTAGCGGATTGACTTTCATGTTCCACCGTTTGCACCAAGCTGTCAGAGCAACAAGATACTCCTGCAAGCCATGAGCGGCTTCTATTCGACTTCTGGAATTGTAAATTACTGCGATGTCATCTGCATAGGTCGCAATGAGGGCCTTAGAGGGAGTCTCCATATGTTGGCTATTGGGTCTAGGTATATCAGCAGTATAAAGCGAATAAAGCAACGGCCCAAGCACACTGCCCTGTGGTACTCCTGCTTTCATTGGGTAGCTGTTAGAATATGTATCCCTAACTTTGACTTTAAACTTCCGACCTTCCAGGTATGATTTTAAAAGTCCATAGTAGGGAGCTGGTAGGAAGCTTTTGGTTTTACAAAGAAGGCCAACGTGCCATACCTTGTCGAAAGCTTGTTGCATATCAATAAAGACCGCATTGGAGTACTCCAGATCATCAAAGGCTTGTAGGATATGCTCTACCAATCTGTGCACTTCATTATCACAGTAATTCTCTTGGCAATTAATTTCTCCCACAACTTCGATAAGGCTGGTAAGAGACTGATTGGTCGATATGACTCAGGGTCAGCCTCTGGCTTACCTGGCTTGTGAATCATGAGAATCGCTGCTAATTTCCATTGCTTTGGGAACACTTGCACTCGAAGAATAGCATTAAAAATTAATGCTATATATATGATTGTTCTTGTGGGCAAGGCCTTCAGAGTGGAGTAGCATATCCTATCAATACCAGGTGCTTTATTATTAGGCAACAATTAAATGATTTCAGATATTTCCTCAGTCCTTATGGGCTTAATAGGCAATGACATCTGCAGTGGTGTCTCTAAACTCTGATGAGTTTCACTGGTCTCTTCAGCCGAAGCAAAGTTGTAAGGACTAAAGCGATCCTCCAGATGTATACCGAAAGCATTTGACTGCTCCAATTCATTTTTTGCAAGGTTACCGCCAGGACAACGTATTGGAACCTGTCTAAGGGGTTGTTGCTTGAGCGATTTAATGCACTTCCATAAAGAGTAGTTTGCATCAACGGTGTAATCCATAGATGACAATTTTTGCTCAAAGAAGTCGCTACGGAGTTCCCTTAAAACAGTTCGCAATTCTCTTGATCCCCGGTTCCATAAAACTCGGTCCTCAGGATCTTGAGAACGAATTGCTCTTCTTCGGAGGCGCCATTTTCTTTTTATAAGTTCCCTGGCTTCTCTTGTAAGAATAATTCCATAACTTTTAGTTCGAACATCTGGTTCTGCTCGAGTTGAAGCCGAAGCAGCTCTATGAATATTATCAGTTAGAATATCAACTGCGTTCTCGATATCTTCTTTAGAGTCTAGAGCAGAATTCAACTGGAACGAGCTGTCAAGATGTTGTTTAAAAATCACTAGATCAGTCCGACTTGTGATCAGTCGAGGACTAGTCCTGGCATGAACTCCATTCGTTAGCAGATTGGCTACAAGTGCAATGTGATCGGAATCAAGATCCCAGCTTTCATTAATATTTATTTGCGAATTGAGTATCCCATGATATAATGCAAAATCAATGCACGTAGCAGTATGACTAGATACATATGGGTACCTAGTTGGAGAGCCAGTTGCAAGAATTTTAGCCCCTCTAACTGATATCGATTCAACTAGCTCAAGCCCTCTAGATGAACTAGTGTTGTCGCCCCACATCCAATGACGCGCATTCCAGTCACCTCCAACCAGATACCTCTGTCCAAAAGAAGCGAGTATTTCAGTGAAATGCCTTTCCTGTAGTCTATTTCCTGGAGGACAGTATATCGCACTAACTTCCATGTTACCCAAACCAGTGACAATTTTAATAGTAGACATTTGGACTAATCTTGTCTCTATAACTTTTTGTGGAAAGTGGATGATAGAGCTTCTCACCAACACCGCCGCTCCTCCGTGGCCATAATTATGCCGTGATGGCTTATACACTGGATAGAATGAATACCCATATATGTTGACAACCTCACCTCTATTGAGCCTTATTTCACTTAAAAGTAAAATATCAATCCTGTTATTATGTGCAAAAAAATCAACTTCTTGTGCTTTGCCAGAAATGCCATTGGCATTCCAGATTAGGATCTTGAGATTGTTCATCGTGAGGTTGAAGCGCTGTTTTGGACTTGGGGGTTCGATGAATCCTCATTCCTTTTATTTAGCGAACTTATTAATTGAAGAAGCATGTCTTCAAGCCGGTCTATTCGTTGACTATTTTTGATAGTAAGATAGTTGCTCACTTTGCTGCTGCTGCAAGCACTGTAAAAGTTCCTGCTGCTGTTTCTGGATTGCTTGCTGCCATTCCATAATTTGCTGCTGTTGTTGTGCCATTAATGCTCGGGCATCAGCTGGAAGTATATTTTCATAATTCTGTAGTGGCTGGGGACTAGGCATTAGATGCCCAGCAGAAACTACGCAATTTCTTGCAACAGATGCGTATGACACGCTAGCACGGACTCCAGGAGAGCTCGCTTGTTTAGTCTGTTGTTCACTAAATTGCTTTTGTTTCTTTTTTGATGCAATTTTTGTCCTTATTGCTGCAGTTGTTGTTGTTGCGGTTTAGAGCCATTTGTGTTACTCCGATCTACCATTAATTGTTTCGCGGTGAAGCGTCCCTTAGAGTACTCCATTGATTTTTTTAGATACTCCTGGTACCATTGGCATCCCTTATAGGTAGCCATGTGACTGCCTCCACAGTGTAAGCAAGTTGGTTGCTGATCCAATGGGCGAACACACTCCTTAGTCAGATGCTTATCGAGACAACGCGCACAATTTGCCTGACGACAACAATACTTTGCTGTATGCCCATATTCCTGGCAACGTAAGCAATGCGCAATTTCAGATGATTTTCGCATCCTCTCAACTGTAACTCTTAGTCGGCAAAGAGTTTTAATGTCATAAATTTCTTTGATATTTTTGCACTTTTTTATATTTATGAAAAATATATTTAATTTTTGGTCCTTATTTGCCCTTGATCTCGGATTATGCACCTGTAGAGCGTCAAAACCAACGGTTTTAAAATTGGATATTATTTGGTTAATGGGAGTGCTATGATGTAGCCCCTTTACAACAATCTTCCAAGGTTTTTCTTCCTTCAATTGATAAGTATGGAATTGTATTCCCATATTATCAAAGTGATTAACAATTCCTCTATATGCATCCACATTTTTGGGATAGACTCTTGCTGTTGTGCCTTGATTCACTTTGACAGTTACATCATGCAAATTAACAACATCACTAATTATTTCAAACAAATCATTGAGATTTGCAATATTTACCACAATTTTTTTTTTTTTTTTAATGAAGTCTCCTCTATTATAATCTCTGTTGGGATATCAGCTGTTTCTACAGGGGTCAACTCTTCACGATCATCAAGTTCCATATCCAACAGGGCGAAACGGTTACGGTTATTCACATTATTATTCTCCGACAATATGAAAGACTCTTTTTTTGCTCTTTTTGGGCTCATCATAGGAGATATCGGCTTCTTGCGCTTACATACTTGATGCTTTTGAGCATCTATTATTCTGAGAGCGGCTCCACTCAGTGCTGTGTGTGCAGCTTCACTTATAATTGGAGTTAAATCACTATTACCTCCATAACATGCACTGCTGGTTGATGCAGTTGCCGTAATGTTTGATAATGACTTTCTGACATCTGCTCTAATTTCAGATGGAGATTTACCAGCAACTTTTCGCATTTCTTCAAAATTAATCATTTTTTTAATCTGATTATGCTTTACAAGCTTTTGAATCCCTACTTTATCATTAATTTTATCCATTTTATGCATATATCCAATCTTATTGATTCATTTTTTCATTCTTTATAACAAATAAGTATAGATGATGTCCCTTATTTGCGACTTGCGCCCAGCCAGGGGAGATCCTCTGCCCAAAGGCAGCTATCGCACTGTTGCACTGTTTCACTGTTGAAGCGATCTTATTACTGTCCAACTGCAGACACTACACCAGTGCACGAAGATAAACAATTTTTTTTTTTGCTCACGCGACAGTATTATTCTCAACGAGAGAATATTAAAGGCATTTAAAGCACAAATATTTGAAAAAAAATATTTTACAGATTTTCGGATTTGTAAAAAAAAAATTTGTTGATGTTGACGCTACGACTGCTCGACTCAAACCCATAAATAATGTTGAAGACTGAAGCAAATTCTGCATATTCAGTGTATCCACCAGAAAATGTTGGGAGCCTGTTTAAGGGTGTACCAATATCTCCGGACGCGATTGTGCTTGGCAGCTCGTTTTGCATGTTGTATTAAATGCAAATATAATTTCTTAAACAGCTGAAGCAACGAACACAGCACAAAGAGAGCGCGCGATAACTTTCAAGATCGGTATATGGGTATGCTTGTGTTTGCGCACAAGATCAAACGATCAAACACTATTTGCACCAACAACGTTTAACTGTTCGCAGCACAGTGGTTCGCGACACGCGTTAACTTTGTGAAATTGTTAATGTTTGTTTAATTGGAATATTGTTCTTTTCACTTCTTTGTATCTCGCCGGGGCCTCCAAATGTTGAACCACTAAGGTTTTTTAGCGGCGTTATAATATAAATAAGAAATGCCCGGTATGAACTTTGTGTTTGTGTGTAGTTTATTTGTCCACTGTACAACTGCGAAGAACTTCGGTGTCTTGACGCGGGCTGACAATGCGACCAATATGTGAGAGATGATAAGAAATAATGAGTAGTTTGTAATGCAGACAATTTAATATGTAATAAGCCGCTGCCGAGCTGCGAGGCTGCAGAACAGTTACAGAGAGTGAGCAGCGCAGTCGCTCTCGGGAGCCTGATCATTACAGTTTTAAAGTCACTGAACTTTATTATTTAAAATATTTAGAAAACCTAAAACAAATTGGTTTCAATTGAAGAAGTTAAATACATTAAAAAAATAATTAATTTATTCTTATGATTATATTATTATATTATTAAATATATTTACCATAACTTCATACATATTGGTTACAAATAAAGAAGTTAACGACAATAAAAATATTACAGTGATCTGATTATATCGTTTTGGACTGGGGTCACAGGTAATTGGTTCTGAATGTCCAAAATACAAATAGAAATAAAGATCTTACATGTACACAAACAAGTTTGTTCTCACCGGATAATGATTGAGTATTAATTGAAACCCTCCAAGGGCCGAATATAGGCTGAAGAAAATACCAGTTACCCATATAATTTTCTAGAGCATATGAAAAATTTTCCAGTCCACCAAAAAAATTTGAGTTTGGGTATTCTTTGAAAATTTTAAATAATTTTCCATTTTGCCTTTTTTCCCCTCTAATGTTAGTTGACGAACCCATTTTTCAATCCGAAATAGCTGCATGTCATGTTGAAGTGTATCTGTTAAGACAATGCTGCGACAATAGTAGTGAGGATAAATTCCAGAGTTATCATGGCCGAGGGCAACAAGAGTGGGCAACTGAACAGGCCTACGCAATATTTGAAAAGATATTGTACTATTACGCTGAAAATTTTGGTACACGGGGTCCTGATAAATTAATATATTTGCTCGACCTTGAGAAGACTGCAAGATGACCTTAATATTTGCATAAGATCCAGAATTGTAATCACCCCCAAAAAATAAGTTCACATATATTTCACCATCGAAGATAAGATTGTTATCCAGTGTATTATGTGTATACAATTTCCTTTCCCATTTTGATATAAGTTGCATTTTCATAGATATGTATATTATAACTGCAAAAGGAAAAAGTGTAAAACATATTATTATATGAAAATTTATAGCAATAAGCGGTCGATTTAAATGATTCATTGGAACTGTTATAGTCGGCTTAGATTCAGCATCTAAATCACTAATAAAATTACATCGGCCATGAATTCCGAAAATAGTACTTTTGTTAATTTCTGAGATGCAAGATATAGTTTGCCATCTTGGCTCAGACAAGTACGAATTTCTGTGTAAAATGTGAGATAGGCACCAGACTTATGAAAAGATTTTTCACAACGATTGCGTAATAATAACACAGTAGGCTTAGAAACACTAGATTTCACTAGACATGTAGAGATATCCGTATCTATATCATTTAAATTTGGAATGTTTGTTATTCGAAGTAAAGCGCGAAAGTCAATATCGATTTGAGTGAAAACAATCGAAAGTATTGAATGACTATATAGTTCGGTACGATAAATGCGAGTGGGGCTATTCACATTGTCATGAATAATATTATCCACGTCCTCCTCAGGATCATCGAATTCATTTGGACTCCATGCGCGGGACCTTACGTAGCTATGACTCTGATCCAATGCTCAAAAATTTAATTTTAACTTTGAAATATACTGGAATAAGCTGCTTAGTTTTTTCCAAAGTGAATTTGTAGTATAAGCATTAACCACAAAAACCTGTGTGCGAGATTCATGCTCGGGATACCACGAGTATTGGCTTTGTTTATGGCTTCGAACCCATATTAATATTTCATCATTTCGAAGTTGTTGACGCAATTCTTTAAGTAATTGTTCAGTAAAAACAAAAGTATGCATATAATCTGCTGATTCCATTACTATAGAGTGCTCTAGATCTATATCAAAACTTTCCATATGCACTGTAAATGCAGACCTTTCAAATGTTAATGCTTCCTCATCGGGATGCAGCCGCTTTACCGAACCCATTCCCATATAAAAGAGACATATACTTAGTTTCCAATGCACATGTAGCCAATTATTTATATGTTCCAGTCCGTGCGGATTCAATGTGGACATTTGTTCCACTCTGTTACGAAAATTATCTATGTTCAAGCAAGTCTCAGATTCGGCACGACATTGTGATTTCGGTATAAACTCCCACTCCACACTAAATTTATTAAGCAAGTCACATAAATCGTTTACCATTGTGCGATAATATTTATCCATTAGAATATTTAGTTCATTTTTTGATATAATTATATTAAATGAAGTCGTAATTATTTTCAGCAATTGAGCAAGAATGTTAACTTCTAAATCATCAAGTGGCAAGTTGAATTGTTGTTTTTGGGTGATACACTTCCATAGTGTCTAAAAAAATGATTAGTCGCTCTTTTGAGTTTATTCGCTTCGAAATTTCATTAAGTAAAATAAAAGTTTTTTGCCAATCGGCATATTTAAGCCAGTATCGAGCACGTGATAGATAATTCATTATTGCCATTTCCCCTTCATCTATATCAATTTGCCTTACATCAACAGTAACATCAACATTGATACAAACGTTTAAGTTATCACATACCTAAAACAAAAAATTAAAATTTAAAAAAATTCTGGTGCTTGTTGTTTTTAATAAAAAAAATAATAACTTTAATAAATTTCAGAAACAAGCGCAATTTAAAATTACTTTTAGTAAATTATTCTTCGGCACAGATCTATCTAAAACCATTTTATTCTTCTCCTCGACTTTCGTAAGTCTTCGAGCTATTGGGTGGCAAACAAGCCATATCATATTGAGATTAGATTTTCTGTAATACCAACCAGTGGAACCCTTAAGTCCTTATTACTAAGGCTTAATTTATTTATTGACGCAAGCAGCTTTTCTATTGTGTAAGACTATTATAACCGATTTCTTTGCCATGGTCGTGAGAGCTTGGAAAGTCAGCCTCCTGTCCAACATAACACACAGATATTAAGACGGTTTTATGAGTCACGCTGAGCCAATTAATATGACGCTGCCGCACGACAGGTTAGTAAACATTACGTTAGAGCAATTTCTGGCATTTATACCAATGTTCCAATTCAGCAGAATCTTCGAAGATACTTACATATTGCTGCAGGGACTCTGGTCACCACTGCGGTATAGTCCGCATAGGTGGCTAACAGCACTTCGTTTTCAGCTCCGGAGATGACACATTGCGAGGGAATTTCCGTTGTGAACAGGGAGTACAACGTGCGGCTTAAATATCTACCCTATGGTACTCCTGCCATGTAGGGCGCCCCGTGGACTTCTCTTCGTCAATGACAATGTTTGCGTCAGGTGGCAACGCCAAGCATCTTCTCCGGCTCCGGCACGATAGTATCGTTACCCCAGGATCGGCTATCGTGGGAATGGCTCACCTCTAATTTTTTCTTATTTTGCAATTTAAAATCTCGCAAGTAGCCCCCGACTAGCTAGTTTTCTTTTCACTCCACTGTAAACGAAAATCTGCACATACTCTTGTGTCCCAAAAACAAGTGCCTAAATAAAGTGACGATATATTTTTTTTTTATTTTTTTAGTTTAATATATTTAATAAGTGAAGAATCTGTACGGCTTTGAGTACTTTAACATCACATGGTTTGGTTTTGTAAGTGGAACCAAACGTCAATTCTTTATGACGATTACATATATTGATGTGTTTTTAGAATTGTGTTGTAGTATAGAGGTGGGTAAGCGCTATTGGCGCCTCATTGTTTTGGCAAATCCTTGCCTCTTAAGACGCCTCAAAGGTCTAGCCGGAATTAGATTTCGAGCAAGTAAGCTGCGGTGCCCCAGAAGTTTATCTCTATATCTGCTTGTATGCCTACCAATCTGCTCATCCACAGTAAACAGCTTCAGGTCTCTGTGAAGAGTTGAACCGCGTACATACCAAGGACAATCAGTTATATTTCTAAGGATCCGATTCTGCAGTACCTGAATTCGTTTATAATTTGATTTGGCCGCGATCCCCCAGATCTGAATTCCGTAAAGCCAGATTGGTAGGATACAATGCACGTATACCGCCCTTTTGCATCTAAGCGGCATGGTACTCCTTCTATTGATAAGCCATCGCAATTGCTGGATCCTTTTATAACCGCAGACTTAAGATGTGGTCCGAAGGTAAGTCGCTTGTCTAGAGTAATACCAAGGTATTTCGCTTGCGACGGCTGCTCCAGAGTAATACCCTCAAGCTGGATTTCAGGGGTTGTCATTATCAGTCACTTCAGTGTGAAGCATGGGTTTGTTGTTTTTAGCGGATTGACTTTCATGTTCCACCGTTTGCACCAAGCTGTCAGAGCAACAAGATACTCCTGCAAGCCATGAGCGGCTTCTATTCGACTTCTGGAATTGTAAATTACTGCGATGTCATCTGCATAGGTCGCAATGAGGGCCTTAGAGGGAGTCTCCATATATTGGCTATTGGGTCTAGGTATATCAGCAGTATAAAGCGAATAAAGCAACGGCCCAAGCACACTGCCCTGTGGTACTCCTGCTTTCATTGGGTAGCTGTTAGAATATGTATCCCTAACTTTGACTTTAAACTTCCGACCTTCCAGGTATGATTTTTAAAAGTCCATAGTAGGGAGCTGGTAGGAAGCTTTTGATTTTACAAAAAAGGCCAACGTGCCACACCTTGTCGAAAGCTTGTTGCATATCAATAAAGACCGCATTGGAGTACTCCAGATCATCAAAGGCTTGTAGGATATGCTTTACCAATCTGTGCACTTGTTCAATAGTACCATGCCCACCTCGAAAACCAAATTGATGATCAGGCAAGATGCTATTTTGATTCATTATCACAGTAATTCTCTTGGCAATTAATTTCTCCCATAACTTCAATAAGGCTGGTAAGAGACTGATTGGTCGATATGACTCAGGGTCAGCCTCTGGCTTACCTGGCTTGTGAATCATGAGAATCGCTGCTAATTTCCATTGCTTTGGGAACACTTGCACTCGAAGAATAGCATTAAAAATTAATGCTATATATATGATTGTTCTTGTGGGCAAGGCCTTCAGAGTGGAGTAGCATATCCTATCAATATCCGGTGCTTTATTATTAGGCAACAATTAAATGATTTCAGATATTTCCTCAGTCCTTATGGGCTTAATAGGCAATGACATCTGCAGTGGTGTCTCTAAACTCTGATGAGTTTCACTGGTCTCTTCAGCCGAAGCAAAGTTGTAAGGACTAAAGCGATCCTCCAGATGTATACCGAAAGCATTTGACTGCTCCAATTCATTTTTTTGCAAGGTTACCGCCAGGACAACGTATTGGAACCTGTCTAAGGGGTTGTTGCTTGAGCGATTTAATGCACTTCCATAAAGAGTAGTTTGTAGTTTTAAAACAGTTCGCAATTCTCTTGATCCCCGGTTCCATAAAACTCGGTCCTCAGGATCTTGAGAACGAATTGCTCTTTTTCGGAGGCGCAATTTTCTTTTTATAAGTTCCCTGGCTTCTCTTGTAAGAATAATTCCATAACTTTTAGTTCGAACATCTGGTTCTGCTGGAGTTGAAGCCGAAGCAGCTCTATGAATATTATCAGTTAGAATATCAACTGCGTTCTCGATATCTTCTTTAGAGTCTAGAGCAGAATTCAACTGGAACGAGCTGTCAAGATGTTGTTTAAAAATCACTAGATCAGTCCGACTTGTGATCAGTCGAGGACTAGTCCTGACATGAACTCCATTCGTTAGCAGATTGGCTACAAGTGCAATGTGATCGGAATCAAGATCCCAGCTTTCATTAATATTTATTTGCGAATTGAGTATCCCATGATATAATGCAAAATCAATGCACGTAGCAGTATGACTAGATACATATGGGTACCTAGTTGGAGAGCCAGTTGCAAAGAATTTTAGCCCCTCTAACTGATATCGATTCAACTAGCTCAAGCCCTCTAGATGAACTAGTGTTGTCGCCCCACATCCAATGACGCGCATTCCAGTCACCTCCAACCAGATACCTCTGTCCAAAAGAAGCGAGTATTTCAGTGAAATGCCTTTCCTGTAGTCTATTTCCTGGAGGACAGTATATCGCACTAACTTCCATGTTACCCAAACCAGTGACAATTTTAATAGTAGACATTTGGACTAATCTTGTCTCTATAACTTTTTGTGGAAAGTGGATGATAGAGCTTCTCACCAACACCGCCGCTCCTCCCTGGCCATAATTATGCCGTGATGGCTTATACGCTGGACAGAATGAATACCCATATATGTTGACAACCTCACCTGTATTGAGCCTTATTTCACTTAAAAGTATAATATCAATCCTGTTATTATGTGCAAAAGATTCAACTTATTTTGCTTTGCCAGAAATGCCATTGGCATTCCAGATTAGGATCTTGAGATTGTTCATCGTGAGGTTGAAGCGCTGTTTTGGACTTGGGGATTCGATGAATCCACATTCCTTTATTTAGCGAACTTATTAATTGAAGAAGCATGTCTTCAAGCCGGTCCAGTCGTTGACTATTTTTGATAGTAAGCTGGTGTTGGTCACTTTGCTGCTGCTGCAAGAACTGTAAAAGTTCCTGCTGCTGTTTTTGGATTGCTTGCTGCCATTCCATAATTTGCTGCTGTTGTTGTGCCATTATTGCTCGGGCATCAACTGGAAGTATATTTTCATAATTATGTCGTGGCTGGGGACTAGGCATTAGATGCCCAGCAGAAACTACGGAATTTCTTGCAACAGATGCGTATGACACGCTAGCACGGACTCCAGGAGAGCTGGCTTGTTTAGTCTGTTGTTCACCAACTTGCTTTTGTTCCTTTTTTTGATGCAATTCTTGTCTTTCTTGCTGCAGTTGTTGTTGCGGTTTAGAGCCAATTGTGTTACTCCGATCTACCATTAATTGTTTCGCGGTGAAGCGTCCCTTAGAGTACTCCATTGATTTTTTTAGATACTCCTGGTACCATTGGCATCCCTTATAGGTAGCCATGTGACTGCCTCCACAGTGTAAGCAAGTTGGTTGCTGATCCAATGGGCGAACACACTCCTTAGTCGGATGCTTATCGCCACAACGCGCACAATTTGCCTGACGACGACAGTATTTTGCTGTATGGCCATATTCCTGGCAACGTAAGCAATGCGCAATTTCAGATGATTTTCGCATCCTCTCAACTGTAACTCTTTGTCGGCAAAGAGTTTTAATGTCATAAATATCTTTGATATTTTTGCATTTTTTAATATTTATGAAAAATATGTTTAATTTTTGGTCCTTATTTGCTCTCGATCTCGGATTATGCACCTGTAGAGCTTCAAAACCAATCGTTTCAAAATTGGATATTATTTGGTTAATAGGTGTGCTATGATGTAGCCCCTTCACTACAATCTTGCAAGGTTTTTCTTCCTTCAATTGATAAGTATGGAATTGTATTCCCATATTATCAAAGTGATTAACAATTCCTCTATATGCATCCACATTTTTGGGATAGACTCTTGCTGTTGTGCCTTGTTTCACTTTGACAGTTACATCATCCAAATCAGCAACATCACCAATTATTTCAAATAAATCATTGAGATTTGCAATATTTACCACAATTTGCGGTGGTTTTTTTGATGAAGGCTCCTCTGTAATAATCTCTGTTGGGACATCAGCTGTTTCTACTGGGGTCAACTCAGCACGATCATCAAGTTCCATATCCAGCATGGCGAAACGGTTACGGTTATTTACATTATTATTCTCCGACAATATGAAAGACTCTTTAGTTGCTCTTTTGGGGCTCATCATAGGAGATATCGGCTTCTTGCGCTTACATACTTGATGCTTTTGAGCATCTATTATTCTGAGAGCGGCTCCACTCAGTGCTGTGTGTGCAGCTTCACTTATAATTGGAGTTAAATCACTATGACCTCCATTACATGCACTGCTGGTTGATGCAGTTGCAGTAATGGCTGATAATGACTTTCTGACATATGCTCTAATTTCAGATGGAGTTTTACCAGCAACTTTTCGCATTTCTTCAAAATTAATCATTTTTTTAATCTGATTATGCATTACAAGCTTTTCAATCCCTTTGTTTACTACTTTATCATTACTTTTATCCATTTTATGCATGTATCCAACCTTATTGATTCATTTTTTCAATCTTTATAACAAATAAGTATAGATGATGTCCCTTATTTGCGGCTTGCGCCCAGCCAGGGGAGATCCTCTGCCCAAAGGCAGCTATCGCACTGTTGCACTGTTTCACTGTTGAAGCGATCTTATTACTGTCCAACTGCAGACACTACACCAGTGCACCAGTTTGCTCACGCGACAGTATTATTCTCAACGAGAGAATATTAAAGGCATTTAAAGCACAAATATTTGAAATAAATATTTTACAGATTTTCGGATTTGAAAATAAAATTTGTTGATGTTGACGCTACGACTGCTCGAATCGAATATATAAAACCGAGTGCAACTCCGCGATTTCTTTGTTTTTTATATACTCCATCACCCCTCTCTTCGTGGTCCACCAACGTATGTACATACTTATATGTAAGTAATAATGTAATAGACGTGGACATCCGACATCAGGACCAGACACCCAAAGGACTCTCTTCTTCGCCTCCGTCGAGGCGGATCCTCTTACGAATATCCTTTCGTCACCAACGGCTCGCACCGCGGGAATTAATCCGATTAATTAATTAATTAATCTGCCTGTACCCAAACCGTTATCTTCTCACATCAAATGCGAAACCCATCCCGGCAGTGAGACTTATCTAATAGATCAATCCTCCTCAATCAACATTAAGTTAAGTCCTATTTTACAACCCAAGGCAAAAAAATCCAAGTTTTCTGCCATGGCTCTGTCCGATTTTAAAGCCGTTTCCAGCTAACTTATTCAGTTTGAGGAGCGGCTCAACCGACCCATTATATCCTACAATTTCGTCGTGACCTTGTGGCACGAGATTCTAGTCCGAACGACCCAAGTGACGAGTTTATGGCCATGGACTTAGCTGGACTAACTGTATCTTATTGTCTCTCTCTTGTTTTTATGCTTTGTGTTATTGCTGTTTGTCATTGTTCATAAATCTATGAACAGAGACCCAAAGAATCAACGCGATGCGACATGTGAAACCACACAGGAGCGATAAGGCATAAGGTTCAAGAACGCCTACAATTACTCGCACGCTGCGTGAACATGAGCAGCCTAGATAAAATAAAAGGTCACAGTTGTTTGGGACACTTAGCACTTAGGCATAGAATAATTTATGACTCCTGGCACACATCAGAAAGGGAAGGCTGGATGCATTGCAATGCATTGGTAAACATCTCAGCGTTGGTCCAAAATTACTTCAGAAGGCTATATAAGCAGAAGAAAAATCATAATAAAATTAGTATGAAATAATTACTCAACGAACTATCACGTTCATTTGGTCCTTCGAACTATCTCTTGGTTTCCCCCACCAGTGGTAAGAAACTCTGAGAAGCAACCAGCGCCTGACTTACAACCAGGATAGAAAAAAACAACAATCCTTTACCGTTTTCCCCCACCAGTGGTAAGAAACGCAGGATTGCATAATATCATCTCTACCGATAGTGCATATACTACGGACGGAGATCACCAGCAACATCTAGTAGAGACGGTAATAGGGGCTTTTCAAAAAAAAAATAAAAGCACTCCCCTCCTACAGAAAGCATAGAAAACCCTAGAAGATATTGTCAGGAGACTAAATCGCTAGGTACATATATATAAAAGTGCATTCCACCCATTGTTATTTGAACAAAAATTGTTGTGAGTAGAGGCACAGCACAGTCAACAAGGCGACTAAACTAAATTCCTCCCACGGTTCAGTAACAACAGAAAAAAATTTTCTGATAAAATAATGGGCGTCAATCGAGTAAAAATCATTGATGAACAGATGGAGCTGAATGAAAAGATTTCGCAGCTATCGGTAAGCTTAGCCGATAAGCCGATGACGAAATCAAAAACAGCAGACGCACTTAAAACAATTGAAAAAGTACGATCCACCTATGAGAAAAACCACGAGAAGCTAATAGCGGATGGCATAGGCATGGAAGATTACTTTTTAAAAAATGCATACGACTCCATGATGCAACAAGCGGATGAATTATCGAATGCATTAAAGGTAACGGGGTCCTAACTGTATACAAACAAGTTAGTGACCATGAAGAGTTGCCAAGCGGATCTAAAATCATCGACGCAAACTGCGCGAATGCAGATGATCCACAGGCTGACAAAATATTTCAAGAATGTGACTTCCTCATAAACTGGCTAAGGTCAGCTAAACAAGAGGACACAACTTCAGCAATTGAAATAAGCAGCCTCGAGAAATTATTCGCAAAAATCGAAAAATCTTTCGACGAATATCCTAACTTTAATAAGGATATTTATATCAAGCGAATGGATATGGTAAAATTATTCGCGAATGATATTAAAATCCTGAAAAATAGGATAAAGCAAACGCAGGAAGAGCCAACTGAAAAGGCAAAATTCCAAAATCATCTGGAGTTGGAAAAAATAAAAATTCCAACATTCCACGGTGATGTCAAAGAATGGGTTACATTCTCAAATCTATTCATCGAGATGGTGCATGAGGCAAAGCACATTTCGAATAGCGAAAAGATGATGCGTCTAAAAACATCACTTAAAGGTGAAGCGGCAAAACTTATTCAGCACCTTCAAATAGCAAGCTACAACTATGAGGTAGCATGGAATCTGGTGAAACAAAGATACGAAAACAAACGTAGCTTGTTTACTGCTCAATGGGATCGGCTATTAGACCAACCAATAGCGGATAGCCAAGACCACAAAAATGTAAGATTGTTGTTGGATACAACAAAGTGTATAAACGCAATAAAAGCGTTAGAAATTCCAATAAACGATGATGACCCATTCATCGCTCAAATAATCATTCGCAAATTAGATAAAGAAAGTTTGCGAATGTATGAGCAGATGGTTCAGAAACCAAGGAGCGTCCAGTCATTATCCGACGTAATGGGATTTTTGGACAGATATTATCAGACGCTATCAGTTGGATCCGAGACAGCAATAGCAGCAATAGCGAACCACAAAAAGCCATATCAGAATACAGCTTACTCAAAAGTTACGACCAAGCAAAAGTGTCGGTATTGCAATGGTAGCTACCACGAAATTAACAGCTGCCAAAGATTCTTAGGCATCACGCCAGAAGAGCGTTTTAAATATCTAAAGGAGCATAGATTATGCCAAAAATGTTTTCTCCATTCATTGAGTAAACCATGCTCCAAGAAAGATTTGAAATGCAGAATTTGTCAAAGAGGCCATTCGGAATTAGTGCACTTTTCATCAACCCGCCCCAGCGATACAGCTAATACGATGACTTCAAAGACTGAATCAACAGTCATATTAGCGACAGCTCAAGTAAGAGTGAAATCAGCTAAAGGACAATATTTGGTACTGAGAGCGTTAATCGATCAAGGATCCCAGCTTTCGACAATATCAGAAGAGGCAGCTCAACTACTAGGACTTCCACGACAAAAAGTCACAACTAAAATTCATGGACTTAGCGAGACAGTGGTTGGAATGTCCAAGAACAAAGTTACTATCGAGATTAAGCCGAGATTTGAAAGTGACTATACCGCAGTTGTCGAAGCCGCTGTGCTATCTTCCCTTACGAACGCACAGCCAGCGAAATCATTCAAATACGAAATCGACAACTGGAATAACCATCAACTTGCAGACCCGATGTTCAATAAATCAGACAGAATTGATCTGGTTTTAGGAGGAGACATCTTCAGTGAGGTATTAGAAAATGGAGTACTGAAGAACAATGGCATCATCGGGCAATTCACTAAATTTGGGTGGATTCTATCAGGAATAGTTGGTCTACCCAAACAAAAGCAAATAACGTCTGCAGTTACCAATCTAGATCGCTTTTGGGAAGCGGAAGATGTCGATAATACAGAAGTCAAGGAAGATCACGCGGACGAATGCATGGAAATGTATAGCAGCACAGTGAGCCGAGAAGAAGATGGGCGATTTACAGTTTGCTTGCCATTCAGGAAAGACAAAGCTCTAGGAGAATCACGGAAAAAGGCAATGAAAGAAAACAGCTCGTTAGCGCCCATATTAGCGAATGATCACATAAATTGGCACTTTTCCCCCCCGTCAGGACCACACTTCGGTGGAATTTGGGAAGCAGGAGTAAAGTCGATGAAACACCATTTAAAACGAACAATAGGAGAAGTAAAACTCACATTCGAAGAGATGACTACGCTGTTAACTCAAATAGAAGCCGTATTAAACTCCAGACTACTATACATAGCAAATGATAGTGAAGAAGTCTTGACACCAGGGCATTTTTTGATCGGAAAGCCGTTACTAGCCATACCAGCTCCAGAAGAGAAGGTATTACTTACCTCATTGAATAAATGGAAGCTTGTGCAAAAAATCCAAGGAGACTTTTGGAAACGTTGGAAGGAACAATATCTTCACACCCTGCAACAAAGAAACAAGTGGAAACTTTCCGAGCCCAACCTAAAAGAAGGAAATGTAGTCATCATAAAAAATGAAGATACACACCCGTCAAGATGGCCAGTGGTAAAAATAACCCAAACTCATCCTGGTAAAGATGGTAAAGTTCGGGTAATAACGGTAAAAACAGCAAATGGGATCCTAAAGAGACCGATTCATAAAGTATGCCGTTTAGTAAGTGCTGACGAGGATCCAGAAAACAAGCCAAGATGTAATTTAACTCAAGCTAAAACATGTACGACGCATATATGGAAATCAATTTTTGGCATGCTTCTGATACTTCCATTGATATTATCCGCACCAGTAAATCACAAGAGCATACAGATCGACACAATTCCAGAGACAGCAGCCATATACTTGGATCCCATCGGTCAAGTGGATGTCGTCACAACGAGCTGGAACCTCGTCATCTACTTTAAGGTGAAGCCATTACTGGATACGACTGATCGACTGGATATGACATTGATGCAAGTAAATAATTGGTGTCCAAAGTTAGAGCACTTTAAGATGTATTGCACACATATCGTTAACAACACATTGGAAATTGATGGTCTTCAAAAAGAGATCAAAACCCTCAAGGCACAGAACATAAAGCTGAGGAGTCTGGATTTTCACCATCCCAACACATACCGTGGACTCGTATTCCTCGGCATAATATCAATAATTATCATCACTCTAATGTGGTGGAAATCTGGAAGATGCCACCGCAACTCACAATCCCGAGTCGTAGTGACATTGGCGGACCGCCGGCAGGATGTTCATAAATCTATGAACAGAGACCCAAAGAATCAACGCGATGCGACATGTGAAACCACACAGGAGCGATAAGGCATAAGGTTCAAGAACGCCTACAATTATTCGCACGCTGCGTGAACATGAGCAGCCTAGATAAAATAAAAGGTCACAGTTGTTTGGGACACTTAGCACTTAGGCATAGAATAATTTATGACTCCTGGCACACATCAGAAAGGGAAGGCTGGATGCATTGCAATGCATTGGTAAACATCTCAGCGTTGGTCCAAAATTACTTCAGAAGGCTATATAAGCAGAAGAAAAATCATAATAAAATTAGTATGAAATAATTACTCAACGAACTATCACGTTCAGTCATTCTACAGCACTAGACACGAGTTTAGTTACATTAAGAATATAACTTAGTTCTAATTATTTCTCCATTTTTTTTTTTGGTTCTTATATCTCCTTACAATCATAACTTCGTTCTACATTAAAGTCTGTAAAGTAATGTCCGATCCTAAGGCTGCTGGTTGTGTGACAATCTAGTGCAGGTTTCACCGTGCGTGTGAAAGATTACATCGCCAATAAGACGGGTCTAAAATGGTGTTGTGAAGCTTGTCGTGAGAAGGAAATTAATTTGGAATCATTTGCAATGCACACGCGAAATAATTTCTGTGCTAAAAAAAAACTTTGACCTTCTTCATAAGAAATTCCATGCAATGGAATTTAAGTTTAATAATTTTAAAATATATACTGAGCCGTCTATTGTGTCTGTGCCTTCTAGTTCACCACCGGAGGTAATTATTACTCCGGCTTTGACCACTGAAAATATTCCTGAAACATTATTTCTGCAGCTAAGCATCCCGCGTCAGCAAATGTTCATCCTAGCGTAGTAGAGTCTGCTAGACCTCTGAAGTCTGTGCCAAATAGACGTAAAATTTTTATTTCTCGCTTGGCACCTGACACATCAACTGAAGATGTTAAGGCGTATATTTTAAACAAACTTAGTAATAATTGACCCAACATGACAGTAGAGGAATTCAAATTTTAGCATCATATAGATGCTATAGTACAACTCGCTGTAGATTTCAATTTGCAAAATACCCAAAGCAGATCTACAATTTCGTAAATCAAAAACGCAGAACTGCTACATATCCTTCTTCCTCAACTCTAAACGATAACACAGCTAGTACCGCTCAATCTATTTCGGACTAATTTTGCAGATTTTTCATGAATCTTATTTGTCTAAGTTTTACGATTCTAAGTGTCTGTTGCGAGCAGCCTGTAAATGTAAGCTAACATAAGTAATCTACATCTTTATATAATTCGCAAATCGTGATAATTCGCAATTTTTCGGCGCGTGATCTATCTGTTGTGATACTGTGCTTGGTGACACTGGCAATAAAGGGAAAGTTTTATGCCATTTTATACAAAAGTTAGCTATAATATACATATCAACTAGCTGTTTAGCACAACTAAAGAAATTAAATTAGCTAAGATCATCTTCCCCGCCGAATTTATCATCCCCTGCTGTGCTGTGCATTTCATTCGCCACACACACACATACACACGAAAAGCTCATCTCACGCACGCACACACACACTCTCTCGAAGGCAGAATCTGTTCTTAGGCATTTGCATCTGGCTGCAATGAACAAATTTTGCGATTCCGAGGAGTCTCATTTCGAAAGTGCGCAGACCAGCTTAGAGATCATTAACCTTCTCGAAATGAACTCATTAGCAAGGACGGAATTTCTGGTGACATATATGGATTTGATGTGAGGCCTTTCCGGACGGCAGAAGCCCCTTGGAGAAAATTAAACGATGATTGCCCGAGATCTTGGGTCATCAAAAGCGACGTCGCGGTCAACTCGATTACCCGAGTTGAGGCTGCCGACATTCTCAGAATCCTATGTTGACTGGCCGGACTTCATCGCGCTGTATAATACAGTTATTGGCAACAATGAGGAGCCATCGATCGTGGAAATCCATCAGAAGAAAATTATATAACAGCCATAGAGTTACTTATGAGGCATTTTGATAATAAACTTCTTCATTTCCAGACACATGTTCGAGCAATATTCGGGCTTCGATGTGTGGAAAAGGGTGTTTCAAGCAGCTTACGGGAATTAAGCGACAAGCTCAATTCGCACTTACGCGCACTCCGATATATGACCAGCAGCGAGCAAATTGCGGAGGGTTTGCTAGTGCTTTTGGTGACGTCTAAGCTGGACGTTCAAGCGCGGGAGAAATGGGAGGAAAAATTACAGAGTGATCAGTTGCCTAGCTGGAGTGACATGGCCTCATTTCTGGAGAAACGCAGCCGTATGCTGGAAAATCTGAAGATTTCCAAGGGAGTGAAGACTCACAGCAGTCAATTTGCGCCTCAAGTGAGCAAGCGAGGAGCATATGTATCCTCAACGCCAAGTGCTTCTGCTGCATCTTTGGCTTGCGGGACATGCCATGCAACGGATCATTCGCTGACAAGGTGTCCGACATTTTTAGCATTACCTCCCGCATCGCAGAAGGAAGCGATCAGGCCACAACCAACCACAGTGCAAGTCATCGCACTACAGGCTCTGCTCTGGAAAGCACCACACAATCCTGCATCTGGACACTGGCACTGCTCCAGCTCCTGCAACAATTTCATCAGAGACAGCATGCTTGTCAACTGCCCTTCCAACATCTTCATATCATCCCCGTGGATTGCCTCGCAACGATTATGTGCTTCTGGCTACCGCGATTATGCAAGCTACAGGCCGATATGGAGAGTTGATACCCTGCAGTGCGCTGCTAGACTCTGCATCGCAGCTCAACTTCATTTCTTCGCGCCTCGCAAAGCAGCTGCGACTCAGAACATGGCATTCCAATGCTGTCATTTCTGGAATTGGAAAGGTACCCCTAGCTGCTGATAAAGCTTTGGAGTTGCGAATCCAATTCTGCGATGGCAGCATTTCTACTTCCATGACATGCATCGTCACTAACTCCATCACCGATCAGCCGCCTCACTTTGACATTGACAGGGACAACTGGAACATTCCGCAAAATTTGGACCTGGCTGATCCTCATTTCAACAGGAGCCAGCGAGTGGATCTAGTCATCGGCGCGGAGTTATTTTTCTATCTGCTATGTGTAGGACAAGTACGCATGGTCAGTGATATAAATAACGACAATGCAAAAGAATAATATATCAAATGTTAAACCACTAAGGTTTTTTAGCGGCGTTGATGATATAAAATGAAATGAAAAAATGTACAACCGAGAAGAACGTTAGCGTCTTGACACGGGTTGACAGTTCGACTGATATTTGAGAGATGTAAAACGAGATTGAGAATAATAATTTGTAATGCAGACAATAGAATGTTGAAGAAGCCGCTGCCGAGCTGCGAGGCTGTAGAACAGTTACAGAGAGTGAGCAGCACAGTCGCTGTCGGTAGCCTGACCATTACAGTTTTTCAGCCACTGGAATCTAATCTTTCTTGAGTTCATATCGTTGAAGCTGCTCACGCCTGTTGAAACCCTGCTGCAGACATTGCAGAGCAGTTCGTGGAATGCTGCCTATTATGTGTCAACGATCGGGGCATCGAATTATGGATAAGCAGAATGCTCCGCCTACACCAACGAACCGATCGGACATCGATTTTTTGCTGCATCAGCGGTATATACCGCCTACACCAACGAACAGACTAGTCAGCATAGCATAAAGGCAATTTTGTATTTAATTTTAAGTCAGTTCTGATTGAACAGTCTAACGAAAGCATCAGCAACCCGAAATTGTAATAAAGTTAAATAATAAAAACCATAATGAAAGTCGCAGCTGATATCCTAATTGAAGAAGCTCCTGTGATGAGGTTAACGTTAATTCTTATAATGTATGTTATATTAATATAAATTTAATATAATAGTAAGAGCTATGTATTCTGGACAAGTGACTTCTTGATAAATATTGTACGCGATGTAACAAATAATATTTTCCTCGAATGTGGATGATATGAAGTAGTGGTCTAATAATAGTTTTTCAACTTTGCATGTGTAAATAAAATTTGCGTAATTTAAGTAAATTTTACCAATCAGAAAAAAAACAACTTGCAAAGCTATCAAAACAGATATCAAGAAGTTCAGTTAACAATAGTATAAAATAACAATAAATAATAATAATAAATAATAAATATTATCATTTTAACCAATTATAATGAATCAAAAAACATCAAAATTCAGATTATCCATAAAACCAACTATATATTTCCAGTTATCAATTAAATCAATTAACATTTTCTTGATATCAATAAGATCAGTTAACAATAAGATAAATTATCAATAAAACCAATATATCAATTATACCAGTTATCAGAAAAGCCAAATACAACATACCAGATACAATAATTTTCCAGATATCAATAAGATCAATTAACAATAAGATCAAGTACCAATAAAACCAGTTATTAATAATGCCAAATACAACATACCAAACAACATACAAAAGGCCCAATACATTAATGCTTCTTTATATACTACCGCTTTAGTATGAAGCAGACCTTCATACCTACCTGTACCCTCCCGTGTCGCATGTTTACTTGAAAAAAAAACAATAAGATCAAGTACCAATAAAACCAATATATTAATAATACCAGTTATTGATAATGCCAAAAGCAATTCAAAACTCCTAATTAATGTTTCATTATATAAATTAGAACATTCGGATCTTTAGTTTGTTAAATAATATATATGCGAGCGGAGCAAATGATTTAATTTAATTAAAAACGTTGACGCTGCTGCTGGTTGTTCTGCCTGCGTCGACATTGCAGTTGCCGTTGCCGTTGTTGTTGCTGGCTGCGGTCCCGCTGCACTTGTTACGTCGCTGTTATTGGTGCCGACGTCAGGTGGTCTCACCGTCTGGTTCCCAGGATGTTGACCGGATACCGATGTGCTGATGCAGCGCACGTGGAGTATGGTTGGGCGCTGGTCTCCGTGTTTCTACACTGGTCCCTCTTGCGTAAGCTCGATTATCGTGAGAATTGACCGGGCATCGATATGCTGACAAGGTGCGCGTGTGATATAGTTTTGTGCTGGTCTCCATGGTTCTGCACTGGTCCCTCTTCCGTAAGTTCGGGGATCGTATTACCGTCTGGGAGAATTGACCGGGAGTCGTTATGCTGACAAGGCGCACGTGTAACATGTTCATCCGCTGGATGCGTGGCTGTGGTGTTTGTGCCACTGCGTGAGAACATATCCGCTGTTAGCTCCCCCCCTTTAAGTGCGATCGTCCGCGATCGCTAGTAAGGAGTGAGGCTGTGTCTTGGAAACCTCTGCGTTTTCCGTTGGTGGGTTCTCCATCAGAACTAATCCCAAAATTAGGAATCCGACAGAAGAAAGTCCAACTGATGTTACTATGGAGTTGTCATCTTTAAGCAACTCCAGTTCCTTGGTGTTGTTTATGTTGATTTCCTTTAACATTTGCAAGGAAAGTACCTCCTCGACTTCGCTTCTCAGCCCCAAGATTTGGAATAGTGGAGGAGTAGCTTCCGCCTGTTTCATTTCCTTCGCTTCGAATTCGTCGACACCCATCCGTAGTGTAGTTTTGGAACTCCATAGTCAGTTCTTCCCCGTCGACCTTGATTTTTCCCACGTAATCATTTAGCAGAATTGTACCGGCCAGTAGTTCTTCATAGTCTGGTTCATGTTGGCTGTTGATAGTTTTGCAGTATGGTTTCTGATTGCTGAGCAACGGTTTTATACAATGATCATTACTTAAATCATTTTTTACAAAAAGTCCTATCACTATGCGTTTCGCAGTTACTGTTCTGAGCGTATATATTTTTGTTAAATTTTATAATTTTTTCGTATTTAAAGTTATTATTAATTTTTCCTTTTTTAACTGTGTTTGCGTCGGATGGCAACGCACAGCCGCTGATCCGGCTGCTCCATACGATACTCCCGACGATAGTATCGATTTCCCGACGATCGTCTATCGGAGTTGGCGCTCCACTAATTTTTCACTAATGTAGAAAAATTTTTCACAAGTCATCCCGACTCACTTCTCTATTTTTTTACATACGACCCAATAACTTGCACATACTCTTGCGCCACTCAAATAAAGCAATATTTAATACAAAACAAAGTGCAACTCTACTTTACTTTATTGTACATCGACTCCAACACCCCCCTCTTCACAGTCCACCATCGAATGTACATACGTACAGACGATATAATTGGACACCCAACAGCAGCAACGACAGAACGACAAACACTTAGGATTATTCGCCGCCCACTTCAACATTTGGTCCATCGAGCCGGATCGAATATCCTTTCGATTGAATATCCTTTCGCGACGAATATCCCTTCGTCCTTATCGGCTCGCACCGCGGGAAATTCAAAGCTTATATCCAGATAAATACATGTGTAATTCATTATAAAAGATCGATTGTCTCGCGTTTGATTTTTAAATCCATAAAAACAAAACGATACGCAAAGTTTAACGTCGTCAGTAAAAAGTTACAGCTGAGCTGAGTTACAGCTGTACATACCAGAGATCTGCAGCGGTACACCGCAACTACTAGTGCACCAAAAATACTAAGTATTTTCAAACACGAGTAAAAAAACACCGCAACAAAAATTGATGCGGTCTTTTTATACTCGTTCCTTCTTTCCACTCCTTCGTTTGCGGTGCCTGAGATATTTTACGCAATTTGAATGAGTAGAATCAAACCGACACTGAACAGAGAGTGTGTGATGAAAAACAACCCCGAAATTGTCTTGTCTTGTCAGCGGTCGCGTGAGTAGATCATTTTTTGCAATTGTGTTTTGTGATTTGTTTCGCATGTGCGTAAGTGTATGAGTGATCTGCTGATGTGATGGTTGCGTGAATGTTGAAATAAATAGGCATATTATTTCAAAATAAAAATATTTAGTTAATTTTTTCAATTTTCATAGTATTTTAGTTTCTTTGTTTAATTATATACAAGATATAGAAATTATCAATAAACAATAAATTTTAATCATCACTTCTTAAATCAAAAATTATGCGGTCAATATTTACATTGCTCTTTCAAAACCAATCACAGAGACACTATGTCAATCCGCTCGTTAGTATTGAAACACCGCACAAAAGAGATGAAGCGATTACCCTAACGGGCTTTGATTCGGTCAAATTTTGAGTCTCAATTTTTTATGCGTTGCGCAGGTACCGCATCTCTTTTTGATATTGTGTCTGCATATTCGTTTCTTATGCGGTATTCAAACACTGCAACCGCTTACTATGCGGTATCTACACCACCGCCACCGCAAAAAGTGTGAGTGCCGAAAACAGGCACCGCTGCAGATCTCTGGTACATACATACACTAGGCAGAAAAAGTGTGCGTACAAATTTTAACCGAAACTTTGACGTTAAATAAAAACTGTTGTGTAGAAGATATTGCCCCAATTTCTTTTTTATATTAAAAACACATCTATTGTCACTAATTATAGCTACTCTTCATTTATTTAATTCAACAACTTTTTAATTAAAATTAAAAAACCAAAATGCACACGTTTTTGGCAAGAAAAGTCTGCGTACAGCTGTTTCAAGCTGTTAAAGCTGTGTGGAATGCAAGAAACAGCGATTACCGTTGGATTTTTTTGATGCAGATTATTTTAGTATTATATTAGCAATTAGTATTACTCATTTAAAAGATAAACATCGCATCATATTTAGTAATATCACAACATGTAGAAAAATGTGCAAGAAAATTTCTGTTTTATACCAAAATGGTTTTAAAGTTATCCTTAGCTACCGCTATTATGCAAGAAAATTGATGTCCTAGTTGTAAGAGATCACTCCTCTATCAAAAAGTAATAAACAATAGCAAATTATTTGGTTGGATCTTCACAAAGGCCCGATCTGGCCAACCACCTTTGTTCACCCATCGCGAGCAGAGGATTGTAATTCATCCTGGAGTCCGTATTTAGTTGGGTTGTGATCAAATTGTGTTCCAATATGTTGATATCGTCCTCCTGTCCCATGATAGACTCAATAAAAAAAAAAATTTCCACTCTCAGTACTGTAATGTATACCTACTAAAAGATTGTACTTCATACATTTAGTACAATGCAAACTACATTTTTGGATTTTGTGATTCTTCGCATGGAGAAAAAGCAAATCATTGCAAAATGCAAATTTTCTTTTTACGAAGATATAATATTACTTTAGTAGTCATAGATCTTTTAAATTAATATATTAGCGAAAGGTAACCTCTAAAAACCGAAAACAGAGTTAATGCGGTAGTACATGTATGAAGTGTAATAATTTAGTAGGTATACATTACAGTACTGAGAGTGGAAATTTTTTTTATTTATTGAGTCTATCATGGGACAGGAGGACGATATCAACATATTGGAACACAATTTGGATCACAACCCAACTAAATACGGACTCCAGGATGAATTACAATCCTCTGCTCGCGATGGGTGAACTAAGGTGGTTGGCCAGATCGGGCCTTTGTGAAGATCCAACCAAATAATTTGCTATTGTTTATTACTTTTTGGATAGAGGAGTGATCTCTTACAACTAGGACATCAATTTTCTTGCATAATAGCGTAGCTAAGGATTAACTTTAAAACCATTTTTGGTAGAAAACAGAAATTTTCTTGCACATTTTGCTACATGTTGTGATATTACTAAATATGATGCGATGTTTATCTTTTAAATGAGTAATACTAATTGCTAATATAATACTAAAATAATCTGCATCAAAAAAATCCAACAGTAATCGCTGTTTCTTGCATTCCACACAGCTTTAACAGCTTGAAACAGCTGTACGCAGACTTTTTCTTGCCAAAAAACGTGTGCATTTTTGGTTTTTTTAATTTTAATTAAAGAAGTTGTTGAATTAAGTAAATGAAGAGTAGCTATAATTAGTGACAATAGATGTGTTTTTAATATAAAAAAGAAATTGGGGCAATATCTTCTACACAACAGTTTTTATTTAACGTCAAAGTTTCGGTTAAAATTTGTACGCACACTTTTTCTGCCTAGTGTACATACATATATACAAGCATACGTCTCAATACGTGTGTGTGTGGTTCTGTATGTATAGTTGCTGACCGGCCGTCCGTTATCAGCTTGTCTTCTTGTCGCTGTTCACTCACACTCACACATTAACGTCCAACTTTAAAGATAAGCAAGCATTTGTTTGTAATTTTTGCGTACTTTATCTTTCTTCAACTGTGTTATTTAACACCTGTGGTTATCTAATTAGATCCAACTGTGTACTGTGAATCGATGATATACTGTTTTTTTGTTCGTGCTAGAACGAGATGCCTACCAGTGACAAAGCCTCACGCCGACGAAAGTCATCTGTTGCAGCACCACACAGTGTCAGGCGAACCTCCATATCGCCCATTCCAGCAGGCCTTAATTTAATGATCGACTCAACAGACCCTCGAGAGGAAGTCCTACTCTCTACACCCTCCAAGTCCGCCGTGAGCACATTAACTCCTTGTGGCACAAAGTTGATTCTGAGTACGAGCGTTGCTCTCGGGTTCTCAATCCTAAGGAACTGAGCGATGATGTTTTGGCCATGGAGTCGACCTACGACCACTGCTACAGCATATATGAGCAGTGTATTGCCTTGCTAAACCAGCAGATTGACGATGCATCTACTCTGTTCCGTCCTGCAGCTCCTCCCGCTCCTGCAGTTACTTTTTCCACTGGCTGTCGACTACCCCCCTGCGACATTGAGGTGTTCCACGGGGATTACACCAAATGGCCCACGTTCCGAGACATTTTCACGGCGATCTACATCAACAACCCTCAGTTGACTGCCGTAGAAAAGCTTTTCCATTTGAACGCCAAAACAAGTGGCGAGGCCAAGGCAATTGTAGCACGATCTCCCCTGACTAAAGACGACTCTGTTCAGCGTGGGCCGCTCTCTCTGAGAAGTTTGAAAACAAGCGGCTATTAGTTACCTCAGAGACTGCAGAGGCCCTCAAAGGATTACAGAGCACAATCCTCGGTTGTCTGACAGGGTTAGAACACTCTGACGTCTCCACAGATAACTGGGATTGTCTCCTTATCTTTCTTTGCTCCTCCATGCTTCCTAAGGCGACCCTTGCCCTTTGGGAGCAAAGCTTGTTGAAGAAATATGACATCCCCACCTGGCAAGAGATGGACAGATTCCTCTGAGAACTCACTCACTCTTGAAGCCATCGAGGATGTCATATCGCCTGTCTCGAAACGTCAGCCCCTACGAGTCAGCCATTCCAAGGCCTCTCCAAGATGCTCAGGACCGGATCGGATTCACTCCTACAGATCCATCATCAGAGTAGCGGCTCCAAAATGTGATCTCTGCTCCAAAGAGAATCACCTCGTGCGGATCTTCTCTAAGTTCCTGCAGATATCGGTCCAACAGAGGTCGACATACATAACTACATACATACTCGAAGTGGGTTATGTACTAATTGTTTCGCCCGCAGTCACCAAGTCCGTGACTGTCTCAGTCTGTACACGGCGACACAAAACCCCTCTGCAACGCGACGTCCCTTCCACTTTAACCGCTCTAGCCTCGAGCTCTTCGGATCATCCTCTGTCCAATATATAGTCCACTCCGTCCAACACTGTGTTGCATTCTGATCAGCTGTTAAGGCCAGATAGGTATTTTTTTTTGTTGAAGTTATCGATAGGTCGAGGTCTGGCGAAAGGGGTCGCTCACTCTTGAGACTGACAGATGATTCGTGGGAGAGAATCTGACGGATTTTTTTTTATGGTGGGTCATCTGTCAGATTTTTTTTTTGCAAATCATTGGTGAAAAAATAACGCGGAGAGAGCGACATAGCAGCGCGCCGTTGTAGCAGCAACAAAAGTTTTGGCAGGCGGGTGGTTTTAAAAAAAGGAACAAGAAAAAAGGATTGAGATATTTGGCTTGAGCTTTAGAAAAAGCCAGGTAAGAGGAGGGCGGTGTTATGTTTTCTTAATAAAAATTCTAATCAGAGAATTTTTTTTTGTTGCGGCAGCTGTCCGACGTACGGATAAAATATCGGATTTGTTGGTCCCGAAATCCGGCGTCGGTCCAATTTTTTTATTGTTTGCAACCACCTGAGAAGCTGCCCTACACGCAACTTGAACCTGCGCAGGAGGACGGAGTAGACGTCACAGCAGTCGACATCGACCACATACCACACATACACACACTCAAGCACAATACAGCAGAACAGCCAACAAGGAGTGCTCAGCCAGTGTAGTGTCCCAATAAGGTGGTGTCTGTAAGCACAGTGCAATTGAGCTCGTGGTTGCGTACCTTTATTATGCTCGGGTCTAGCTCGCCGTGGTCGGGGGTCTTACTCCTTCAATTGCATAAAACACGCACACTCACAGATAAAAGAAATGGGTACGCAGTCAAAATCAAAAAAAAAACTATCACGAAATCCACAGAAGGCTCGCGATATATGCTCACACTCAATCATGAACGAAATCAAACTCAAAAATCATAATAATATCAAGACTCATCGAAATATATTGGAAATACTTATTATTGGTCCGACCGACAACAAAGGTTTCAGAGACATAAGAGACCTACAGGGAAAAACACCAGATGGAACGGGTTTCCCCTTCTATACCCACCCTACATGTTTAATTGATTGATAACATTATCAGTTGAACCCTTCTGCTGACTTAACAGCGATCTACACTTCCCAGGAATTCAGCATGGGTATTGGACAAACGAATAAGAAAATTAACAAATTATCGTAAAATGCATTTCAATAAACAATAAAATGCATTTCAATATTATAATAACTTCCAATTCACAAAGATTCATTTGAGCCGGGCCATTAATCAGGGACGGGACAGACCTGACGCACAAATATTTAAATTTTATATATATATACGTACACGCAGGTACGCCGACTTAAGTCGTATTACTTAATTCTGGTGTTATTTGTTCACCTTTGCCATTTTAAGGCTTCACTTTACTCACGGAACTTATTTCAGCAGCATCGATGTCGTAGTTGGGCCCAAGTAGACGAATATTTGCTGTATTTCTCTAGAGGAGAAAAATTTTATGTAATTACTATGATTATATAGATATATATAGAACAAAAATGCGGTCAAGCCTATTCAGACGCCGATTAATTTCACGGAATATTCTGAATTACATGCACATTTAATCGTTACGTTACATTAACATTTTATTTCAACAAATCCAAAACAAAAACTCACAGCTGATGCTGAAGCTTTATCGTAGCTTATAATACAAGCCGCTCAAGCTTACATCAGCTACACCAGGAGCATATCACGTAATTTATATTAATATGTGTATGTATATATATATATATAATTATATAATTATTTGAAGAACGGTCAATCGGCGGACTGGACGAAGCTTTTATGAAAAATTGGTATAAACTTTTACCCCTTGCGCATGCCATGTTGGTCCTCAGCACATGCGCAAGGTCCAATATACCCTTTTGTCGATCACACGGAGGGTATTCTGCGAGTGGTTCTCTTGAAGCTTTACAGCTGGACAGCTGGAGCTAGAAAGTTCAGTGACCCCCCCCTTTTTTTTTAGTAATCAAAGAAGTCACTGTTGCTGGTGGATATTATTTTTGGAGTCTTAATTGGCTCGCACATTTCTCCGAAAATTAAAATGAATTTGAAGTTGTGGCACACACTCGCGTTGCTAATTTACCTTAATTTGTCTTTAAAATACACTAGGTTTATTCTTTTCTTTTTTTTTCCCCCAATTAATATTCAATATTAGATTAAATAATATATATGTATTTATTGAAATTTTCACACGTGTTACACATGTACTTGTATTATTTGCTTGGTGCAGCACTTCTTTTCGGCCTTGAAATTATGAATTCTCAAGTGCAGCACTAAAAGCTCTATTTATAGTCGATTGCACGTGCTAGAATAACCAAAGCTTCGCACTTATATGATCTTGCTTGAGCTAATCACATAAAAGAACTTTTGATAGTGGTTTGTGTCCATGATAAACTGTACTACTGGTTTATTCATTTTGGTACTAGGACCACTTTTGGACACCACACCAGTGTGGTGTGCTTCAACAACACCATATTTTCCTGGTGAGTCAGCTCCAAGTAGGTTGGCCCAAATCTGACCCGTGGCGCCGCGACAACGCATCGAGCCATCTCCAGACCCGCAGAAGCGCGAGGCAAGCCTAATAGAGGGTGTATTATGCCCTCCATAGCCCTGAGGGGCACGTCGCATCAGGACCACGGCGCAGTCTGCCCCTTTGCAGACCCCCCTACCGTCCACACCGTATTATATATTTATTGTGTTATTTGTTTATTTATTCGTTCAAGTTATATGTATGTGAATGTCCCACTAGATTAAGTTTGTTGCTAGAAGTAGGTTTTCAATTAAGTTATTTTGAGTTTTGTGAAGGTAAGCGCATTGCCGAGTAGCAATTTTGCTGCTTGCGGGCAATCCAGCGCGCTCTGCAACCAGACGCAAGTCAGATCACGGTTAGGTGTCCCCCGAACCCCAGAGGAGCTCTTCTAGGTAGGATAGAACCCTTCACATTGACCGTCGTAAGTTATTGTGCGAGGCTACTTACAGCTCGAACTTTGCCGCACATAGCGCGTAGGATTTGCCCTGGCGGACAGCAGTATTGCTGCCACGGCCATCCGTCTCCTTAGGGCCCTACTCGTATACTTTTAATTAAATTTAAATAAAATTTGTCATTGCGCAGTTAAATAAAAATGACTTGTTAGTTTCCTGAAGGAGGGGGGGAAGAGAAGGCTGTGAAAGCCAGGAATAGTCAGCTGTGACTTTCCTCTAAGGGCGATGAACCACAACATTCACGCTTTGGTCCATCGTATGGAAGGGTGGGCGCGTCTCGGGTCATCAACACCGAACCAGCAGTAATTTCACTCAGCTGTAGTTTGTTGTTTGTATGCATACTTGTGTTTGTTATGATTTGTATTGTGTTGTTATCGATGTTGTTATCGGTGTGTAACGAACGAGACTGAACTTGTTCGGGATTTGGCTACGATCTGAGGGCATTGGGACCCAGCAACCAATCCCTAGGTACACTGAGCTAGCTGAGGTTGCCCACCGCGAAAAATCGGTTCGTAACAACTGTGCAAAGCTTTTTTGCCACCAACACGCGAGGAGTCCTCTTGGGCACTGCCATTGTTCACATATGTCAGGAAGGTGTGACATACCCCGCTCGCGCGTTGCTGGACTCTGGTTTCGAAGCGACTTTTATTTCCGAACGACTCAGCAACTCAATCCAGTTGCCTTTCCAGCCAGTTCTGGCTCAAGTGTCCGGCTTGATTCAGAGGACTGTGTGTTCCCACACCTCAAGTGGACTTTTGGCAAGCATATATCGGCATTACAACACGCTTACAAAAATAAAGTGCCCAAGATGTCCTGGCTTCTGTCTTCCAATAATAAGCTATCTCTGGCAAACAAAACTGAGATCTATAAGGCTATACTAGCTTCTAGCCTCTTTTACGCTATTCAAGTATTTGGAATTGCAGCCAGTACACTTATAAACAAATTACGGGCACTGCAAGCCAAAACACTTGAGCGAGATCTGAATGTTCCACTGATTGGAGACAGGATTCAAAAGATAGCTAGCAAATACGCAGAGAGGCTAGAGTATCACCTAAACGCCCTTGCCAGGCGTCAACACAGCGCTGATGATTAAGATGATTAAGAGCCAAAAGAAGACTTAAACGATTCCACCCTCAAGATCTCCCACAACGAATCTTGACGTAGTGAACTCCCAGAGCATCGATCGAATAGATTTTCTCTTAGACCACAAGATTTTCCTAATCAAGATTGTCTTAATTGTACATATTGTCAATTTCCAACCATAGTTTATCTAGACATAGTTTTACTTTTAATTATTATTTTCTCATTAGCTTAAGTTGCCACAAAGGTAATAGAATACTATTCAGCTGTAATCAATATTTCTAATAAATACGATTAATAAGAAAATCCTCAAGTGGACAGACCCATCCTTCTGCCGTAGCTCAGAGATTGAACTCCTGATATGTTCGGATATCCTTCCATCTATCCTATTGGGAGGATTAAAACCGAACCTCTGCGGAACTCTGCTCGGCCAACAGACTATTTTCGGCTGGGTTCTCACGGGTCCGATCCCCCGTTCCACGGCAAAGTCGACGCTGACGACAGGAAGGCGTTACCAAGGACAACCGCTGTACAACCCTCGCGCTGCTGCCTTTAGAAGATGGCCCACAAGACCCTCTATCCCATCAGCCATCCCCGACCACTGTTCAGAAATGGTCATTTGTACATCCTACATTTCAGAAAATGGCGCCTTCGGGTTGTACTCGCCAACCGGTACTGCACAAACTGTCTTGCCCATCAGCATTCAGGGACATCATGCCGGACTCTCCAGGGATGTCGCAGGTGTGGAGGAGATCGCCACTCATTACTGCACCTCGAGTCGGTAGAGTCCCAGCTGCGGCCGCCTAGGCCTCGGCATCCGCCCCGATGCCGATCGCACTGCCAGCGGAAGACTGCTGCGAAGCTTACTGCTTCCCCTGTACCCCAAAGCAGCATGACTAAGACGACGGCAACTACACCCAACATCGGTCGCCTCCAATCCAGGAGTGTCAGTGTTTGCAACAGCGTTGCAAGGGGGCCGGGATGTTTGCGTCAGATGGCAACGCCGAGCAGCTGATCCGGCTGCTCCACACGATACACCCCATCGATAGATCGATATCCTGTAATCCGTCGGTGTTGATGCGTCGGGCGGGTGTTTTGCGCTGGCAGGCCATCAACACGGGGAGCACGGTTTATGAGACGGTCGCGCTCATTAATGAGTGTTCGGCGGCCTGCCGCCTTCGGACTGTCGATTGCGAGTGTTGGTGCGGACTCGGTCTGCAGGGCTCGCCTCCTATCACCGAAGGCCGGGTTGGACTTGGAGCTCATACTGGAGGTGTCGGTGGACTGCTAGCGCAAATCACCCGCCCGACGCATCACCACCAACGGGTTGCAGGAAATGGAGAACCTCAACCTGGCTGATGAACGATGGCATACTCCTACGTCCGTTTCCCTCGTTCTGGGGGCAGACGTGTACTCTCGCGTACTGCGTCCAGGGACCATGTCCTTACAAAAGGGCGCTCTTCATCCGGCAATAAGGCGATCCGGGACCGCCCCCCCCCCACTACCACCATATCTTTTGCAACGACGTTGCAAGGGGGCGGAATGCTCCATACGATACTCCCGACGATAGTATCGATATCCCGACGATCGGCTATCATGGAGTTGGCGCACCACTAATTTTTCACTAATGTAGAAAAATTTCTCGCAAGTCACTTACTTCTGTGTTTATTTACATACAACCCAATAACTTGCACATACTCTTGCGCCACTCAAATAAAGCAATATTTAATACAAAACAAAGTGCAACTCGCCTTTACTTTATTGTACATCGACTCCAACACCCCCCTCTTCACAGTCCACCATCGAATGTACATACGTACAGACGATATAATTGGACACCCAACAGCAGCAACGACAGAACGACAAACACTAAGGATTCTTCGCCGCCCACTACAACAAACTGATTTAAGGAGCATCGATGTGCAAGACACGGTGTCGGTCAACGGAATATTAATGATATAAAGTAAATGTCTACCATTGGTTTCTATTTTTATATTTGCAAATTTTAAAAGCTATTCTATATTTATGAATAATATTTGTTGTTTGTCTAGTATCTGTTCTATTGGTGTTACTTCGAATTCGGATAAAATTATTGGATTTATTGTATCTGTTTTTGCCCTATCTATGGCATGGATTATGTTAGTTAAATCATCATTGAATATTTGAATTTTGAATTTTAAAATATTAATTTGCTAGTTTCCCAGATTGTTACTTCCTAAAGAGCTTTTTAGAATTGATTTAGTTATTTCGCTGATTTCATTTATTATGTTGGTTATCACCTTATTGATGACAATTTGTGTATTGTTGTTTGTAAGTAGCTTATTAGTTTTTTGAATCAAAATTTCGTGGTCATTTGTGTCCGGCGTGCCGGCCAGCCATTTCCATGCTATACTCAATAGATCTATGGAACGAGGTATTATATGTCTGTACGGCCCTAAATATGAGATCTTCGAAACATTCGTTACCGTTGTCTGCCTTAATACATCTCATTATTTCCGAGACTTTAGCTGCTCTTGCAGTAGAAATTTAATGGACGCGGAGTTCATACCTTTTCGTTATCCATGACAATTACCTTGGGTGCACCGAATGCTACCATAATCTCCCTTATGGGATGCTTTTGGTCTTCTGCTGCCTTGGATTTCAGTAACTTAATCTGAGCATATTTCGAGAATTTATCGATAGCTGTAAGTACTAATTTTTTCTGCGTGGTGTAAATGTCAATATGAACAATCTGACCAGAGTATATTGGAATGGGTGTCGCTTGGAGCTTTCCCTTTGTTGGTTGTCTTTCGTACTTTGCGACCTTACAGGTTTCGCAACTCTTTGTTATTCTCTCGATTTCTTGCCTCATCCGAGAATTTGATTTTTCGATAGAATTCACTTCTTGGGATGTGAGGGCTCGTTTGAGCTTATTAAATGCATCGGTTGCATCATTGTCTAATTCGATTTTAACTTTGTTAGATATGTTCTTTGAAAGCTTTCCATTTTCTCCTCTTAACAAAGTAGTTAATGGTTTTGCTAATTTCGCGTAGTCGCGAATGAATCTCCTATAGTACCTAAATAATCCGAGGAAAGATCGTAGATCTTTCAGGGTTTTAGGCACTGGGAATTTTTGTATTGCTTCCTTTTGTGTATTGGTCTTAACTCCATTAGAAGAGATGGCAAACCCTACAAAATCGACTTCCGATTTGATAAAGTCGCACTTGTCAATTTGGATCTTCATGTTGGCCCTGGTTAATGTTGAGAAAATATTCTCTAAGTCTCGAGAATGACTACTTTCGTACTGACTGAATACTATTATGTCGTCTATGTAGAAATAACATATTTCCCTAATAATAATAGAGGGAGAGTTTTTCAACCGAGTGAACTCGAATTTTCTGCAATTTATGGAAAAATCCGTTTTTCCATATGGGATTCCTTGAGAGGATTTTGGTGGAAGCCGCTTTTTAAATCAAGTACATAGAAGTACTTGTTGTTTCCTAACTGGGCAATGATCTCGTAGATTTCCAGTATCGAATATCGGTCCGAGGTGGTCTGAGCGTTCAATTTACGATAATCTCTGACTACCCTATACTTCTTATTACCTTTCTTTTCTTGGGTACTACCCATACGGGTGCGTTATAGGGAGATCGAGAGGCCCGTATGATGCCATTTCGCACAACTCCCCCACCTCGGGTCTCAAAGACGCTGGATATGGGTAATGTTTACTGTGAACTGCTTGGTGGGAGGTTGTGCTTATTTCACATCTGACTTTTGTCGTGTATGTCAGTTTTTCGTCCGGTTCAGCGAATAGTCGCGAATGTTTCTGCGTCAATTTGTTTATGATTTCTTTCTGTTTGTCCGTCATGTAGTCTGTCCTAACTTTAATGTTGTTTACTGACTGTGTAACTAGTTGTTTTATCCTGATCCTCTTATTGCCGTTTATCGTCAGAATCTCATTTTTAACGTCTATGACAGCGTTCAGCTGCTTTAAGGTATCGTTGCCAAGGATACCGGGCTCATCGTACCCGTAAGTTCCAGCTAGTTTATCTGTTAGCTCCTTTTAAAAATATTCAAAATACAACTGCTCTTCGTTGTCTACTTGTTCAGTTTGTTCTATCTCGCTTTGCTCTGCTTGTGGCTCTGTAGTCGATGTGGCTATGTGGAAATGACGTTGAAGTTTTTGAGGGGGACCTGTCTGATGAGGAGGCGGTGGGCGCTTGCCCATTAACTCGTTATTACAAGGTCTATTCATGTAATTTAATTTAGCAGATCGGATGGATCTATCTACATCCATTGGCTCCGGTCACGGCTGTTGTTTGGGAGCTTGTGGTCTAGGTGGTGCTTGATAGTTTTGTCCAACTGGGGCGTACTGTGGTCGTCCTTGAGTAGGTTGACCTCCTGTTTTTGCGACAGGATTGAACCTCATTGATGGTTGTTGCCTATTTTGGTCGGGTTGAAAATATAATCTAGGATCAAAGCGTCTCCAATTATTGCTGGTGTTCGACGATGATTGCTTTTGAGGCATCGGTCTGTTGTTGTACATCACTTGCCTCTGTGGCAATTGTGGTGGTTGTTGCACAAACTTAGGGGTAAAAGCGTTCCTATGTTCCTGATTCTCTACTAAGTCACAGAGGTGCACCGCATGACTAAGGTCTCTTGGCTTCTTGATAGCCAACAAGCGTGGCAAATCTCCGTTTAGTCCGCGAATAAACACGTCCAAAGGTTTCTCACGGTAGCTTTGTGTTAACGTACTTATGCTCTCGGCAGATTGTTCGCGTACACTTATCTGATTTAGGATGAGAGAGAGGTGATAGTAAACCGCTTGGTAGAATTCGTAGATAGTCAAGCGACCCTGAGACAGTAAGAACAATTGGTACTCAAGTGTCTTGACATCGCGTTTGTCGGCGAAGTGGTCGGTGAGACACTTGGAGATGACTTTCCAGTTCATGGGTGTATTATAAGATTCTAATACTGCCTCTGCCTCATCTACTACTTTATTGCAAATCGCAAGAGTTATTGAATAGTACTTGAAAGTCCCTTCTTGTCCCTCATAAATGCTCATAATGCGTTCTACATTTTTCTTCCATGAACTAAATGAGGAACGATCGCCGGAGAAATCTCTTATTAATTTAGCTATCTCTTGTACCTTGTCCGATTCATTGGGTTTTGGTTTGACCTTAGGTATGTCGCGTAGTATGACTTGATTATCATTCGCTCTGAGCGAGTCCCTAATCATGTCTCCGATGATTTCTCTTGATTGTACTTTGAAACGTACCACTGTTATTGTTATTATGTCACGAAATATTTAATTAATGACTAATGTTTTAATTTGAAACAGAGTAAACGAATTTAGCGGATTGTTACTTATAGCTAGTTTACTTTCCGAAAAATTAGGATTTGATTTTGAATCGTTTGAACTGTTAAATAACCTTTTCTTGCTATCTATTTTCCAGTCTCTTTAATTTCTTAGAGATGGAGTTTTATGCTGTCGATTTGTCTCTTAGATTTGCTTTTTACTTTTTTATTTGTTTTCAACTGATTTCTTTGTTTCACTTTGTTAATAACTTATTATCTAACTCTTACAAAGTAAAATACATTCGTCGAATCATCCGTGCTGATCTTCTGGATTTTGTCCTTTTTGTCCTACGGCGTAATGTGGCAACTTTCTTTTACACGACAACGACAACGGGTGACTATGGATCCTCGAGACACTTTAATTCACGGAGTCCTGCGGACGGGCACTACAGGAAGTCGACGATTACTTTTTAGGGTAACCTGACAGAAAAATACTGCACTACTTATTTCGTCGTAATATCTGTCGCGGTTACCGATTTTGGCTTATTTTTATAAGTTAACTTTTAAAGATAACTCGCGAATTTAAACTGTCACGTCCCTGCTCGGGCGCCAATTAGAACATTCGGTTCTTTAGATTGTTATAAAATATATAACTAAATGACTTGTTGTTGTTGTTCTGCCTGCGTCGACGTTGCCGTTGCCGTTGCCGTTGTTGTTGCTGGATGCGATCCCGCTGCACTTGTTACGTCGCTGGAGCCGATGTCAGGTGGTCTCACCGTCTGGCTCCCAGGGTGTTGACCGGATACCGATGTGCTGATGCAGCGCACGTGGAGTATGGTTGGGTGCGGGTCTCCGTGGTTCTGCACTGGTCCCTCTTGCGTAAGCTCGATGATCGTGAGAATTGACCGGGCATCGATATGCTGACAAGGCGCGTGTGATATGGTTGTGTGCTGGTCTCCGTGGATCTGCACTCGAACCTCTTGCGTAAGCTCGGGGATCGTATTACCGTCTGGGATAATTGACCGGGAGTCGATATGCTGACAAAGCGCACGTGTAACATGTTCATGGCGCTTGTGAGTTTCTGCATAATACAAAATTGCGTATGTGTCCAATTCAAATCATGCTCAGCACAGGCTCGCATGTTTACTTGAAAAAAAGAAAGAATAATTCATGGAAAAAAAAATAAAAAAATAACCAGATACAAATGAGTCCAGTTATTAAGAGAAATAACTTAGCAATATAAAAAATTTTCAGATCAAATATCAATAAAACCAATTTATCAATAATTCCAATTATCAATAAAGCCAAATACAATTCTAAACTTCTAATACATTAATGTTTCTTTATACTACTGCTTTAGTATGAAGCAAATCATTTTAGAAAGAATTTCCTTTTTATACGGTCAACCTGCCCAATCGCAAAACTTACCAGCTCTCGTACTTACCTGTACCCTCCCCGTATCTCATGTGGTCCTTATCTCGATTTCGCTCGTGAGTTTCTGCATAATGTCAAATGGGATCTGTGTCCAATTAAATTCATGCTCAGCATTCATTCAAAAAAAAAAACACTGAAAATATATAGGAAAACCCCAAGATCTGAAAATATATGTCAAATTAATTAATTGTAAACTTAATAACGCATTTACATTTGATGCACTTTCTTTTTATTAAAATCAGCTTAAATATTTTAGTATGAATTTGCTTTTTTATAATTATATTATTTAAAATATTTAGAAAACTTCAAACAAATTGGTTTCAATTGAAGAAGTTAAATACATTAAAAAAATAATTAGTTTATTCTTATGATTATTATATTATTATATTATTAAATATATTTACCATAACTTCATACATATTGGTTAGAAATAAAGAAGTTAACGACAAGAAAAATATTACAGTGATCTGATTATATCGTTTTGGACTGGGGTCACAGGTAATTGGTTCTGAATGTCAAAAATACAAATAGAAATAAAGATCTTACATATACACAAATAAGTTCGTTCCCACCGGCATAATGATTGAGTATTAATTGAAAACCTCCAAGGGCCGAATATAGGCTGAAGTAAATACCAGTTACCCATATAATTTTCTAGAGCATATGAAAAATTTTCAGTCCACCAAAAAATTTGAGTTTGGGTATTGTTTGAAAATTTTAAATAATTTTCCATTTTGCCTTCTTTCCCCTAGTTGACGAACCCATTTTTCAATCCGAAATAGCTGCATGTCATGTTTAAGTGTATCTGTTAAGACAATGCTGCGACAATAGTAGTGAGGATAAATTCCAGAGTTATCATGACCGAGGGCAACAAGAGTATTTGAATATTTGAAAAGATATTGTACTATTACGCTGAAAATTTTGGTACACGGGGTCTTGATAAATTAAAATATTTGCTCGACCTTGAGAAGACTGCAAGATGACCTTAATATTTGCATAAGATCCAGAATTGTAATCACCCCCAAAAAATAAGTTCACATATATTTCACCATCGAAGATAAGATTGTTATCCAGTGTATTATGTGTATACAATTTCCTTTCCGATTTTGATATAAGTTGCATTTTAATAAATATGTATATTATAACTGCAAAGGAAAAAGTGTGAAACATATTATTATATGAAAATTTATAGCAATAAGCGGTCGATTTAAATGACACTTTAGATTCATTGGAACTGTTATAGTAGGCTTAGATTCAGCATCAAAATCACTAATAAAATTACATCGGCAATGAATTCCGAAAATAGTACTTTTGTTCATTTCTGGGATGCAAGATATAGTTTGCCATCTTGGCTCAGGGCGTGCATAGCTCCATACAAGACAACTACGAATTTTTGTGTAAAATGTGAGATAGGCACCAGACTTATGAAAAGATTTTTCACAACGATTGCGTAATAATAACACAGTAGGCTTAGAAACACTAGATTTCACTAGACATGTAGAGATATCCGTATCTATATCATTTAAATTTGGAATGTTTGTTATTCGAAGTAAAGCGCGAAAGTCAATATCGATTTGAGTGAAAACAATCGAAAGTATTGAATGACTATATAGTTTGGTACGATAAATGCGAACTTCAGTGGGGCTATTCACATTGTCATGAATAATATTATCCACGTCCTCCTCAGGATCATCGAACTCATTTGGACTCCATGCGCGGGACCTTACGTAGCTATGCCTCTGATCCAATGCTGAAAAATTTAATTTTAACTTTGAAATATACTGGAAGTGTTCAATAAGCTGCTTAGTTTTTTTCCAAACTGAATTTGTAGTATAAGCATTAACCACAAGAACCTGTGTGCGAGATTCATGCTCGGGATACCACCAGTATTGGCTTTGTTTATGGCTTCGAACCGATATTAATATTTCATCATTTCGAAGTTGTTGACGCATTTCTTTAAGTAATTGTTCAGTAAAAACAAGAGTATGCATATAATCTGCTGATTCCATTACTATAGAGTGCTCTAGATCTATATCAAAACTTTCCATATGCACTGTAAATGCAGACCGTTCAAATGTTAATGCTTCCTCATCGGGATGCAGCCGCTTTACCGAACCCATTCCCATATAAAAGAGACATATACTTAGTTTCCAATGCACATGTAGCCAATTATTTATATGTTCCAGTCCGTGCGGATTCAATGTGGACATTTGTTCCACTCTGTTACGAAAATTATCTATGTTCAAGCAAGTCTCAGATTCGGCACGACATTGTGATTTCGGTACAAACTCCCACTCCACACTAAATTTGGAAGAAGCCGAACATAAAAACGAATTAGAAAGTGATACGTCTGAAACTATTTTGTATTATAGACTAATTCAAACGAATATTGAAAGTTTAATCCAAAAATTACCCACTGATATTTACCTCAGGATCGTTAATTGTAATATTCCAAACTTAAAATCTCTTATAAATATTTTACAAGAAAAAGGTTTTACGAAACATTAATCATAAGTAAAATCAAGTAAAATCCTTACTATCCTTATTATCCTCAATTTGATCCCTATTATTATCAAGCTTATAATGTCCGTAACCCATCTTATGATACTCTAGAACAAAGATCTGATAGCGCAATCAAACCGCAGAAATAAAATCGGAACCAAATGACAACGAATCGCATGACACGGAGCAATCAGAACATTTTCGGCTAGTGGGGAAGCGTCAAGCAAATACATAATAATAAAAAATTATGACAATAATCTAAGGTGCCTTATTGACACCGGTTGTTAATCAGAGTCTTGAAATAAAGAGACTGATGAGTTGAGTTGTTGTACTGAACTGAACTGAACTGAACTGACTGACTCTGGGCCGATCTCCCTTTTATTTGGTTTTTGTAATCTTATTTTCTATATACAGAATTTATTAATAGACTAGTATCTAAGCTAGGTAGGACCTATGCTGAGTTGTACATATGCGAGTATTCTATGATAATCTATTTTAACCCATGATCTCCGTTGATCTCTTTCTTCAGCGTCCAGTGAAAGGGTTTTCCTTAGTTCATTGACAGAATTGAACTCTTATCGTACTTATTCTCAACGCATGGTCGTAAAATCTATTTTTGTTTGCTCTTGGACTTCGTGTGACAATATTACAATATTTTGGTGCACAGTAGTACATTTTTTTTTAATCTATGTTCATGCTTGAACATTCTGCCAGGGGCCAGAATAAAATTTTGAGCGACCATCATTTTTCTTAAAATATGTTTGCTTAATAGTAATACATTAATTATTTAAAATATGTTCATGCTTGAACATTCTGCCGAGGGGCAAATATGGCAGTTGTTTCTTAATTTTAATTATATTTTTTTTAATTTAGTGAATGCCTATTCTGCAGCTCCTGCCAAGGCCAAAAGACTGTCAAAGTGTTAGCTGTATCTATTTCTTTTTTAGTGGACTTTATGATTTAAAAAATTTAATACAAAAAAAAAAATAAAAAATGTTGATTTGCTGCTCCTTTTAGATCCGGTACGTCCTAGTACTTTGCTGGCCGGTTACGATGAGCATTGTTGGATTGTTTTTGGAATCTATTGATCCTCTTCCAACAAGTTGGTGAACCCTCAATTGCTGCTGCGAATTGCCGTGGTATTTGTTGTTGCAGCTCCCACTTCATCCTTGGGGTTTCCAACACACCATGCGTCGATTGCATTTCTCCATGCATCTTGCATTTTTTTCACCCGATGTCAGCCTCCGATACGCTTTTCTTTAGGTCCGATGTAAGCCTCGGACACGCTACACAATGTGATTTTTTTTTTTCAGCCTGTTTGTAAGACAGGCTCTAGTTTAACTTTTTTTTTATGTTATATTGACAACCTTAAGGTATCATTATAAGGTGCCATTTTATTATAATCCTGCGTTTCTTACCTTTTTCCGGAGAAACGACAGGAATTTATTTTAGAAACCTGTTTGTAAGGCAGGCAATTTTTTACTATCTGTGTCTCTTACCTCTGTTGGGGGAGAACAACAGATTTTATATTTATTTTTTAGCTACCTCTCCGTAAAGTAAGCGCTAATATTAATTTTCTGTGTCTCTTACCTCTAGTGGGGGAAAACAACAGATTTTTATAAAAATAATCAGTGAGCACACCATGGCTACACTGATGAGTTCAGTCTAATAATTGAACTAAAACTGAACCCAAACCGGATTGAACTGACGACTCTAGGTCGTACTCCGCTCTCCTCAAAATTTTGCAGAGTCGCGGCATTCAGGACTTTTAGATGCTCTTTGGCGAATCCTTGTCCTTTATCCGTTGCTAGTTATTTGAGCACTCTTGGTAGTGCTATCGGATCCTTTTAATCCTCCTTTAACTAGCGGGAGATCCCATATACTTGGCCAGGTTTCTCCGTTCTTTGTTGTAGATGCTGGTCGTAACGTCCTTATTGCAGCTTCCAACTGTTTATGTGCAGAAGACACTTCTTAATTTTTGCCTTGCACTTTTTAATAATTTATCCGATGTTAGCCTCGGATACGCTTTTCTTAGTCCGATGTAAGCCCCGGACACGCTACACAATGTGATTTTTTGATTAACCAAACTGTTTGTAAGGCAGCTACTGGTTGTATTTTCTGCGTTTTTATCTAAACGACAGAACTTAGGCAATCTTAAGTTATAATAAAAACTATAAGATGGCATTTTTACCCCGTCTCTCCACTGAGAACAAGGTAAATGTTAATCATAATCCTGCGTTTCTTACCTCTGGTGGGGGAAACAACAGGGATTATTTTTAACCGCCTATTTGTAAGACAGGCGCATGATTCTTCATCTGTGTCTCTTACCACTGGTGGGGGAAAACAACAGATTGCTCGAAGGACCAAATGTTAATCAGAGTCTCGAAATAAAGAAACTGATGAGTCGAGTTGTTGTACTGAACTGAACTGAACTGAACTGACTGACTCTGGGCCGGTCTCCCTTTAATTTGGTTTTTGTAATCTTATTTTCTATATACAGAATTTATTAATAGACTAGTATCTAAGCTAGGTAGGACCTATGCTGAGTTGTACATATGCGAGTATTCTATGATAATCTAGCGTCCAGTGAAAGGGTTTCCCTTAGTTCATTGACAGAATTGAACTCTTATCGTACTTTTTCTCAAAGCATGGTCGTAAAATCTATTTTTGTTTGCTCTTGGACTTCGTGTGACAATATTACAATATTTTGGTGCACAGTAGTACATTTCTTTTTTAATCAATGTTCATGCTTGAACACCGGTTCTACAATAAATATGCTGGTCTGAAATATTTTTGACAAACTAATCATTTAATTCACACTAGCAATGGCATTTAATATTTAATGAAACCACAACCTTGCCACCGAACAATTATTTCCCTACTGCCCAAGAATTTTTAATTCACCGATTCTCAGATCACTATGATATGTTAATAGGACGTAAACTGTTATCAAAAGCTGATGCCATAATAGACTACAAAAAAACACTTAACCTATTTAACAAAGAATACAAGTTAATCAGTACAAATAATATTATAGAACAAAATCACATTCAAGATTATCCTTTTTCTTGCGAAGACTCTAAATTTTCAAAAGACTCTACATGTCAAGGCAACCTATTCCGATTTAAATAATGAAGAAAAACATAAGCTAACTAAATATCCAATATCACGAAGGAGATAAATTGAATTTAACCAACCTAGAAAAACACACTATGAACACTACACATAATGGCCCCATCCATTCAAAACTTTATAGCTATCAATAGATATATGAAAAAGAAGTATAGCAACAAATCCAAGACTTGTTAAAACAAGGAATAATTCGAGAAAGTAACTCACCATATTGTAGCCCCATTTGGGTTGTACCTGGACAGCATCTGGACAGAAAAGTCCGTAGTGTAATAGATTACTGGAAACTAAACGAAATCACTATAACTGTCAGATACCCACTACCGAACATGGACGAAATAATAGGTAAACTCGGTCAATGTAATTACTTCACTATAATAGATCTTGCGAAAGGGTTCCATCAAATAGAAATGGATTCAGAATCAATATCCAATACTGTGTTTACAACCAAAAATGGTCATTACGAATACACTTTTTAAATAACATTCGCAAGCTAATTTGAAAATACAACTAGTTAAATGTGAATTCTTAAAACAAGAAATAACCTTTTTTGGACATGTCATATCTAAAGACGGAATTAAACCAAACCCTGACAAAATAATAGCCATAGTAAAATATCCATTGCCAAGCAAAACTAAAGAAATAAAAGCTTTCTTTCGACTCACAGGTTATTACAGAAAATTCTTACCCAACTATGCCGACATAGCTAAACCTATGACCAACTGTCTGAAAAAAAATTCCAAAATAGATACTAGACAAAAAAATTAAAGCATTCTAATAGTTAAAATTACTAATCTCCGAAGATCCACTTTTAAAAATACCAAATTTTGAAAGAAAATTCGTATTAACTACAGATGCAAGCAACGTAGCCTTGGGAGCTGTTCTCTCACGAGACACCCCGACAGCTACATCAGAAGAACTCTAAATGAACACAGCACCATAGAAAAAGAATTATTAGCTATAGTGTTCAAGCATAAACATATTTTAAATAATTAATGTAAACATAAAACTCACACCTTATTTCGCTCACACCTTAATTTCGGCCCTTGGCAGAATTTTCAACCATGAACATGCATTGTATGTATGACCTTAGGACAGTAGGAACATGTTAAATAAGATATGAAGCATATGCTGTCACTAGCCAAGTCAAGTACTTGTATCCTCAACTCACATAAATTATGTAAGGCCTAAGCCACTTGAGTTGACAAAGGGTACTGTTTACGACCGCTGGTACTAACACAAAGATCAATAAAAACATGTACGAGTGACATAGGGTTCATGGGTCTCGTCGACCTAGTCCTAAAATAATAATGTGACACTGCATGGGGCCTATCAGCGTATAAGATAATATTATATAAATATGCTATGTGAGAAAATATCAGTCCGAGTATCAGCGTATAAGATAATATTATATAAATATGCTATGTGAGAAAATATCAGTCCGAGTATCACATTATATATGCTCGATACTACGTGACTATTAGCCTATATACTAGTTCTAAGCACATAATTTGTACATTTTAACCGCCTATTTGTAAGACAGGCGCATGATTCTTCATCTGTGTCTCTTACCACTGGTGGGGAAACAACAGATTGCTCGAAGGACCAAATGTTAATCAGAGTCTCGAAATAAAGAAACTGATGAGTCGAGTTGTTGTACTGAACTGAACTGAACTGAACTGACTGACTCTGGGCCGGTCTCCCTTTAATTTGGTTTTTGTAATCTTATTTTCTATATACAGAATTTATTAATAGACTAGTATCTCAGCTAGGTAGGACCTATGCTGAGTTGTACATATGCGAGTATTCTATGATAATCTATTTTAACCCATGATCTCCGTTGATCTCTTTCTTCAGCGTCCAGTGAAAGGGGTTTTCCTTAGTTCATTGACAGAATTGAACTCTTATCGTACTTATTCTCAACGTATGGTCGTAAAATCTATTTTTGTTTGCTCTTGGACTTCGTGTGACAATATTACAATATTTTGGTGCACAGTAGTACATTTCTTTTTAATCAATGTTCATGCTTGAACACCGGTTCTACAATAAATATGCTGGTCTGAAATATTTTTGACAAACTAATCATTTAATTCACACTAGCAATGGCATTTAATAATTAATGAAACCACAACCTTGCCACCGAACAATTATTTCCCTACTGCCCAAGAATTTTTAATTTAAAGCATTCTAAAAGTTAAAATTACTAATCTCCGAAGATCCACTTTTAAAAATACCAAATTTTGAAAGAAAATTCGTATTAACTACAGATGCAACCAACGTAGCCTTGGGAGCTGTTCTCTCACAAGACACCCCGACAGCTACATCAGAAGAACTCTAAATGAACACAGCACCATAGAAAAGAATTATTAGCTATAGTGTTCAAGCATAAACATATTTTAAATAATTAATGTAAACATAAAACTCACACCTTATTTCGCTCACACCTTAATTTCGGCCCTTGGCAGAATTTTCAACCATGAACATGCATTGTATGTATGACCTTAGGACAGTAGGAACATGTTAAATAAGATATGAAGCATATGCTGTCAATAGCCAAGTCAAGTACTTGTATCCTCAACTCACATAAATTATGTAAGGCCTAAGCCACTTGAGTTGACAAAGGGTACTGTTTACGACCGCTGGTACTAACACAAAGATCAATAAAAACATGTACGAGTGACATAGGGTTCATGGGTCTCGTCGACCTAGTCCTAAAATAATAATGTGACACTGCATGGGGCCTATCAGCGTATAAGATAATATTATATAAATATGCTATGTGAGAAAATATCAGTCCGAGTATCAGCGTATAAGATAATATTATATAAATATGCTATGTGAGAAAATATCAGTCCGAGTATCACATTATATATGCTCGATACTACGTGACTATTAGCCTATATACTAGTTCTAAGCACATAATTTGTACATTTTAACCGCCTATTTGTAAGACAGGCGCATGATTCTTCATCTGTGTCTCTTACCACTGGTGGGGAAAACAACAGATTGCTCGAAGGACCAAATGTTAATCAGAGTCTCGAAATAAAGAAACTGATGAGTCGAGTTGTTGTACTGAACTGAACTGAACTGAACTGACTGACTCTGGGCCGGTCTCCCTTTAATTTGGTTTTTGTAATCTTATTTTCTATATACAGAATTTATTAATAGACTAGTATCTAAGCTAGGTAGGACCTATGCTGAGTTGTACATATACGAGTATTCTATGATAATCTATTTTAACCCATGATCTCCGTTGATCTCTTTCTTCAGCGTCCAGTGAAAGGGTTTTCCTTAGTTCATTGACAGAATTGAACTCTTATCGTACTTATTCTCAACGTATGGTCGTAAAATCTATTTTTGTTTGCTCTTGGACTTCGTGTGACAATATTACAATATTTTGGTGCACAGTAGTACATTTCTTTTTTAATCAATGTTCATGCTTGAACACCGGTTCTACAATAAATATGCTGGTCTGAAATATTTTTGACAAACTAATCATTTAATTCACACTAGCAATGGCATTTAATAATTAATGAAACCACAACCTTGCCACCGAACAATTATTTCCCTACTGCCCAAGAATTTTTAATTTAAAGCATTCTAAAAGTTAAAATTACTAATCTCCGAAGATCCACTTTTAAAAATACCAAATTTTGAAAGAAAATTCGTATTAACTACAGATGCAAGCAACGTATTCTTTGGAGCTGTTCTCTCACAAGACACCCCGACAGCTACATCAGAAGAACTCTAAATGAACACAGCACCATAGAAAAAGAATTATTAGCTATAGTGTTGAAGCATAAACATATTTTAAATAATTAATGTAAACATAAAACTCACACCTTATTTCGCTCACACCTTAACTTCGGCCCTTGGCAGAATTTTCAACCATGAACATGCATTGTATGTATGACCTTAGGACAGTAGGAACATGTTAAATAAGATATGAAGCATATGCTGTCAATAGCCAAGTCAAGTACTTGTATCCTCAACTCACATAAATTATGTAAGGCCTAAGCCACTTGAGTTGACAAAGGGTACTGTTTACGACCGCTGGTACTAACACAAAGATCAATAAAAACATGTACGAGTGACATAGGGTTCATGGGTCTCGTCGACCTAGTCCTAAAATAATAATGTGACACTGCATGGGGCCTATCAGCGTATAAGATAATATTATATAAATATGCTATGTGAGAAAATATCAGTCCGAGTATCAGCGTATAAGATAATATTATATAAATATGCTATGTGAGAAAATATCAGTCCGAGTATCACATTATATATGCTCGATACTACGTGACTATTAGCCTATATACTAGTTCTAAGCACATAATTTGTACATTTTAACCGCCTATTTGTAAGACAGGCGCATGATTCTTCATCTGTGTCTCTTACCACTGGTGGGGGAAAACAACAGATTGCTCGAAGGACCAAATGTTAATCAGAGTCTCGAAATAAAGAAACTGATGAGTCGAGTTGTTGTACTGAACTGAACTGAACTGAACTGACTGACTCTGGGCCGGTCTCCCTTTAATTTGGTTTTTGTAATCTTATTTTCTATATACAGAATTTATTAATAGACTAGTATCTAAGCTAGGTAGGACCTATGCTGAGTTGTACATATGCGAGTATTCTATGATAATCTATTTTAACCCATGATCTCCGTTGATCTCTTTCTTCAGCGTCCAGTGAAAGGGTTTTCCTTAGTTCATTGACAGAATTGAACTCTTATCGTACTTATTCTCAACGTATGGTCGTAAAATCTATTTTTGTTTGCTCTTGGACTTCGTGTGACAATATTACAATATTTTGGTGCACAGTAGTACATTTCTTTTTTAATCAATGTTCATGCTTGAACACCGGTTCTACAATAAATATGCTGGTCTGAAATATTTTTGACAAACTAATCATTTAATTCACACTAGCAATGGCATTTAATAATTAATGAAACCACAACCTTGCCACCGAACAATTATTTCCCTACTGCCCAAGAATTTTTAATTTAAAGCATTCTAAAAGTTAAAATTACTAATCTCCGAAGATCCACTTTTAAAAATACCAAATTTTGAAAGAAAATTCGTATTAACTACAGATGCAAGCAACGTATCCTTTGGAGCTGTTCTCTCACAAGACACCCCGACAGCTACATCAGAAGAACTCTAAATGAACACAGCACCATAGAAAAAGAATTATTAGCTATAGTGTTGAAGCATAAACATATTTTAAATAATTAATGTAAACATAAAACTCACACCTTATGTTATACGAAAATGCATGAGGGCCTATCAGTTTATAAGATAATATTATATAAATATTGTATGTGAGAAAATATAAGTCCGATGATTATATATGCTCGATACAACGTGACTATTAGCCTATATACTAGTTCTAAGCACATAATTTGTACATAGCAATAAGTACCCAGAAAATGAAATAAAAGGAGAGACGATCCTGAATCGACAGTTCAGTTCAGTTCAGTTCAGTTCAGTACAACAACTCAACTCATCAGTTTCTTTATTTCGAGACTCTGATTAACATATAGTTTGGGCAACTAAAATTTTTCGACATTCCTTACTAAGGTGCACAAATTAAAAGAACCTAACTCTAAACTAGTGAGATGGAAAATAAGGCTTTCAGAATATGACTTTGATATAAAATACATAAAAGGAAAGGAAAACTATGTCGCAGACGCCCTATCAAGAATTTAAATAGAACAAGCATTTTTTGGAGATTCCACACAACATAGCGCAGAAGATAATAGTAATCTTATAAGATTGTCCGAGAAATCCATAAATTATTACAAACGTCAAATTATATTTTCCAAAGGCCCTACTAACATTCAACTTGAGAGTTATTTCAAAACACAGCTCATTCACATTACTTATGAAAACATAAATAAGGAATTAGCCAAACAATACCTACTCGACCATTTTTGTTCCAGAACTAGCGCCCTCTTCATAAATAGTGATGCAGACATCGAAATATTTCAAAGTGCTTATAGAGAAACTATCAATCCGAAAAATACGAAAATTGTCCGAAGTCTCGTCTTATTAAAAAATATATCTACTTATGCAGAATTCAAAGAATTAATATTAACCACTCACGAAAAATTTTTACACCCAGGAATCCAAAAAACTACTAAACTTTTTAGAGAAACATATTATTTCCCAACAACCAACTTCTTATTCAAAATATATCGCAACACAAAAATGCCTATGAAAATCACACCTGAACCCTAATACTGTCGCGACTAATTCGTAATAGACATTTACTCTTCCGAAGGCAATCATTACTTAAGTTGTACAGTAATCTATTGTAAATTTGCTACTCTGGAACAAATAAAAACAAAAGATTGGCTAGAATGTAAAAACGCAAACATGCGCATATTTAATCAATTAGGAAAACCCAAAACTAGGAACTACAACTTAATACAGACAGACGACAACGAAGCTAAATAAAGCAAGATAGAAACAATACTCTATATTTATAATCACAAAATTAAACACCACACAACCGGACAATCTCCTACTCACATATTTCTTTACGCCGGACAACCAAACTTACTAAATACACAACAAAATAAAGAGACCAAAATTAATGAAATATTAAAAATAGAACGGAATACGAAGTCGACACCAGATATAGAAAAGGAAAAAGGCAAATTAGAAAATCCATTTAAATTAACACAAAATGTTGAACAAACTGACGAAGATTATTACAAGACCCAATTCAAAAAACAAAAAAAGATTAATAAAATCCCCATACCACAGGCTGCTGGTCGATCATAATACTCCTCCTCACTTGCATTAAGGCTTGCCAAACCCAACAGATCCAAATCAACAACATCGATACTAATCATGGAAACCTCCTATTTTCCGTTAAACCAATACAAATTCTATCAGAATATGAACATCATTGTCTCAGAATCAACCTTACCGATATAGAAACCCTATCTCACTATTTCAATACTAAAGCAGATAGCTATACTAATATCCCACAAATTAAGCTTTTACACAATAAAATGTTAAGAGAACTTAGCGGAATATACTAACACCATTCAAATAGATAAAAACGAGAATTAGTTAATATGGTAGGATCCGCATTGAATTACTTATTTGGAACATTAGATAATAACGACCGAATCATCAATTAGACTCAGTAGCTTCAAGTTCGATCAGTTTACATGAAATAAATGAAATATTCCAATTAATTAATAATTATATCCAAAAGATTAAAGACACCGAAGATAAACAACAACAACGAATTCAATTTACTGAATACATAAAAGATATTGCAATGGGAATGCAACTTTCTCGATTAGGGCTTTTCAACCCAAAACTACTTAACTATGATAAATTAGAGAACGTAACATTTTGGTAATTAAAACATCTACTTGAATTATTGCTAATCACTATTCAAATATCTGTTAAAACCATTAAAATAATTCCCTATCCAGATAGTAACGGTTACCAACTTGATTATTCAGAAAAGATATTTATTACGAAGAACAGAACAAAGTCTACAACCAAGATCACAATGAAATCAACAATGAATGTGTTAAGAATATGATAAAAAGAACTAACCCGATATGTAATTTCATCCCTACCATAGTCATCCAAATAATAAAATATGTAGAACCAAACAATATTCTTACCTGGAACATAAATGACACTATTATAAGTCAGTATTGCCAAGAACTAAATAAGAACTTAATAATTAAAGGTAACAAAATAATAATAATTAAACAATGTAGAATGTCGGAGAAATAGTACTAAGTGAAAACCACTTGACTCCATTGTACACACCCCTAGAGTTAAACAAAATAAAACCAATACAACATAAAGACATTGTAAAGCTAATATCAAACAATAATATAACAATTTGTATAATCGTAATGATCATAAGTCTTATAATCTGTATTGTTCTAATATACTTAAAAGTCAAATCTAAAAAAACTGTGGAAATACCAGAGTCGACTCCAAGTGCACTACCCACATTATACCCAATACGCTCAGAAGAAGCCTAAGCTTCCGATTTAAGCGGAGGGAAGTAGCATATTGCGGAACTATGCCACATATTGCGAAACTATGCTACAATAATCATGTATGCAAGCATTCGCGTGTACGATAGCTGAAGCATCATTTCCCAAAAACTATTCATCAGTTCTTGCGCAAGCAATGTATGCATATTACATATTTCAAAATGAGGCTACAAGCTTGCGCGTGCATGATCGCTGAAACATCAACTTATGTAAAAGATTGGCACCCAAGAAAACTATATAATCAGCCAAAAAAGTTCTTGTAAATTAGTCTTAAGCTTTCAATAAAAATAAATAACTGCCCGGTATTTCGTGACTTTTCGATTTTTAAATATTTTCAGCGTTGACCTAAGCCTACAAGGCCGGTCATTTGTTCGACTCACTCTAGTAAACGTCAGTATATAATAGTTGAGCATAACACACCTTTATGTATGTAGAAAATGTCCTAATTTATCGCCAAAATAGTGAACCGCCTAGTTAGTATAATTTATTGTGAAAGTGATTAAGGGTAAGTAACGCCATTGCAATGAACTTGTACGGCTGATTATTGTCGCTTGCATGTCCATTTGCATTTTTCGCTGTTCGTCGCCCCACACCAACCCCTTAGTCAAAATACTCGCAGCCGCTGTAAACTTTCAGCAGTTAGCTAAGCGCACATACTTGTACATACATACGTATGTATATATGTACATAAAATTATTCCGCTATCTCCCCATGCCGTGCAATTGTTGTTGCTTGCACTTTTCGTTGTAGCGCTTAGGAACAGCTGCACTGTCGCTCCCCTACATTCGTTGGTTGAGCATATTAGTGCTATATGTCGTGTGCTCCCTCGAATCGTTGCACTCCCCTATCGTAGTCCGAGATATATATAGATATTGGGATAATTAAATACAATAGTTTTTTATATTTTTTATTAAATATTTTATTAATAAAAAAAAAAAAAAATTATTCAAAATAAAGATAAAAATTTGTCGATTATTACATCTTGTTCTCGTTTATAAATTTTCAAAATTGCTCAGAAAGATTCTCTCGAAGGGTGCAAAAAGAAACTTGCCATTTGCGTAAAAAGCATCAGCAGGATGCACGACCAAGTTTTAAACGAGAGTATAGGTCACTATCTCACAGAATTGGAGTGTCGTTTAGAAATGTTGTCTGCTCACATTGACAGTGCTTTGAAATATCAAGGCAGGATAGATACGTTCGATAGCGACGATGAATATCGAAGCGATTTAGAGGATATTTGCATTTCAGCGAAGGCAAGGCTGAAGGGATTGGTGAAATCTTTGTCCGCAACATCATCCGCCTGCGTTTCAACTCAACCTATTGCCGCTCCTCGCACACGTCTACCAAAACTATCACTTCCTAAGTTTAGCGGAAAGTACTCCAAATTCATAAACTTTTAGCCTTTTCGAGGCTCTTGTTCATAATGACCAATCTATCCCGCGCATTAAGAAGTTCAATCATCTCATTTCATGTTTTTTTTTTCATTTTCTCTGGTGAGGCACTTGGAGAGGTGAGAGCGTTTCAAGTCACCGAGGTCAATTATGAGAAGGCAATGGAAAGTCTAAAAAGAGTGTATGACAATGACTGTCTGATATTTAATGAAAATATCACGCCTCTCTTTAACTTGCCAAAAATCTCACAGCCCTCTGCACAAGCGTTGAGATATTTGATTGATACAGTCTCTGCTCTCTCATTCATGGGTCTTAAAGCGACAAAACGAAACATTCTCTCGGTGACTTCTCGTTTGTTCGATCCGCTTGGCCTGTTAAGTCCCTTGATTATAAAAGCAAAGATACTGCTTCAAGAGCTCTGGCTTCAAAAGTTGGAGTGGGACGAATCCATTCCCCTCAGTTTTGATACTTCGTGGTAGCAGGTGAAGTCAAGTTTGACTGAACTGCAAAGAATTAATGTACCACGATATTTGTTTACAGAGCCTACGTAACCGATCGAGATACATGGCTTCGCCGACGCTTCGATAAAAGTGTATGGCGCATGCATATATATTCGCGCACCTACTGCAGCAGGTTATCGGGTTTCATTGTTAACCTCCAAATCGAAAGAAGCTCCCCTCAAGACCAAGACACTTCCGAGGCTTGAGTTGTTTGCAGCTCATCTTCTTGCAAAACTCTGTCACAGTATTCACAGATAACTATACTAATATCCCACAAATTAAGCTTTTACACAATAAAATGTTAAGAGAACTTAGCGGAATATACTAACACCATTCAAATAGATAAAAACGAGTATTATTTATTTATTTATTTATTTATTTATTTAATGTCAACTATACACAGAAAATTTCCCTTCTTACGAAGATATAATATTACTTTAGTAGTCATAGATCTTTTAAATTAATATATTAGCGAAAGGTAACCTCTAAAAACCGAAAACAGAGTTAATGCGGTAGTACATGTATGAAGTGTAATAATTTAGTAGGTATACATTACATTACTTGGAGTGGAAATTTTTTTATTTATTGAGTCTATCATGGGACAGGAGGACGATATCAACATATTGGAACACAATTTGGATCACAACCCAACTAAATACGGACTCCAGGATGAATTACAATCCTCTGCTCGCGATGGGTGAACAAAGGTGGTTGGCCAGATCGGGCCTTTGAGAAGATCCAACCAAATAATTTGCTATTGTTTATTACTTTTTGGATAGAGGAGTGATCTCTTACAACTAGGACATAAATTTTCTTGCATAATAGCGCAGCTAAGGATAATTTTAAAACCATTTTTGGTAGAAAACAGAAATTTTCTTGCACATTTTGCTCCATATTGTGATATTACTAAATATGATGTGATGTTTATGTTTTAAATGAGTAATACTAACTGCTAATATAATACTAAAATAATCTACATAAAAAAAATCCAACGGTAATCGCTGTTTCTTGCATTTCACACAGCTTGAAACAGCTGTACGCAGACTTTTTCTTGCCAAAAAACGTGTGGATTTTTGGTTTTTTTAATTTTAATTAAAGAAGTTGTTGAATTAAATAAATGAAGAGTAGCTATAATTATTGACAATAGATGTGTTGTTAATATAAAAAAGAAATTGGGGCAATATCTTCTACACAACTGTTTTTATTTAACGTCAAAGTTTCGGTTAAAATTTGTACGCACACTTTTTCTGCCAAGTGTATGTATGAAGTGAAAACTGTATGACTAGAGTTCTTGCACTTTTGAAGGTATTAAGACTGCTACAAGGCATTTAGTTAAATCGCAAATAAAGATTACAGCGTACTCATTTCCTTGCTCTGATTTTGATAGTGGATCGATCGTTTTCACGATTTCCCTACTAGAGAATTAACCTCGGTTGTTGTACAGAGTAGACGTCTAATTTTGCTCTTAGTAAATCACTTGAATTTGTAATTCTTGCTGTATTTTAATAATCTTAAAAGGTACCAATTTTAATATTAATGCGTTATTACTGGTGCTAGTGTCAAAGTACCTGTGTTTGGTATTAAGAAATTGGAACTCATTGTATTTATACAGTGCGCGTCGCTAACAGCTCGTATTATTTCTTCTTCTATATAGCTTGCGCTCTTAACGCCTGCTCTTAACATTAACTGTATCTTATTGTCTCTCTCTGCTTTTTAGCATTGTGTTATTGCTGTTTGTCATTCTACAACACTCGACACAAGTTTAGTTACATTAAGAATATAACTTAGTTCTTATTATTTCTCCATTTCTTTTTTTGGTTCTTATATCTCCTTACAATCATGACTTCGTTCTGCATTAAAGTCTGTAAGGTAATGCCCGATACTAAGGCAGATTTTATAAGCTGCTGGTTGTGTGTAAATCTAGCGCCTGTTAATTGAGCAGGTTTCACCGTGCGTGTGAAAGATTATATCGCTTTAATGGTATTGTGAAGTTTGTCGTGAGACGGAAATTAATATGCAATCATTTGCAATGCACACGCGTAATAATTTCTGTGCTTAAAAAAAACTTTGACCTTCTTCATAAGAAATTCCAGGGAAAGGAATTTAAGTTTAATAATTTTAAAATATATACTGAACCGTCTATTGTGTCTGTGCCTTCTTCTAGTAGCTAGTTATTACTCCGGCTTTGACCACTGAAAATATTCTTGAAACAATTATTTCTGCAGCTAAGCATCCCGCGCCAGCAAATGTTCATCCTAGCGTAGTAGAGACTGCCAGACCTCTGAAGTCTGTGCCAAATAGACATAAAATTTTTATTTCTCGCTTGGCACCTGACACATCAACTGACAGTAGAGAAATTCAAATTTAAGCATCATATAGATGCTATAGTAAAACTCGCTGTAGATTTCAATTTGCAAAACACCTTCTTCCTTAACTCTAAACGATAAAACAGCAAGTACCGCTCAATCTATTTCGGACTTATTTGCCAATTTTTTCCATGATACTTATTTGTCTAAGTTTTACGATTCTAAGTGTCTGTTGTGAGCAGACTGTAAATGTAAACTAACATAAGTAATCTACATCTTTATATAATTCGCATATCGTGATAATTCGCAATTTTTCGGCGCGTGATCTCTGTGTGATACTGTGCTTGGTGACACTGGCAATAAAGGGAAAGTTTTATGCCATTTTATACAAAAGTTAGCTATAATATACATATCAACTAGTTGTTTAGCACAACTCAAAGCTAAGATCATCCTTCCCGCCGAATTTATCATCCCCTGCTGTGCTGTGTATTTCATTCGCCACACACATACACACGAAAAGCTCATCTCAAGCACGCACACACACACTAGCGCACTTGTCTAATACGAACGGTAATCAGCTTACAGTTAGTCTGTTTAGCTCGCAGCTACGGTCACTCGGATGGTGCCCGTTCTTCTCATTTGCTTTGCTCCGTTTGTTCGACGCAAATTATATCATAATGCATGCTGGTGACGCGTCGGCAACGATCAGCTGTGTTGAGCCATCTAATGACATGGCTTTCTTTAAAGCGAAGGCAGAATCTGTTCATAGGCATCTGCATCTGGCTGCAATGAACAAATCTTGCGATTCCGAGGAGTTTACTCGATTTGACGAATCGGAATTATCGGTTCGAATTGATACAGTAGAGCTACTGATGTCTTATTTCGAAAGTGCTCAGACCAGCTTAGAGAGCATTAACCTTCTGGAAATGATCTCATTAGCAAGGACGGAATTTCTGGGGACATATATGGATTTGAAAGCAAAGTTGATGCGAGGCCTTTCCGGACGGCAGAAGCCCCTTGGAGCCAATTCAACGATGATTGCGCGAGGTCTTGGATCATCAAAAGCGACGTCGCCGTCAACGCGTTGTTTACCCGAGTTGAGGCTGCCGACATTCTCAGGATCCTATGTTGACTGGCCGGACTTCATCGAGCAGTATATTACAGTCATTGGCAACATTGAGGAGCTATCGATCGTGGAAATGTTCCAGCATCTTTGTTCATGCGTGACTGGTTCGGCGCTGGACACCATCAGGTCGTTGGATCCATCAGAAGAAAATTATACAACAGCCATAGAGTTACTTATGAGGCTTTTTGATAATAAACTTCTTCATTTCCAGACACATGTTCGAGCAATCTTCGGGCTTCGATGTGTGGAAAAGGGTGTTGCAAGCAGCTTACGGGAATTAAGCGACAAGCTCAATTCGCACTTACGCGCACTCCGATATATGACCAGCAGCGAGCAAATTGCGGAGGGTTTGCTAGTGCTTTTGGTGACGTCTAAGCTGGACGTTCAAGCGCGGGAGAAATGGGAGGAAAAATTACAGAGTGATCAGTTGCCTAGCTGGAGTGACATGGCCTCATTTCTGGAGAAACGCAGCCTCAAGTGAGCAAGCGAGGAGCATATGTATCCTCAACGCCAAGTGCTTCTGCTGCATCTTTGGCTTGCGGGACATGCCATGCAACGGATCATTCGCTGACAAGGTGTCCGACAGAAGGAAGCGATCAGACTGAAGCTCTGTGCCAACTGTCTTCGTTCAGGCCACAATCAACCACAGTGCATTGCAGGCTCTGCTCTGGAAAGCACCACACAATCCTGCATCTGGACACTGGCACTGCTCCAGCTCCTGCAACAATTTCATCAGAGACAGCATGCTTGTCAACTGCCCTTCCAACATCTTCATATCATCCCCGTGGATTGCCTCGCAACGATTATGTGCTTCTGGCTACCGCGATTGTGCAAGCTACAGGCCTATATGGAGAGCTGATACCCTGCAGTGCGCTGCTAGACTCTGCATCGCAGCTCAACTTCATTTCTTCGCGCCTCGCAAAGCAGCTGCCACTCAGAACATGGCATTCCAATGCTGTCTTTTCTGGAATTGGAAAGGTACCCCTAGCTGCTGATAAAGCTTTGGAGTTGCGAATCCAATTCTGCGATGGCAGCATTGCTACTTCCATGACATGCATCGTCACTAACTCCATCACCGATCAGCAGCCTCACTTTGACATTGACAGGGACAACTGGAACATTCCGCAAAATTTGGACCTGGCTGATCCTCATTTCAACAGGAGCCAGCGAGTGGATCTAGTCATCGGCGCGGAGTTATTCTTCGATCTGCTATGTGTAGGACAAGTACGCATGGGGTGTCAGCTACCTATTCTTCAAAAAAAAAAGGCGTCTTGGCTGGATTGCTTCTGGAGGCCTCTCTTCAGATACATGCAAGCGCACTGCATTGACGAGGAGAAGCAGGATGGATTATCTGTGGCTCTCAAACGGTTTTGAGAGATGGATAGCTGCCTTGGATCGGATACGCCACAATCTCAGTGGGACATCGCTTGTGAGAAGCTGTTTAAGGAAAATTATTTACGACTTCCATCGGGTCAATATTCCGTAAGATTGCCCATAAGTACGAGCGTCAAGGAGCTTGATGATTCCTATGGTCGTGCTCTACGCCGTTTTAAGTCCCTGGAGTTAAAATTGTCAAGAAACCCGGAGCTAAGAGCAGAATATACCAAATTTCTCCAAGAATATCTGGACTTGGGGCACATGACTCCTACCGTCAGGCAAGATCAGCTGCCGCAATTCTTCTTGCCTCATCACTGTGTTCTGAAATCTGACATCACGACGACAAAATTACGTGTCGTTTTCGACGGCTCCGCCAAATCCACTTCTAGAGTCTCGCTGAACGACGTCTTTTTTGCGGGACCATATGATGAAGAAGATGACCTGCCACTCGCGGCTAAGATTGTGCGCCATGCTTTCTATGTGGACGACCTAATATCTGGTGGTAACACAATAGAGGAAGCGCGTCAAATCAGGCTTGAGGTGAAGTAGCTTTTGCGTAGAGGCCATTTTCCATTGCGAAAATGGTGCTCTAACGAGCCGGCGGTTCTAGATGGAGAATCATCAGAGGATCAAGAGAAGCTCGTGAAGTTCACCGATGGCACTGACATCACCAAGGCGTTAGGATTGGTTTGGGACACCACCTCGGACAACTTGCTGTTTCGGTTAACTCAGGCATTCAGTGAGAGGCCATCAACCAAGAGAACCATCTTGTCTGCTATCTCCAAGCTCTATGATCCGCTTGGGCTGATTGGACCAATTGAAACCTGGCTAAAGATTTTTATGCAAGCCTTGTGGAAGGACTGCTTGGGACGAGAGTCTGCCGCAATCCCTACATTCTCCATGGCTCGAGCATATATCTCAAATGTCAGCGGTTCCTCCCCTGAAGTTTCCGCGATATACTGTAGAGCCCGACCCATCAAACCAAATGCATGCTTTTTGCGACGCTAGTATGGCAGCCTATGGACCGTGCATTTATATCAGATCCGAAAAGGAGGACTGTTATTCGTCGCATCTGATATGCTCCAAATCGCGCGTCGCACCTATGAAGACCATCAATATTTCGAAGCTGGAGTTGTCAGCAGCGCACTTGCTCTCGAAATTGCTCTGCAAGTTGTACTGCTGGACCGACTCAACTATTGTATTGGCCTGGATACGAGATAGCCCTTCTAATTACAACGTTTTTATTTTTACTAGAATCTCCCAAATACAGGAGCGTACTAAGGGAGTGATGTGGCGACATATTCCGACATCCCAGAACATGGCTGATATTTTCTCCTGCTCACCTATGGAATTAATTCAGACCCCGATAAGGCTTCATGGTCCTGGTATTTTAGCAGATAAGGAGGAGAACTTGCCTGCTTCTGCCCCGAATTCCCCGCAGCTTCCTGAGCGTCGCCGTACAGGCTGCCTGTCACGAACTGGACATCTCGTACAGTTGCAAGTTCCAAAACGCATTCAACCGGTTCCAGCGGGTGTTTGCATACATTTGGCGGTTCTTACAACTTCGATCGCTCCGTTCATCAGGATCTCTGACTGTGGAGGACATTAAAGCTGGAACATATCTACTCTTCAAAGGAATCCAGAGGGTCAGTTTTCGTAGGGAATATCACGAACTAAAACCCCATGGAGTCCTTAAAAGCGAGCTAGCATCTTTGAACCCGTTTCTGTGCCCAGCCAGGCTGATTCGAATTGGTGGCAGGCTGCAAAACTGTCAGCTGAACTGTGACGAAAGGCATCTTATCATCTTGCCAAGGGCTCTCCCGGTCAGTGCCGCTAGCATTACGTGGTTCCATCTGAAATTTCTACACGCTGGGCCACAAAGCCTGCTGGCTGCACTTCGGCAGAATTTCTGGCCGATTGGATGACGCAAATATGTATCTTCAGCTATTGGGAAGTGCGTACGATCACTGACCACATAACATGTAGATGGGACATTTCATACAATGAAAACGGCCACGAAATTTCTTAGCGAGATACCCCAGTTCGATGCGAGATACCCCAGTTCGATGCGACATACCCCGATCGGCTCACACGAACAGCTTCCGACAAGTTCGATCTCTCAATATGCGAACCTATACTGAGTCAATAGCGTTTTTTACGTCGTCTAGGGCGGACGCTTCGTATAGAGCCTGCATGTTACTTCTATGATCACAGGTAGCTTCTGTGCTACTCGCTTCTCTCTCCCTTTTTGCTTCTCTCCGGCTTTTCATACGCAAGCATCAACGACAAATCAGCGAGAGAGAGTGAGAAAGAAAACATTGTGCCACCCCGCACACCAATGCTGTTCGCTATTGAGAGCTTGCTTCTTGTCTGCCTCTATTTCTGTTGACCATTTTCATAGCTTTGACAACAAAAATCAAATACACTGTCATCATCTTGTACGTACACATACTCGTTACTGGGTGTGTGGGTCCCCAGCCGATTTTCATATTTTTGCCCTTTGCTGCTGACCGAGCTCAGCAAAGTTTTTTCGACTACCTGCGACTGGTCGGCCCATGGACTGCAAGACGGATCTTTACCCTGTGTTTTGAAGCACAAAGTTTAGCATTTGTGTACAGTAATGCCGCCTTCATTTTTCTTACAGGATATTTTTTACTTTATCATTGCTTTGCATATCGCTGATTCTGAATTGGGCTATCCCACCAGATCAATGCCTGCCAGAATATACAAACACAAGCATAGCATCTTGTGTGTACACGAGTGCCAAATTAGACTTTTCATGCTTGGGAAGACAATTTGAAACCCTGATAGCTCCTCATTGTTGCCAATGACTGTAATATACAGCGCGATGAAGTCCGGCCAGTCAACATAGGATCCTGAGAATGTCGGCAGCCTCAACTCGGGTAAACGCGTTGACCGCGACGTCGCTTTTGATGACCCAAGATCTCGGGCAATCATCGTTGAATTGGCTCCAAGGGGCTTCTGCCGCTCCAATGGGCTTCTTCTGGCACCAAGCACAGTATCACACAGAGATCACGCGCCGAAAAATTGCGAATTATCACGATATGCGAATTATATAAAGATGTAGATTACTTATGTTAGCTTACATTTACAGTCTGCTCACAACAGACAGTTAGAATCGTAAAACTTAGACAAATAAGTATCATGGAAAAAATTGGCAAATAAGTCCGAAATAGATTGAGAGGTACTAGCTGTTTTATCGTTTAGAGTTAAGGAAGAAGGATATGTAGCAGTTCTGCGATTTTGATTTACGAAATTGTAGATCTGCTTTGGGTGTTTTTCAAATTGTAATCTACAGCGAGTTGTACTATAGCATCTATATGATGCTTAAATTTGAATTTCTCTACTGTCATGTTGGGTCAATTATTATTAAGTTTGTTTAAAATATTCGCCTTAACATCTTCAGTTGATGTGACAGGTGCCAAGCGAGAAATAAAAATTTTACGTTTATTTGGCACAGACTTCAGAGGTCTGGCAGTCTCTTCTACGCTAGGATGAACATTTGCTGGCGCGGGATGCTTAGCTGCAGAAATAATTATTTCAGGAATATTTTCAGTGGTCAAAGCCGGAGTAATAATTACCTCCGTTGGTGAGCTACTAGAAGAAGGCACAGACACAATAGACGGCTCAGTATATATTTTAAAATTACTTAAACTTAAATTCCATTCCCTGGAACACAACCAGCAGCTTATAAAATCTGCTTTAGGATCATGATTGTAAGGAGATATAAGAACCAAAAAAAGAAATGGAGAAATAATAAGAACTAAGTTATATTCTTAATGTAACTAAACTCGTGTCGAGTGCTGTAGAATGACAGTTAGTCCAGCTAAGTCCATGGCCATAAACTCGTCACTTGGGTCGTTCGGATTAAAATCTCGTGCCACAAGGAGTTCAGGTCACGACGGTCTTGTAGGATGTAATGGGTCGGTTAAGCCGCTCCTCAAACTGAATAAGTTAGCTAGAAACGGCTTTAAAATCGGACAGAGCCATAGCAGAAGACTTGGAATTTTTTGCCTTGGGTTGAAAAATAGGACTTGACTTAATGTTGATGGAGGAGGACAGATCTATTAGATAAGTCTCACTGCCGGGATGGGTTTCGCATTTGATGTGAGAAGATGACGGTTTGGGTACAGACAGATTAATTAATTAATTAATCGGATTAATTCCCGCGGTGCGAGCCGTTGGTGACGAAAGGAAATTCGTAAGAGGATCCGCCTCGACGGAGGCGAAGAAGAAGAGTCCTTAGGGTGTCTGGTGCTGATGTCGGATGTCCACGTCTATTACATTATTACTTACATATAAGTATGTACATACGTTGGTGGACCACGAAGAGAGGGGTGATGGAGTATATAAAAAACAAAGAAATCGCGGAGTTGCACTCGGTTTTATATATCGTCACTTTATTTAGGCACTTGTTTTTGGGACACAAGAGTATGTGCAGGTTTTCGTTTACAGTGGAGTGAAAAGAAAACTAGCTAGTCGGGGGCTACTTGCGAGATTTTAAATTGCAAAATAAGAAAAAATTAGAGGTGAGCCATTCCCACGATAGACGATCCTGGGGTAACGATACTATCGTGCCGGAGCCGGAGAAGATGCTTGGCGTTGCCACCTGACGCAAACATTGTCATTGACGAAGAGAAGTCCACGGGGCGCCCTACATGGCAGGAGTACCATAGGGTAGATATTTAAGCCGCACGTTGTACTCCCTGTTCACAACGGAAATTCCCTCGCAATGTGTCATCTGCGGAGCTGAAAACGAAGTGCTGTTAGCCACCTATGCGGACTATACCGCAGTGGTGACCAGAGTTCCTGCAGCAATATGTACATAAGTATCTTCGAAGATTCTGCTGAATTGGAACATTGGCATAAATGGCAGAAATTGCGCTAAAGTCATGTTTACTACAATGTCGTGCGGCAGCGTCATATTGATTGGCTCAGCGTGACTCATAAAACCGTCTTAATATCTGTGTGTCATGTTGGACAGGAGGCTGACTTTCCAAGCTCTCACGACCATGGCAAAGAAATCAGTTATGATAGTCTTACACAATAGAAAAGCTGCTTGCGTCAATAAATAAATTAATATTAGTAATAATTAGTAATAAGGACTTAAGGGTTCCACTGGTTGGTATTACAGAAAATCTAATCTCAATATGATATGGCTTGTTTGCCACCCGGTAGCTCGAAGACTCACGAAAGTCGAGGAGAAGAATAAAACGGATTTACTCGATAGATCTGTGCAGTAGAATAATTTACTAAAAGTAATTTTAAATTGCTTGTTTTCCGAAATTTATTAAAGTTATTATTTTTTTTTATTAAAAACAACAAGCACTAGAATTTTTTTTAAATTTTAATTTTTTGTTTTAGGTATGTGATAACTTAAACGTTTGTATCAATGTTGATGTTACTGTTGATGTAAGGCAAATTGATATAGATGAAGGGGAAATGGCAATAATGAATTATCTATCACGTGCTCGATACTGGCTTAAATATGCCGATTGGCAAAAAGCTTTTATTTTACTTAATGAAATTTCGAAGCGAATAAACTCAAAAGAGCGACTAATCATTTTTTTAGACACTATGGAAGTGTATCACCCAAAAACAACAATTCAACTTGCCCATTTGGTTCGTCTTATTAAGCAAATTGTTATGTCTCTTGAACCACTTGATGATTTAGAAGTTAACATTCTTGCTCAATTGCTGAAAATAATTGCGACTTCATTTAATATAATTATATCAAAAAATGAACTAAATATTCTAATGGATAAATATTATCGCACAATGGTAAACGATTTATGTGACTTGCTTAATAAATTTAGTGTGGAGTGGGAGTTTATACCGAAATCACAATGTCGTGCCGAGTCTGAGACTTGCTTGAACATAGATAATTTTCGTAACAGAGTGGAACAAATGTCCACATTGAATCCGCACGGACTGGAACATATAAATAATTGGCTACATGTGCATTGGAAACTAAGTATATGTCTCTTTTATATGGGAATGGGTTCGGTAAAGCGGCTGCATCCCGATGAGGAAGCATTAACATTTGAACGGTCTGCATTTACAGTGCATATGGAAAGTTTTGATATAGATCTAGAGCACTCTATAGTAATGGAATCAGCAGATTATATGCATACTCTTGTTTTTACTGAACAATTACTTAAAGAATTGCGTCAACAACTTCGAAATGATGAAATATTAATATCGGTTCGAAGCCATAAACAAAGCCAATACTGGTGGTATCCCGAGCATGAATCTCGCACACAGGTTCTTGTGGTTAATGCTTATACTACAAATTCAGTTTGGAAAAAAACTAAGCAGCTTATTGAACCCTTCCAGTATATTTCAAAGTTAAAATTAAATTTTTCAGCATTGGATCAGAGGCATAGCTTCGTAAGGTCCCGCGCATGGAGTCCAAATGAGTTCGATGATCCTGAGGAGGACGTGGAAAATATTATTCATGACAATGTGAATAGCCCCACTGAAGTTCGCATTTATCGTACCGAACTATATAGTCATTCAATACTTTCGATTGTTTTCACTCAAATCGATATTGACTTTCGCGTTTTACTTCGAATAACAAACATTCCAAATTTAAATGATATAGATACGGATAACTCTACATGTCTAGTGAAATCTAGTGTTTCTAAGCCTACTGTGTTATTATTACGCAATCGTTGTGAAAAAGCTCGACCTGCGTATATATATCTTAGAGCCAATAATCCATTAGCATTTAGCAAATCTTTCCATAAGTCTGGTGCCTATTTCACATTTTACACAGAAATTCGTAGTTGTCGTGTATGGAGCTATGCACGCCCTGAGCCAAGATGGCAAACTATATCTTGCATCCCAGAAATGAACAAAAGTACTATTTTCGGAATTCATTGCCGATGTAATTTTATTAGTGATTTAGATGCTGAATCTAAGCCTACTATAACAGTTCCAATGAATCTAAAGTGTCATTTAAATCGACCGCTTATTGCTATAAATTTTCATATAATAATATGTTTCACACTTTTTCCTTTTGCAGTTATAATATACATATTTATTAAAATGCAACTTATATCAAAATGGGAAAGAAAATTGTATACACATAATACACTGGATAACAATCTTATCTTCGATGGTGAAATATATGTGAATTTATTTTTTGGGGGTGATTACAATTCTGGATCTTCTGCAAATATTAAGGTCATCTTGCAGTCTTCTCAAGGTCGAGCAAATATATTAATTTATCAGGACCCCGTGTACCAAAATTTTCAGCGTAATAGTACAATATCTTTTCAAATATTGCGTAGGCTTGTTCAGTTACCTACTCTTGTTGCCCTCGGTCATGATAACTCTGGAATTTATCCTCACTACTATTGTCGGAGCATTGTCTTAACAGATACACTTCAACATCACATGCAGCTATTTCGGATTGAAAAATGGGTTCGTCAACTAACATTAGAGGGGAAAGAAGGCAAAATGGAAAATTATTTAAAATTTTCAAACAATACCCAAACTCAAATTTTTTGGTGGACTGAAAATTTTTCATATGCTCTAGAAAATTATATGGGTAACTGGTATTTACTTCAGCCTATATTCGGCCCTTGGAGATTTTCAATTAATACTCAATCATTATGCCGGTGGGAACGAACTTGTTTGTGTATATGTAAGATCTTTATTTCTATTTGTGTTGTTTTAATTTATTTTGGACATTCAGAACCAATTACCTGTGACCCCAGTCCAAAACGATATAATCAGATCACTGTAATATTTTTATTGTCGTTAACTTCTTTATTTCTAACCAATATGTATGAAGTTATGGTAAATATATTTAATAATATAATAATATAATAATCATAAGAGTAAACTAATTATTTTTTTAATGTATTTAACTTCTTCAATTGAAACCAATTTGTTTGAAGTTTTCTAAATATTTTAACTAATATAATTATAAGAAAATTTTAAAAAGCAAATTCATACTTAAATATTTAAGCTGATTTTAATAAAAATAAAGTGCATGAAATGTAAATGCGTTATTAAGTTTACAATTCATTAATTTGACATATATTTTCAGATCTTGGGGTTTTCCTATGAAAAACTTCAGTGTTTTTTTTTTGTGTTTTTTTTTAAGTAAACATGACATTATGCAGAAACTCACGAGCGAAATCGAGATGTGGACCAAGTGAGATACGGGGAGGGTACAGGTAAGTACGAGAGCTGGTAAGCTTTGCGATTGGGAAGGTTGACCGTAGAAAAAGGAAATTCTTTCTAAAATGGTTTGCTTCATACTAAAGCAGTAGAATTGTATTTGGTATTGATAATTGGTATTATTGATAAATTGGTTTTATTGTTATTTGATCTGAAAATATAATATATTGCTAAATGATTTCTCTTAATAACTGGACTCATTTGTATCTGGTTATTTTTTTATTTTTTTTTCATGAATTAATTTGGCCACATAAGCCATTTGCCATTATGCAGCAACTCATAAGCTCCATCGAGATGTGGGCCACGTGAAATGCGAGGAGGATACAGGTAAGTACGATAACTGGTAAGCTTTGCGATTCGGTAGGTAGGCCTTATAAAAAGAAATTCTTTCTTTTTTTTCAAGCAAACATGCGAGCCTGTCCTGAGCATGAATTTAATTGGTCACATAAGCCATTTGGTATTATGCAAAAACTCACAAGCGCCATCGAGGTGTGGACCACGTGAGATACGGGTAGGATACAGGTAAGTAGGCCGTATAACAAAAAAATTCTTTCGAAAATGGTCTGCTTCATACTAAAGCGGTAGTATATAAAGAAGAATTTATTGGGCGTTTTATAATATATTGGTTTTATTGGTACTTAATCTTACTGCTAATTGTTTTATTGATATCTGGAAAATTATTGTATTTGGAATGATGTTATTGGCTTTTCTGATAACTTTCATTATTGATATTTTGGCTTTATTGGTACTTGATCTTATTGTTAATTGGTCTTATTGATATTTGGAAATTATTGTATTTGGTATTTTGTATTTGCTTTTTCTGATAACTGGCATTATTGATATTTTGGTTTTATTGGTATATGATCTTATTGTTAATTGGTCTTATTGATATATGGAAATTATTGTATTTGGTATAATGTATTTGGCTTAATTGATAACTAATATTATTGATAACTAATATTATTCCGATTTTAGTTCTACATTGTTTAATTATTATTATTTTGTTACCTTTAATTATTAAGTTTTTATTTAGTTCTCGGCAATCCTGAATTATAATAGTGTCATTTATGTTCTACATATTTTTGTTTGATTCTACATATTTTATTATTTGGATGACAATGGTAGGGATGAAGTTACATATCTGGTTAGTTCTTTTTATCATATTCTTAACACATTCATTGTTGATTTCTTTGTGATCTTGGTTGTAGACTTTGTTTTGTTCTTCGTAATAAGTATCTTTTTCTGAATAACCAAGATGGTAACCGTTACTATCTGGATAGGGTATTATTTTAATGGTGTTAACAGTTTTTTGTTTAATAGGGATATGCGTTATGATAAGTATTTGATAAACATTAATCCAAGTAGATGTTTTAATTAGCAAAATGTTACTATTGTCTACGTAATCTAATTTGTCATAGTTAAGTAGTTTTGGGTTGAAAAGTCCTAATCGAGAAAGTTCCATTACCTTTGCAATATCTTCTATGTATTCATTAAATGGGCCACCACAGTCGATCATGTTGGCCGAGCATGTTGTGCTCGATGGAATTTTCGTCGTTAGTGGTAGTGCTCGCGTACAAATACAAATACCGAATATGTGTACATCAATTGCTGATAAGACACCGGGATCACTTATGCGTAAAAACGAATTAAATCTCAATATATTTAAAAAATCAAATATGTTAAATGCACACTCTCCTCTGTTCTCGTCTATGTGGAATTCACGATCGTCTTTATGAAACTTGAAACTTCTGTTGAGCACAAGAATTTGAACTGCACACCAGCCGCCGCAAGTTATGCCGCGTATTCAACCATGAACATGTATGCGTGTACTTATATGTAAAATATTAGATATACACACACAAATCTAAATCATTGCAATATTGCCGCGTGTTCGCTAACCTACCCCTATACAAATAATTTTTATTTTGAGAATTATTATTAAAATATGTATATATATTACAGTTAAATTTGAAACTTACATCAACACCACACTCACCAAAAGGAAAGGAGACGACACACATATATAAACATAATCTTAAGTCAACACTACATACAATTATTTTCACAATATTATTGAATCATACCAATACTACTACAAACTACACCACACTACACTACAGTACAGCATAATATAATAATCCGTACTATTAACAAGATTAGGAGCAGACTAGGTTTAAGAAGCGTTGACAATCTTTCTCAGATAGAGACATTAGAAGAAGACGAACAATTAGAGCAAGTGCGTCAGTTGGAACAACCAATCAATAACAACAATATGGATTCTGACAACTCATCAGGTCCTCTAAGTCCCACACGCAGTAGCTCGTCTACCCTCATTAATACTAACCTTAACCCAACCGATATATTGGCCTTTGCCGAACAGCTCCCTAAATTCGAAGGCCCCCCTGATAACCTCGAAAAATTTATAACTAGCGTAGAAGAACTACTCTTATTGATTAAATCAGTGGATCAGACACCGTATGGACAACTTCTCCTTAGGGCCGTCCGAAACAAAATTATAGGCAAAGCAGACGAGGCCTTAATCCTTTGTGACACAAGGCTGAACTGGGACGATATCAAAACAAACCTTAAACGCCTTTATAGCAGTAAGAAAAACTGAAGCCATGTTACTTAGGGAAATCCAAACCCTCCCAGACGGGCTCACGATGGGAAAGTTATTCTTTACAATTATCAAATTGAGAAGTCAATTAACGATACTAGCTAAAGTTATAGACCAGAATAGTTACGGTCTTGCAGCCAAACGTGCCCTATATGACGAAATCTGTCTTAACGCATTTATCGTCGGGCTTAAAGACCCCCTAAGGACAATAATCAGAACCCGAAACCCAAAGACAATAGAGAAAGCCTATGAATACGGACGGATTGAACAAAGCTTCTTTTACCAGAACAGACAACAGGGAGATCGTAACCACGTCAGATCGAAAGACCGAAACCACCAAAGGTCAGAAACTCCATAAAAACAAAAATTAGAAGAATCATTAGGAGGAATAGAAATACCCAAACCCAAGACACGATCACTAATAACTAACACTCGCATTTCGATTTTAGTCAGTAAGTTGGGACTAATCCCAAAATTCAAACACGTTTTTATTAAAAAAAATGTACATATACAACTAGATAAACACGTCTACAAGCCAATATTATTGTTTTGTAATACTTTTGAAATATTATAATTTTAAGTTTAATTATACATAAGCAACATATACATTTATCGGAACTCGCACCACTGCATAACTGGACGTCAGTCGGGAAGATGGATCCCTGTACGAATAACTTTTCTTGGCCGCCTATTTCACAACGGGCGTACACCTTATCAATATTCGTGTTTGCAACAAGACGACCACAGCTTGCCTACAAAGTGTCCCATTTCCGCTACTTGTCAATCTCGCCATATCCTCACTATGGCTTACTCTCCACACTGGGGGGGAGGAGTTATCACATCTTCCTCGACCCTTCTGCTGTACAACAAGCAACAACATTATTACTGTAACAAAGACCGACAGGCAGACACCAAAACTGCGTTTATATACAAAAACGTAGCGATCGTAAACAAGTCCTGGAACAATGAAGCGACATGCAGACACCAATTTGTCATCTATGTGCTTATGCTAAAACTCAGCGATCGTTGGCGCCGCACATAGAAGCCGCTATACGTAGACGACTGGCTGGCGCCACGAGATACAAAAATCAGAAGCAAGGCGGACAGTTTTTCGGCTGGCTGGAAGTCGGCTGTTGGTTGCGAACTTGCAAAGCGAACACTTCGTATATAATAAAATAAAGAAGTCTAAGTTGAATACCACGAAACTAGATAAGTGTTTCTTTTAAATGTAACCAGCGCTGCTAAATATGTCTAAAAGCTTGAAAAGTTCTTCATTCGCAAATATAATTTCAAATGTCATTCGAATTGAATTACTATTTTATAGCTTCATTATTATTATTGTATGGGTGATAGTTTTATCAATTTATTTAAATTACAGAAAATGTCCACCAATAAAAATTATTTAATGTTAAGTTTTAGAAATTAATTTTCTCAATATTATAATTTTTAATGAACATGCCAAATAATTTATAGCTCTTCCTATGCATAAACCACCAAAAAAAAAATATTTATAATAATTCCATAAAAACTGTATATAAAAATATGATTTCATAGCGAATGAAGAACTTTTCAAGCTACCCCCGCTTGAACGACAATTCTCTGGCAAGCCAGAAATAAGATTTCAGACTTCATAAAGACTTCTAAACGAAAATCACGCATACATGTAAAGATATGTATACGCACAAGAAGCTATGCATGTATTTGTCTATTGCCCGTCTGGACAGCGAACTACGCATACACACGAGCTCAAAACAAAGATCGTGGGACATCATCAATAAAGCGGCCCATCCACAGGCGAGCATGTTGGCCGAGCATGTTGTCGAGAAAAATTTTCTTGTCCACCAACTAGTGCGAACATGCTCGCGAACATCATTTGCTGGAAAATTTTGAGGCGTCAACATGGCACCGGAAGACGACGGCGCCACTGTAATTGCACTTTTTTTCAATTAATTTTTGCTTCAAAAATATATTAGTATATAAATAATATATAAATAATATATATAATATATACATAAACTCTTGCATACATTGTTTAGACATTTTTAGCAGCGCTCGCTAGCACGTGTTTTCACTTCAAATGTTTGGTTGAAGTGATGTTCGTGCGAGCATCGCCATCCATTGTCGAGCATGTTGTCGCGAACACAGGCAAGATAGAATCATTTCTATCTTGTGCGAGCGGCTCGACGAACACGAAATTTGTACGCGAACACTACCACTAACGAGGAAAATTTCGTCGAGCACAACATGCTCGGCCAACATGCTCGCCTGTGGATGGGCCGCTTAACAGTGGTAAGCAAACGAAACGGGGGTGGGTTGCTCACAACATTAGTGACAAGAGTGGGAGTAGCATGGCGATATGCGATCTCTATCATGTTTTCTCGCTCATTAGTTGTTGTTGTCTACGCTTCTAAAAGGCGTACATTCTTGCGCAATTGATGCTCTCTCAGCAGCAGTCCAAGTAAGAATGAAAAGAAGTGTTCGGCTGCCTTCCGCTCTGCTGAGACACTTCGTAACGACGCTTAGCCTCTGCTGGGACCGCTCGCGTACGACGCTGACCCTCTGCTGGGACCGCTCGCAAGAAATTTTTTGTGAACAAAACGTGTATATGAAGTGGGGTATCTATATGTTATTTGGTCAGTGGAACTGCTTAGGGTAGTGTCGCGCGCTTATTCTCCGTTATCTCTATCGGTGGTTCGTCTTTTAGGCAATGCTGAGTGGAGTTGTTGTGTGCGCACATATGCTGGCTTGTGTGTGCCTATAAGTACAGTATACATTCGAGATATGTGTACACTACGGTATGTACACGATATTGCTATGATATTAATATATAAAATATGACCACACTACATCACCCTCCTTTTAAAAAATAACGTAATTATTGTAGTTATTTTTAGTCGATAGAAAAATTAAATTAGATTTTTATTTTCGTTCTGGTGTCTTTATAAAAATTTTGAATATATTTGCTTTTAATGTTTTTTTTTTTTCGTTTGGACTATTATTAAATTTATTTGCTTTATGAATAAAAGATTTTAAGTTTATCCTTATGCACTATTTGTTTTTTATGTTTGCTATTAGATATAGTTATATTGTCGTTCTTACCGATATTATTTACGGTATAGGGCCCCGAATACTTAGTTTTAATTCAAAGTTTAAACAATTCTTATCGTATATATCTTTTTGTTTCTGTTTGTTTAGTTCTAACATTGTTCTAGCTCTTTTGTATGCTTGTTCTAGCCTAAATTTTGTTTCTTTCGCATAATCATCTATATTATGTAGCGGTTCTATTTTATCTATTTTATTAAAATTGTTCGGTAGGTTTGAAGTCCTTCCGTAAGCCAGCTCATACGGACAGTAGCTATGTGCCATAGAGGGTGTTGTGTTAAAACAATATACGAAGTATCTTATCCATACATCCCAATCTGCTTTTTCAGCTGAGATGTAAGAACGGATGAACTCATTAAACGTTCTGTGGCTTCGCTCCACGGTTCCTACGGTTTGGTGATGATGTGCGGTTGATGTTATTTTTATTATGTTTAAATATTTGCATTAATCTTCTATTACTGAATTTTTGTATTTCGTTCCCATGTCCGTAATGAACGTCTTCATTGGACCGTACTTTAGAATAAAATCTTCAAATATAGCTTTTGCTACAGTTTTTGCACTTTTGTTCGGTATTGGGATTGCTACAAGGAATTTTGTTAAATCGCAAATTAAGGTTACTGCGTACTCGCTTCCTTGTTCTGATTTTGGTAGTGGACCTATAGTATCCACGATTACCCTATCAAAAGCTTTCATTGGTGTTTCAGTCAGTGTTAGTGGAGTCAGTATTTTTAGTCGTTTTTGACATTTGTTAATATAATTCGTTATTTCACGTGTCATGTTTTTCCAATAATAATACCTTTTTAGTTTGGCTAGTGTCCTAGCTATACCTGTATGACCTCCTTGTGTTGGATCGTCATGGAATGTAAACAGTGCTGCTTCTTTTTCTTCTTTATTAATTAATTTAGTCACCGGCTTGAGTAGCGATACTCTTAATTCTTTTAATATTTTATTGCCCATTAATTTAAAAGTTTCTATTGATATATTTTCAAAGATCCTTTCGCTCGGTGCCACTTTAAGTTGGCTGATATTGAGTATACCGGCTGTCTTTTCAAGCCTTTGGAAGAACTGACCTAAGTCGAGAATTCCATTGGTGTACATATCGCTAACATCAATTCTTGCTATAATTTTTCTACCATGTTTAAATAAACATTTCGAATCTATTATTCGCAAGGTCACTACTTTTCGTACCTCGTCATTAACTATGACTTCGTATACGTTGGGCTGAGAAGCTTTATTTCTAGTTTGCCCAGGCAAATCTAGTTTTTCTGATCCTGCGCAGGAATTTTGCTGTTTACTTTGATTTCGTGTAGTGACTTTTTTAATATAGTTAGTTATTTCTTTCAAATCTTTAATAGTTATTCTGGATAGTGCATCCGCTACATAATTGTCTTTGCCCTTTAGATACTCTACCATGAAATTATATTCCTCTAAATCGAGCCTTATACGTGTCAGTTTGGAACTAGGATTGACCATAGAAAATATGTTAGGTTTTTAGTCATATGTTTTTCGGAACAACCAATTACTATTAAGTCATCCATATAAATAAATGCTTGAGAAGCATCAAGTCCAGAGAATGCTATTGTCATCATTCTTTGGAAAGAGTTCGGCGCTATTTTTAATCCAAACGGTAATCGTGTGAAGCGATAGGAGCCATTGCTCGTTGAAAAAGACGTAATATCCCTGGAACTATCTTCGAGTTCAATTTGATGAAAACCTGACATTAGATCAAGGCAAGAAAGATATTTTGCTCTTTCTAATTGATCAAGAATGTAATCGATTCTTGGAAGTGGGAATTTATCAGATAGCAGTATTTTATTAATTTGGCGGTAATCTATCACCAATCTCCATTTTTTTATATTAGATTCTGGATTGGATTTCTTTGGAACTAGTAATAGTGGGCTATTGTACTGTGATACTGATGGCTCTACTATTTTATCGTTAATTAATTTTTGAACCTGGATTTTAATTTCGTTTTTTTGAGTATAAGGACTTCGGTAGTTTTTTACGTATACTGGTTCATCATTTTCAATCTTAGCTTTTGTTTATAGAAATTATTCGTCGTGGTAGGTTCGGTTTCTAATCCGAATATGTCTGTATATTTCGTGCATAGCTCTTTTAGCTTTATATTAAATTGTGGTGGGAAATTTTTAATTAATCGAGACATGACTTCCTCTTTCCTGCTTTCATTAGCTGTTTGAACTATATCATAGTTCGAAAGTGACTCAAATTTAACATTGCTTATATTAACTATTTGATCTGTATTAGTTGTGTTCAATAATCGAACAAATGTGTTATTAGTGTTTGCTACTGAGTTTGCGACATAATTTCCAGATTTAATTTCCTGGTTTGGAATCAGAATGCTCTCTTCGTTTGAGTTAAGCTATTGGTACGTAGATCAGAAAGCTTAAATTGTTTGGCCTGATTATAAGCCAATCTTCTGTCGGCTGAAAGTCCAGTTGGCAGTTAAATTTCCTTATAAAGTCAATACCGATTATTCCATCACACGGGATTGCAAATTTTTGAGTTACTATATGAAAACTGTGTGGAATGATACATTTATCTGTCTGTATCTCAATGTGATCCCCTAGATTTTATAATTTCTTGGCTTATTCCTTGAATATTTATGGTATTATTATTTTCTATATTGCAGAAACAATCAGAGTTTTCTTTTAGTATTGAGATGTCTGCTCCTGAATCGATTAAAAATGTCAACTGTTTCCCTGTAGCTATATGAGTAAAGCGGCCCATCCACAGACGAGCATGTTGGCCGAGCCGCTCGTCGAGTCAAAATTTTCTTGTCCACCAACTAGTGCGAACATGCTCGCAAACATCATTTGGTGGCAAATTTTGAGCAGTGAACATGGCAACGGGAGACGACAGCGCCACTGTAATTGCACTTTTTTCAATTAATTTTTGCTTCAAAAATATATTAAATATATGTATATAAATAATATATATAATATATACATAAACTCTTGCATAAATTGTTTATACATTTTTAGCAGCGCTCGTTGGAGTGATGTTCGTGCAGCATTGCCATCCATTGTCGAGCATGTTGTCGCGAACACAGGCAAGATAGAATCATTTCTATTTTGTGCGAGCGGCTCGACGAACACGAAATTTGTACGCGAGCACTACCACTAACGATGAAAATTCCGTCGAGCACAACATGCTCGGCCAACATGCTCGTCTGTGGATGGGCCGCTTAAAAGACACGAATATATTTTGGCTAAGATTGATGGTGTGAACTTTCTTTTTTCTTACTGCTGTTTATCTAAAGGTCGTTGCGAGTTTCCCGAGTTATCCTGAGCAACTCGGTCATTGCTGTGCCAGTTATTTTGGCTATTAGGATTATTCTGTCTTCTACTAGAGTGTTGTCCCATATGACTACGCCTATAACCTCCTTTGCCTGAAATACTACTGGCGTTGTTATATTGGTCATGATAGTTATTGTAACCTCCACGTCCAGTTCCCCTACCTCGGTAACTTCCACGGAAATTGTTTCTATACGGTTGTCGTTTATTTGCATATAATACAGTGCTTGCACTTCCTGTCATTTGGGTGCTGCAGTGTATATATTTTGTAATAGCTTCGTTCATAGTTTTGAATGAGCCTGCTTCTAAAATGGTTTGTAATCTGCCATTTTCACAATTTTTAATGATTGTGTTAATGGCTTCTTTGGTACAAAAAGAGTCAGCATGTTCAGGGTTTAAACCTTCGTCGATGTATGAGGCTTCCAACAGTTTACGCAGAGACTCTATCTTATTCGTAAACTGAGTTGATGTTTTTCCGTTTTGATGCACATCTGCCAATTTGGCTTTGATAACGTCCGAAGATTCTCCTACAATTGTGGCTTGAAGCTTAGCAATTATTCCTGTGATTGTTGTCTCATTTTGTATTTTATATAATGTAGAACCTATATCTTTTGATTTTATTACCTCTGTTGCTATATTTTCATAAGGTCCATTGGTTAAATCGACTAATTTAATTGCAGTTATTAATCGTTGTAGATGGATTTTTTTCCATCAAATTCAGGTACTGCTTGAGAAATGTCCTTTATGTATGACCTTTGAGCGGTTACTTCCGAAATTAAATTTGCTCTAAACCTGATTAGTACTGCTGAAATTTGTGACCAATTATTGGTTGTTATACTTTATTTATGCTCGTATATTAATTGTCGGGTTTCATTGAAACATTCGCCTAACATACGTTAGGCATTTAAATGATTTATCAAATCTCTGTCTGATTTCTGTTTGATAATATTTCTTCCAATTAAAAGATATTCTATTCATAATGTAAATATATGTGAAAAAAAATTTTTTTTTATATATAGTAAGTAGTCCATAATATTCTCATTTTCAAAATTTTTATTATTTTTTTTTTGCTTTTTTTTTTTTATATTTGTAAATATATGTTTATGTATTTGTATGTATGTCTTAATTTAATTTTATAAACTAATTTTAATTTTATTTTTCAAGTACGCGTCCTAAATATCTAGTTTTATATAAGTATATTACATTTTTTTTTTTAAAATAAATCGGTGTACGCTCTTTTAACCGCTGTCGGGTTTTGATGGGGCACCGGTGCGGGCAGCACTGGTGAGCACACAATGCGGTGTGAAGGGTCCTCCGCAGTCCTTAGGGCAGACCTTCTTCTGCTTTGTGATTATCTTCACTGTTTGTCACTATTGTCGTTTTTATTCTTTTGTCGAGATGCGAGCTTCAATTTTATGTCTTCTAGCTCGCTGTGTAGTTTGACCGACGTAGTCCACGGCACTCTTGTGTCATTTAATAATTTCAGTAGCTCGGCCTTTCGAGCTTTAAGGCGAAGACCCACGCCACTCTATCGGTGGTTCCTCTTTTAGCCAATGCTGAGTGGAGTTGTTGTGTGCGCACATATGCTGGCTTGTGTGTGCCTATAAGTACAGTATACAAGTTAACACATAAGTTAGCTATAATATAAACATAAGAGAAATTGAACTATGTAACGTAACTCACACACACGCACTCAACATTCACACAAGACGATACTGAAATCAAAAACAGATTAGAAAGAGCGCAGCAAGCTAATTTAGATAGATGTAACCCAACTAGGCAGAATAGAATATTCGAAGTGGGTGAAACTGTGTTCGTAAAAAACAACAAGAGACTTGGCGACAAATTATCACCACTTTATAGCGAAGCAAAAGTGCAGGCAGACATAGGAACGTCTGTTCTCATTAAAGGGAGGGTGGTCCATAAGGACAACCTCAAATAAAACAAAAACGCAACTCATATTTTTTGTGTACATTACAGGATCAAAATCGCAGTCTTAATAATGTGCACAATAGCGCAGGGTCGAATCATCGACTATTCTAGTTCCAAGTACATACCGATAATGGACGGAGAGGTATGGGTATGGGAAGAACGAGACCTGCTAACCCACTCAAGCAACTTGACGGAATTCAGCGACATGGTGAGGGAAACTGTAAGGTTATCAGAGTTATTTCCGCAATCGCACATGCGAAAACTATTAGATGTAGATATTCAGCATGTGGAAAGTCTGTTGTCCGTTGTCCAAACACATCATAGGATGGCTAGGAGTTTAGACTTCCTAGGCACAGCACTTAAGGTAGTTGCCGGTACACCTGACGCCTCGGATTTTGAAAAATCAAATGGACCGAGCTACAGCTAATAAATTCCAATAATAAGCAAATAGAAATCAATTCAATTACACAGAGACAGATAAACGTATTTACAGTAAATAAAATCATCAAATCAAAACAAGAAAATTTTGTGGATACACCACATTTGTATGAGGCACTCTTAGCGCGAAACAGAATGCTGATAACACAGCTGCAAAATTTAGCTTTAACAATAACCCTGGCAAGGTCAAACATAATAAATCCTACTATTTTTGATCATAACGACTTGAAAACTATTTCAAATGAACACCCCATAGATATACCGATTATTAGTTTAATAGAAGCTTCCAAGATAAAAATTTTACAATCCAAGAACATCATACATATACTAATAGCATACCCTAGGGTAAAATTCATTTGTAAGAAGATCACAGTTTTCCCGGTGTCACATCAACACGTAACGCTACAACTACAGGAAGATACGATCGCAGAGTGCAACAACGACGTCTTGGCAGTCAACGAGTGCACTACAACACCCTCCGCATCGATCTGCAAATTGTCAACACAGGAGACTTGCGCTCGAGCGATACACGCGAGCGGCACAGCCTCTTGTCACACCCAACCAAGCCACTTAAGCCCCATCACGCAGGTGGACGATGGTATCATCATCATTAACGAGAGTGCGGCAAGGGTAAGCACCGATGACGGTCCGGAGATGCAAATACAAGGCACGCACCTCATCACCTTCCGACTCTCTGCCACCATTATTGGCACAAAATACTTGAACCAGCGTGAGGCACTGAATAGAGCTCCAGGCATTGCAGCGTCACCACTGCTAAATATCATCGGCCATGACGCAGTGCTCAGCATGCCCCAACTACACCGGATGAATAACGACAACCTCCAAGTTATCCACGGGCTTGAAGAACAACTGACGTCGGTCGAGGCGGCAAGATTTTGGGTTGCGGCCGTGTTGACTCTTAGCGTCATACTGAGCGTTACAACCATCCTCTGCCTACTTCTGAGGAGAAGACGAGCTTTGAGGGAGGTTAAAAAGGCGATCGGAAGTTACAAGGTGACCGAGGGCAGTCCCCAGCTTGAGGGGGGGGTAGTTAACACATAAGTTAGCTATAATATAAACATAAGAGAAATTGAACTATGTAACGTAACTCACACACACGCACACACACACACAAGTGAAGCTGATGCAGAAGTCAGCACTTTGAGCATAATTGTCGCAGTGGCGATATTACGCCGCTATATGTTGCTATGCGGAATATTGCCATTATGCTGAGTCGGCGTGCCGACTAAGACATTGTTGCAATATCGCAGCCCATGCCTTCTGCATGAGCTTATTTCTGATTTGTACAGTTCAGTTTTATATTACGTTCAAGCGCTACAGTCGCTCAATATATTGCTCCGGCCTTAGCCGATAACATAAATTGCGTATTTCATTCCATACTTGTTACCGAGTCTCTAGGCCGGAACAAGGGAGGCAAGTCATACCTCCCACCATAATCATCGTAAGAAGACGATAACAACTAACCGTACCAGGGATCACCACCAGTGACGCCGGGAACGGACTAAAGGAATAATTTACATTCGAGATATGTGTACACTACGGTATGTACACGATATATGATATTGCTATGATATTAATATATAAAATATGAGCACACTACATCACCCTCCTTTTGAAAAATAACGTAATTATTGTAGTTATTTTTAATCGATAGAAAAATTAAATTAGATTTTTATTTTCGTTCTGGTGTCTTTATAAAAATTTTGAATATATTTGCTTTTAATGTTTTTTTTTTTTCGTTTGGACTATTATTAAATTTATTTGCTTTATGAATAAAAGATTTTAAGTTTATCCTTATGCACTATTTGTTTTTTATGTTTGCTATGTATTAGATATAGTTATATTGTCGTTCTTACCGATATTATTAACGGTATAGGGCCCCGTATACTTGTTCTCTAACTTATGTCCTGTTTCATTCCTTAGCAATACTTTATCCCTTAGTTTTAATTCAAAGTTTAAACAATTCTTATCGTATATATCTTTTTGTTTCTGTTTGTTTAGTTCTAACATTGTTCTAGCTCTTTTGTATGCATGTTCTAGCCTAAATTTTGTTTCTTTCGCATAATCATCTATATTATGTAGCGGTTCTATTTTATCTATTTTATTAAAATTGTTCGGTAGGTTTGAAGTCCTTCCGTAAGCCAGCTCATACGGACAGTAGCTATGTGCCATAGAGGGTGTTGTGTTAAAACAATATACGAAGTATCTTATCCATACATCCCAATCTGCTTTATCAGCTGAGATGTATGAACGGATGAACTCATTAAACGTTCTGTGGCTTCGCTCCACGGTTGCTACGGTTTGGTGATGATGTGCGGTTGATGTTATTTTTATTATGTTTAAATATTTGCATTAATCTTCTATTACTGAATTTTTGTATTTCGTTCCCATGTCCGTAATGAACGTCTTCATTGGACCGTACTTTAGAATAAAATCTTCAAATATAGCTTTTGCTACAGTTTTTGCACTTTTGTTCGGTATTGGGATTGCTACAAGGAATTTTGTTAAATCGCAAATTAAGGTTACTGCGTACTCGCTTCCTTGTTCTGATATTGGTAGTGGACCTATAGTATCCACGATTACCCTATCAAAAGCTTTCATTGGTGTTTCAGTCAGTGTTAGTGGAGTCAGTATTTTTAGTCGTTTTTGACATTTGTTAATATAATTCGTTATTTCACGTGTCATGTTTTTCCAATAATAATACCTTTTTAGTTTGGCTAGTGTCCTAGCTATACCTGTATGACCTCCTTGTGTTGGATTGTCATGGAATGTAGACAGTACTGCTTCTTTTTCTTCTTTATTAATTAATTTAGTCACCGGCTTGAGTAGCGATACTCTTAATTCTTTTAATATTTTATTGCCCATTAATTTAAAAGTTTCTATTGATATATTTTCAAAGATCCTTTCGCTCGGTGCCACTTTGAGTTGGCTGATATTGAGTATACCGGCTGTCTTTTCAAGCCTTTGGAAGAACTGACCTAAGTCGAATCTGTTATTCGCAAGGTCACTACTTTTCGTACCTCGTCATTAACTATGACTTCGTATACGTTGGGCTGAGAAGCTTTATTTCTAGTTTGCCTAGGCAAATATAGTTTTTCTGATCCTGCGCAGGAATTTTGCTGTTTACTTTGATTTCGTGTAGTGACTTTTTTAATATAATTAGTTATTTCTTTCAAATCTTTAACAGTTATTCTGGATAGTGCATCCGCTACATAATTGTCTTTACCCTTTACATACTCTACCGTGAAATTAAATTCCTCCAATTCGAGCCTTATACGTGTCAGTTTGGAACTAGGATTGACCATAGAAAATAGGTATGTTAACGGTCTGTGATCTGTTTTAACAGTAAAATATTTAAAATATGCGCACACTATAAAAGCCTCTAAGGCTTTTAGAGACAAAATATTGACACGTTCAAACTTCGTGGTGGTTAATTCCAAGTTATTGAATGTTTGTTTATTGATCAGCATTTAATCATTCGAAAGGTGGATGATGTTAGGTACGTCTAAGGTATGACTCTTCTATCATACCAAGTAATGCCGCCATTATGTCGTTGAGAATAATGAAGCCATTGTCAACGTCTTTTATTTCCTCTAAATGCTATGCATTGCTAAAGTTGCGATGTGCCCTTAGACCCTTTATCCAATTTATGGATACAATTTTAATATTAATAATATTTTTGCAATTATTTGGTACATCGTATAAAATTTCTTTAAATTTAAAAAATTCGTTGCTCTTAAAATTGGAATTATTTTTCTTAGCCGGTTTGATTATAACGTTCTCGAAATTTATTGGATCAACTATAGGAAATTTAAGGTGGTAAAGGAGTACAGTTTCATTGTGCAATATGGATAAATCGGAACATTCAAATGATTCTATTAATAGAGGTATCGAATGAAAATTTTCGATTACTATTTTTAGTTCTTCATAATTTGAAAATATAGAATTTGTAAAATTAAATCTTGCTCATAAGACTGCGTAGCTAATATCACTTATTCCATTGATAAGATTTCTCTTCTTAATTCTTAAGAATTAATTCTATTTTTACAACGTTCTTTGAATTCGTCCTGTTGATATGTTGAGACTTTCTGTTATGTTCAATTCCAGGCACACACAAACAGTTGCAATTATCTTTGAACTTTATCACACCCCTTCTTTCTAAATATTACACAAATCAGCTCGCACATCGCTTCATTTAAAAACAACAAGCACCAGAATTTTTTTAAATTTTAATTTTTTGTTTTGGGGATGTGATAACTTAAACGTTTGTATCAATGTTGATATTACTATTGATGTAAAGCAAATTGACATAGATGAAGGGGAAATGGCAATAATGAATTATCTATCACGTGCTCGATACTGGCTTAAATATGCCGATTGGCAAAAAGCTTTTATTTTACTTAATGAAATTTCGAAATGAATAAACTCAAAAGAGCGACTAATCATTTTTTTAGACACTATGGAAGTGTATCACCCAAAAACAACAGTTCAACTTGCCCATTTGGTTCGTCTTATTAAGCAAATTGTTATATCTCTTGAGCCACTTGATGATTTAGAAGTTAACATTCTTGCTCAATCGCTGATATAATTATATCAAAAAATGAACTAAATAATCTAATGGATAAATATTATCGCACAATGGTAAACGATTTATGTGACTTGCTTAATAATTTTAGTGTGGAGTGGGAGTTTATACCGAAATTACAATGTCGTGCCGAATCTGAGACTTGCTTGAACATAGATAATTTTCGTAACAGAGTGGAACAAATGTCCACATTGAATCCGCAAGGACTGGAACATATAAATAATTGGCTACATGTGCATTGGAAACTAAGTATATGTCTCTTTTATATGGGAATGGGTTCAATAAAGCGGCTGCATCCCGATAAGGAAGGACTGAGGACCTGAGGAGGACTTGGAAAATATTATTCATGACAATGTGAATAGCCCCACTGAAGTTCGCATTTATCGTACCGAACTATATAGTCATTCAATACTTTCGATTGTTTCACTCAAATCGATATTGACTTTCGCGTTTTACTTCGAATAACAAACATTCCAAATTTAAATAATATAGATACGGATAACTCTACATGTCTAGTGAAATCTAGTGTTTCTAAGCCTACTGTGTTATTATTACGCAATCGTTGTGATTGCGATCCAATAATCCATTAGCATTTAGCAAATCTTTCCATAAGTCTGGTGCCTATTTCACATTTTACACAGAAATTCGTAGTTGTCGTGTATGGAGCTATGCACGCCCTGAGCCAAGATTGCAAACTATATCTTGAATCCCGGAAAAGTACTATTTTCGGAATTCATGTAATTTTATTAGTTAATTAGATGCTGAATCTAAGCCTACTATAACCGTTCCAATGAATCTAAAGTGTCATTTAAATCGACCGCTAGTTGCGATCAACTATCATATAATAATATGTTTCACTCTTTTTGTTTATGCAGTTATAATATACATATTTACAAAATTATAATAAATTATTATTATTATTATTATTATTATTATTATTATTGTTATTATTATTATTATTATTATTATTATTATTATTATTATTATTATTATTATTATTATTATTATTATTATTATTATTATTATTATTATTATTATTATTATTATTATTATTATTATTATTATTATTATTATTATTATTATTATTATTATTATTATTATTATTATTATTATTATTATTATTATTATTATTATTATTATTATTATTATTAGAAATTATTTGTATATCAAAATGGGAAAGGAAATTGTATACACATTGTTGTAGTGGGCGGCGAAGAATCCTTAATGTTTGTCGTTCTGTCGTTGCTGCTGCTGTTGGGTGTTCAATTATATCGTCTGTACGTATGTACAGACGTTGGTGGACTTTGAAGAGGGGTGTGTTGGAGTCGATGTACAATAAAGTAAAGGCGGGGTTGCACTTTTTTTGTATTCAATATTGCTTTATTTGAGGGGCACAAGAGTATGTGTGTAAAACAAAAACCCAGAAGTAAGTCGGGGTGACTTGCGAGAAATTTTATACATTAATGAAAAAGTTAGTGGTGCGCCAACTCCACGATAGCCGATCGTCGGGATATCGATACTATCGTCGGGAGTGCATGGAGGGCATGGTCCCTGGACGCATTACGCGAGAGTAAACGTCTGCCACCAGAACGAGGGAGACGGTCGCAGGAGTGTGCCATCGTTCATCAGTCTGGCTGAGGTTCTCCATTTCCTGCTACCCGTCGGTGTTGATGCGTCGGGCGGGTGTTTTGCGCTCGCAGTCCACCGACACCTCCAGTATGAGCTCCAAGTCCAACCCGGCCATCGGTGATAGGAGGCGAGCCCGGCAAACCGAGTCCGCACCAACACGCGCAATCGAGTGTCTCATAAGTGCTGCTCACGGCGACTCGTCCTTGGTCCAGAATCGTCGCTAGCGTCGTCACATACGGCGAAGCTGTGTCACGTCCAGGGCCAAGGGATCTGTCCCTGGAGATCTCCGGTGGGGTAGGATCCCCCGGCTCATTAATGCCGCCTCTGGGAGTGCTGCGGGTTCCTGTGCAGCAGGGTGTGGTGGGCGCCTCCACACTGTCGGCACCCACGGTAACTCCGGCATGACCTCCGTGAATGTTCGTGACCGAGACACCGAGCGCAGTATTAGTTCGCCCGAACTGCGTGCAAACGCTTCACGGTAGTCAGCCGGAGAAACCGTCTGCACTCACGGAGCGGGTGGATGCCCCTACAAACCCGGCACCGGTATTTATCGGAAGCGACTCGTCCGTCGTGGTGGTTGAGGTGCCACTCTCCTAGAAAAGAAAAGTCTTGGATAAGACCAAGGAGGAGGACATAGGTACTGGCACACTGAAAACACGGATGGACGAACGGCGGACACGGACTATTGGCTGGATGTGGACGTAAGGTCAGCTTCTATAGGGAGAAGCACGACCTTGGAGACGGGTCGCTTGACGACTCCTTTGGCAATCCGCACGTCGACCACACTAACCAGATGGTCCGGGCCGGGGTACACCGATTGGATCCGCCCGATTCGCCTGTCAGTAGGTGGAAGGTTGTCCTCCTTCAGAACCACCGTGTCCCCCTGCTGTAAACTCGTTTGCGCCGATTGCCATTTCGGCCGCTTGAGGTACTCCTCCTTCAACCGATGGCAGAATTGCTGATGTAGGCCCTAGAGTCGTTGCTAGCGGTTGATGATGGAAAAGGCAGCCATCGGAATAGAGGGCTCAGCTGGGGAGAGGAGAGGGCCGCCTATGAGGAAATGCCCTGGAGTCAGAGCTAGGAGATCGGACACATCTTCGGACATCGGAGAGATAGGCCGGAAATTGAGACATGCTTTAGTCCGGGCCAGGATCGTGAAATGCTCCTCGAATGGGTACTTGCAGGCGGAGGCACCCCACCCATGTGGGGTGCACCTGGAGGGTTAAATAACCATTTGATCCCTTGATGGCTGAAACTTGCCATTACCAGGTCCTGTGGGAAATAGCCGCTAGGAAAGTCTCCGTCGTGAGATCCGACTTGGTTCCAGATGGATCGCCTTCGTGGTGAAGCTTACGAAAACGCAGACATACCCTTTCGTAAAGCGGCAGGCTCATCCAGTGAAACTTTTAAGGTCGAATGGGCCGGCAAAGTCAACTCCTGTGTGGGTGAACGGGCGTGAGAACGTTGACCGCTGTGTCAGCAGTTGGCCCATGAGTTGAGTTTGGACTCGTTTCCGATGAAGGATTCATGATTTGCACGCGTTAGTTGTAGCCTTCACTAGGACTCTCAGTTTCGGGATCCAGAGCTTATCTCGGATGAGTCTGATTATTAGCGCGTTGCAGCCATGCAAGAATATGCGATGGGTATGGCGAACTAACAGACGCGTTAACACGCAATTGTACGGGAGGAGAATGGGGAATTTCTCATCATGGGTCAACGACCCAGAGGCCCCAAGTCGTCCTGAGGCTCGGATGATGCCCTGTTGGTCCAAGAAAGGAAGCAAGTTCTTCAGAGAACTCGAGAGAGGAATTGGCTTGTGTCCTCTCAGGCAGTCATACTCCTTGGAAGACTCCCTCCTTTGGGTGAGATTGATGAGCCACTGTTGAGTAGAGGCGAGTTCCTCGGGGGGGAGATCAGCCGAAAGGTCCCGACTCAATCTCCGGGTCCTCGTCACGAAACGTCGTGCATAGGCCATGACTCGTATAGCTTTGTCAAAGCTCGAGAACCTGCTAAGGGTGTCCTCCTGAGGGCCGACCGTCCAAAAATGAGCATCCCATTCCTTATCTGGGCAATGCGGAATGATTGCCCTGAAGAGCTCAGCTAGGAGCAAACAACAAGATAGCTGCACGCGAAAGTCTTTGTCAAGAAGTCAGTTGGAAGGGTCTCTTCCGAATCTAGCTGACGGAGCCAGCTTTGCTGCATAAAAATCTTGGCGCTCACTATTACGGGTGCTAGCCATCCTGCTGGTTCGGAGCTCCTTGCCATTGAGGCAAGAACTCCTCGTTTGGTGAGTGGGGTTTGGGAGGAGACAGAGGAGGGGATGAAATAAAATTCGTCAGTTGTTACCCGCCAACGGACTCCGAGCGGTTTGTCGGTGCTAACGTCCTTGATGTTCAGAAGTCCTCGTGGAGTAGATGATACTTCGGAATGTCACGTAGGAGTTGGAGGCCCATATTCGGAGTGGGAATCCAGAGCTGTTGAGGGCTTGGCTAAGCTCTTGAATGGATGAGATAGCGGTTTGATGGTCATGAGCGCCCGCCAGAACGTCAAACATATATATATAGTTGGAGAAGAGGTGGCTAGCCAAAGGATATTAGAGCTTCACATCATCAGCCAACTGCTGAAAGACCCGGTTGGCGAGAAACGGTGCACAAGTTACACCGAAGGTAACTGTGGTGAGCTCATAATCACGAATATGACCACCGGCGTCCTGAAATAGAATCCTCTGGAAGGGGGTGTGGCTCGGGCAGCCGAACCACCAAGGTCACATCGTACTAGCTTTTCCCGTTGTAGCTGGGACACGAAGCATTATATACCACGCGAACCTTGGTGGTGGTGCTATCAGGCTTAATAACATCATGATGGGGGAGATAATAGTTGGTGGAGTTACCAACTGACTCTACTTGGTGCATGTGGCCCATGTCCAAGTACTCCCTAATCACCTCATCATACCGGTCCTTTAAAGGTGGATCTTTAGACAGACGAGCCTCGCTCCTCAAGAATTGAGCAAGAGCTGTGCTTCGTGAATGACCTAAGTCGATGTTCACAGGGTCCCGGAAGGGCAGTGCGACCACATACCTTCCGTCCTTCTGACGGCTCGTGGTGCGAACGAAGAGATCTTCCACCCACGCATCATACCGGTCCTTTAAAGGTGGATCTTTAGACAGACGAGCCTCGCTCCTCAAGAATTGAGCAAGAGCTGTGCTTCGTGAATGACCTAAGTCGATGTTCTCAGGGTCCCGGAAGGGCAGTGCGACCACATACCTTCCGTCCTTCTGACGGCTCGTGGTGCGAACGAAGAGATCTTCCACCCACGCATCATACCGGTCCTTTAAAGGTGGATCTTTAGACAGACGAGCCTCGCTCCTCAAGAATTGAGCAAGAGCTGTGCTTCGTGATTGACCTAAGTCGATGTTCTCAGGGTCCCGGAAGGGCAGTGCGACCACATACCTTCCGTCCTTCTGACGGCTCGTGGTGCGAACGAAGAGATCTTCCACCCACGCGTCGGATTTTGGAGCGTGCGTAGTTGGAAGTTCTTCTACCTACCAAAATTTGGTCTGTAAGGCATCCAAAGAAGGTTCCTCGTGACGGACTAGGTGGTCCTGGTGGTCTTGCAGGAGTATGGAACTGGACCTGGCAGAATCCACCCGAAGACGGTCTCTTGACCCAGTAAAGAACCACAAATGTTGCCCCGGAGTCCATCCAGTAGTATGGACGGAAGAATATCCGCCCCTATTAGGATGTCTACCTGGGAGCTCTTGTAGAACGTGGGGTCTGCCCATTGTAACTGTGGAAGAGCCTGGAGAACTTCTTTTGGTACCAACGTGGATGGCAAGTTGTTGTTCAGGCGCGGAAGCACATAGGTAATGTGCGGCGAAGAATCCGCTGCTCGTCGCTGCTGAGCTGAGTGGTCAGCTGCTGTTATATGTCCGCTGCTGTTGTATGTACGTATGTACATACTTTGAAGAGCTGCGGAGTGAGGCGGTAGTGTAGTTGGTAGTTGTAGGCCATCTTCCACAGGCAGCGGCACGAGGGGTGTAGAGCGGTTGTCCTTGCAAAAGCCTTCCTGGCGACGACAGCGCCGATTCCTTTGGGTCGTAGAGGTTGTCTGTGGCACTCTTGGAATCGCTGGAGGCGGAAATTGCTCAGATGCGAGAGCCTCTCCGGACATTTGAGAGCAGTCCTTTGGATGGGGTCCAGTCTCGGTGGTCCGCTGCTGTCGAGGACTCGCATTGATAACATTGATGCGAGCGAAGAGCGATGCGATCGACTTTGCCGTGGAACGGGGTATCGGACCCGTGAGAACCCAGCCGAAAATAGTTTCTTGGCCGAGCAGAGTTCCGCAGTGTAGAGATATTTCTCTTATTGTTTCGATTGACAAAGACCAGTTGTTTGGGTGACATATCTTTTATTAATCATTTCTTATTTGTTCGCATTACATTTTTGATGCGCGCTACGCTGCCAGTTCTGCCGGCAGCGGAGCAGCTGCATTCTCTATGTTAAAAGAGAGCGAGAATGTCACATGGGCATACACGCTGACAGAGTCTTACGTACATATGTGCTTCGCACTAGCGGTCAGCGTGGTAATGCTGACTTAGACCAATTCATAAGTGGGCGATCATATTCAATTCTTTGTTTATACTGCAACAATGTGTTGCTGCAAACAAAGTGTTGGGTAAAGTGGACCCTCGCTACTTGCAAGATATCTGCATATTACATCTCCCTCCTTTTGAAAAATAACGTAATCTATTGAAGATATTTTATATTTTTATTTAATGAAGTTATACTTTTTTTTATTTAATTTTTTTTTTGGTTTTGCACAATTTTACTTTTGTTGTACATATTGTAAGTGATTATGAATTAAAAATCTTTATTCTATTCTTATGAACCTTTTGTTTTTTATTTTTATGTCCCATTATTACTATATTATCTCTATCTTCTATTTTTACTACGCTATAGGGCCCTGTGTATTGAAAATCTAGCTTATGTCCTACTTCATTTTTTAATAAAACTTTATCTCCTACGGATATATCTATGTCGTTAGTTTTTCTATCATAAAGTATCTTATTCTTCTGCTTATTCTGTTCGAGCATGCTTCTTGCTCTTTTGTATGCTACTTCTAATCTATATTTGCTTTCCTTAGCGTAATCATCTATGTTATATATTGGCTCTATATTATTTGCGCTATTAAAATGCTTTGGTAAGTTACTTGTTCTTCCAAAGACGAGTTCATATGCACAATAGTTATGTGCCATAGATGGGGTCGTGTTGAAACAGTATACGAAATATTGTATCCATACATCCCAATCAGTTTTATCAACCGATATATATGAACGTATGTATTCATTAAAAATTCTATGACTTCTTTCGACTTTTCCAACTGTCTGATGGTGGTGTGCAGTAGATGTTATATTAGTTATTTTTAAATATCTGCACAGGTCGTTTATTATGGAATTTTAGTATTCTGTTCTGTACTTCAGAATAAAATTTTCAAATATAGCTTTCGCTATTGTATTAGCGTTTTTATTTGGAATTGGAATTGCTACTTAATATTTAGTCATGTCACAAATTAATGTGACTGCATATTCGTTTCCATTTTCTGACTTGGGTAGTGGACCTATAGTGTCTACTATAACCCTGTCAAAAGCTGTTAAAAGGGGTCTCGGTAATAGTTAAGGGTGTTTTAATATGTTTATTTATTTTAACTTTTTGGCATTTTTCGCATTTCTGGATATGCTGTGTTATATCACGAGTCATACCTTTCCAGTAATAGTTTCTTTTTACCTTGGCCAAGGTTTTTGTAATGCCTGTATGACCTCCTTGTATAGGATCATAATGGAATGTAGACAATATTGATTCTTTCTCTTTAACATTTGTTAAAGTGGTCACCGGGTTGAGTAGCGCTACTCTTAATGTGTTCAATAATTCATTGCCCATATTTTTGAAGTCATCTATTGAATTTTTTTCAAAGATGCTTTCCCACGGTGCCATTTTCAATTGGTTTATTTTTAGTGTACCGGCTTCGTTTTCAAGCTTTGGAAATAATTGTCCTAAATCAATATTTCCATTTGCACATAAATCACCAATATCTATCTAATATAGCATATCTTTTATATGCAAGGTCACTACTTTACGTACTTCGTCATTATATATGACTTGGCATACGTTGGGCTGAGAAACTTTTTCTGAAGATTGACTTAGCAGCTCTACTTTTTCATTATCTGCGCAGATATTTTGTCTACTTTGGTACCTGGTAGTGACTTTCAGGATTTTATTTTGTATGTCTTTTAATTCGGATATTGTTATTCTGGATAGGGCGTCTGCCACGAAATTATCTTTACCCTTTATGTACTCGACAGTAAAGTCGTATTCTTCTAATTCTAGCCGCATGCGTGTTAATTTAGAACAGGAAAATAAATATGATAAGGGTCTGTGATCTGTTTTAATTGTAAAATGTTTACCATAAATATATGGTCGAAAATGTAATATTGCCCAATGGATTGCTGCTAATTCTTGTTCTGTAGTACTCTTAATGCTTTCGCCTTTTGTGAAAGCTCTCGATGCGTAGGCAATGGGAAGTTGGAGTCCGTTATAGTCTTGAGTTAAGACTGCTCCACATGCTTGCTTACTTGCGTCAGTGATTATGCAAAATTCTTTGCTAAAATCGGGGTATTGCAGCAGGGTTGGTTCCATAATTTTTTTTTTAAATACAGGAATGCTTTTTGGCATTCGTCTGTCCATAAAAATGGGACATTCTTTTTACATTATCTTGTTATGTGCCGTGAATAGTCGCCGAAGTTTTTTATAAAACGTCGATAATAGTTGCAGAATGCAACGAATCGCCTAGCACTGTCCGCGTCATGTGGTACGAGATAATTCATGATGACATCATACTTTTTGTCACCTGGAAGTATTCCTTTATCTGTCCACTTGTGACTAAGAAATGTCACTTCGTCCATGAAAAATGAACATTTTTCTGTATGTAGTTTAAGATTATTCTTCCTACAGAGTTCAAATACATTAATTAAATTTTTAATCATGTGTTGCTTTGAACATCCAATGACGATTAAATCGTCCATATAAAGGAATGCTTGTGATGGTTCTAGACCCGAGAATGCAATTGTCATCATTCTCTGAAATGAATTAGGTGCTATTTTTAAACCAAATGGCAATCGCGTGAAACGATATGAGCCGTTGTTGGTTGAGAATGACGTTATATTTCTTGATTTTTCTTTAAGCTCTATTTGGTGAAAACCTGACATAAGGTCAAGGCATGAAAAGTATTTAGCTCTACCTAATTGATCGAGTATATCGTCAATCCTAGGTAAGGGAAATTTATCTGTCAGAAGTTTTTTATTAATCTGGCGATAGTCTATTACTAATCTCCATTTTTTAGCATTAGAACCTAGGAGTGATTTCTTTGGTACTAAGAGAAGTGGGCTATTGTATTCAGATACAGACTCTTCAACTATGTTATCTTTTATTAGCTTATTTACTTGGTTCTTTATCTCTTCTTGGTGACTATGCGGTGTTCTGTAGTTTTTTATGTACACCGGTTCTTTATCCTTTAGTCTTAACTCTTGTTTGTAAAAATTATTAGTTGTGATTGATTCGGTTTCGAGTCCGAATATATCACTATATTTAGTACATATGTCAGTGAGCTCTGATTTGAATTGTGTAGGAAAGTTTTTCTTTAATTTGGATATGACTTCATCTGTTCTAGAACCTTTGCTTGGTTGAATTGTCTCGTAATTCGAAAGCGGTTCATACTGTATGTTTTTTATATCTATTAATTGGTCGGTACTGGTTGTATTCAGTAAACGGACAAACGTATTATTGAATGTTGCTACTGTATTCGCAAATAAATACCAGATACTATTTCTTGATTTCGAATTAAGACATTATCTTCTCTCGAGTTAATGTCTAACTTTGGGACAACTTCAGATCTCGCTGGTAATAGTATTAAATTATTACCGGAACTAAACTTTATTGGAACGTTTATTGAGTATTATGAATTGTTTGGTCTTATCATTTGCTGGTTCACAATCTAATTTGCAATTAAATGTTTTTATGAAGTCAACTCCAATAATTCCATCGCATGGTATTGCGAAATTTTGTGAAACTAAATGGAAATTGTGGGGAACTATATACTTGTCAGTCTGCAACTCAATTCGAACTAAGCCATTGGACTTAATTACTCCTTGTGCAATGCCTTGCATATCTATTGTTCTATTTTGTTCGATGTTTTCAAAAACATCTGAATTCTCTTTTAGTAGTGAAATATTTGCTCCTGTATCTAGCAGAAATGTGAGGTTATTATTTGTGGTAGAGCTTTTGACTTATTAAGACTTAAGTTTACCGTGAGTACTTTTTTTTTTTTATTTTGTGTACCTAAAGGTGCCTGGTAGTTTTCCGAACTACCTTAGAGGAGTTATTATTTTGGCCGCGGCTTTGATTTCCGCGACCTCTATTATTTCCTCTATAATGGCCTCTGCGGTGATTGTAGTTATTATTTCCTCTGTATTGGTAGTTACCATTGCCTCTACCACGATAGTTACCACGATTGTTACTACCACGGTAGTTGTTATTCCCTCTTTTAGAGTACATAACTGTATTCACACTACCAGTAAGTCTTGTACTAGTACGGATGTATGCGCTGACGGTAGCATCCATGGTAGTGAAAACACCAGACTCCAAAACGGTTTTAACACTTTCGTGACTAGTTTTACTAATCATTGTGTTAACGGCTTCTGTAGTGCTGAGCATGTCAGCATTTTCAGATGGTATGCCTTGGTCTATATAAGCAGCTTCAAGAAGCTGTCGCAGATTTTCTGGTTCAGTTGTGAACTGAGTGGCTGTTTTGCCTTTCTGCGTTAAAGTCTATTTTTGCCTTTATGTTGGCGGGTGTTTCACCGACAACCACGGTTTTTAATTTGGCAATAATCCCACTTATTATGGTTTCATTTTTTATTTTATTGATTGTCGTTCCTGTAATTTTTGATTTGGCAATTTCTTCATAATTTCCCTTTGTTAGGTTGACAAGCTTTAATGCCGTTAAAAATTTTTCAAGATGAGTTTTCTTTCCATCGAATTCTGGGATTGCTTGTGCAATTTCCCTAATATATGCCCTCTGGGCGGCGGATGTGTCATCCATTATATGGCTGTTATCGGCACTATCTTCACTTTCAGATGAAATATCTTTGGAATCCAGTGTGATAACAGCAGGAATTGTTAGATTTGCTAAGTCTTCTTCATCTAATTGAATATCCTCAGCCTGAACTTCAAGGTTAACATCTAGTTCCAACTTTACAGGTGTATTTAAGATAGAAGGTATATTTATATTTAAACTATGCTTTCTGTGTTTGGTGTCTAGAAACATCCCCATCGGCGGGGATGTTTCTAGCATGTGCGTACTCATGTATAAATATCCTAATTCATAAATACTAATGGGTTGCGTTGCAACTAATGTTTGTATTCTATTTGCGAAATCTGGCTCTTTCTCCAAGATTGATTTTACAAGTTCTAAAACTTGTGCTGACATATCTACTGTCTATCAAACTAGCTGTTTTATTTTGTAATTATAAAGATTATTATTATTATTATTATTATTATTATTATTATTATTATTATTAATTAAAGATTGTTAATTCATTTATATATATATTATATTTTTTTTTAATTTCAGGAAAAATTATGCAAAACGATTAACGACATTGTCAATAATAATTGTTTTTTTTTAGATCTTATCAAGATCATCTGCTCTGCTTTGGTATTTTTTACGCAGGCATTTGTTGTGCAATTTGTACAACTTAAACAGCGCACTGGCTGACATTAATACAACAATGATTATTAACAATGTAGTTATTATACCTAAATCAGCATTATTTGCTTCTACTTTATTGATAACGTTTGCAGTGGAATCCACTGATTTAGTTTCTATAATGGCCATTTCGTATTTACTTTGTTATTATCCTGAATTGATAACTTTATATTGGCTTTTTTCATCTAACTAATTTACATTTATGCATTTTATTTATTGTTTTTTTTTTCATTTATATTTTATTTTGTGTCGTTGAATTTGCAAGATATTTTTCACTTTGTTTCATTTCACTCAAAATGCTTTTGTATGTAGTAGTGTTTTTTGTTGATGTAAATTTTTACATTGTTTATTATGTTATATATATTTTATTTTTGTACTACAATTTTATTTATTTTATACATTTCATGTGGTCCTTATTAGTTTTTTCTTTTGATGGTCACTTATGTCACGGATATTCCTCTTATTGTTTCGATTGACAAAGACCAGTTGTTTGGTTGACATATCTTTTATTAATCATTTCTTATTTGTTCGCATTACATTTTTGATGCGCGCTACGCTGCCAGTTCTGCCGGCAGCGGAGCAGCTGCATTCTCTTCTCTTAAATATTTATGCTTACGTGCTATGTTAAAAGAGACTCCTCGCGTGTTGGTAGCAAAAAAGTTTTGCACAGTGTTGGAAGGAGTGGACTGTATGTTGGACAGAGGATGATCCGTTGAAGTGGAAAGGGAGTCGCGACTCGGAGCTGAGACGTCGCGATGCAGAAGGGTATTGTGTCGCTGTGTACAGACATAGCAGCTATGCTGACTGGGACAGTCACGGACTTGGTGACTACATAACCCACTTCAAGCTATGTATGTCGACCTCTGTTGGACCGACATCTGGAGGAACTTGGTGCAGACCCGCACGGGGTGATTCTCTTTGGAGCAGAGATCACATTTTGGAGCCGCTACCCTGATGATGGATCTGTAGGAGTGAATCCGATCCGGTACTGAGCATCTTGGAGAGGAACAGTTTTTCTACGGGAGTCAAGTGAGGGTTGTTGATGTAGTTCGCTCTGAAAAGGTCTCGAGACGTGGTCCATTTGATGTAATCCCCGTGAAACACCTCCGTGTCGCAGGGTGGTAGTTGACAGCCAGTGAAAATGTAGGACAACTGTAGGAGCGGGAGGAGCTGTAGGACGGAGCAGATTAGATGCATTATTAATCTGCTGGCTTAACATTGCTACTCACTGCTCAAATATATGTTGTAGCAGTGGTCGAAGGTCGACTCCATGGCCAAAACATTATCGCTGAGGTGTTCACGACGGACCTGGAGCGTGTAGAGAGTAGGAGCTTCATTGAGGGTCGGTTGAGTCGATCATTAAACTGGATTAGTTATCTTGCGATGGATTTGAAGCCGGAAAGGGCCATGACTGATGTGAAGTCACTTAAGGGCGCAGCTGCGGGATGGGTCTTGTCGTTAAGACGAGAAGACGACGGGCTTGGGACAGTCAAATTGAGGCCTGCTGGAATGGCGATATGGAGGTTCCCCTGACACTGTGTGGTGCTGCAACAGATGACTTTCGTCGGCGTGAGGCTTTGTCACCGGTAGGCATCTGGTGCTAGGACGATCAAAAAAACAATGTGTCACCGATTCACGGTACATAGGTGGATCTAATTAGATATCCACAGGTGTAGAATATCGCACACTGCCGCACACTGTTTCATGTGCGAGTGAACAGCGAAAAGAAAACAAGCTGATAACGGACGGCCGGTCAGCAACTATAAATAAATACAAAACCAAACACAAGTACTGAGATTTATGCTTGTATATATAGTGACATATCCAATTGGCACTCACAAAATCAAATTATACAATCAATAACGATTTCCTCAATCCTCACTTATTAATTTCTAAAGATTGCATTATTAGATGCGTTGACAGTTTCACTTAATGAAACGTTGTCAATTTTAACGTGAACATAAACATGCAGTTTCACTTAATGAAACGTTGGCAACTTAACGTAAGCATAAACATCCAACTCGAATATCAATTACAGTTCAATCGAGCCATCTGCTTTTCATAAACAAAAAGACGTAAACATAAATCCAGTTCATTCTCAAACCGAGCTTTCTTATAAAGCGAAATCACTTTTGAATTTTAGACTTAATATTCGATTCATAATTTCAAACGAACGTAACGTGTTAGTGCGGTTAAGTTTCACCCGTTTGTGCATTTAGAATTAATATTCAATAAAATTAATTTTTTTTTGAAATTCTAAATCATCAAACTTGTTATTATATATATGTAGCTCGGCTCAGCTGTAACTTCATACTGAGGACGCTCAACTTTGCGTTTCTTTTTGTTTTTATGGATTTAAAAAAAAAAGCGACAGTCGAACTTTAAGAAGGAATCACACATGTACTTATCTGGATATAAGCTTTGAAATTCGCGCTGTGCGAGCCGGTGAAGACGAAAGGATATTCGTCCCGAAAGGATATTCGGTACAGCTCGAAGGGCCAAATGTTGTAGTGGGCGGGAATATATTCCTGGCGTCCTAGGGTGTGTGATTCCTGTTATACTGAGCGGCGAAGAATAATAACAAAACGCGACGTTGCACTTGATTTAAATGAACTGTTGCTGTATTTGGCAACTTTCGGCGGAGCTCAAGAGAATGTGCAGAATTGAAATTATTTACAAAAAAAGTGTGTGTGGGAAAGCTAGTCGAGAGGTGACTTGCGAGATTTTTGATACATAGATAAATTTATTAGGGAAGGTCAAGTAGACCGATCGCGATAGTCATTACCCAGACTATCGCATACATCGGTAGGGTGGAGCAGCCGTGAGGAGCAGCCTATCAGCTGATTGGCGGCCCCTTGCAACATTGTTGCAAACAATGACCATGCTGGATTTGGGGCGACCGATGTTGGGTGTAGTTGCCGCCGTCTTAGTCATGCAGCTTTGGGGTACAGGGGAAGCAGTTAGCTTCGCAGCAGTCTTCTATTGGCAGTGCGATCGGCATCGGGGCGGAATGATTTCATTATACAAAGAAGGCCAACATTCCAAATGTTATCGAAAGTACTTACTAATACTTAAAGGCTTGTAGGATATGCTTTACTAATCTGTGCACTTGTTCAATAGTATCATGTCCACCTCGAAAGCCAAATTGATGTTAAGGCAAGATGTTATTTTGATTCATTATCACAGTAATTCTCTTGGCAATTCATTTCTCGCTCAATATCGATAAGGCTGGTAAGAGACTGATTGGTCGATTTGACTCAGGGTCAGCCTTTGGCTTACCTGGCTTGTGAATCAAGAGAATCGCTGCTAATTTACATTGCTGTGGGAACTATTGGACTCGAAGAATAGAATTAAAAATTTAAGCTATATATAGGATTGTTCTTGTGGGCAAGATATAAAAAGGTTCCAGTACTATGTTTAATTTTTTAAGCCAAATAAGAACACGAGCTCGACTGTGCCGTTTAACTTGTCTTTATTTAATGAATTCTCTAAGCTTAAAATTATAATTATGACGCGCACTGCGCTACCAGCTCAGCCGACAGCGGAGCAGCTACATTGTATCACTGACCATATAACATTCAGATGGGACATTTCATACAACGAAAACGGCCACGAAATTTCTTAGCGAGATACCCCAGATCGATGCGACATACCCCGATCGGCTTCAGACAAGTTCGATCTCTCAATTTGCAATCCTATACTTAGTTTATAGCACTCGAGAAGAAGTACCAAGCAAAGTCACGCATACATGTAAACATGTGTGTCCACGCAAGAAGCTGTGCTTGTGTTTGTATATTCTGGCAGGCATTGATCTGGTGGGATAGCCCAATTCAGAATCAGCGATATGCAAAGCAATGACAAAATGAAAAATATCCTGTAAAAAAAAATAAAGTTGGTATTACTGCACACATATGATAAACGACTGACCATATAACATATATGGTGCCTATCATATATCATATATATATAACATATCAGTGGCTAAACCTTGTATCTCGCATCGAAATGGGGTATCTCGCTAAGAAATTTCGTGGCCGTTTTTGTTGAATGGAATGTCCCATCTATATGTTATATGGTCAGTTATTATATTCTCTTATGTATATATATGATGAAGCGCTTATGCTAAGAGAGAGCGAGTACGTCACATGGGCATACACGACACATATGTGTCTGGCACTAGCGGTCAGCGTGGGAATGCTGACTTAGACCAATTCATAAGTGGGCGATCATATTTCGTGCTCACTTTGAATTAATTTATTTATTTGCTTATACTGCAACAATGTGTTACTGCTAACAAAGTGTTGGGTACAGTGGACCCTTGCTATGTGCAACATATGTGCATATTACAAAGGCCTTCAGAGTAGAGTAGCATATCTTCTCAATACCCGGTGCTTTGTTATTAGGCAACGAATGAATGATTTCAGATATTTCCTCAGTCCTTATGGGCTTGATAGGCAATGACATCAGTTGACATGTCAACTATTAACAGTCGACAGAAATAAATTTAAATATAACAGTAAAATTAGATTTTAATATTGTTTGCGCCAGATGGCAGCGCCAAGTAGCTACTCTAAGCGATACTCACGACGATAGATCGATACCCGGACGATCGGCTATCGTGGAGTTGGCGCATCTCTATTTTTTTCACTAATGTAAAAACTTTTGCAAGTCATACTAAACTTTTTGTGAACTTTGTATAAAATAATTCAGCACATACTCTTGTGCCCCCTTGAATAAATTGTGAATCGACCAAACGAAGTGCAACCCAGCAATCTTTTAATTGGTTCGTTGTTCAGCACCCTTAACCCATTCAACCAGCGTATGTACATACGTACATATATATGAGCGATTTGGACATCCAACAGCATCTTCAACTACAAAGCGACAAAGCAGATAGGATCCTTCGCCGCCCGCTACAACATTGGTCCTTCGAGCCGGATACTCAAGCAAGAATATCCTTTCGTCAGCACCGGCTCGCACCGCGGGAATTTATCCTATATCTACTTTGTATCAGGTACGAGCGTAACTTTAGTATTATTGCGACCGTTTCGAGTTTGTGTCTTCACTCAATAAGAACAAACCGAAAGCATCGTTGACTGAGAGCATAGATAACAGCTGATCCGTATCAACAAGAGATATTTCGACAATACAACATTACCATAGATGTATGTTGATGCAGTTGTTGAACGGCCATCCCTGATCAGCTGATTATTGCTCGTGTGAATCTCACTCCAGACAGTACGTAGCTCAAAATATATAAATAAATACGCAATAGCATATCTCTGTGAATTTTTCTTGTGCATTATTGATTCCGGTCGCGTTTTCTTTCGACTGTCTGCATACAGAAGCAGACATATCAATAGCTCAATTAATTGCAGAGTCTCTTTCCACGCGTCTCAGTGTGCTAGCACCCAATGCCAACCGGGGACGAACGATCACGTCTCAGGAGGTTGTCAGTTGGAGCACCACACAGCGTAAGGCGATCGTCCATATCGCCCATTCCAGCAGGACTTAGTCTGCCTATACCCCAACCTTCATCGTCTCACGTCAAGGGCGAGACCCACCCCGGCAGTGAGACCTATCTAGTCGAACAGCCCTCATCCTTCAACTCTGAGCCGAGCCCGATCTTGCCACCCAAGGCAAGCACCGCCATTTCCTCTACAATGGCTCTGTCCGACTTCAAAGCCGTCTCCAGCAAACTTATCCAGTTTGAAGAGCGGCTCACCTGACCCACCAGAGAGATTCCAACTCTCTACATCTTGCAAGTCCGTCGTGACCACATCAATTCTTTGTGGCACAAAATAGAGACCGAATACGAGCGATGCGCCCGTGTGCTTAATCCGAACGACCCGAGTGACGATTATCTGGCTATGGAATCCACCTATGAGCATTGCTATTCTATTTATGAACAGTGTGTTGCTCAACTGAGCCAGCAGATCGACGATGCGGCGAATCTGCTTCGCCCGCCGGTCACTCCAGCTCCTCCTCCGGTCGTCTCTAGCGGCTGCCGTCTTCCCCCTGCGACACTGAAGTGTTCCACGGGGACTACACAAAGTGGCCCACGTTCCGGGACCTCTTTACGGCCATTTATGTGAATAATCCGCGGTTAACACCGGTCGAGAAATTATTTCACCTCAATTCAAAGACCAGCGGCGAGGCAAAGACCATCGTCTCTAAGTCGCCTTTGACCCATGAAGGTTTTAGTTCGGCATGGGCCGCTCTCTGCGATCGCTTTGAGAATAAGCGGCTATTGGTAAACAGCCAGTTGAAGATTCTCTTCAACTTAGCTCCTGTTACTTCCGAGACAGGAGCCGCCCTAAAAGGATTGCAGAGTACAATCCAGGGCTGTCTGACGGCTTTAGATCACTCGGACGTTTCGACGGACAACTGGGATTGCTTATTGGTCTTTCTCTGCTCTTCCAAACTCCCAAAGGCGACTCTTGCCCTTTGGGAACAGACCTTATCGAATAAGCACGACATCCCAGCCTGGCGAGATATGAACAAGTTCCTCAGTGAAAGATATCTCACTCTGGAAGCCATTGAGGATGTCATATCGGCCGGCCCCAACAGACCACATCTGCCAACTGGTCAGTCCAAGACCACCCCAAGGAACTCAGGGCCTGAGCGGATTCAGTCTTTTGAATCCAGCGTAAAGGTTAAGGCTCAACGGTGCGATCTCTGTTCCAAAGAGAATCACCCCATTCGAGTATGTCCCAAGTTCCTGCACATGTCCGTGCCACAACGGTCCGCCTACATTACCCAACGACGTTTGTGCCTGAACTGCTTCGCTCATAGTCACCAATACCGTGACTGTCCCAGTCAGCACAATTGTTTCGTGTGCAAGCGGCGGCATAACACACTGCTCCATCGTGACGGGTCACCAACCATTACAGCGGCCCCGTCTACTTCAGGTGCCTCCACCCAACCTCCACAGATACAGTCCACTCCCACCAGCAACGTGCAAACGTACTTTGCTGCCAACGCACGAGGAGTCCTCCTGGGCACGGCGTTGGTACAAATCTGTCATGCAGGGGTTACATATCCCGCTCGCGCGTTGCTTGATTCTGGGTCCGAGGCCACTTTCATCTCCGAGCGACTCAGCAACCTCATTCGGTTGCCTTTCCAATCAGTCCAGGCTCAAGTGTCCGGCTTGAGTCAAAAGACCGCGGCAAAGTCGACTAAGCTATGCTCCTTCCTGATTGGGTCACCATCAAATCCACAAGTTGAGATTCCCCCATGCCCCTCTTCCTCCTCCCACCAACAACCTACCATCAACGGTGGTCCCACAAGAGGTGCTCCAGGCGCTTCCAGAGCTACAATGGGCAGATCCCACGTTTTACAAGAGCTCCCAGGTAGACATCCTAATAGGGGCGGATATCCTTCCGTCCATACTACTGGGTGGACTCGGAGCAACATTTGTGGTTCTCTACTGGGTCAAGAGACCGTCTTCGGGTGGATTCTGACAGGTCCGATCCCAAACTCCCGCAGGACCACCATCTCAGCGTTTTCCACACGCATCGTCCGACATGAGGAACCTTCATTGGAGGCCTTACTGACCAAATTTTGGGAGGTAGAGGAACTTCCGACTACGCATGCTCCAAAATCTGATGCGTGGGTGGAGGATCTCTTCGTTCGCACCACGAGCCGCCTGAAGGATGGAAAGTATATGGTCACACTGCCGTTCCGGGATCCGGAGAACATTGACTTAGGCCATTCACGAAGCACAGCGCTTGCTCAGTTCTTGAGAAACGAGGCTCGTCTGTCCAAAGACCCACCTCTAAAGGATCAATATAATGAGGTTATTAGGGAGTACTTGGACATGGGTCACATGCACCAAGTAGAGTCAGTTGGTAACTCCACCAACTACTATCTCCCCCATCACGCTGTTATTAAGCCTGACAGCACCACCACCAAGGTTCGAGTGGTGTTTAATGCGTCTTGTCCCAGCTCCAACGGGAAAAGCCTGAATGATATCCTTCATTCGGGTCCCGTTCTCCAGTCCGATCTTACTCTGCAAATCCTCAAGTGGCGGTTTTTCAAGGTGGTATTCAACGCGGATATCACGAAGATGTACAGGCAAATCCTTGTCTGCCCGAGCCACACCCCTTCCAGAGGATTCTTTTCCGAGACGCCGAGGGTCAAATTCGGGATTATGAGCTCACCACAGTTACTTTCGGGGTAACGTGTGCGCCTTTTCTCGCCATCAGAGTCATACAGCAGTTGGCTGAGGATGTGAAGGTCCAATATCCTTTGGCCAGCCACCTCCTCACCAACTATATGTACGTGGATGACGTACTGGCGGGCGCTCATGACCATCTAACCGCCGTCTCATCAATGCGGGAGCTTAGTCAAGCCCCTTGACAGCGCTGGATTCCCACTTCGGAAATGGACTTCCAACTCCAAGGGCATCCTACTGGACATTCCTAAGGATCACCTACTCCACGAGGATTTTCTGGACATCGAGGACTTTAGCACTGCCAAACCGCTCGGTGTCCGCTGGCGCGCAACAACGGACGAGTTCTATTTTATCCCCTCTTCGGTCTCCTTCCAACCCCCACTCACCAAACGAGGAGTTCTTGCTCAAATTGCAAGAATATTTGATCCCGCAGGATGGCTGGCGCCCGTTGTAGTGAGCGCCAAGATTTTCATGCAGGGAATCTGGCTCCGTCAGCTGGACTGGGATGAGCCCCTTCCAGCGGACTTGTTAATAACCTGGGAGACCTTCGCGTGCAGCTATCCTGCTGTACGCGACGTTAGGGTGCCTCGATGGATCCGGTTCTGCCCCGAGGTACGAATCCAGTACCATGGCTTTTGTGATGCATCCCAGAAGGCATATGGAGCATGCATCTATGTCCACACAGAAGGCGAAGACGGCATCACAACCAATCTCCTTACCGCCAAGACGCGGGTAGCTCCCGTTAAGACGGTGTCCCTACCTCGCCTTGAGCTTTGTGGGGCTTTGCTCTTAGCGGAGCTGTTCACGGCAATCGTCCCGTATTGCCCTGCTACAGAATGGACAGCTCACTTTTGGACGGACTCCACCATTGTTCTTGCGTGGCTGAACAAGCCACCTTGCCACTGGACGTGTTTTGTGGCCAACCGGGTAGCGAAAATTACTCAGGTGGCCGCTCCACACCTATGGGCTCACGTGCGCTCCGAGCACAATCCCGCTGACCTGGCTAGTCGCGGGGTTTCCGCGGCTGACCTGGTAGACAGGCAACTTTGGTGGTACGGGCCTACCTGGCTGCAAGAGGCCCAAGGCCAGTGGCCGACCCAAGCGGGAGTGGTTCATGACACAGATGTGGAGCAACGCCCTGTCAAGTGTCTTGTGACTGTTGGCCCCCAGGAGGACATCCTCAGCAGGTTCTCGAGCCTTGACCGAGCTATACGAGTCATGGCCTATGCACGACGTTTCGTGACGAGGACCAGGAGATTGAGTCGGGACCTTTCGGCTCATCTGCCCCCCGAGGAACTCGCCGCTACTCAACAGTGGTTGATACACCTCACCCAAAGGAGGGAGTATTCCAAGGAGTACGACTGCCTGAGAGGACACAAGCCAATTCCTCCCTCGAGTTCTCTGAAGAACTTGCTTCCTTGCTTGGACCAACAGGGCATCATCCGAGCCTCCGGACGTCTTGTGGCCTCTGGGTCGTTGACCCACGACGAGAAATTCCCCATACTCCTCCCGTACAATTGCGTGTTAACACGATTGTTAGTTCGCCAGACCCATAGCATATCCTTGCATGGCGGCAACGCGCTAATGATCAGACTCATCCGAACTAAGTTTTGGATCCCGAAATTGAGAGTCCTAGTGAAGGCTACGACTAATGCGTGCAAATCCTGCATCCTTCATCGGAGACGAGTTCAAACTCAGCTCATGGGCCAACTGCCAACACCGCGGTCAACGTTCTCACGCCCGTTCACCCATACTGGAGTCGACTTTGCAGGCCCATTCGACCTCAAGAGTTTCACAGGACGAGCCTGCCGTATAACTAAAGGGTATGTTTGCGTTTTCGTCTGCTTCAGCACGAAGGCGATCCACCTGGAAGCCACGTCGGATCTCACAACGGAGACTTTCCTAGCGGCTTTTTCCCGTTTTGCTGCGCGTCGTGGGTGCCCTCAACTCATGTATTCGGACAACGGGAAAACCTTTGTTGGAGCCTCATCCATTCTGTCGCAGGACTTCCTCAAGGCCACTCAAGACCTGGTAATGGCACGGTATAGAAATCAAGGGATTAAGTGGTCATTTAACCCTCCAGGGGCACCCCACATGGGTGGCCTATGGGAGGCGGGGGGTGAAGAGTTTCAAGTCACTCTTCTACAAGTCGACCTCCGCCTTCAAATACACATTCGAGGAGCTTTCCACGCTCCTGGCCCGGATTGAAGCATGTCTCAACTCCCGGCATATCTCACCGATGTCCGAGGATGTCACTGATCTCCTTGCTCTAACTCCAGGGCATTTCCTCATAGGCGGTCCTCTTCTCTCCGCAGCTGAGCCCTCTATCCCGACGGCTGCCTCTTCCATCATCAACCGCTGGCAGCGACTCAAGGGCCTACATCAACAATTCTGCCATCGGTGGAAGGAGGAATATCTCAAGGAGCTCCACAAGCGACCGAAGTGGCAATCGACGCAAAGGAGCTTACAGAAGGGGGACATGGTTGTTCTGAAGGAAGACAACCTTCCACCTACTGAGTGGCGACTCGGGCGGATCCAATCGGTGTATCCCGGCCAAGACCATCTGGTTCGTGTGGTCGACGTGCGGTCTGCCAAAGGAGTCATCAAACGTCCCATCACCAAGGTCGTGCTTCTCCCTATAGAAGCGGACCTTGCGCCCACATCCAGCCAATAATTTGTGTCCGCCGTCCGTCCCTCTGTGTGGTCATTGTGCTAATACCGAGTTCTAATCCCCCCTCTTTGGTCTTATCCAAGACTGTTCTTTTCTAGGAGAATGGCACCTCACCACCAAGACCGACGAGCCTCTTCTGATGTCTACCGGTGCCGGGTTTGCAGGGGCACTCACCCGCTCCGTGAGTGCCGACGGTTTCTCCGGCTGACTACCGTGAAGCGTCTGAACGCAGTCTGGGCGAACCAATACTGCTCTCGGTGTCTCGCTCATGAACATTCACGGGGGTCATGCCGGAGTTACCGAGGGTGCCGACAGTGTGGAGGCGCCCACCACACTCTACTCCACAGGAACACGCAGCACCCCCAGAGGAGGCGCCCGAGGCAACGAACTCCGCCAAGACGCCCTTCACCCGCAGTACGGAGCCGGCGGGTTCCTACCCCACCGGAGACGTCCAGGGACAGATCCCTTGGCCCTGGAGGCGACACACCTTCGCCGTACATGACGACACTAGCAACAATCCTGGACCATGGACGAGTCACCGTCACCCCTACAGCACTGGTGGTCATCGACACGGGTAGCACAGTCTACGAGACACTTGCGCTCATTGATGCGTGTTCGGCGGCCAGCCGCATTAGCACGTCGTTGGCGACAGCCTTCGGGCTGTCGGTGGCGCGTGTTGGTGCGGACTCGGTCTGCCGGGCTCGCCTCCTATCACCGAAGGCCGGGTTGGACCTAGAGCTCATCCTGGAGGTGTCGGTGGACTGCCAGCGCAGAACGCCCGCCCGACGCATCAACACCGACGGACTGCAGGAAATGCAGAATCTCAGTCTGGCGGACGAACGGTGGCATACACCTGCGACCGTCTCCCTAGTGCTGGGGTCAGACATATATTCCCGCGTCATGCGTCCAGGGACCATGTCCTTGCACGGAGGCACTCTTCTAGCACAGGATTCAGTGTTCGGGTGGATACTGTCGGGTGTCATCCGGCAATAAGGCGATCCGGGACCCCCCCCTACCACCATTTCTTTTGCAACGACGTTGCAAGGGGGCGGAATGTTTGCGCCAGATGGCAGCGCCAAGTAGCTACTCTAAGCGATACTCACGACGATAGATCGATACCCGGACGATCGGCTATCGTGGAGTTGGCGCATCTCTATTTTTTTCACTAATGTAAAAACTTTTGCAAGTCATACTAAACTTTTTGTGAACTTTGTATAAAATAATTCAGCACATACTCTTGTGCCCCCTTGAATAAATTGTGAATCGACCAAACGAAGTGCAACCCAGCAATCTTTTAATTGGTTCGTTGTTCAGCACCCTTAACCCATTCAACCAGCGTATGTACATACGTACATATATATGAGCGATTTGGACATCCAACAGCATCTTCAACTACAAAGCGACAAAGCAGATAGGATCCTTCGCCGCCCGCTACAACAAATATAATAAAATTAAATATATACATTTAAATATAAAAAAATTAAAATTAAATAAATAGAAAAATAATCCATATAAAGGAAAGCTGGAGAAGGTTCTAATTCGGAAAATCTATTGTCATCATTCTCTGGAAAGAATTTGGTGCTATTTTTAAGCCGAGTGACAATCGCGTGAAGCGATTCGAGCCATTGCTTGTTGAGAAAGACGTTATATCTCTTAAACTTTTTACGAGTTCAATTTTGAATGAAAACCTGACATTAAGTCAAGGCATGAAAAGTATTTTGCTCTTCCTAGTTGATCCAAAATGTCATCAATCTAGGGAGCGGGAATTTATCTGACAACAATTTTTTATTAATTTGACGATAGTCAGTTACTAATAGCCATTTTTTCTTGCCAGAACCTGGAAGAGATTTCTTCGGAACCAACAAAAGTGGGCTGTTATAAGGGGATACAGACTGTTCGAATATTTTATTGTCGTTTAATTTTTGTACTTGTACTTGTATCTCATCTATTTGACTTTGAGGATTTCTATAATTTTTTATGTAGACAGGTTCATGGTCCTTCAATCTTAGCTTTTGTTTGTAGTAGTTATTGGTAGTAATCGATTCGGTTTCGAGTCCGAATACCTCACTAAACTGGGTGCATAAATTAGTCAATTCGTTTTTGATTTGTGGTGGAAAATTTTTAGCTAATTGAGATAAGACATTATTTCTCTATTTTCTGGATTGTTAGGAACTATGTCGTAGTTCGAAAGTGGTTCATATGACAAGTGTTTAATATCTATTACTTGATCGGTACTGGTCGTATTCAGTAATCAGACAAATGCATATTTGGTTGTTGCAATTGTGTTTGCAACATAAATGCCCTTTTTAATTTCCTGGATCGGAATTAAGACACTATCCTCATCTGATGATAGATGAATTTTTCTGACTACTTGGAATCTTGCTGGTAGAACAATGGATTTGTTACCAGAACTGTCAGTTCGGTCTCATTATGACCCAATCTTCATTTAGTTTGAAATCTAACTGGCAATTCAATTTCTGAATGAACTCAATGCCTATTATTCCGTCACAAGATATTGCGAAGTGCAATTTACCTGTCTGTATCTCTATTGAAATCAGTCCTTTGCACTGTATTATGACTTGGCCTATGCCTTGAATATTTATTTTCTTATTTATTTGGATATCATGAAAGATATCAGAATTTTCCTTTAGCAAAGATATATCTGCACCGGTATCTATTATAAAAATATAAGTGTTTTAAATTGAAAAACTATACAAATATATTTAAACTATGAATATCTGAGGATTGTTAATAGTTTTCCTGATTGTTTTGTTTGTATTATTGTTATTATTGTAGTGGGCTCCGAAGAATCCTCAGTGTGTCTGTCTGTCGTTGATGTTGTTGTTGGGTATCCGCTGTTATTGTATAGTGAAGAGAGGGGTGTTGGTGTCGATATCAAATAAAGCGATACGATTGATTGCGCTCGTTTTTTATACAAATTTACTTTCTTTTATCGGCACATACACGAGTATGTGCTGAATTCTTTTTATATTATAGACTACGAGTAAAAGTTAGAGAGTCGTGGGTGACTTGCGCAAATTTTTACTTATGTGAAAAAAGTAGTGGTGCGCCGATAGCCGATCGTCGGGTATCGATACTATCGATGGGGAGTATCGTATGGAGCAGGCGGATCAGCTGCTCGGCGTTGCCATCTGTCGCAAACATTACGCCATACTTGCAATGTCGTTGTAAAAAAAATGTAGGTGAGGGGGTGCGGTCCCGGATCGCCATATTGCCGGATGACACCCGACACCCGAACGCCGAGTCCAGAACGAGGGAGACGGTCGTAGGAGTGTGCCATCGTTCGTCAGCCAGGCTGAGGTTCTGCAGCTCCTGTAACCCGTCGGGGTTGATGCGTTGGGCGGGTGTTCGGCGCTGGCAGTTCACCGACACCTCCAGGATGAGCTCCAAGACCAACCCGGACTGAGTCCGCCGAACATGCATCAATGAGCGCGAGCGTCTCATAGACCGTGATCACAGTGTTGATGGCCACCAGTGCTGTGGGGGCGACAGTGACTCGTCCTTGGTCCAGAATCGTCGCCAGCGTCTTCACATACGGCGAAGATGTGTCACGTCCAGGGCCAGATCCCGCCGGCTCATTAATGCCGCCTCTGGGAGTGCTGCGGGTTCCCGAGCAGCAGGGTGTGGTGGTCGCCTCCACACTGTCGTCACCCACGGTAACTTCGGCATGATCTCCGTGAATGTTCGTGAGCGAGACACCGAGCACAGTATTGGTTCGCCCGGACTGCGTGCAAACGCTTCACGATAGTCAGCCGGAGAAACCGTCGGCACTCAAGGAGCGGGTGGGTGCCTCTACAAACCCGGCATCGGTAGATGTCCGAAAAGGCTCGTACGTCGTGGTGGTGAGGTGCCATTGTCCTAGAAAAGAAAAGTCTTGCAAAAGACCAAGGAGGAGCAATTAGTAATAGGTACTGGCACACGGATAGACGAATGTCGGACACAGACTATTGGTTGGATGTGGACGTGAGGTCTGCTTCTATAGGGAGAAGCACGACCTTGGAGACGTAACGCTTGTCGATTCCTTTGGCAGTCGCCGTGCGACCACTCGAACAAGATGATCCGGGCCGGGGTACACCTATTGGATACGCCCAAATCGCCAGTCAGTAGGTGGAAGGTTGTCCTGCTTGACAACCACCATGTTCCCCTGCTGTAAATACCTTTGCGCCGATTGCCATTTCGGTCGCTTGTGGAGCTCCTTGAGGTACTCCTCCCTCCGCCGATGGCAGAATTGCTGATGTAGGCCCTTGAGTCCCTGCCAGCGGTTGATGATGGAAGAGGCAGCCATCGGAATAGAGGACTCAGCTGGGGAGAGGAGAGGGCCCTTCCTATTAGAAGGGATTACACCGTTGATGCAAATTACTCTCTATGGAAGTCCAACAAATCGCTCAAGTAGCAACCCCTTAGATAGATTCCAATACGTCCTGGCGGTAACCTTGCCAAAAATGAATTGAAGCAGTCAAATGCGTTGGTATACATCTGTAGGATCGATTTAGTCCTTACAACTTTTCTTTAACTGAAGAGACCAGTGAAACTCATCATAATTTAGAAACACTACTGCAGATGTCATTGCCTCTTAAGCCCATAAGGACCGAGGAAATATCTGAAATCATTCAATCGTTGCATAATAATAAAGCACCGGATATTGATAGGATATGCTGCTCTACTCTGAAGGCCTTGCCCAATCAATCCTATATATATATCCAATATTTTATAAAATCATATCAGGAAGGTCGGGAGTTTAAAGTCAAAGTTAGGGATTCATATTCTAAAAGCTACCTAATGAAAGCAGGAGTACCATAGGGCAGTGTGCTTGGGTCGTTGCTTTATTCGCTGTATACTGCTGATATACCCAGACCCAATAATCAACATATGGAGACTCCCTCTAAGGCCCTCATTGCGACCTATGCAGATTACATCGCAGTAATTTACAATTCCATTTCATGGCTTGCAGGAGTATCTTGTTGCTCTGACAGCTTGGTGCAAACGGTGGAACATAAAAGTCAATCCGCTAAAAACAACAAACCCATGCTTCACACTGAAGAGACTAAAATTGACAACCCCTGAAATCCAGCTTGAGGGTATTACTCTGGAGCAGCCGTCGCAAGCGAAATACCTTGGCATTAGTCTAGACAAGCGACTTATCTTCGGACCACATCTTAAGTCTGCGGTTCATCTCTTCATATAGACTTAAAGCTGTTTACTGTGGATGAGCAGATTGGTAGGCATAGAAGTCGCTACAGAGACAAACTTCTGGGGCACAGCAGCTTACTTGCTCGAAATCTGAATCCGACTAGACCTTAGAGGCGTCTTAAGAGGCAAGGATTTGCCAAAACAATGAGGCGCCAATGACGCGCATTCCAGTCACCTCCAACTAGATATCTCTGTCCAAAAAAATCTAGTATTTCAGTGAAATGCCTTTCCTGTAGTCTATTCCTGGAGGACAGTATATCGCACTATATTCCATGTTACCCAAACCTGTGACAATTTTAATGGTAGACATTTGAACTAATCATGTCTCTATAACTTTTGTGGGAAGTGGATGATAGAGCTTCTCATCAACACCGCCGCTCCTCCGTGGCCATGATTATGCCGTGATTGCTTATACGGTGGATAGAATGAATATCCATATATTTTGACTACCTCACCTCTATTGAACATTATTATACTTAAAAGTATTATATCAATCCTGTTATTATTCGCAAAGAGTTCAACTTCTTTTGCTTTGCCAGAAATGCTATTCCAGATTAGGATCTTGACATTGTTCATCGTGAGGTTGAAGCGCTGTTTAGGAGATTATGGTTCGATGAATCTTCTTTCCTTTTCTTTAGCAAACTTATTAATTGAAGGAGCATATCTTCAAGCCGGTCTAGTCGTTGATTATTTTGAATAGTAAGCTGGTGTTGCTCACGTTGCTTCTGCTGCAAGCACTGTAAAAGTTCATGCTGCTGTTTTTGGAGGGCATCAACTGGAAGTATATTTTCTTTCCAATTTTCCTGTCGTGGTTGGGGACTAGGCTCTAGATGCCCAGCAGAAACTAGACTATTTATTGCAAGAGATGCGTATGACAAGCTAGCACGGACTCCAGGAAGCTGCCATGTTGAGTCTGTTGTTGACCAGATTGCTTTTGTTCCTTTTATTGATGCAATTTTTGTCGTTCTTGCTGCAGTTGTTGTTCTTGTTGTTGCGGTTTTGAGCGATTAGAATTACTCCGATTTTCCATTAATTGTTTCACCGTGGAGCGCCCCTTAGAGTACCCCATTAATGTTTTAGATCCTCCTGGCATCCCTTACCCAATTAATGTTTTAGATCCTCCTGGCATCCCTTATAGGTAGCCATGTTACTGCCTCCACTTTGTAAACAAGTTACATTCTCATTACATTCTCATACCGGAGCATAGTTGACCATGCACCGCCTTTTATTATCATACTAAAAGTCTCGTCAACTGTACTTAAAATACATTCTTCTTGTTTCTGTTTGGCTTTACTTTCTTTTTTTTAATGAGCAGAACAGTCTAAAGAGCTGTACGGTTCATCCATAATAATAATTGTGATAATTATTTTTTATTTAAAATTTATGTAGTAGGGAGTCGGTCGTTTAGCCAACCCACGCCCACGCCGAATGAGCTACTGGTCCCCATCCGGCCATCTCTGATCGATCCATGCGGCCCGAAAAACAATAAACGCGCTTGCCAGGCGTCAACACAGCGCTTAAGAGCCAAAAGACGATTCCACCCTCAAGATCTCCCACAACGGATCATGACGTAGTGAACTCCCAGAGTATCGTTCGAATAGAAATTATCTTAGATCCAAATTCCTAATAAAGATTGTCTTAATTGTAAATATTGTAAATTTCCAACCATAGCTTATCTAGACATAGTTTTACTTTTAATTATAATTTTCTCATTAGCTTAAGTTGCCGCAAAAGTAGTAGAATACTATTCAGCTGTAATCAATATTTCAAATAAATACGATAAATAAGAAAACTAAAAACAATATTAAGCAAAATTTTAGATAATGTTTCACAAAATTGGCTTAAACTTGTAATTTTTTTTTTAAAAAGGTTTCGGTACAAACTTATTATGTCCACATTTTTTTACCTAAAATCAAGCCATATACAAAATTTTTGCAGTTTTGTCAAAAGTTTTATGTATAGTTCTAATCTGCATCTGGACCTTAAAAATATTTCAAAAAATCAAAATTTTTATATCGAAATTCTGATTACCATATCGATTTCAAGCATCAAAATAGACAAAAAACATTTGACGGACTGAATTTGGAGGAATATTTTAGAGAATATGGCCAAATATTAGGAAAAAACAATACTCAAAATATGCCTTTCTCAAGCACGGGTACATTCAAAATCATAACTTTTTCGAGAATCACCCGAATTTTATTTATATCGAAAAAAAATTTCTGGAATATCAATAGTTTTGAAATACATTAGGGAAACTTAAAAAAATATCCTAAAACGTGTTAAGAACCGAATATTTCCTGGTGGCGAACCTCACCTAGCTGGGTTCCATCGGCGGACTTTTCCGCGAAAATGACGCCAAGTGGACCGGACCCACCAGAATACCTTTACCCTTCGTGGCGTCGGTGATATGATAAGTGTCTTCGTTGGTGACCTTTGTTGCGTCGCGGCAACATCGCTGTGCCAAAATGATATTGGATTATCTAGTGTTCGTTGGCTCATGGAGCGTATGTCAGTGTATGGCAATACATCCAAATAAATACAAATTATTGGCCGACTCCGGATTCCAGACTCATGAAGTCGCAGATGGGGCCGAGCGTCGGCCGCCTATCACAAAATAATTTCACTAGTCTAAAATCTTAATGTTAATTAAATATACTCCGCTAATCTGGCTTATTTCAAAGCTCCCGCTTACAATTGCGATCCCATCTCCGTTAAGGGGGGATGCTCTTCTCCTCTGAGCCGGAGATCCAAATGGTCATTAACACTTCGAACGTCCACCGCTAGAAGTGTCTGCGTAGCAATGGACGGCTCCACGGGTGACACAGACGCTACAGTGGCGATCGATCTATCCACGACTCTTCCATCGTCATTCCACGATCTTCTAGCTCTGCCAGCATCAGCATCCTAAACTTGTCTAAACCTACCGCATGCATTCTAATTCTACCTATTTGTAATGGCATGCTCGTAAGAATATGTGAAAAAATAAATACGAAAACAAGAAAATAAATAACTATCTAATAAGCAAATCCCATAAATAAATTTAAGTAAGTCTCAATAAATACCTAACAATAAGAAAATTAATATTGACAAAAAATAAATAAATAATAGAGAAAATAAATAAATAATAACTAGAAAAAATAAACAAAATACAAAGTAATATATGAAAAATAGATTGATAAATAAATAAATGAAACTACCAATAACTAAAAAATAATAATTCCTGACATGAAGGGGAAAGAATTTTGCTTCCGACGCAGTCAACTATGATTTTTCCACAAAGCATGCTTTTCCTAATCCTGATGGCAACAAGTGGACGGAAACAAACAAACCAAATACGTTACATTTAAAAGTGATCTTCCCTACACTGCTGCCGCCATCGTCGTACGGTGCGTCGCAAAACGAGTCGCAAACGTCACTGCTCGTCGTCGCAAGTGCGTGTCATACCCGGATGTTAAGGAGCAACACACTCAAGTGGTCAGCTCATAGGACGCCCTTGCCACGACTTCTCATCCCATGCGACCTATCAAACTTCACTGTTCTTCAGATCAAACTAGTTTAAGAACAGCCCAAGTGCAATTGCTCGTGGCGAAACGCCAGACAAAGGCACCAGACAAACTAACATTTACAATTACAACACTGCATCAATGTCGGAGTTCGTCGCGCAATTCCACTCGAATTACGTCTTCAGGTGGGTCTCAATGCTTAAAGTTCAGTCTTACTATCAAAAAGGCGTGCCGTGTTTTTACCAGCGAAAGTACTTTGATTTACTCCGGTTCCTGGAACCGTTCTCGCGAATTGCTCCAGAATCATTGGTGTTACATTTGGGCTCCATGTCATATAAAGTCAGCTAGCTCAGTATTACCAGGGTTACTTGGTCCCAATGCCCTCAGTTTGTTACCAGATCCCGCGCGAGTCAGTCTCATCGATACCTCAATAACAACACAATACAAACAATAACAACAAGCATGCAAACAAACAAGAATCTTTAGCTGAGTAAAAATACTGTTGGTCTGGTGTTGATGACCAGAGACGCGGTCACCCTTCCATACGATGGAGCAAAGCGCGAGCTTGTGGGTGAATGTTAATAATTTTTTGCCCTTTACAAAAATGACATTAAATTTCAAGGGTTATTGATGTCCCTGATATAATCGATAGTCCAGCACCTGGCACAACGAGAATCTTGTAGATGTCTAAAAAACAGTGTTCCATTAAGAATTTTTGACGTACACAACCCTACAAAATAACCGGTTTTCAAAATGTTTTGCAGTCGATAATGAATTTCTGACAACAGATTTAAAAATCTTTAGGGAAGCTGATTTGAAGCCATATGATAAAATATATAACCAAAATATAGAAAAAATATATTAAAACTTTTTTTTTGTCAAAAAAAAGGGGTTTCTCCAGAACTTTGACAAAAACCACTTTCAAAATTTTTCCAGTTTTCTTAATAGTTTTGGGTATGGATTGAATCTGCATCAAAAATTTGTCCATGGTTGGACTTATCTTATATCTTATCTTATATCGCTTTATTGATCATTTTAGCATATCCAACCCTTGAAAAATTTCACAAAATAGAAAATTTTTAAATTGGAATTTTTAGTACCATATGGATTTCTAGTATCAAAGTAGACACTCGAGAAACCAATACATATTACATATTAATTAATTGCTGTCGACTGTTTATAGTTGACATTAAATAAATAAATAAAATATATATAAATCGCTTTACCGAAGTCGATTTGAATCAATGACGAATTGTCCATGGAATTTCCGTGGATCCACCCTGCATCGGGACCTAAACATGTACACGGTTGGGGAGCATATACAAAGGCACAGCAGTCGATACAAAAATCGACATGTGGGGCACCGCAGTGCGCTAGCTATGGCGCTACTACCAGCCAGGCCTTTAAGAAGACTTAAAAGATTAGGGTTCGACAAGAACATCCATCAGTAGCCACAATTGCTATTTTCACGCGACACTAATAATACTTGGGTGTGATGCCGAAGGATGGGTTCTAATTACAAAATATATCTAACTGTGTTGTTATGATACAAATATGTTTGTATTGGTCCAGCACTTAATTAATAAATCAAAAAAAAAATATTTTTTACCATATTTTCATATCCAGACCTTAATATCATTTCAAAAAAACGAAAATTTTTAATAAGAATTTTTAGTGCCATATTTATTTCAAGCAATCAAATTAAAATACAAATTTTTACAGGATTGAGTTCGTTGCAATTTTTTAGAAAAATGTGGAAAACTGACTAGGACTTTCCTAAAAGGAGTACCTTCAAAACTTTGAGCAACCATAACTTCTGCAAAATTCAACCAATATTATTTTTATTTCGAACTTTCTAAAAAATTTAGTTCCTTTACTATCTTTAGACGTCCTTAAATTTGCCAAAAATTAATAATGTTGAGCAATATTTTAGAAAATATGGCTAAAAATGGGGAAAAAATATGACTCAAAATATATCCCTCTCAAAAACGGTTACCTTTCAATCTTTTTAGCAACTATAACTTTCTCAAGAATCAACTGATTCTGGAAACTGTTGAATCAAACAAGGCCTTTCGGGAACTAGTGCAAGTTCAGATCTCTAACATATCAAAATGATTCAATCAAACAATCCATCGGATTGTGGAATGCGCGAGGTTTATCCAAGAATTCTGAAGAACTCCGGTTATTTCTCCGTGAACACAAAATCGACATCATGCTGGTAACGGAAACTCACATGCGTGAAGGACAACGGATCTTCATTCCAGGCTTCCACGCTTCCCATGCCCTTCACCCAAGTGGTAATAGCAGAGGTGAAGCAACTGTTCTGGTGCGCTCTAACCTTAAGCACAGCCCTGAGCGAGCCATTGCATCAGCCAATCGTCAAATAGCATTAGTGAGATTACAAACAGAAGAGCGTAGCGTTTTAATTACGTCCCTGTATCTTCCTTCTAGAGAGCAATGGTCGAGAATAGAATTTGAGACAGTACTTGCCACGTTTGGACACAAATTCATAGTGGGTGGAGATTTCAACGCGAAACATTCGTGGTGGGGCAATTCTCGGGCATGCTCCCGAGGTAAGCAGCTGCAAGAGGCCATTGCTCATGGGCAGTTCCAAATTTTAGCTACAGGAGAGCCAACATATCACTCCGCCAACTCACGACGAACTCCTACAGCACTGGACTTCTTTATAACCAATGGGTATCAAATCTGTAGGTTTGAAGTAAAAGACCCTCACAAACTTTCTTCGGACCACATACCTCTTATTGCTGAAATACACTCTCAGCCCGCTCAACTAAGGAATCGGCCTCTGCTACTTGCCCGAAACGCGAAGATAACAATATTCAAAGCAGAACTGGAGGAACTCAATGACTTGGAATCTGCACTGCATACTGCAGAAAACATTGACGATGGTATAAAACATTTCATGAGCATATTGAAGCAAGTGCCGCGCCCCGTCACCAAAATATAAGGCAACATTCGAACCCAACACAACTTCCTGACGCAATAGCAGCCCTATTACACACCAAACGCAGAGTAAGGAAGGAATTCTCAAGAACAGGTGATTCCAGTTTCTGGAAAACCTGGGAACTGATAATACTACGAATTACTCTCTTTGGAAATTCAATAAGCGCTTTAAATCACAAGCAATGCCGAAAACATATTTACGAAACCCGACAGGCGTCTGGTACAGAACGAGTTTTGAGAAGGCGGAAGCGTTTGCAGACAACCTGTAACAAGCGGGGTATGTCTTGGTATGCCTTGTTGGCCCCAGATTGGGAGCCAAAAATTATTGTAACAAGCGTAAGCCTTAATGCTCCATGTTAGCTTGCATGTTCCACGTTTGGCAACACAGAATACCTAATAGGAGAGAAGGACATCTGCCCAACTCTTACTCCTGGCGGGTCAATCAGAAGCAGCCGGGCGGGACCCTCTGGTACCGTAGCTCTTTCGGTGACATATGGATATATGGATTTCTAGTATCAAAGTAGACACATATTTTTACCGGACTGAATGTGGAGCAATTTCTTAGGAAATGTTCCCAAATATGTGAAAAAAAAACTGACTCGAAATAGGTCTTCCTCTAAACTTTAGCAAACTTTATTTGAATCAAAATGATAAAAACTTTACAATACGGTAGGAAAAATATCCTAAAGCTAGTATTTGTCTAAAAACACGAGTACCTTTACAAACATTGGACATAGATAACTTTGCCAAAAATTAACTGATTTTCAAAATTTTTGAAGTTTTGTCAATGGGTTTTGGGTATGGTTTGAATCTGTATCAAAAATTTGTTCATGATAGGACTTTCAGTTTTCACCAATTCCCAATTCCTGTAATGAAGCTGCAGATGACCTGCAGAGGTACCTGGACACACTATCGGCATGGAGCAGAAAATGGAATATGAAGGTCAACCCCTCTAAGAGCACGAACCCATGTTTCACACAGCTCTGGTCGACCACTCCTGTAATGCATTTAGAGGGCATTCCCCTCGAGAAACCAATACATATTACATATTAATTAATTGCTGTCAACTGTTTATAGTTGACATTAAATAAATAAATAAAATATATATAAATCGCTTTACCGAAGTCGATTTGAATCAATGACGAATTGTCCATGGAATTTCCGTGGATCCACCCTGCATCGGGACCTAAACATGTACACGGTTGGGGAGCATATACAAAGGCACAGCAGTCGATACAAAAATCGACATGTGGGGCACCGCAGTGCGCTAGCTATGGCGCTACTACCAGCCAGGCCTTTAAGAAGACTTAAAAGATTAGGGTTCGACAAGAACATCCATCAGTAGCCACAATTGCTATTTTCACGCGACACTAATAATACTTGGGTGTGATGCCGAAGGATGGGTTCTAATTACAAAATATATCTAACTGTGTTGTTATGATACAAATATGTTTGTATTGGTCCAGCACTTAATTAATAAATCAAAAAAAAAAATATTTTTTACCATATTTTCATATCCAGACCTTAATATCATTTCAAAAAAACGAAAATTTTTAATAAGAATTTTTAGTGCCATATTTACTTCAAGCAATCAAATTAAAATACAAATTTTTACAGGATTGAGTTCGTTGCAATTTTTTAGAAAAATGTGGAAAACTGACTAGGACTTTCCTAAAAGGAGTACCTTCAAAACTTTGAGCAACCATAACTTCTGCAAAATTCAACCAATATTATTTTTATTTCGAACTTTCTAAAAAATTTAGTTCCTTTACTATCTTTAGACGTCCTTAAATTTGCCAAAAATTAATAATGTTGAGCAATATTTTAGAAAATATGGCTAAAAATGGGGAAAAAATATGACTCAAAATATATCCCTCTCAAAAACGGTTACCTTTCAATCTTTTAGCAACTATAACTTTCTCAAGAATCAACTGATTCTGGAAACTGTTCAATCAAACAAGGCCTTTCGGGAACTAGTGCAAGTTCAGATCTCTAACATATCAAAATGATTCAATCAAACAATCCATCGGATTGTGGAATGCGCGAGGTTTATCCAAGAATTCTGAAGAACTCCGGTTATTTCTCCGTGAACACAAAATCGACATCATGCTGGTAACGGAAACTCACATGCGTGAAGGACAACGGATCTTCATTCCAGGCTTCCACGCTTCCCATGCCCTTCACCCAAGTGGTAATAGCAGAGGTGAAGCAACTGTTCTGGTGCGCTCTAACCTTAAGCACAGCCCTGAGCGAGCCATTGCATCAGCCAATCGTCAAATAGCATTAGTGAGATTACAAACAGAAGAGCGTAGCGTTTTAATTACGTCCCTGTATCTTCCTTCTAGAGAGCAATGGTCGAGAATAGAATTTGAGACAGTACTTGCCACGTTTGGACACAAATTCATAGTGGGTGGAGATTTCAACGCGAAACATTCGTGGTGGGGCAATTCTCGGGCATGCTCCCGAGGTAAGCAGCTGCAAGAGGCCATTGCTCATGGGCAGTTCCAAATTTTAGCTACAGGAGAGCCAACATATCACTCCGCCAACTCACGACGAACTCCTACAGCACTGGACTTCTTTATAACCAATGGGTATCAAATCTGTAGGTTTGAAGTAAAAGACCCTCACAAACTTTCTTCGGACCACATACCTCTTATTGCTGAAATACACTCTCAGCCCGCTCAACTAAGGAATCGGCCTCTGCTACTTGCCCGAAACGCGAAGATAACAATATTCAAAGCAGAACTGGAGGAACTCAATGACTTGGAATCTGCACTGCATACTGCAGAAAACATTGACGATGGTATAAAACATTTCATGAGCATATTGAAGCAAGTGCCGCGCCCCGTCACCAAAATATAAGGCAACATTCGAACCCAACACAACTTCCTGACGCAATAGCAGCCCTATTACACACCAAACGCAGAGTAAGGAAGGAATTCTCAAGAACAGGTGATTCCAGTTTCTGGAAAACCTGGGAACTGATAATACTACGAATTACTCTCTTTGGAAATTCAATAAGCGCTTTAAATCACAAGCAATGCCGAAAACATATTTACGAAACCCGACAGGCGTCTGGTACAGAACGAGTTTTGAGAAGGCGGAAGCGTTTGCAGACAACCTGTAACAAGCGGGGTATGTCTTGGTATGCCTTGTTGGCCCCAGATTGGTAGCCAAAAATTATTGTAACAAGCGTAAGCCTTAATGCTCCATGTTAGCTTGCATGTTCCACGTTTGGCAACACAGAATACCTAATAGGAGAGAAGGACATCTGCCCAACTCTTACTCCTGGCGGGTCAATCAGAAGCAGCCGGGCGGGACCCTCTGGTACCGTAGCTCTTTCGGTGTGGGCGTGGGTTGGCTACCCGATTGACTCCCTGCTACACAAATTTTAAATTTAGGATCCCTAGAAAAAAATTATCTTTAGAATGTTGCTACGTCAAAAAAAAAAAAAACTAAGCGACACATCCAACGAAATAGTTCACTGTAAGTACAGCTGGTCGTATGATAACAAGCGGGGCGTGGTCTGGATGGACCTTCAATACCCAACCCAACCTAAGATCTTGAATGGTGTTCCTCAAGATCCCCTAATAAAAATTATCTTTCCTTGTCTTACGCAATCTTGTCCCTAAATGATAACTTAACCCTTCATAGTGGTAAGAATATTGGTATTAACTATGAGACTTAAAGATTTTACATTCAGTTCAAATTTTATTATTCTTTTATTTATTTATTTTTATTTATTTTTTTTTTTTATTCCATATCAAAACAAATAGTATTCATCAAATCGGATTATAATTAAGTAATTATATTTACATGTATATATATATACTTATATGTATCTTCATAACAAATCTCAAAAGTATTAATAAAAAGAATAATCCAAAAAAAAAATTTTGTTTTTTATTTTTTTTTACGCTAAGTTTATGCACGAAGCTGTGCACAGCTGACATGTGATGTTAATCACTGTGGCTTCAGTTATGTACATCGGTATGTATGTGATTTGCAAGGGTTAGCGATTTCTTTATTTTGATTCTGTTTATTCGCGTTTTTAACAAAAAATAGTATTGACATTATCATTTGCGCAAAGGGAACGAGGGATCGATCGAGTCAGGCGAGTAACCATGCAGGTGTTGCTGGCTATCCGCATAGTGCTGTGCACTATGCTAGTAACTATGCATGGAACTCCCCGCACGTCTAATCGTCACTCCGTTCCAGTGAATAATAAAAAATTTTTAAAAAAATTTAATTTACAACTTTGAATGGCACACACTTCAAGAATGAATAAAGAGATAATTTAAAAATTGACTTACCCCGAATCCAGGAGAAAGATCTTTATCCAGGGCGGGGAATGATGATGTTGGTGACTTTTATCATTACTGTCACAGTCGCACTAATCATTCACTGCTGAAGGCGTGTACCCTCAGTATATATATGCATGTATGTATGTATGTATGTATGTATAACGCTATTTAATGTCACTATGCACTTTTATATGTATATACATATATGTGTAGTATGTACATATATATATGTATATACATATATTCTGTTATGTACGGTATGCACTATAATTATTTAGAAATTTATATATATATATATATATACAAGTGTAGATATATATATCTATACATATGCATACATACATAAATATTTTTTTTGTTTTTTTCAAAAATTTAAATTGCAGAACAATAAAAAAAATTATAAAAAAAAAGAAACCAAATGAAGAAAAATCCGCACTCTGATGTTTTCACTTGGGGATCACAACATAACTTTAAGCCACTGTGCACACACTCCCTAACTCTAATTGCTTTATATAATTGTATAATTATATATAGTAACTATGAAAATGAATTTAACTTATTTAACTACAAACTAGCGTGGCGACGCGGGAGCGGAGCTTCACTGGCGGCGACGACGACTGAGGGTGACTCGGACACTTCACTGTCGGCGACGGCGCTGAAGCTGATGCTGCGTTGACGCTGATTGAGACTAACTACGAGCGGCGGCGACAGCTGTAGCAGATACTTCTCTGTCGCGGTGTCGGTCACGCGGAGGTTCTGTCCACTGGCGGATGCGGCGCTGGAGCTGGTGCTTCACTGGCGGCGGTGTCGGCCACGTGGAGGTTCTGTCCACTGGCGGATGCGGCGCTGGAGCAGATGCTTCACTGGCGCGATGGCGGCGGACTCCTCGGGACACGTTGACCCATGCCACTTAGCAGGAAAACGTGTTAGTCAAAAAAAAAAGATAACTCCGGAATACGTCTGTACGCAACCAATATTAATTAGACAAAAAGAGACCGAAATCAGTCGGCGCAGCCTTTATATACCCTCAATGCAGTAGAGAGAGCATTGAAGATGAGCGCAAGCTTTAATCTAAGATAAGCTCAGAGTTTTGCGGTGAAAACCGCTGTTTCTCTCTTTTAAGCTTATGGAACTGCACTCAATGCTCTTATACTGCAAGCAGTGCACTTGATCGTACACCCGACAATTTTGTCGAAAAGTCGATCAAGCATTATTTGGTCTTTACGAAACTCCGTCCGTTACAACACCCGATAATTTTACACCCTTGAGTAGGAACAATTAGCGGGAATCAGGCTTTTATGTCCTTGGCGTGGAAAGTGCCTACCTCTCGTCCCTGCAAGTCTTCTAGGCAATAATAATAATTTATTTATTTATTTCGGTTTGATCGGATTGCAAATAGGTACGCACAGCGGCCAGCAAGGATCTATTGACTCGCTCAGCTGCGTTGCTTTGTGGGGAATACAGTTCTGTATATATATGTTTAATGTCCATTTCAGTCAACCAAGCATTGAAGTCGTTCGCCTTGAACTCCGAGCCATTGACACTCACAACTATCTCCGGCACTCCAAAACCATGAAAGATAGTGTATAGGAGAAAGCTGCGAATGGCCTCAGAGGTGAACTTCTTCAGAGGATGCAGCCGATTATATTTGCTGTAATGATCTAGTACAATCAATAATCCAATATTTCCGGACTTACTCCTTGGATAGGGTCCTAATAAATCAATATACAGTTTTTGAAATGGCCGACAGGTGGCCTGATATACTCCCATTAGAGGTCTCATAATATAATTAGGAGCTTTCGAAGATTTACAAAGCTCACACTTCCGCACAAAATTCCTAACATCGGACACTAGACCAGGCCAGAATAGATGGAGTCGGATCCTTTCCAGAGTCTTATGAATGCCCCCGTGAGCTGAGGTGACAGACTCGTGAGCCTGTGCCAAGACCGCAGGGCGTAGTTGCGTTGGAACCCATAGCTTCCACGACTTCGTTTCCTGAGCCTTATCTCCGGTGGCATACTCGGTACGGATATATATAAAGGGCGGCTTCACTTGAATATCAGGAAACTTGGAAGGATTCTCCTGGAACTTCCGTACAAGGGTTTGGTATTCTTCTTCTTCAAATTCTTTGGATGTCAAGTCTACCAATGGTCCTAAAATAATCTCGTCTATTTGTCCCTCATTCAGTCGCGATAAAGCATCTGGAAAAATGTGTTCCTTTCCCTTCCGATGCAATACGGTGAATTTGAACTGCTGTAAACGGAAGACCCATCTAGCTAATCTTCCCGACACGTTTTGCTGGCGCATTAGCCATATCAAACTCGAGTGATCCGTTACTACTTCAAACTCTTGTAGCTCGAGATAGCAACGAAATTTCTCGATAGCAAGGATGACAGCGAGACATTCCCGTTCCGTTACACTATAGTTCCTTTGTGCTCTACTCAATTTTTTGGACATGTATGCTATAGGCTGTTCCGCTTCTTCCTCGTATAATTGAACTGCCCCAATTCCGAAGTCACTAGCATCACAATGGAGGAAAATTTTTTTTTCAAAATCGGGGTTTTGCAAAACTGAAGCCGAAGTCAAAAGAATTTTTAGTTCGTCCATTGCCATTTGAGCCGTTGGAGTCCATAAGAACTTCATTTTGGAACTCAGTGTTTCCGTAATAGGAAACGTGCGCTCCGTAAAGTTCTGTATGAATCTTCGGTACCAACCACAGACGCCTAAAAATCCTCGAACCTGCCTGATGTGCAGATTCCACCACTGCCAATTATATAGCCAAGGTAATTAACTTTTGTTACACAAAAATGACTTTGCAATGTTGAGAGTTAATCGAGCCTTTCGAAATTCGGTTGCTAGACGGACGAGTACTGCTAAATGTGAGTAAAAGTCTTCGGAAACAATGCAAAGATCGTCAAGATAACCGAAGACACAATGTCGAAGATCGAATAGAATAGTATCCACCAGCCGACACATAGTCAAGGGAGCATTGCACAGACCAAAGGGCATGACCTTGAATTGGAACAACGGCCTCCCGGGAACAGTGAAAGCTGTCAACGGCTTGGATTCTTCGTCTAACACAATCTGCCAGTATGCATCCTTAAGGTCTAATTTGCTGACTAAATTTGCCTTAGGGAGCCATGCAAAAATTCCATCAATACTAGGCAATGGGTAAGCGTCTTTTTTAGTTACATCATTCAGTCTCCTCGCGTCAAGACATAAACGTACCTTGTTGGGTTTGACCACTAACCTCATTGGGGAACTCCAGGCGCTAGACGAGGGCTCAATGACATCGAGTTCCAACATCCGGTCTATCTCTGCAAATAGCAATTTTTCTACTGCTGGACTTACGGGATAGAACCGTTGCTTCACTGGCTTGTCCTCACCAACCTTAATATGGTGTTTAATAAGGCTAGTCTTTCCTAGACTCTTGTCACAGTTGGGAAATAATTGTTTTACGACAGCTAACTGTTGTTTTTCCAAATCCGATAAATTATACAAATCACAAGAGCCCTCCTCACTCGAGGTTTCTGTGGGTGGGGCGATGGCATTTATAATGTTTGGTGCAAGAGCGAAAATTTTCCAAAAGTCAACCCCCAGAATCAATCTCTGATTGAGCGATGGAATGATGTACAACCAGATTCGTTTCCGTTGTGCTTGATAACACATTACAACAGGCCAAACTCCAATAGCCTCATGTGCTTTGCCATCTGCTGTCCTAACCGACGAACAAATAGACTTGCAAGGGAGATACCTGCCTCGAATTTCAGACGCCAAAGATGCACCTACACAACTGACATTTGCTCCAGTATCCAATAACCCTAATTCTTGATATTCGTTAAAAGAGAAGCGGGCATAGGGACGCATGTCGGTTGTGCAACTAAAAACAGAAGAAATTAATGCTTTTTGAAAGGTTCGGGCTTGTGCATAATATTTTTGAATGCGGATGGCATTTCTAGACCTGGACTTATTGCTATTAGAAAATATGCGCTCGAGCACCTGATGATAATGAATCAGTCGCTCTTCATATGGAAGTGACCGGCTAGAGGCGCGAAGTTGGGCAACATCGTCCTTTTGAAAATTCGACTCAATCGTCGAATTGCTTCTACACAGATCTATTGGGATAGGAGCAGCCCTCTTTCGGTTTTCCGACTTCCTACCAATACAAGTTGGGCATTGCGGCTTGTAAATATTGGGAGCGCCGCATCCGTAGCAAAAAACGTTTCGTTCGGCCAAGCAATTCTCCCACATATGACCTTCTCTCTGGCAATTCCAGCATTTGGCATTAGCACATGGTCTCACCGCTGCCACTTCGACTTGAGATACAACTTCTACCTCATTTTGAGCGACGGAGGTCTCGCTTACCTCGCACACGATTCTCCGCTTTTCTGTTTGCGCGAGCGAACTTGCTCCTTGCATCGGAAACTGATCGATAATCACCGTATTGAGATTATAAAGCCTTGCCAAACTCAGCCTAGACTATTTGAGGAACCTGCTTATGATACCTCCAGTACCAGTCTCTCGCTTTCCCACTAAATAGAATGTGCAAGTGCTTGCATGTGGCAGTAAAATCACTGTCCAACGTCTCGTCTGTCAATACTTTGGCACGGTACAGAAACTCATCTACGGTTAAACCCGCCTCTGAACCATCAAACTGCAAATTCCATTTTTGCATGATATCGGCTGCCCGACTTGGTACGAAACCTAACGGACGCGTTCCCGATGAAATTCCATGGCAGCTCGGTTCTAGCCTGCCGCTGTTAATCGCAGAGCGGTCGGAGGGATGCAACTGCATATTGGACATCAATCTTGACATTGTCTGCTCAATCATCCCCTGAACGGCGGTGTAATCAACTGCACCGTTTGCAGCTCTATCCGTCCCCCGAGGTATACCTTTTCTTCGTCGGCGTGCAACTGGATCGGAAGGGTTGGTAGTATTGCTGGGCTCCCGTGGTTGCGCAGCTACTTCCTCTACTGGGTCTACTAAGAGTTTACGAGCTACTCCTCTTGTAACTATTTGTGAGGTAGCAAGAACTACTCTCTCTCGAAACTTATGCTGTGCTCTCGGTGAGCAATTTCCGACAACCCTTTTAAGGTACTCTGTCTCCAAATCTATTCCACAAGTTGGACAATCTTTTATAGTGCTCAGTCGGTGCTCTAAGCATTCTTGGTGAAAAACATGCCCACAAGGTGTCAAAAAACAATGTTATACATTCGTTATGATCGCCTCACACAAAAGACACTTGTTTACCTCGCCTTCTGCTCCCCTAGCACTCTCGCTAAACTGTTGAGGACTTCTTTGAATCGGCATTCTGGATACAAAAATTTTATTTAACAAATTTCTTCGATACTTAATACATATATACACATTATTTAATAAGAGTATTTTTACTGGGTTTTAAATTTGTTTTATTTCTGTATTTTATTTTATTTTATTTTATTTTTAAATATAAATATATAGTGACATATCCAATTCGCACTCACTAAACCAAATTATACAATCAATAACGATTTCCTCAATCCTCACTTATTAATTTCTAAAGATTGCATTATTAGATGCGTTGACAGTTTCACTTAATGAAACGTTGACAATTTTAACGTAAACATAAACATGCAGCTTCACTTAATGAAAAGTTGGCAATTTAACGTAAACATAAACATCCAACTTGAATATCAATTACAGTTCAATCGAGCCATCTGCTTTTCATAAACAAAAAGACGTAAACATAAATCCATTTCATTCTCAAACCGAGCTTTCTTATAAAGCGAAATCACTTTTGTATTTTAGACTCAAACGAATGTAACGTGTTAGTGCGGTTAAGTTTCACCCGTTTGTGCATTTAGAATTAATATTCAATAAAATACATTTTTTTTGAAATTCTAAATCATCAAACTTGTTATTGGCGCAGCCGGTAGGATACAACATAAAAAAGACTTTATTTTGATCATCGAAGATTCAAAATTTCTGACGTGATCATAGATCGTTGTACAGTGCAAATGTACAATCGATAATCTTTGTATGTGTGTATCCGTAAAAGAACTTTCGTGAGTTACATAAAAAAGACCTTATTGTGATCATCGCAGATATAAACTTTCTAACGTGGTCATAGATCATTGTACAGTGCAAATGTACAACTAATAATCTTTTTGTGTATTCGCAAAGAACTTGAGTGTTCGTGTAATCAAATTAACGAACTAACAAAAGTTGGAGTGAAAGTGATCAACAGTTTTTAACTGCATCATACCAAAACGTACTTACATCAAGATGACACAACCAGTGGCAGAATTACTGCAGCTCTCAGAGCAACAGCTTAATCAAGCCCTACGACAAATTCATCAGTCCGTTTATTCGACGAGTGGACTACATCCTGGAACTTTATCCAACACTGAGACCTGAGACAGCATAGTGTACTATTCGGAGCAATTGAAATGCAAATATTTGGAGCAGCGCAACGTGTATCCCAACTCTCAGCAGCCCGAAATTGGCATGAATTGAAGAAAGGTCTAATAGACGAATATAAAACTCAGACGCCCTACGAAGAACTACTGAGAAGATTATTCAACACCAATTTTTATGGAAGTGTTCGTAAGTTCGTAGAAGAATTAGAATATAAGTCGTACTTAATTTCTAATAAGTAAATGTTAGAAAAGGACAGAAATAACACAATATTTTATAAAAATGCCATGAACAACATAATTAAAAATGTAATAAAAAAAAATTACCAGATAGAATATTCATGACTAGATATGATATATCAACAATTTGAAAGCTCAAACAAGTAGCTCAAAGAGAAAGATTATATGAAAATAATGTTCAAAGTAATACTTATAATTCAAAGCCATCTAATACTTCAAATAATAATAATAACAGCTCAAAAAATGAAAACAATAGAAAGAATGAGGGAAATTATCGACAGTATTCCAACAGTTATAATCAAGGTGGTGTTTCTCAAAATACATATTCTAATAATAATAAAAATAATAATTATAACAATTACAATAGAAATTATAATGGACAAAGTCACATTAATATTGGGTACAATCAAAATAGTCAACAACAATTAATGAATGAATTTGTACAAAATTTAAATCAAGGTAGAATGAATAATCCATTAATTTACCAGTCTCACTAGACAGAATTTCAATCACCAAACCCCCCTGTTAAAAGACATAGAGAAAGTTCAAGTGGCCATGTTAAAATGGAAACTGAAAATTTTCATCAACAAGCCTCGGATCAAGAAAATCAACAGGAAACCCCTATATCAGAATAATAATGAATACCTCAGAATTTAAATGTGTTATAGATACAGGATCTTCAATTAATTTAATTAAAAAGAATTTTTTTAACTTTCCTTTAAAAAGCAGTCCTTTAAAAGTACACACTATAAATGGGATAATTGAATTAAAAAATTCAGTAAGTTTTAGTCCAAGTAAACTTTGCCCAAGACACCAAGTCTTTTACGTGCATGATTTTTCAAATAATTATGATAAACTTTTAGGAAGAGAATATCTTAAATCTTGTAATGCTAATATAGATTACAAAACAGAAACATAAGTATTGAATGGATTCCCATTCCTCATGAGATATAATCATGATGATGATAGACAAGAAGAAACTGGAATAGATTGCATGGATCCACCATTAACATAAGATTTTTCTTTTAATTTCGCTATAAATAATGACTTACATGAATCAAACAACTTTAGATTAGATCATCTCAATAATGAGGAAAAAGAAGAAATTAAAAAGGTTTTACATGACTATCGTGATATACAATATCGTGAAGGTGAAAATTTGACTTTCACGAGTGCTATAAAACATGTCATTAATACTAAACATGAGGAACCAATAAATAAAAGACCTTACAAATGTCCTCAATCATTCGACGAAGAAGTAAATAAGCAAATGAACGAGATGCTATAACAAGGCATTATTCGTAAATCCAAATCCCCAAATTGTTTACCTATTTGGATAGTACCAAAGAAGAGTGACGCATCAGGTAAACCTAAATTTCGAATAGTCATTGACTATCGGGGACTTAATGAAATCACAATAGATGATAAATTTCCAATACCAGTTATGGACGAAATCCTAGATAAATTAGGAAAATGTCAATATTTCACAACTATTGATTTAGCTAAAGGCTTTCATCAAATTCAAATGGATGAAAATTCAATATCTAAATTTAGACATTACGAGTATACACGTATGCCCTTTGGTTTAAAAAAAGCACCAGCAACATTTCAACGTTGCATGAATAATCTTTTGGAAGACTTCATCTTGAAGGATTGTTTAGTTTATTTAGATGATATAATAATTTATTCAACATCATTAAAAGAACATATATTGTCCATAAGAAAAGTATTCAATAAATTACGAGAAGCAAACTTAATACTTCAGCTAGATAAATGCGAATTTTTAAAAAAAGAAACCGAATTTCTTGGTCATATTGTTACAACTGAAGGAATTAAACCCAATCCAGAAAAAATAAAAGCTATAAATAAATTTCCAATACCAACAACTGCTAAAGAAATAAAATCATTTTTAGGACTATGTGGATTTTATAGAAAATTCATACCTAACTTCGCAAAAATTATTAAACCCATGACAATTAAATTAAAAAAAGGTGCAACAATTAATATCAAAGATAAAGAATACATTTCAGCTTTCGAAAAAATGAAATTACTCTTAACTTCAGATCCAATATTGATTCATCCAGATTTTAATAAACCTTTTACACTTACAACAGATGCCAGTAATATATCTTTAGGAGCAGTATTATCTCAAAATCATAAAATAATTTGTTGTGCTAGTAGAACATTAAATGAACATGAGATCCGTTATTCAGCAATAGAAAAAGAATTATTTGCAATAGTATGGGCTACAAAATATTTTAGATCATATCTTTTTTTAAGAAAATTTGAAATCCTTAGCGATCATCGACCCCTTGTATGGTTAAATAATATTAAAGAACCAAATATGAAGTTACAACGATGGAGAATCAAATTAAATGAATTCGATTATACAATAAGATATTTACCAGGGAAAGAAAATTCAGTAGCAGATGCACTATCTAGAATAAAAATCGAAGAAAACCTTCTAGGAGAAAATATTAATGACGAGCAGTCTATCCAAACATTAGCAACAATACGCAGTGCATGTGAAGACAATCAGAATTGTATTTCATCAACAGAAAGACCTTTAAACTATTTTAACAGACAAATTGAATTTATTAAAGGAAATACAGATAAAGTTGAAACGGTAAATTATTTCCATAAACAGAAAATTATTATATATTACAAAGAAATGACAACTAATCTAGCAAAAGATTTGATTAAAGAATATTTATGTACGAAGAACAGTGTAATGTATTTTCCAATAGATGCAGACTTTATAATTTTTCAAAATGCTTATTCTGAAATTATAAGTTCAAATAACTTAACTAAATCAATGAGAACAAACATCAAACTAACTGATATTCAAACCTATGCAGAATTTAAGGAAATTATTATTTAAACTCATAAAGAATTATTACACCCAGGAATAGAGAAACTTATTAAAATCTTTAAACAAAAATATTATTATCCGGACTATCAGAAACTAATTCAAAACCTTATTAACGATTGTCAAGTTTGTAATTTAGCAAAAACAGAACACAGAGATACTAAATTAACTTTTGAATTGACACCAGAAATTTTTAATCCTCGAGAAAAATATGTCATAGATTTTTATATGGTCAATGGCAAACAGTTTTTATCTTGCATTGATGTTTATTCAAAATATGCTTCATTAGTAGAAGTAAATAGTCGAGATTGGTTAGAAGCAAAAAGAGCACTTTTAAGAATATTTAACGAAATGGGAAAACCGTTGGAAATCAAAGCCGATAAAGACTCATTTATGTGTACAGCATTACAAATTTGGTTAAACTCAGAAAATGTCAAATTAAATATTACAACTAGCAAGAACGGAGTTTCCGATATAGAAAGGTTTCATAAAACAATTAACGAAAAACTAAGAATAATTAATAGCGACAATAATGATGAACATAAGTTAATCCCATTTGAAGTAATACTTTATAATTATAATCATAAAACGTTGCATAATACAACAGGAAGAACACCAGCAGACATTTTCATATTCGCAGGAACCCCTTATTATAATACACAAATGAATAAGACAAATCAGATAAATCGATATAACCAAAATCGAAATGATTACGAAATTGATACTAAATTCAGACAAACTCCATTAGTAAAATCTAAAGTCACAAATCCATTCAAAAAGACAGGTGAAATTCGACAAATTGATAACAAACATTATGAAGAAAAGAATAGAGGAAGAAAAATTATACATTATAAATCTAAATATAAAAAGAAAAAGAAAATTAATAAAAGTAAATATGATAATTCCAGATTCACAACTAACGACGACTTGGCTTAATCTTACATTATTTCTTCTAATAATATCACAATTTATATACTGTATCAAAGGTCAAGATTTAGAAATTAACCCTATCCAAGCAAGAAATGGATATCTTATTTTTAAAACAGGATCACTAAGTTTTCCATCAAATTACGAGTTTCATTGTTTAACTATAAATATTACTAACACAGAAGAAGTATATAAAAATTTAATTTTGAAGTCAGAAGAATTTAAAACGGTAATTCAAATACAATATTTACTAGAAAAATTAGACAGGGAAATGAATGGAATAAGAATCATAAAACGTAATAAAAGAGGACTTATAAATGTTATTGGCTCAATAGGAAAATATTTATTCGGAACTTTAGATCAAGAAGATAAAGATGAATTAGAAAAGAAAGTGAATGATATATCACGTAATACAATTCAAGTAAACGATTTAAACCATGTAATAGAAGCAGTTAATAACGGAATAAAATCAATAAATTTATTAAAAGAATCAAATGCAAAATCACGTAGACTAGAAATTCTAACGTTTAATTTACAACAGTTCACAGAATATATTGAAGACATAGAGCTTGGAATGCAATTGACTAGATTAGGTATTTTTAACCCAAAACTCTTTGTTGTAGCGGGTGTGTGATCCCTGTGGTAGTGGGCGGCGAAGAGTCTGGGGTCGATCGGTCGTTGCTGCTGCTGTTAGTTGTCCGCTGCTGTTATATGTACATACATATGTACATACATACGTTGGTGGACCGTGAATGGGGGTGTTGGATTCGGTAGAGAATCAATTAAAGTGCTGGATTGCACTTTGTTAATTATATGAACACTTTATTAAAGGGGCACAAGAGTATGTGCGAATTATTGGGTTGTATGGACACAGAGTCGGGGTGACTTGCGAGATATTTTTTTACATATAAGCTTAATTAGAGAGGGTCAACTCCACGATAGCCGATCGTCGGGTATCGATACTATCGATGGGGAGTATCGTGTGGAGCAGCCGGATCAGCTGCTCGGCGTTGCCATCTGACGCAAACATCCCGGCCCCCTTGCAACGTTGTTGCAAAGAATGACCCTCCTGGATTGGGGGCGACCGGTGTTGGGTGTAGTTGCCGTCGTCTTACTCCTGCTGCTTTGGGGTACAGGGGAAGCGATAAGCTTCGCAGCAGTCTTCCGCTGAGGACATCGAGATGAGATATTCTGAATAGTGGTCGGGGATGGCTGATAGGACAGAGGGTCTTGTAGGCCATCTTCCAAAGGCAGCTGTACGAGGGTCGTAGAGGGGGTGCCCTTGGGATCGCCTTCCTGGCGACGACAGCGCCGATTCCTTTCGGTCGTAGAGGTTGTCTGAGGCACTCGTGGAATCGCTGGAGGCGGAAATTGCTCAGATGTGAGAGCCTCTCCGGACATTGGAGAGCAGTCCTTTGGATGGAGTCCAGTCTCGGTGGGCCGCTGGTGTCGAAGACTCGCATTGATAAGATTGATGCGAGCGGAGAGCGATGCGATCGACTTTGCCGTGGAGCGGGGGATCGGACCCGTGAGAACCCAGCCGAAAATAGTTTCTTGGCCGAGCAGAGTTCCGCAAAGATTCGGTTTGAATCCTCCCAATAGGATAGACGGAAGGATATCCGATCCTATCAGGAGATCAATCTCTGAGCTACGGCAGAAAGATGGGTCTGCCCACTTGAGGTGTGGCAGATTGTGGAAAACGCCGTGGGGTATACTCGTTGACGGAAGGTCTCCAGCAAGGTGTGGGAGCACATAGGCTGTTGCATCAATGCGCACATTGGGCTTAAGAGGGGACCCAATCTGGAAGCCACACACTTTGTGTGATTGGGCCTCAGTCCTCTGACTCAAGCCGGACACTTGAGCCAGAACTGGCTGGAAAGGCAACTGGATTGAGTTGCTGAGTCGCTCGGAAATAAAAGTCGCTTCGGATCCAGAGTCGAGCAACGCGCGAGCGGGGTATGTCACACCTGCGTGACATATGTGGACAATGGCAGTGCCCAAGAGGACTCCTCGCGTGTTGGTGGCAAAAAAGCTTTGCACAGTATTGGAAGGAGTGGACTGTATGTTGGACAGACTAATATCCAGAGCGCTTGAGACAGCGAGAGCGGTTGACGTGGAAGGGGCGTCGCGACTCGGATCTGAGACGTCGCGATGCAGAAGGGTATTGTGTCGCCGTGCACAGACATAGCAGCTATGCTGACTGGGACAGTCACGGACTTGGTGACTGCGGGCGAAACAATTACTACATAACCCACTTTGAGTTATGTATGTCGACCTCTGTTGGACCGACATCTGCAGGAACTTGGTGCAGACCCGCACGGGGTGATTCTCTTTGGAGCAGAGATCACATTTTGGAGACGCTACCCTGATGATGGATCTGTAGGAGTGAATCCGATCCGGTCTTGAGCTTCTTGGAGTGGCCTTGGAATGGCTGGCTCGTAGGGGCTGACTGTTCGAGACGGGCGATATGACATCCTCGATGGCTTCAAGAGTGAGATGTCGTTCTCGGAGGAATCTGTCCATCTCTTGCCAGGTGGGGATGTCATGTTTCTTCAATAAGCTTTGCTCCCAAAGGGCAAGGGTCGTCTTAGGAAGCTTGGAGGAGTTGTCTGTGGAGACGTCAGAGTGTTCTAACGCTGTCAGACAACCGTGAATTGTGCTATGTAATCCTTTGAGGGCCTCTGCAGACTCTGTGGTAACTGGAGATAGATTGAACAGGATCTTAAGCTGACTATTAACCAATAGCCGCTTGTTTTCAAACCTTTCAGAGAGAGCGGCCCACGCTGAACAGAAGCCGTCGTTAGTCAGCGGAGATCGTGCTACAATTGCCTTGGCCTCGCCACTTGTTTTGGCGTTCAAATGGAACAGCTTTTCTACGGGAGTCAACTGAGGGTTGTTGATGTAGATTGCTGTGAAAAGATCTCGGAACGTGGGCCATTTGGTGTAATCCCCGTGGAACACCTCAGTGTCACAGGGGGGTAGTTGACAGCCAGTGGAAATGGCAACTGTAGGAGCGGGAGGAGCTGCAGGACGGAGCAGAGTAGATGCATGGTCAATCTGCTGGCTTAGCATGGCAACACACTGCTCATATATGTGGTAGCAGTGGTCGTAGGTCGACTCCATGGCCAAAACATCATCGCTCAGTTCCTTAGGATTAAGAAGACGAGAGCAACGCTCGTATTCAGACTCAACTTTGTGCCACAAGGAGTTAATGTGGTCACGTCGGACTTGGAGTGTGTAGAGAGTAGGAGTTCCTCTCGAGGGTCTGTTGAGTCGATCATTAAACTGGATAAGTTTTCTTGCGATGGTGTTGAAGTCGGAAAGGGCCATGATAGATGTGGAGTAATTTAAGTGCTCAGCAGCGGGATGGGTCTTGTCGTTAAGACGAGAAAACGACGGGATTGGGGCAGGCAAATTGAGGCCTGCTGAAATGGGCGATATGGAAAATCGTCTGACACTGTTTGATGCTGCAACAGATGAGGATGAACACGATCGAAAAAAAATAGTGTATCACCGATTCACAGTACAGAGGTGGATCTAATTAGATATCCACAGGTGTAGAATACTGCACACTGCCGAACACAGTTGGATCAAGATAAAATCCGCAAAAAACACAAACAAATGCTTGCTTATCTTTATTTTTGGACGTCAGTGCGTGAGTGCGAGTGAACAGCGCAAAGTAAGACAAGCTGATAACGGACGGCCGGTCAGCAACTATACATACAAAACCACACACACACGTATTGAGACGTATGCTTGTATATTTGTATGTATGTATGTATAGCTGTAACTCGGCTCAGCTGTAATTTCCTGCTGAGTACGTTCAACTTTGCGTTTCGTTTTGTTTTTATGGATTTAAAAACAAACGCGAGACAATCGAACTTTTATGAGGAATCACACTTGTACTTATCTGGATATAAGCTTTGAAATTCCCGCGGTGCGAGCCGGTAAAGACGAAAGGATATTCGTCCCGAAAGGATATTCTATCGAAAGGATATTCGATCCGGCTCGAAGGACCAAATGTTGTAGTGGGCGGGAATGTATTCCTGGGGTCCTAGGGTGTGTGATCCCTGTGGTAGTGGGCGGCGAAGAGTCTGGGGTCGATCGGTCGTTGCTGCTGCTGTTAGTTGTCCGCTGCTGTTATATGTACATACATATGTACATACATACGTTGGTGGACCGTGAAGGGGGGTGTTGGATTCGGTAGAGAATCAATTAAAGTGCTGGATTGCACTTTGTTAATTATATGAACACTTTATTAAAGGGGCACAAGAGTATGTGCGAATTATTGGGTTGTATGGACACACAAAACAGTAGCAGAGTCGGGGTGACTTGCGAGATATTTTTTTACATATAAGCTTAATTAGAGAGGGTCAACTCCACGATAGCCGATCGTCGGGTATCGATACTATCGATGGGGAGTATCGTGTGGAGCAGCCTGATCAGCTGCTCGGCGTTGTCATCTGACGCAAACACTCTTAAAACATGATACATTAAAACATATAAATTCAGAAATGATATTAAAAATTAAAACATCGTCTTGGCTACGAGTTGATACAAATGAAATATTTATAATCTCTCACATTCCACGCGAATTAAAAAAGATACCAATTTTTAAGATTATTCCTTATCCACATGAAAATAATAGAATATTAACAGAAACTTTGAATAATGAGTATTACATAAAAAATAATCAAGTCTATGAAACATTAAGAAATGCAATAATATCTAATAAATGTATAATAGGTATTATTAAACAGACAAATACAGAATGTATATTTACAAAAGCTCAGAAAAATTACGAAATTTACTATATTGAACCAAATACAATTATAACATGGAATTTTCCTAGAACTCAAGCTAATCAAAACTGTTTAAATCAAATTGTTATTATCGAGGGAAATAATATAATAAAAGTAACAAATTGTTCCATACAAATTAATGAATTATCAGTATCAAATACAAAACAAGACTATATTCAATCCGTTTATATAAATAATAATATCACTAAATTAAAACCAATGTCATTTATTGAATCAAAAGAAATGTATTTGCAATATGAAAAAACCAATAATATAATCCAATTTATAATTATTCTTGTATTAATCATTATAATTATAATTTTGATACTTCATTACATTTTTAAATTAAAAAACTTAATATTTAAAAAAATATTTACGAATAATGTTAATCAAAATAACGATAAAGAGATTGAAATGGAAATTATGAGAAATCCAATTGCAAATAATGAAGAAACAGTAAATAATCAACCAATTCTATACCCTAAAGTTTCCGCCTGAGGACAGGCTAAATTTTTGTGGATGGGGAAGTGACATATCCAATTCGCACTCACAAAACCAAATTATACAATCAATAACGATTTCCTCAATCCTCACTTATTAATTTCTAAAGATTGCATTATTAGATGCGTTGACAGTTTCACTTAATGAAACGTTGACAATTTTAACGTAAACATAAACATGCAGCTTCACTTAATGAAACGTTGGCAATTTAACGTAAACATAAACATCCAACTTGAATATCAATTACAGTTCAATCGAGGCCATCTGCTTTTCATAAACAAAAAGACGTAAACATAAATCCATTTCTTCTCAACCGGCTTTTATAAGCGAAATCACTTTTGTATTTTAGACTAATTTTCGATTCAAACAATGTAACGTGTTAGTGGGTTAGTTTCACCCGTTTGATTTAGATTAATATTCAATAAAATTCATTTTTGAAATTCTAAATCATCAAACTTGTTATTATTATGTATAAGGGACATGATTGAGTGTCAAGGAAATACTAATTTCCGCTTGCATACCATACTAATTAACTGGGCTAATATAACTATTATACTGCGGTAGTAAGAGACAATTTGGTTTCTCCCCAACAACTCGGTAGTCGCGAAACTACTTTATTCCACAGTCTATTCCTGAGTTGCGGGTAGATCCCTTCCTGTACTCCTCCTAATTACAGATCCTTGAACAGGAATTGTAGTTCGACAGTCACGTTGATTCACCGCGGATGAATCCTTTCCCGAACAGAAAATGTTGCTCCTCGGCAGGGTATCCGCAATCTACAGATACACAAGATTCCAGAGGAGGCACTCTCCCTCAGTCAGAATCCTCAGCGGAGAACTTCCATAAATGATCTACTTCGAAAGCAAACGAGCATAGGTGACGACAAGAGTATGTGGTGGGGACAGACGAAGGGAGAACACTATCTTCAATGTCTACGCCTTCACCTGTTTGTAGAAGATCGGCGCATAGTTCCTCCTATGGTTCCAGGCCTTTACATTACCACATAAGCCACATAAGCTTGCAGACACCTTGAGAGGTGAGACTACAGGATAGCGAATCCGAAATGTGATTTTTAGGATTACACTCTCTATATAGGATAAATTATTCAACAATACACAAAAATTAATTTCAATCCGTTTTGCCGCCCTGCGGCTACGCGTTGTGTAACCTTATAGCCCCATGTTGGGCGCTAAAAATTTTTGTAACAAGCGGGGTATGTCTTGGTATGCCTTGTTGGCCCCAGATTGGGAGCCAAACATTATTGTAACAAGCGTAAGCCTTAATGCTCCATGTTGGCTTGCATGTTCCACGTTGGGCAACACAGAATACCTAATAGGAGAGAAGGACATCTGCCCAACTCTTACTCCTGGCGGGTCAATCAGAAGCAGCCGGGCGGGACCCTCTGGTACCGTAGCTCTTTCGGTGTGGGCGTGGGTTGGCTACCCGATTGACTCCCTGCTACACAAATTTTAAATTTAGGATCCCTAGAAAAAAATTATCTTTAGAATGTTGCTACGTCAAAAAAAAAACTAAGCGACACAGCCAACGAAATAGTTCACTGTAAGTACAGCTGAAGAGAAAGGGTCGTATGATAACAAGCGGGGCGTGGTCTGTATGGAAGTGGACCTTCGCCTTCAATACCCAACCCAACCTAAGATCTTGAATGGTGTTCCTCAAGATCCCCTAATAAAAATTATCTTTCCTTGTCTTACGAAATCATGTCCCTAACTGATAACTTAACCCTTCATAGTGATAAGAATATTGGTATTAACTATGAGACTTAAAGATTTTACATTCAGTTCAAATTTTATTATTCTTTTATTTATTTATTTTTATTTCTTTTTTTTTTATTCCATATCAAAACAAATAGGATTCATCAAATCGGATTATAATTAAGTAATTATATTTACATGTATATATATATGTCGGGTCGGCAATAGGGTTAGAGTTCATTTTTCCTTTTATAAAACTTTCTTTTCACTTTGCGCACAAAACGAATTCCCTTGTGTCTGCTTACAGAGTACGTTCTAGACTGCCTCTGCGTCGTCAACTATTCTTGAGACGACAATATCAGCAACGCTCGTCATTTTATTGTCACTATTACCATCTCGCTTACTCACACACGCTAAGCAATACAAGGGACTACGTACAGCCTCTCCTCCTTCGCCTCTTAATTCATTAAATCCATCGTTTCTCTTAACGGATAACACAACGTCCCCTCTGACGGATAACACATCGTCCTCTCTGACGGATAACACATCGTCCTCTCTGAAGGATAACACATCGTCCTCTCTGACGGATAACACATCGTCCTCTCTGACGGATAACACATCGTCCTCTCTGACGGATAACACATCATCTCGCTTGGATGGATTACTTTCTGTCCGAACTGGACCCATTGGCGGGCTTAACTCTTCATTTTCGACATCAAATTCATTTGGTATTTCACTATCTGGCATTTTTCGAATATCTTCGTGACAATACTTGAACAAGCGTTTATTTTTTAGGGACTTCAACAAGTACCTATCACCATCCAAGACTTTTGTTACTAAAAGCGGTCCTCTAAATTTTGAATCTAACTTAGTTTGGTGTCGCTCTTCATTTTTAGTAACACGTAATCTCCTACATTGTGTTTGACAACAGTCGCCTTGCTTTTATCGAATCTAGAATTATCATAAGAGGCTGAGGATCTCATTCTATCGGTAGCGTTAGCTCTAATACTAGCTAAGTCTATTTCTACTTCTGTTTCCAGCGGAGGAACTAATCCCAGGGGTCGGGCCTCTTTTCCGATCAACATTTCTAATGGACTTGCCTCAGTTGTACGAGTAATTGTACAGTTTAATGCAAGCTGTACTTCACCAAGTGCATCTTGCCAAGATCGCTGACTAGCTTCTACGGCAGTCAACAAATTCTTTAATGTGCTCATCACGCGTTCAACTTGGCCATTGGCACGGCTTGCTCCAGTGGCAATTAAATGAAGTTTAATTTTTGAGAGTTGCAAAACTCTAAGAATTTCGAGCTAGCAAAACACCTACCCTGGTCTGCTATGATGCGATTTGGTACCCCAAATAATGTTATGGCAGATTTCACAGACTTAATACAACTTTCAGCATCTAACTTTAGAACGTGATGCAAATAAACGTATTTTGTATAAGCATCGATCTGAACAATGACGTACTCTTTTAAATCGCTTTTTCCGCTTAGCTTTCCTGTAATGTCAATGTGAACCGTATGCCAAGGTATACAGACTTTTGGGATAGGATGAAGCTCAGCTTGGACTTTCCCAGAAGGAGATTTAGAAGTCCGACAAGTTATACAGTTAGCGACAAATTTACGAACGTACTTGTTCATTTTAGCAAACCAGTAATATTTATAAACTTTGTCAAGTGTCTTTTGCCAACCAAGGTGCATAATAGATTCGTGTACTTTGTTTATTACTGACCAAGTCGGACAAGTTAAATGTTGACTTAATTGAAGAACAAATATTTACAATTTTCGATTTTACGAGTTCAAACTTATCTGATGAAATAACAACATTAAGGCCCTGGCTCAGGATCTCTCGCCCAATTACGATATCGTTTTTCAATTGCATATCTCGTACAACATGGAACAATATTTCAATCACATTTTCATTAATTTTAACTTGACTTAATATTTGCAACGGTATACCGGTATCACCAATGCCTTTCAACATTACAATATTATTGGTGCGTTTTCTAGATAATTTGTTGCTGATTGTCTCCTTAATTATCGAACATTCGGCGCCAGAGTCAAAACATATTGGATACAGCTCACTCTGGTGTTCCATAACTGCGGTTGGTTCTGCAACAAAACATTGGTTAACACTCTTCTGCTAGATATTTCTGGGTAAAGCTGGTGTCCCGCTACTGGAGCACTTGTTTGCGAAGTGCCCTGGTTGGCCACATTTGAAACACGTGAGACTTGACTTCTCGCGCTGTGGCTTCATCTCTTTCTCTTCACGCATTTTCGATCGGCATTCTGCAATTTTATGTCCTTGTTTTCCACAAAAATGACACACCACAGATAACACTCTTCTTTTCTTTTGGTCTGATTCAGTGTTTTCGTCACGACAACCGCGCCGTTTGTTATTAAAAGAGAACGCCTTCAATTCGGTTTGTAATTTACTTCGGGATTGCACGTTTGAAGTAAAAACAATTTGTTGCAAGCGGCTATCGATATTCGCCAAGTGTGCAAACACGGTAGAAACGGCGATTTCTTCGTGGCTCCTATTTCGCCATTTCGTCGTCAATGACGTCATTAAACGACTTGCATATACTGCAACACATTCGTCATCGGCCGGGCGGCTGTTTAGCAAATTGAAAAACATGGCCGCCATCGTCTCTTCTTCTTCGAAGCGCTGAAGAAACAATTCTCGAAACTCATTCCATTTCATGCCAGGATAGGAGATTTGTGTTAACCAATGCGAAGCGATCCCCTCCATGGAATTACTTAATGCCATAATAAGTTTACTACCTTCCAATGGGTGCTCCGATAGTATTATGTCGGTAGTCATGCACCATTTTGAGGCTTCTACTCCAGCACGGTCAGGGTTGAATTTGGGCAAAGTGACGACACGGCATTGTTGCTGCTCTTGTGTCGTTGCCTGCATTGATTTCAGGAGCTCGATCATATTCCGATTTTGTAAGTCAAGAACTTCACGCCACTGTTCTCCAGATAATGCAGGAGCTGGCACAGATCCCACTTCTGATGTCGGGTCGGCAATAGGGTTAGAGTTCATTTTTCCTTTTATAAAACTTTCTTTTCACTTTGCGCACAAAACGAATTCCCTTGTGTCTGCTTACAGAGTACGTTCTAGACTGCCTCTGCGTCGTCAACTATTCTTGAGACGACAATATCAGCAACGCTCGTCATTTTATTGTCACTATTACCATCTCGCTTACTCACACACGCTAAGCAACACAAGGGACTACGTACAGCGACAAATAGCCTTATCTCGCTCAGTTCTCAAAATTATCTACGCTCAATCGTCTGAGTATAGCATAAGGAATAACGGGACTAAGCAAAACGGACAACGAATTAGAGATGTGTGTACAACGGCCGTTTAACTCAAGTGATATCATCGTGTCACGACATATACTTATATGTATCTTCATAACAAATCTCAAAAGTATTAATCAAAAGAATAATCCAAAAAAAAAATTTTGTTTTTTATTTTTTTTACGCTAAGTTTATGCACGAAGCTGTGCACAGCTGACATGTGATGTTACTCACTGTGGCTTCAGTTATGTACATCGGTATGTATGTGATTTGCAAGGGTTAGCGATTTCTTTATTTTGATTCTGTTTATTCGCGTTTTTAACAAAAAATACTATTGACATTATCATTTGCGCAAAGGGAACGAGGGAACGATCGAGTCAGGCGAGTAACCAGTGAATAATAAAAAATTTTTAAAAAAATTTAATTTACTACTTTGAATGGCACACACTTCAAGAATGAATAAAGAGATAATTTAAAAATTGACTTACCCCGAATCCAGGAGAAAGATCTTTATCCAGGGCGGGGAATGATGATGTTGGTGACTTTTATCATTACTGTCACAGTCGCACTAATCATTCACTGCTGAAGGCGTGTACCCTCAGTATATATATGCATGTATGTATGTATGTATGTATGTATGTATGTATAACGCTATTTAATGTCACTATGCACTTTTATATGTATATACATATATGTAGTATGTACATATATATATGTATATACATATATTCTGTTATGTACGGTATGCACTATAATTATTTAGAAATTTATATATATATATATATACAAGTATAGATATATATATCTATACATATGCATACATACATAAATAATTTTTTTGTTTCTTTCAAAAATTTAAATTGCAGAACAATAAAAAAATTATAAAAAAAAAGAAACCAAATGAAGAAAAATCCGCACTCTGATGTTTTCACTTGGGGATCACAACATAACTTTAAGCCACTGTGCACACACTCCCTAACTTTAATTGCTTTATATAATTGTATAATTATATATAGTAACTATGAAAATGAATTTAACTTATTTAACTACAAACTAGCGTGGCGGCGCGGGAGCGGAGCTTCACTGGCGGCGGCGACGACTGAGGGTGACTCGGACACTTCACTGTCGGCGACGGCGCTGAAGCTGATGCTGCGTTGACGCTGATGGAGACAAACTACGAGCGGCGGCGACAGCTGGAGCAGATACTTCTCTGTCGCGGTGTCGGTCACGCGGAGGTTCTGTCCACTGGTGGATGCGGCGCTGGAGCAGATGCTTCACTGGCGGCGGTGTCGGCCACGTGGAGGTTCTGTCCACTGGCGGACGCGGCGCTGGAGCAGGTGCTTCACTGGCGGCGGTGTCGGCCACGTGGAGGTTCTGTCCACTGGCGGATGCGGCGCTGGAGCAGGTGTTTCACTGGCTGCGGTGTCGGTCACGTGGAGGTTCTGTCCACTGGCGGATGCGGCGCTAGAGCAGGTGCTTCACTGGCGGCGGTGTCGGCCGCGTGGAGGTTCTGTCCACTGGCGGCTGCGGCACTGGAGCAGGTGCTTCACTGGCGGCGGTGTCGGCCACGTGGAGGTTCTGTGCACTGGCGGATGCGGCGCTGGAGCAGGTGCTTCACTGGCGCGATGGCGGCGGACTCCTCGGGACACGTTGACCCATGCCACTTAGCAGGAAAACGTGTTAGTCAAAAAAAAAAAAGATAACTCCGGAATACGTCTGTACGGCGCAGCCTTTATATACCCTATTTTGCCGGATATACTTGGCATTGGGTGCGATTAAAGGCAAAGTCAATGCAGTAGAGAGAGCATTGAAGATGAGCGCAAGCTTTAATCTAAGATAAGCTCAGAGTTTAGCGGTGAAAACCGCTGTTTCTCTCTTTTAAGCTTATGGAACTGCACTCAATGCTCTTATGCTGCAAGCAGTGCATTTGATCGTACACCCGACAATTTTGTCGAAAAGTCGATCTAGCATTATTTGGTCTTTACGAAACTCCGTCCGTTACAAACCTAGAGCAGAGATTCAAGCCTTTTGACTACACGCATGAAATACACTGCAGATTAGTGCAAACAGCGCTGGACTCGCCGTTCCAAATGGCATTGCCTGCTGAACCGGTAACATTAGAAGAAGTGAAACAACTTGTCCCAAAGCTACGCCCAAAAAAGGCGCCTGGTAAAGACCTGCTCGATAACACGACAATAAAGATACTCTCTGATGGTGCTCTGCAGTTTCTAGTGCGAATCCCAAGGCATGGAAAAGAGCCAGATAATTATAATACCCAAACCAGGAAAACCGCTAACCGAAGTGGACTCTTACCGGCCCATAAGTCTCCTCTCATCACTTGACAAAATGTTGAAGAGACTAATTTTAAATAGGATTCTTGCTTTAGACGAGGTACAGCAGACGTTCCCCAAAATTCAGTTTGGCTTCGTCCTGGAAGCCCTGGAACATAAAGAATTCGCAGTTGCCGCCTTTTTTGATATCCAACAAGCCTTTGACAGAGTGTGGCATCCTGGCGTGCTCTATAAGACAAAGATGGTGTTGACCCCACAGTTATTTATGCTTGTAAAAAGCTTCCTCGACGAGCGGTCGTTCAGCGTATCACTTTCTGAGAGCAAGTCGACCGTCAGAAGGATTGAAGCTGGTGTTCCGCAAGGCAGTGTTCTAGGTCCGACTCTCTACTCCATATTTACTGCTGATATGCCCAATCAATATGCGATCTCGGAGTTACAACACAGAGACACTCTCATTGCTACATACACTGATGACACCGCAGTGCTTACTAAAAACTACATATTTCATGCCACGAGTGCACTACAAGAGTACTTGGACTCGTTTCAAGAATGGGAGAAGAAATAGAATATTTGCGTCAATGCTAGCAAATGCGCCTATATAACCTCTAAATGGAAGCGTTATAAACAAACTACGTGTAGCTAGCTCGGACTCCAGGAGAGCTGTTAAGTTGAGTCTGTTGTTGACCAGATTGCTATTGTTCTCATTGGATTCTCATACCGGAGCATAGTTGACAATGCACCATCATACTAAAAGTCTGGTCAACTGTACTTAAAATACATTCTTCTTGTTTCTGTTTCGCTTTACTTTATTTTTTTTTAATGAGCAGAACAGTCTGAAGACCTGTAATAATTTTAGTAGTAATAATAATAATTTTAGTAGTCATTTTTTAATTAAAATTTATATAGTAGGGAGTCGATCGTTTAGCCCCCGAAAAACAAAAAAAGCACTTGCCAGGCGTCACCGCAGCGCTGCATTAAGAGCCAAAAGAAGAATTAAACGATTCCACCCTCAAGATCTCCCACAACGGATATTGACGTAGAGAACTCCCAGAGTATCGTTCGAATAGAAATTATCTTGTACCACAATTCCTAATCAAGATTGTCTTTATTGTAAATATTGTAAATTTCCAACCATAAATTTCTCATTAGCTTAAGTTGTCACAAAGGTAATAGAATACTATTCAGCTGTAATCAATATTTCAAATAAATGCGATTAATAAGAAAACCGATTTTCTAATTTTTATGGCATAACAATTTATATAAAAAACTTTTGGGAAATTCTTTGAAAGCAATATTATAAATTATTACCAAAAGTTTGAATAGTCTAAAACATGTAATTTTCTCAAAAGAAGGGGTGTTTTAAAAAAATTTGAAGTCTATAAAGATTCCAAAAACCAACCGTTTATCAAAATTTTTGCAGTTTTGTCAATGGTTTTGAGTTCAAATTGAATTTGCATCAAAAAATTGATTGCACTTTACAGTTTTCAGCTGTTTATAATAATTTTTTCATATCCAGACATTGAAAATATTAAAAATTAGGCACACAATTTTGTAACATACTGAATTTGGAGTTATATTTTAGAAAATATTATCCAAAATGTAGAAAAATTGACTCAAATTACGATTTTCCCAAAATCTGGTCCCTTCCAAACTTCGAGCAACCATAACTTTAGCAAAATTCAACCGATCCTTTTAATTTTTCGGATAACAATTTCTGGGATAAAAATAGAAATAAAATCTTTTAGGGAATTTTATTTGATGGTTCGAGATGTCCCGCTTATATGTATGAATGTATAATTGTATATATGTATAAGTGATGAACTTGTTAATGCTACACTAAATAAAGCACTGTATTGCACTCTGATTTGATATATCGATTTTATTGCACAAGCTTTGGTGGTTACATGGTCTATGTGGGGTAAGGAAATTGAAGTAAAATTTATTTGGAGATAGTTTTCTTGGGTATCAAGAAAAATCCCTGTTAGTTTTCTTTTGTGTATTAAATTGAAATTATTAGAGGTGGGCCACAGTACCCACATTGCGGTAGTCAATGCAATGACTATAACATACCTTGCTGTTGCAAGCAATGACCCTGCTGGAGTGGAAGCGACCAATGTTGGGGGTAGTTGTCGTCGATTTGGGCCTGCTGCTTTCTGGTACAAGGGAAGACGTAACCTTTGCAGCGGTCTTTAACTGTCAGAGCCATCGATATTATGGCAAATTCCGAATTGAGGTGTGGTGATCTCCTCCACACTTGCGACACTTGTGCTGATAGCTGATTGGGCACAGGGTCTTGTGGGTCATCTTCCAAAGACAGTTGCGCGATGGATGTGGAGCGGTTGTCATTGGAATTCCTTTGAGTCGCAGAGGTCTTCTGGTGCATGTTTGGAATAGTTGTAGGCTGAAAAGATTAAGATACGAGAGCATCTCCGGACATTGGAGAGCTATTCCTAGGATGGGGACCACTTTTGATAGGCTACAGCTGTCGAGTACTCGCATTGACTAGAGCGATGCGTGCATGATCAATCTGCCACAAGGCTTTGTCAGCTAAACCCGCCTAAGCCTACCCAATAACCTACATCTACCTATTTCAACTGGCATTCTCGTAAAGTAAACTATAAGAATACAAAATAAATAAGTACCCAATAACCAAATCTAATAAATTAATTAAAGGAAGATAAAAAAAAGCCTAACAATAAAGAAAACTATAATGACGAAAGTTAAATAAATAAATAATAGAGAAAAGAAAAAAAAATGTCAATGAAAAATCATGAGTCTTTTTTAATAACTTTCACTTCATTTAGTTACGAAAATGTTTGGGGTTTTCGGGGGATAGCGATATGTCGAGAACGATAACGAAAAAAAGTGATGCGCTGTATTCCGTGGTTGAATATTAATAATTTATTTGTTCTTTACAAAAATGACATTAAATTTTGGCTATAGATGTCCCAGAATTAGGGCAACAACAGTCGTACTGAACAGCGAGCCATGATATAATCGATAGCCCAGCACCTGGCGTACCGAGAAACTTGCCAAAAAAGGTTCTTTTAAGAGTTTTTGACGTCCATAACTCTACAAAATAACAACCGGTTTTCAAAATCTTTGCAGTCGAAAATCAATTTCTGGCAATAGTTCTAAAATCTATAGGGAAGCTGTTTTGAAGCTCTATTTAACCAAAATATTGAAAAAATATATTAAAACTATTTTTTGTCTTAAAAATAACGGGTTTCTATATAAAGTTGGAAGTCCCTAACTTTGACAAAAACCATTTTATAATTTTTTTCCAGTTTTGTCAATGGCTTTGGCAATGGTTTCACTTCATCATATATCGACTTTTCAGATTTCGCCTATTTTTGACCATTTTTGAATGGACCTAAAAAGATCACTGCACTCAGACCAAGTTTGGCGTTTGAAGAGAAGAACCGACTTGGGACAGCCAAACTGAGGCCTGCTGGAATGGGCGATGTGGAGGATTGCCTGACACTGTGTGGTGCTGCAACAAATAACGTCGCTCGGCGTGAGAATTTGTCATCGGTGGGCATCTGGTGCTAACATGATCGGAAGAGCAATATATCACAAAAGTACTATAGACAGGGGGATCTATTGAGGTGTAGTATTCCTGGTGTCTTCGGAATTGTGACCACTGCACTTAGTCCAAGTGTGGCATTTTGTACAAGATTTTTTGATGAAATGTATGAATGTATGTATATATGTTGGAGCATAGTACTTGTTAGTATTTACTTGTTAATGCTCCATTAAATAAAGCATTGAGTTGCACTCTGATTTGATATATAGAGTTTTGGATGTGGTGTATTTTTGGCGACGAGCGAAGGTTCGCTTCAGTGGACGTTTATTTTCCGAAGGCCAGATTACGTGGTGTATGTGGCACTATATGTTCATTGCCGGCAGCATTGCAGGGCGTCTTCACCGAACCGAAGTCGTCCTTTAGATTGGTGCCACTGCTAAAGTTGGGCACGTTGTTCACGTTGTTATCTTTGTTGTTGTTTTGTCGACTGGCAGCAATGGGGCCATTAGTACGATTCTGTGTACTGGACGAGCTGCGTAAGCGATTGCTGTCCTCCGTCTCCGAATCGCTAGCTTGGTTGAGCACATTTATGGAGGCGCCTAATCCTAGTCTTGCCCTGCAGAGTGTTGCGTTTGCTGGCCGAACGATTCACTTTGCCATTGCGATGTTGCACCCTAGGCTTCTGGCCAACGTTGTTCAGTTGGGATTACCTGACTTTGTATAACATGAAGGTCCCGATATGCTATGGCTGCCACGCAACGGTCTAAGGCCGACAACATACGCTCCAGAAGAAAGGCGAGTGTGTTTTACAAAAGTGCTTTTCGCATTCCTTTCTGAGCTTTGAGGACGTTCCTTCACAGCTGTCAATCTCCCAAAAAGGGCGATATAATCCATAAAACAGTGCCCACAATGCAGCGCTGGTGTTTTCTTCCTGATCTTGAGTGGTCAGCGCGGAATCATTAGCCTTCTCGTCTCCACCGTAGACCACCCAACAAAGTCGAGTATTTGCAATAAAGGCAATCCTGAATCTAAGAGTATCTACCCGGTACCACTGACCAAAAAACATATAGATACCCCATTTCATATACACGTTTTTGGAAAAAAAATTTCTTGCTAGAGGCCCAGCAGAGGCTCAGCATCGTTAAGATGTGTTTTAGCAGAGCCGAAGGCTGACGAACTGTTTGTTTCATTCTTACTTGGGCTGCGTCTGAGAGAGTATGAATGAAAAGATATATTATTTAACGGCTTCAGCCGGAGTGCTATATTTCAAGCGTTCGCTTGTTGAAGTAGAATGCAAGGCTAATCTAGTGGAATACAAAAAAAAAAAATTTAAAGCTAACAAAAAGTTTCATAGCGGCCACGCAAATATGTCGTGTTCGCCAGCTATGCAACGACGTCCGGCACATTTTGCTGTCTCAGCAAGATGTCGCTGGAGTCGTTCCCTCTTTTGTCAACTCCAACGATCTGTTAGAGTTAACTACTCCCCCTTCAAGTGTGAGGCCGCCCTCGGCTGATCCAATTCCGGCTATTAACACCTTTAGCTTCTTCGAGGGCTTCTTAGCTTTGATGGATCTCCAGACTCCCACGTATACGACTACACAACATAATACCTCAATTACTTGAGTTAAACGGTGAGTCAAGTTCATCCTTAAAGTCCTGCATGGTCTCCAAATTGCTTATGTTAAAGCGATGAAGATATGGGAGACTTATGATGTCTTGACTGGCGGTGATGTTCAGCGAAGGTGAACTTGCCAATCCTGGACTTCTGCATCAGTCTCTCTTGTGGTTTAGGAAAAGAGTCGCATTGATGGTAGGGTGGTCATTGAAAATGACGAGTTGCGTGCCATTTATCCAGACCTTCGTTTCATTACCCACTTGGACTTGGTCAGGTCTATCGTTGATGGTAATAAGAGAGTCGATGCTGTTTTGGACTGCATAGATTTGGCCATCACAATCTGCTAAGATATTATTTCCTATTTTTAACATGTAATTTTTGTGACTGACGGGAAAATTGTAATTTTTTTGAATTGAAAGGAAATTGAATTAATCTTTGGAAATTTGATTTTAAAGTGTAAGGCGTTAATGGATTAAAGAACATTAACGGACGAAACGGACAAAGGATTCCCAAAGGGTGTATTGGTGGGCTCCTTGAGCCAAACTGATTTCAAGTCTGAGTGATCCAAGATATTTTTGATTATGACCTGGATTTTAGCCAGAGTTAGCCAGAGTGCCAACTTTAATATTATTGACTTTTTTTTTTTTTTATTAACTACTTTAAGAATCTGGTTGACAGTCATAGTTAAATGATTTAGTTGATCCTGTACTTTAGTGTTGATTTTAACCTGCCTATTGTTGGCGTTTACTTGTTGTAGCTCAGTGTACTTAATTCTTTCTAAATCAGCAATATCAGGTGTACTTGCTACTACTTTAAGCATAGACCCTTAGAAGTCTAAACTTCTGGCTGTCCTGTGTTGTACTAATGACTCTAACAAGTCCTTTAGATGGGCAGTGTCCACGCCTAAAAGCTTTATGTGGGATTGTGAAAACTTCTATTGTACTCTGTGTGATTTGCCGAATGCGTAACATAGGAGTAATATTCCCATACCAAGACTTCACCATGTATTTGGCATGTGAGTAATCCGTTATGCGTGATAAAGCGATGGATAAGGAAATGAGCAACATGAGTTTGAACCTGAAAAAAGTCTCGAATTTAAGTCCCTTGCCCCTTAAGTCCGAAGTCCCTGTTCTGCCGAGTGGTGTTTACGTGGCTCTAAGCGCATTCTGAGCACTTTTGATTCTTTCTTCGACGTCCTTTTGAGACTCACCACTCAGTCACCGAGTGGAGCGATTTGTTGTTCTTCGTTGTGGCCAATAAAACGACCTCTACGGTATCACTGATGCTTTTATCAATTTTTGGCACCTGGCGAGTTCCAACAGTGTGCTGTGAAAACGCTCTACTTGCCCGTTTGACGTGCTATGCAAATGCTGACTCCAAAGTTATTGGTCAGCATGGCCAAAATCGAATGTGAATTTAATGATGGTTCGTTGTTACAATATATGACTTTATACTTCGGAAAGGATGTCAATGTGTAACAATTCTCCCGTGTGCGAGGGGATTGGCGTTTCAGCGATCTCTTGGTTCTTTGGGCGCCTATCATACTCATTGGCCAGCTTTGCCATCTTTGGAAAGTAGTACTCGGGGAGTATCTGCTTTACATTTTCCTGCGCTGACCTATGAGCTCTCTTCTCTTACTTGGACCAAATATGTCAACAACCCGATTCTTGCAGTGCAAAAATCTAGTGGCTGGAAATTTTCGGATGATGTCATCCTGTATCAAGAGTGTGCAAGTCATAATGAAAGGCGTTCACTCCTTTGGGCACAACGATGTTCCTTAGATCATCCAGCAGATTTTCTTTGCAAGTGAAGCTAACCGAGTGACGTCTTTTGTTCCCAAAAAGACGAATATTCTAGTCGAAGGGAATCGCGATTCTTTCAAACAATTAAGCGGTTTGTCTGTCGCCTCAAAAGCATGAAGAGTCATTTCGCTATGGATTGTAGCCGCGCAGGAATCCCGTCGTCTTCATTGATGGCATTGAGTTGCTGTCTAGACAACGCGTATGCAATCTTTTTTTGCAAGCTTTATAGAAGATCTTTGCATTTGACTCCTCGATTCGGGCTTTCCATCTTTTGCTCTTGGCGTTGCGATTGGACTGTAAAGAAATTTATATCTTTTATCCCATAAAGATAGTGCCTAAGCCTATCCTCGAGATCATTAAAATCGGACGCCCTTCTTGCGATAGGACCGCCCCAATGCCGTATGCTGAGGCATCTGTCGTTAGATCAAATGGTATCTTGAAATCTGGGTACTTAAGTGTGACGTCTTCTGAGGCCAAAATGTTACGTAGCTTTTGAAACGCTCGTCGTTGCTCTTCAAAGAATTGTATTGGAATGTTTCTAGATCTGTGTCTACTAACACTTCCATTTTCTCATTTTAGGATGTTTGAGATGGGTCTGGCTATAGCTGCAAAATCTTTGACTTCGAATACCGACTTGGGTTCAGGAGAATCTTGTATGGCCTTGACCTTTTCTCTATCTGTTGTAGCTAAATTACAGGGGAAATTAATCGTATTTATTTGAAATATTGATTACAGCTGAATAGTATTCTATTACCCTTGTGACAACTTAAGCTAATGAGAAAATTATAATTAAAAGTAAAACTATGTCTAGACAATTAAGACAATCTTGATTCGGAATTGGGGTCTAAGATAATTTCTATTCGAACGATGCTCTGGGAGTTCACTACGTCAAGATCCGTTGCGGGAGATCTTGAGGGTGGAATCGTTTAATTCATCTTTTGGCTCTTAATCCAGCGCTGTGTTGACGCCTGGCAAGGGCGTTTGGGTGATACTGTAGCCTCTCTGCGTATTTGCCAGCTATCTTTTGAATACTGTCTCCAATCAGTGACACAGATCTCGCTCAATGTCTCTGTTTCGTATATACCAGGGAGCGTTTGAAATTTTTCTAAGTGTTTTGGCTTAAAGTACACGTAATTTGTTTATATGTGTCCTAGAAAGCTAACGATTTCCTTAAAAAACGAGATTTTATCTATTGACACCCTGATATTCGCTTTTTAGAACCCAGTCTTCGACTCTTCGGAAAAGGTAATTACGTCATCAACTTAAACGTAACAGAACTTGCCGACCTGCTCTCGCAATATGGATTCTATTGTTCTTTGCAAAATGTTGCCCGCGTTCTTGAGACCAAAGGTTAGTCTACAGAATTTATACTTTCCACCATTTATTGAAAACGAGGTTCTCTCGTGGTCGCGCTCTCTGAGCATGATTTGATGGAAGCCAGATTTGTGGTCTAGCGAAGAGAAGAATTTGGCTTTACCTAGGTTACTTAATATCATTAAGATATTAAGCATGGGATACTTGTCTGGGATTGTTTTTTCATTCAGTTTGCGAAACTCCATGACTAGCCGCTTGTTACGAATACCTCGTCTGTGCATTTGTGGTTGTCTACCCATATTGGGTTGTTATAGGGTGACACAGATTTTTGGATAATGACATTCTTTAATATTTCCTGTATTTCTTTGTTGACAAAGAAAGAAATCTGCTACTCCCATAGGATATGGGTAAACTCTGGCAGGTACTGGTTGTTACCATGGTAATGCCTCATTTGGGTCAGCGAATACTTTCTTACTGTCTCTCAAAACCTTTAAAACTAGTTTTTATTTGCGAGAGGAACATCAGTAAAATCTACGTTAGTAAAATTGACATCCGAGCACTTGAGAATAGAAATCTTTTCAACAGTCGCTCCCTGAGTTGGCTAGAAACCACGCAAATAGAGACCCCAACCTGATTCAAGCGATCAAGTCCTATTATCCCGTCAAACGTTAACAAATCTGGCAAGAAAAAGAACGTGGCTTTGGTATCAAACATTAAAAGGAAACACTTGTGAGTGATTCCTGTAGTGCCGTGAATTGAGAGTATTCTAAATGGAGAATCTACTGTACGAACGCCCTTTAGCTCTTTTTGTGGCCTAATGAAATTTTTGGCCGCGCCCGTGTCTATGAGGAATCTCATCTCTATCCCTGCTACTCTTCTTCTGATTAAAGGTAGCAGGGATTTAGCCCTAAAAAAATGAGGGAGTCCGATGAACCGACATCGAGGCAGCCTCAGCATAGTCTTCCGCCTCCTCATTTACTTCTTGAGTAACGTTATTTAATCTCTTTTCTTTCCTTGAACGCTTTTGCGATCTGAAGTGGAGCCCCTTTTATTGGATTGGGCCAAGGTCGGTTGAATGTATCGCGAAATACTCGAATCAGTGTCCATAGGTTCGTACTTATACTGCCCGGTGTTTTGGCTATTAACTTGTCTGCCGCTTGGCTGGTCAAACTGTCCTTGGGATCTATCTATTGTCGTGCTGAATTTCGATCTTCAAGGCTCCTGGCGTAATTAGCGGCAAAGGCATATCTTTTGTGATTTGATTCCACCTCCTGAGCTGGAGCCAGAACTGAAGGCAAATCTCTAGGTTTTGCGGCAAAAAGTACGTCTGTGAGACCACGCTTTAGTCCCGAGACAAATACGCGAACGGCATCATGTTGGCCTTGTTGGACAACAATGTGAGCTTCTTTTCTATTTCGTCATAGTAATGAACCTTGTCTCGGGGTACCCAACTCTTGTTCAATGACGTTCACTGGTCTTTTGTCACTGTATGTGAAATCTAGGCGACTGATTATCGCATCAATATTCAAGACCGTGCCATACGAAGCTAAAATTGCATTTGCAGAGCCTCTGATTTTGCTCCGCAATATGATCACTGCCACGAAACATACGTCCCTTGGGCGCCCGAAAACTCGGGAAGGCATTTGATGGCGTCTAATGGCTCGTTAGACATGGCGATGCTGTTGCTATTTATCTGTACTGGCTGGTATGTGACCACTTCTGGTGCCTGAATTTGTGCATTGACAATTTGCTGGGACAAGCTGTTTATTTTATCTAACATAATTTGATGTCTTGGTTGATTGGCGATGAAAAATAAGAAAACTATGTTTGTCATGTATTTGGTCCTCGAAATAAAATATCTGTACTTTTTTTGTCAGTTTTTTTTTTATCATCTGTCCTTGTTGCGCTGGCAACAGTAGTCGGTGTACACATGTATTTGAAAGCACAGCGAGTTGTCGAAATATAGCCTTTACGATAAAAGATACGAGTTTATTTTTAGATTCTTACGCTCTCAATTTTGTGCGAGCGGAGAGAGCACAGAGTCGCGAAAAATCGAAAACTCCGCGCCATAGTGCAAATTTTTGTATGGTCGTTACGCATCTTAGTGTTCTAATGTCTTTGGTACAACACTATTTAAGTATTATCTAATTTACAAAAACTGGTCACACATAAAGTTTATCTTCCTTGGATTCCTTCTCTTCTTGGTAAGTTCTTGAAGCGTGTACTTAACTTTTCAACTATTGATAGTATTTATTTTTCAGTTTTACAACAGGGCACAGTCTATTCCTAGCGTTTAAAGAAAAGTTTTTTGTTAGAAAAGCTAGCAACGGCATCCGGCCTGTTGCTGACATTGCAGAGCAGTTCGTGGAGGTATGCACCGCCTACCAACGAACCTATCGAATATCGAATATTGCTGGATCAGCGGTATACACCGCCTACACCAACAAACCGACCAGTCAGCATACCATGACGTATAAGTAGATATAAGGCATTTTTGTATTTAATTTAAGTCCAGTTCTGATTGAACAGTCTTACGAAATTGGTAATAATGACAATTTACATCAAGCATAACTAAAGTCTCTTTTTATAACTCGCGCAGAGACAATGACGATGATGAAGACGAGACGCAAGCGATCAGCTTCAAACTCAATGCTAAAGCAAAACATCATAAAATCTTTCTATTCATCATGGAGCGCACCTGTTTGGATCGTTCCTAAGAAAGGCACCCTCACCGAAGAAGAGAAGAGAGAGAGAGAGACTTGTAATAGATTATAGGAAACTTAATGACAAAACTGTCCCCGACAAATACCCCATACCAAACGACATACCAGACCGCATGGGCAAAGCTAGACATTTTTCAACGTTAGACCTTGCAAGTGGCTTCCACCAGATTAAGATGAATCCTGATGACACAAAACGGCTCCTTTCAGGGAGGAATTGTTGGAATATCCCTATTCTTATTCATAAATAACATTGTACACCACTATTTAAGTACTATCTAATTTATATAAGCTTGTCACACATGAAGTTGATCTTCCTTGGTTTCTTTCTCTTCTTTGTAAGTTCTTGAAGCGTGTACTTATCTTTTCAACTATTGATAGTATTTACATTTTCAGTTTTACAATAGGGCACAGTCTATTCCTAGCTTTTAAAGAAAAGTTTTTTGTTAGAAAAGCCAAATAATTGCAAAATCGCATATACATATATACATAGTAGTGAAATTCAGTTTCGCGTGGTTATACAAATTATCCAATTCTTCTGGTATGTGAGAGACCCGTTTTCACAAGGCCAGCAATACAGGGGAGAAGCATTCCCCAATATGCATTTGTGGAAGGTCAGGGTTTCAAATTGTCTTCCCAAGCATCAAAAGTCTTTCTCAAACTAGAAATATAATTTGGCACTCGAGAAGAAGTCCCAAGCAAATTCACGCATACAAGTAAATATGTGTGTATACACAAAATGCTATGCTTGTGTTTGTATATTCTGGCAGGCATTGATCTGGTGGGATAGCCCAATTCAGAATCAGCGATACGCAAAGCAATGATACAATAAAAAATATACTGTAAGAAAAATAAAGCGGCATTGCTGCACACAAATGGTAAAATTTGTGCTTCAAAACACAGGGTATAGCTCCGTCTTGCAGTGATTGGGTCGACCCGTCGCAAGTAGTCGAAAAATTTTTCTGAGCTCGGACAGCATCAAAAGCCAAAAATATGAAATTCGGCTGTAGACCCACACACACAGTGACGATTATGTGTACGTACAAGATGTTGAGAGTGTATTTGTTTTTGTTGTCATAGCTATGAAAATGGGCAACAGAATAAGGGAGTCAAGCACGAAGTAAGCTCTCAAGAGCGAACAGCATTGGTTGTGAGGGACTCTTTCATGCAAATTTGCTGTTTCTACCTGCGATAATAGGAACAACATGCAGGCTCTATACGAAGCGTCCGTTCTAGACGACGTACAAAACGCTATTAACTCAGTATAGGTTCGCACATTGAGAGATCGAACTTGTCGGAAACTGTTCGTGTGAGCCGATCGGGGTATGTCGCATCGAACTGGGGTATCTCGCTAAGAAATTTCGTGGCCGTTTTCGTTGTATGAAATGTCCCATCTATATGTTATATGGTCAGTGATTAAAGTCTGTAAGCTAATGTCCGATCCTAAGGCAGATTTTATTAGCTGCTGGTTGTGTGGCAATCTAGCGCATGTTAAATGTGCAGGTTTCACAGTGCGTGTAAAAGATTACATCGCCAATAAGACGGGTCTTAAATGGTGTTGTGAAGCTTGCCGTTAGACGGAGATTGATATGCAATCATTTGCAAGGCATACGTGCAATAATTTCTTTGCGGTAAAAAAAAACTTTGACCTTCTTCATAAGGAATTCCAGGCAATGGAATTTAAGTTTAATAATTTTAAAATTTTTACTGAGTCGTCTACTGTGTCTGTGCCTTCTTCTAGGAGCTCACCACCGGAGGTAATTATTACTCCAGTTTTGACTACTACTGAAAATATTCCTGTAACAATTCCTGCTGCAGCTACTTCAAACCTTCGTAGCTCTAAACCCAATAGATCCCAAAAATATAGGCCTTCCAATGATATGCCTCTTGTATCGTCTGAGGTTAATCATCTTCGGGTGTTTAATTCCCCTAAGCATCCCACGCCTGCAAATGTTCTTCCTAGCGTAGTGGAGACTGCCAGACCTCTTAAGTCTGTACCTAATAGACGCCAAATTTTTATATCTCGCCTGGCATCTGAAACTTCAACTGAAGATGTTAAGGCGTATATTTTAAAGAAGCTTAATAATAATTGTCCCAACATGACCGTTGAGAAATTCAAATTTAAGCATTATAGAGAAATTTCCTCCTTCAAAATATCTGTCCCCACAAGTGCATTTAGTACTATTTGTACTAATGCTTTTTGGCTGGATGATATAGTTGTAAAGGAGTACAGTCCGCAAAAGAGACATAAGTCATCAGTACCCCCTTCTCTTCCTACTAATGTTCCGTCAAAAAACTAATAAATTCTTCCATTCTGTTTGCTTATCAGAATGTTAGAGGCCTTAAGTCAAAACTTTCTAACCTCTATGTAAATAGTTTTTCCTTTGAACATACCATTTTGGCATTTACAGAGACCTGGCTTAAACCTGATATTCTTGATGCATCTATACTTTCACCTCCTTATGTTACTTATAGATGTGATAGAATGGATAGAAAAGGTGGTGGCGTCCTTATTGCGATAAAATCTAATCTTTTATCGCAATTAGTAAATAACTCCCCCACTAATATAGAAGTTGTATGTGTGAAAGTGCGAATTCATAACATTAACTTATATATTTCCTGTTCATATATTCCTCCCCAGTCTGATTTATCTGTATACCTAGCTCACTTAACGGTAATTCAATCTTTGTCCAGCATGCTTTTGGATAAAGACTGTTTGGTAGTTGTTGGTGACTTTAACTTGCCCGATGTTATTTGGTCGGATAACAACGACTTAATGACTTCTAACGAGTTTCTGTCGGGACTTCTTGAACTAAATCTATCTCAAGTCAACTCTATTCGAAATAGCACGAACCGAATACTTGATCTTGTCTTTGTATCAGATCAGGTATGCGATACTGTTGTAAGAATTGATCCTTTAGTTGTACTTGAAGATACGTTCCACTCCACTTTAGAGCTCGATATTTTGCTGTCACCATCCGGGCAGCAAAATAAAACACTTCCAACCACTAAACACTACTGTTTTCGTAAAGTAAACTTTAGTGATCTCAATATTTTATTTAATAACTACGATTGGTCGGAATTGTACTCTTCTAATAATTTAGAATGTGCGATTCGCATTTTTTATAGAGCTATTAACTCTATTTTTGAAATACATGTTCCTTGGGTGTATCATTCTAAGTCTACAAAACTTCCTTGGTTCTCTAGTCAAATTTGTAGACTTAAAAATTTAAAATCCAAGCTTTACAATAAGTTCAAATTATCTGGTAGGCTTATTGATTTTTCAAGGTATGTTAGCGCTAAGTCTGGCTTTGATACTCTGAACCACCGTTGCTATAGTGCATATTTAACTCGCTGTAGATTACAATTTGCTAAAGACCCTAAGCAGTTTTACAACTTCGTAAATCTAAAACGGCGAACTGCTACATATCCTTCTTCTCTAACGCTAAACGAGAAAACAGCTAGTACCGATCAATATATTTCGGACTTATTTGCAGATTTTTCCAGGATACTTATTCGTCTAAGATTTACGATTCTAAGTGTCCTTATCCTTATACAATTTATCCATCTAACTCTGTTTTCATTCCACAGATTACGGAACGTTTGCTAGGTTGTGACCTGAGTATGGTCAAGCCATCTTTTTCTCCTGCGCCAGATGGGGTGCCTGGCTGTGTTCTCGGATACTGTGCTAATTCGCTCTGTAAGCCAATTCTTAAACTTTTTTGTTTATCCGTTTCGACCGGATTATTTCCTGAGATATGGAAAGAATCTTATGTTATTCCCTTACAGAAAAAAGGCTCTAAATCTGATGTCATGAACTATAGAGCTATTTCTAAGTTGTCTGATATTCCTAAGTTAGTCGAGAAAATCATTACTTCTCAACTCCAACACTTATGTAGCTCAATCATCTCACCAACCCAGCATGGCTTTGTGAGATCCAAATCTACTACCACAAACTTATTGGAACTCTCCTCTATTGTCATTAGTGGGTTTGATTGTACGATGCAAACGGATGTTATCTACACTGACTTTAGTAAAGCATTTGATTATGTAAACCATACTCTCCTAATGCACAAGTTATCGCTTCTTGGTTTTCCTCATACTCTTATGCACTGGATTTCCAATTATCTTAAAAATAGAACTCAAAGAGTTATGTTCAATTCTGCCCTTTCTAAGCAGATCTTTGTTTATTCAGGAGTGCCCCAAGGTCGGACCATTGCTTTTCAATTTATTTATTAATGACCTTCCGTCTATTATTAAGAATAGTGCTGTTTTGATGTATGCAGAATACGTTAAATTATGCCTCTCTTATAAGGATCCTATTTCTGCTTCTTTGTTGCAAGCTGATTTTAATATTTTCAATTCATGGTGTAAAACCAATATTATTGCCCTCAATTGCTCAAAGTGCAAAGCCATGACTTTTTGCAGAACACAACCTGTGCTGAATACTTTTAAGACGGCCATCTTCTTGAGAATATATCTCAAATTAATGACCTAGGCATCTTACTTGATCGTAAACTCTCCTTCAATGATCACATTGAGTTCATGGTAAATAAAGCCATGAAGGTCTTAGGTTTCATTAAGCGTTGGTCTAAGGAATTCAATGACCCTTATACGACTAAACAGCTTTACGTCTCTCTGGTACGTCCCATTCTAAAGTATGGGTCCTGTTTGTGGTCACCACAGTATCAGACATACAAAGGCAAAATAGAGTCGGTGCAAAAGAAGTTTCTAATTTTCGCACTAAGAAACTTAAACGGGTCACCACAGCTTAACCTACCGCAATATCCTAGTAGATTACTATTAATTAATCTTCCTTCTCTTTCTCACCGTCGCACTATGCTGATTATTACTTTAATTCTGAAACTTATCAATGGTGATATTAACTCTCCTTTCTTGCTTAATAAATTAAACTTTTCAATTCCTATCCATTATTATTATTATTATCAGATCTACCCGTTTCTTTTCCTTATTAACAATTAGCACTTGCCCTACTAATTACCTTATGCATGAACCTTTTAGAGTACTAGGTTCTGAGTTTAACAGTCTTTACGGGGTTATTAGATTAGAGTCGTCTGTTTCTACTAATAAAGCCTTAATCTTAGAACATTTACTCATATAATCTGTGGTGGTGGTCATTGATTTAATTGGGTTTTCCTGGGTTTCCCCAGGAACTATTTATTTATTATTGTTAAATTTTTAAATATATATATAATTTATTTATTTATTTAATTTAATTATTTTTAAATTTTATTGTAATTGTTGAAAAACTAATTAAATATTTATTCTATTTAATAAATCAAAACAACGATGTATTTTATATTGTAACTTTATATATATTAATTTAGCTCACAACACCACGCCACGTACAGTCGCAAAGAGAATAAGAAAAGAGTGAGAGAACACACTTTAAGTGTGGCCAGTTTAACATAATAACATAATCCAATATAGTGATATGCAGAGTATGACCAATTAACATAATGCATGATAGTGAAGTACAATGTAAATTTTGATTGGAGGATAGATTTCAACACGCCCCCTTAAAAATAACATTCATATATACATCAACAACTTAAAATACATAATTCATGTTCATTAACTTATTAGTATTCTAATGTGGGTGGTGTGCATACTGGGAAGTGTTAGTGATCCAGCATTCGCTGCGAGGATCGGGAAAACCCAGATAAAACCCGATCAGATCACGTTCAATAACAAAATGATAAATTCAATATTTTCTTTAACAATATAAAGTAAAATAAACAAAATTAATTCATTTATCCTTAGTATGTACGAGTTTAATGGTTGTCGTTCAGCAAACCCAATTTGTTTCTTATTTCCATAAATCGAGCAGCAGGCAATGGCTTCGTAAAGATGTCAGCGAGCTGATTACCTGTAGGGATATACGCAAATCACATTATTTTCCACTTGCTCTCTAGCAAAATGATAGTTTATATCAATATGTTTCGATCTTTTATGATGAGTGGGATTGTTGGCTATGGCTATACACCCTTGATTGTCTTCATATATTTTAATTTGTTTCTCAAGCTTAAAATTCACACTTGTGTGCTACTGAATTCTGTCTTTTTGTATTCCAACAAATTATATTATTATCAAACATTTTAAATACATAGCCAGTCGTACTTTTCTATTTCTTTTCTTTTCTATTTCATTCCCACCCCAATCTGAGTCTACATATCCAGCTAATGCGTCTTTATATAATGCAGTTTTCTTAAATATCAATTTAATTTCACTGCTTCTCAGAATTCTTTTTAGATATTGCCATAACTCAGAATTATTTTTGCTACTATATCTGCTAAGTATATTTAGCGCAGTAGTTAAATCTGGGCGTGTACAAAGCATTATGTACATTAAACACCCAATCAGATTACGATATGGCGCATTGCAATCTTCATCTGAGTTAAGATTTTCATTATTTAATTTTGGTGGCAAAGGAGTACTGACTGCATTGCAATCATTCATATTGAATTTACTCAGAACTCTATTTATGTAAGCAGTTTGACTTAGGCATATTTTATCTTTATCCATTTCAATCCTTATACCGATGAAATGATGTATCTCTTTCATGTCAGTCATTCTAAACTTTTCCATTAAATAGTTCTTGAAACTATTCATTCTTGTCAGCTTAGCTGTGGCTATGACGACATTATCAACATATAGCAACACATATATGTTTTCTTTTATATTTCCTTTATCGAGAAAGTATATACAGCAATCATCCGATGAGTTTACGAAACCACACTCTTTTAGTGTTTGCTCAAACACTTCAAACCAGCATCTAGCTGCTTGTTTGAGCCCGTAAATTGTCTTTATTCAATTTACATACTTTCAAGTCATATTGAACTGCTAATGATAATACGAACCGAAAACTTGAAATTCTGGCAACTGGGGCAAATGTTTCATCATAATCTACTTGATACTTTTTGTGAACCCTCTGGCAACTAATCTAGCCTTATATTTTATGGGATTTCCTAATTCATTATATTTTATAGAGAATATCCATCTACTATCAACTATATTCTTATTCTCAGGCCTTTTCGTAATTGTCCAAGTATCATTTATTTTATGAGTGCTCAACTCTGCTTGAATGGCCTCTTCCCAGAATGATTTTTTAGGCACATCATTAAAAACTGTATGAGCGTTTAGCATAAAAATTGTTATCGTCTTTATTATATGATACCTGAGGTTTTGCTTTTAACCTCTCATTTCTTCTATTTATTACATCATTGTTTTTGTTGTAGTTGTCGACATCATTTCTTATCACTTCGTTCTTGTCAATTTCGAAATCATTAAGCTGTTTATCTATTTTACACTCCGTACTCTCATTCGGGATATTTGTTTCCTTACTTTCATTCAGGATATCTGTTTCCCTACTTTCATTCAGGATATCTATTTCCTTACTTTCATTCAGGATATCTGTTTCCCTACTTTCATTCAGGATATCTATTTCCTAACTTTCATTCAGGATATCTGATTCCCTACTTTCATTCAGGATATCAATTTGCTTTCTTTTCCTACTTTCATTCGGAGCAAATACATTATCAGAATCTTTACTGTCTTTCAAGAATTCTATTTCATCACATTCCTTACTCTCTTTCAGGATTTCTGTTTTCTTATTATCAGCTCTTGAATTGACCATATTGTTTTCATCATCATCTCTTGCAACAATGAATTTTTCATTTATAGCATCCCATAATTTAAAACCATTTGGTTCATAGCCGACAAGAACACTCTTATATGATTTATCATCAAATTTGCCCTTTTTGTTTTTATTCTGCACGTACACAGTTGAACCAAATACTTTCAAATGTTTTAAACTGGGTTTTCTATTGTGCCACATCTCGTATGAAGATTTTTTTGTATCATCACAAAGTGCTCTGCTTGGAATTTTATTAACTAAATAAGTTGCAGTTAACACAGCTTCGCCCCAGATGCTTTTATCTAGTTTCGCACCACTCACCATGGCACGAGCCTTTTCAGTAAGAGTTCTTATCATTCGCTCAAATACACCATTTAATTGAAGTGTGTGTGGCACTGTCAAATGATAAGAGATCCCTTTCTGAACGCAAAACGCACGCATCTCATTGGACAAATACTCTCTACCATTATCTATATATAGATTCACTATTTTGAGATTAAAATGAGCTTCAGCCTTTGCAACAAAATCATTAAACATGTTAAATACATCTGACTTGTGTTGCATTAAATAAGTTACACAGTAATGTGTAAATTGGTCCACAAAAATTACATAGTAATTTTTATTGTTAAACGTAACAGGCGAAATTGGACCACATACATCTGAATGTATGACGAATAGAGGTCGTTTAATATGACTTTTATCCTTTGCTTGTTTAAATGGTGATCTGGTTTGCTTTCCATTTAAACAGGGTTCACATATCTCATTACTAAATTCTAAATTTTTAAGAAGACTATTATCATTGAATAGATTTTTTCGTTTAATTTCAAACAATTTGCCATTACTGATATGCCCTAACCTCTCATGCCATAATCGAAACATATTTTTATTTTTAATTGTATATGCGTGGAGTTTAATAATAGGAATGTTATCTAACATACCTGCACCTTGTATCAACTTTTGGCCATTTTTCTTTATGGTGACACCATTTTTGTCAAATTTAATTGACAATCCAGCCTCCTGCAGTCGTTTAATGGACATCAGGTTACCTGCTGCTTCTTTTACAAAATAGTACATCCTCCAGCGTGATGTTCTATTTATTTTGCAGCCTGACAATGCCACGCTTTGTAGCATAAATGTATTCTCCCTGTTTTGATACAGCAATTTTTATTGGACACTCCAATTCCACAGTCAGCAAACAGGGTATCATCATTTATTAAATGATCGCTTGCTCCAGAATCGAGGATAAAGTCGTATTTATCCAATATTTTATTACTTCGATTATTTTGCGTATTGAACATAAAAGCGAACCCGTGTTGTGTGGTTGCGACTTGAGCTTGTTTATTATTTCTCCTTGATACTGTATTTTGATTATTTATTGTTCTTTTATAATGGTAACAATCTTTCTTAATATGACCCTCTTTGCCACAGTGGTGACATTTAATAGTAATTTTTGCTTTTGACTTGAAAAACTTCTTTTTAGGTTGAATCACCCTACTTTGAAATAATTTACCTCTATTATTATTATTTTCTACAATTGCATTTAAAACTTTTCTGCTTGTATCATTGCTGCTATCTTTAATTTTTATTTCATGGTCTAGCAATCTATTCTTAACAAAAGCCAAAGTTAAATTTTCTTCTGATAGTCTCTGAATTTCTGCTACAATACCATCATACGATGGTGTCAGCGTCAACAGCAAATGAGCCACTTTGTCAATTTCCTCCATTTTGACACCTGCAGCTATTATTTCATTTATTTGTTCAGAAATGATTTAACAGTGCTGTATCATTTGCCCATTTAAGGGACAGTAAACGTTTGAGTACAGCCAATTGTGTAGCCACACTCTTCCGTTCGTACACGAAATCCAAGTTCTTGAGAATTTCACGTGCCGTTATGTCACTCGCAGCAAAATGCAGAAATGAGTCACTGAGATATTCTTTTAAAATGGTTTTCGCACAACGCTTCGCTTTAATCAAAACATCATCTATTTCATTTGGCATGTCATTGTCTATCACTTTTAAAATGTCTAAATCGGCAAATAGATCCCTAATACGAAACTTCCAGATGGAATACTTTTCACCATCAAACGGTTTTATATTACGCTTTGCCTTTTCCATTCTATTTCTTTTCACTCATACACACAGTATGCACGACGCAATACGGAGAATTTTAATTTCACAATTTTATGAACTATTTTATTTTCAAATAATTAACTACCACTCTATGCATGGACTGGGCCCATAACCTGTTGAAAAACTAATTAAATATTTATTCTATTTAATAAATCAAAACAACGATGTATTTTATATTGTAACTTTATATATATTAATTTTGCTCGCAACACCACGCCACGTACAGTCGCAAAAGGGAATAAGAAAAAGAGTGAGAGAACACTCTTTAAGTGTGGGCAGTTGAACATAATAACATAATCCATTATAGTGATATGCAGAGTATGACCACTGACCATATAACACATAGATCGGACATTTCATACAAGCGTTTTTGACACAAAATTTTCTTGCGAGGTTCCCAACAGAGGCTCGGCGTCGTTCGAGACGTCCCAGCAGAGCAGATGAGCGTTACGAAGTGTCTCAGCAGAGCCGAAGGCAGCCGATCTCTTCGTTTCATTCTTACTTGACTGCTGCTGAGAGAGCATCAATTGCGCAAGAATGTACGCCATTTGAAGCGTAGACAACAACAACTAATGATCGAGAAAGCATTATAGAGACTGCATATCGCCATGCTTCTCGCACTCTTGTCATTAATGTTGTTAGCAACCCACCCCGTTTCTATTGCTTACCACTGTCATTGACGTCCTTGATCTTTGTTTTGAGCTCGTGTGTATGCGTAGTTCATTGTCCAGACAGGCAATAGACAAATACATGCAAAGATTCTTGTGCGTATACATATCTTTACATGTATGCGTGATTTTCGTTTGGAAGTCTTTCTGAACTCTGAAATCTTATTTCTGGATTGCCAGAGAATTTTCGTTCAAGCGGGGATAGCTTGAAAAGTTCTTCATTCGCAATAAATAATATGCGTATACCCAGTTTTTATGGAATTATTATACATTTTTTTTGTGGTTTATGCATAGGAAGAGCTATAAATTATTTGGCATGTTCATTAAAAATTATAATAAATATTTAGAAAATTAATTTCTAAAATTTAACATTAAATAATTATTATTGGTGGACATTTTCTGTACTTCAATAAATTGATAAAAACTATCACCCATCCAATAATAATAATGAAGCTATAAAATAGTAATTCTAATTGAATGACATTTGAAATTATACTTGCGAATGAAGAACTTTTCAAGCTACCCCGCTTGAACGAAAATTCTCTGGCAAGCCAGAAATAAGATTTTAGAGTTCGGAAAGACTTCCAAACGAAAATCACGCATACATGTAAAGATATGTATACGCACAAGAATCTTTGCATGTATTTGTCTATTGCCTGTCTACGCATACACACGAGCTCAAAACAAAGATCAAGGGACATCAATGACAGTGGTAAGCAATAGAAACGGGGGTGGGTTGCTAACAACATTAATGACAAGAGTGCGAGAAGCATGGCGATATGCGGTCTCTATAATGCTTTCTCGATCATTAGTTGTTGTTGTCTACGCTTCTAAAAGGCGTACATTCCTGCGCAATTCACGCTCTCTCAGCAGCAGTCCAAGTAAGAATGAAACGAAGAGTTCGGCTGCCTTCGGCTCTGCTGAGACACTTCGTAACGACGCTCAGCCTCTGCTGGGACGTCTCGCAACGACGCCGAGCCTCTGCTGGGACGCCTCGCAAGAAAAATTTTGTGTCAAAAACGCTTGTATGAAATGTCCAATCTATGTGTTATATGGTCAGTGGTATGACCAATTAACATAATGCATGAAAGTGATGTACAATGTTAATTTTGATTGGAGGAATCGATAGATTTCAACAGTAATGATACATATTAATTAATTTCTGTCGACTGTTTATAGTTGACATTAAATAAATTAATAAATAAATAAATAAATTAAATTTATATTTAAGTCAATTATTAATAAGCAGCGTAAGCAGGGGATCAAATTACTCGCAGAGGCGCATGAACTTTTTAGTTTTGTTTGTGCATTTTGTTTTCGTTTCATTCGTTTTACAGCGCTCGCGGACAGCATTTGCAACAATAATACCACTAGAGCTAGTTCAATAAGAACTGGACTTAAATTAATGACAAAAATGCCTTATATCTACTTATACGTCATGCTATGCTGGCTGGTCGATTCGTTGGTGTAGGCGGTGTATATTGCTGATCCAGCAATATTCGATGTTCGATTGGTTCGTTGGTAGGCGGTGCATTCCTCCACGAACTGCTCTGCAATGTCAGCAACAGGCCGGATGCCGTTTCTCGCTTGTGTGTACAAAGTGGGACAAAGTGTCACCAAATCTCCGTTCGAGGGGGTTTGGTAGGAGCGGTGTTCGGGGTAGCTGTGGTAGTAACTCCTCCCCCATGGAATAAAGTGACGGCCAGAATGAAGGGAGGACGGATCGAAATGTTTTCGAGGCTCGCCCGGAGTAAAAAGGGAGGAGTATGGTGTCTTTTTCACCACGCCGTGCCGTGGATGCTGGCATAAGGATGGGTTAGAAAAAAAACCTGTTTTTAACTAAGCACCATTTTTTTTTGTATATGATAACAATAAATTTTGTTTTTTCATTATACTTAGAAATTTTCTATGCAAAAGTGAGCCTTGGAGAATATGTCTTTAAAAAAAATAATATTGCACTACAAACCATATGAGATAATGGATAGAATTCCAGAAAAACATGCAGATATCAAAAATAATGTTGATACCTTTATACGAATCGTGATCAGAGAAGCAGCACAACTTGAGCTGGATATCAGACTGCAGTCCAAGTCACTGACATCCCAAATCATGGCGGGTGGATATGTTCGAGAGCAGCAAAGCTAAATGAGCTGATGAAACAGCTGAGTGAGGAGCTGCAGTGGCGTCATAATGAGGCCAACAAGCGTCTGCAGGAATGTCGCAGGAATGTCACTGAAGAGATGTGCTCCAATATCAAGCGGATTTCTCAGACTCTGGTTAATGTGGAACTCATCAATATGCAGGCAATCGATGAACTCTGTAACAAACGCGATATAACCCAGGCTGACTACGAACTCATCTGTCAACAACTGGAACGCTGTGAGGAGCTGGGAAGAACGCATTTTGTCAAACTACTGAGATATGTGACCAGCGAGATCAGTAAGTGGTCCGAGTTGACACTGCAGTACTCAACGTTGCCAAAATTCAAGAAGCAGCAGGCACTGAGGAATATCTCGAGAAACCGGAACAGGATCTGATCGAGCTCCAGTATTACTACAACTGTAATAAACCCATCTTTGTTTTGTGCGCAAAACGTAGTAAGTTAGAGGCACTCATGCTGGAGATTGAGCAGAAGGCCAATGAGCCCGATCGTCTCAAGAATCGTGGAGGATAATTGCTGCGCGAAGAGCGGGAGCGTAATGCCAATGGTCGAGGAGGTGCTCGGACAGCTACTCAAAGAGTTCAAGCTGGAGATGCAGAAACCATTTCTGGTCTTTGGCATGGAAATGCGCTTCCGTTTGGCAGATGATTGGAACGAACGCTTGGCCAAGGTACGACTACAGATTCCAGTGCGTCGGTCTAACAGTGATATGGCGGATGATTCTGTAAACAAGGACAGCTCTGCTAACAGCCCCGTTTACAGACTAACCACACCACGACCACTCACGACTCCTCGGAGTTCTGGAGGACTCTGAAGCCCAAAGAGAAAATACGGAACAAAAAGTAGTTATTTTGCCCATACTTATTCAGTATTTGTGCGAACTTTCGGTGTATGCTAATTTACTTTTTTTGAATATATAAATTTATATAAATTGCATAATTATACAAATTTGCTTTGATGAACCTCTATTTAATTTTATTTATTTATTTTTCTTAATGTTGTAGTGGGCGGAAATGTATTCCTGGGGTCTTAGGGTGTGTGATTCCTGTGATAGTGAGCGGCGAAGAATGCGTTGCTCGTCGCTGTTGAGCTGAGTGGTCAGCTGTTGTTATAAGTCCGCTGCTGTTATATGTACGAACGATGATGATCTGCGGAGTGAGGGGGTAGTGGTGATGGTAAAACAATACGCGGGGTTGCACTTGTTTTAAATTAACTATTGCTTTATTTGGCAACTTGGGGCTCAAGAGTATGTGCTGAATTAAAAACTATTTACAAAAAATAGGCGGTTGAATTGCTTAGTCGGCGGTGACTTGCCAGATTATTTTCACTTGTGTATTAATTAACGAAGGTCAACTGGAACTGGAAACGGGTCTCACGCATACCACAGTAATTGAGGAATATAAATATCATAAGTTAATTCTTCGGAATTGACGACTACTGGAAAACGGGTCTCTCACATACCAGAAGAATTGGATAATTTGTATAACCACGCGAAACTGAATTTCACTACTATGTATATATGTATATGCGATTTTGCAATTATTTGGCTTTTCTAACAAAAAAACTTTTCTTTAAACGCTAGGAATTGACTGGGCTCTGTTGTAAAACTGAAAAGTAAATACTATCAATAGTTGAAAAGATAAGTACACGCTTCAAGAACTTACAAAGAAGAGAAGGAAACCAAGGAAGATAAACTTTATGTGTGACCAGTTTTTGTAAATTAGATAATACTTAAATAGTGTGGGACCAGAGCACTAAGATGCGTAACGACCATACAAAAATTTGCACTATGGCCCGGATTTTTCGATTTTTCGCGACTCTGTGCTCTCTCCGCCCGCACAAAATTGAGAGCGTAAAAATCTAAAAATAAACTCAGATCTTTTATAGTGAAGGCTATATTTCGACATCGCGCTGTAAAAAATAATACATGCAAACAAACTTTAGTGCTTGCGAATACATGTGTACACTGACTAGTATTGCCAGCGCAACAAGGACAGATGATAAAAAAACTGACAAAAAAAGAACAGACATATTTTGAGGACCAAAAACATGACAAACATAGTTTTCTTATTTTTCATTTATTTCAAATACAATTTCGTCAATCTCTTTATTAATTTCAATTTTGTCCGTTGCAATTGAATGTCTTTGGCGACAAATGCGAACTGCACAGTTGACTTAGGTGCCCAACCGGATTAATTGCAGAATATTGACAACAAAACATGGAAGGGCCGCCTCCTACCGTCAAAATTCCGATGTTGCGACTAGCTTAAACGGAATTTTATTTACCTTCGCGAACGGCAATGCACTTTGTAAATGTTATTTTGTTTTTCAGTGTGCACGCACCATGTCAATTTTTTAATTTAATGTACACTTGCAGTATTTGCAGTATGCCTAGTTAGAATCTGTGGCATCTCGGCACTACCAATTCATCAGCGCCGGTTCTTGCAACCACGATGCACGAAATTTTCGTTTACATGTTTGCTTTGGCATGTTGAAACTTTATGCACAATTAACTGATGCTCAATACATTTGACATCGATTACACAAAAACAAAAACAGGGTTGCACTGCTTTTTAAAAATGCTTATCGATTGGAGAAATTCGATATGAAAGCGATGTCACACAGTTTTAAATACATATACACTTTTCATAAACATTTAAAAAATTAAAAATTTTTGAAAAAAGGATGAAAAAAAGGCAAAAAGAAAATAAAAGACTGTTTTTCGGATACAGGATGTTTTAAAATTTTTGCGGACAAAGCTGTTTCAAAAATGACAAATCTATCCTAAAAAAGGACAAAACGGCAACACCGCTATGAAACTTTTCATTAGCTATAAGTTTCATATTTTGTATTCCACTAGATTACTCTTGCATTCTACTTCAACAAGCGAACGCTGGAAATAAAGCACTCCGTCTGAAGCCGTTAAATAATATATCTTTTCATTTTACATTGCTGAGCCACAAGGCCAGCAATACAGGGGAGAAGCGTCCCCCAACATATAAGGAAGATTACATCGAATTGAGGACTTCTTCCAAGAAGCATCTGAAAGAAGAATAATAGGATTGATATAATTCTGAATTAAAAAAAAATTTAAAAAACAAGCAATAGCAAATCGAGCTACAATTGAATAAGTAGCAGCAAAGGGAAGGGAAGGAATTAGCACAGGAATCACGTCAAACATTGTTAAACAACATGTAAGCGATCCCCTTTTTCAATACTGTTTTCAAGTTGCATGAAAAATTAATAAAAAATAAAAGTTTGTCAAAAGTTATTTATATTATTTATATAATTAAATCTGGTTGACAATTAGCCAACGATAGGAAAATGGTACATTAAATTTATATTTAAGTCAATTATTAATAAGCAGCGTAAGCTGGGCATCAAATTATTCGCAGGGGCGCATGTTCTTTTTAGTTTTGTTTGTGCATTTTGTTTTCGTTTCATTCGTTTTACAGCGCTCGGACAGCATTTGCAACAATAATACCACTAGAGCGAGATTGTTTGTCTTTACTGTAATAGCCCCATAAGCTCTTGAATTCGTCTTTCCGGCAGTATAGGAGCTCTCATCGGTACGCTTCAGAATCAGTTTCGATTCAGACAGTCGTATCAAATAAAGCACGTTCAAGCAGTTAAAGTTCATTTAACATGGACTCCGAAAAGCATTACGAAATTAGTCGAGGCAGCAGTTCGCAGTGCCTTGGCTGAGCAGCCCATCGCCAATCATCAAAGACATCAAAGTATGTTATATAAAATAAACAGCTTGTCCCAGCAAATTGTCAATGCACAAATTCAGGCACCAGAAGTGGTCACATACCAGCCAGTACAGATAAATAGCAACAGCATCGCCATGTCTAACGAGCCATTAGACGCCATCCAATGCCTTCCTGAGTTTTCGGGCGCCCAAGGGACTTATGTTTCGTGGCAGTGATCATATTGCGGAGCAAAATCAGAGGCTCTGCAAATGCAATTTTAGCTTCGTATGGCACGGTCTTGAATATTGATGCGATAATAAGTCGCCTAGATTTCACATACAGTGACAAAAGCGAACGTCATTGAACAAGAGTTGGGTACCCTGAGACAAGGCAGCCTATCTTTGGTTCAATACTATGACGAAATAGAAAAGAAGCTCACATTGTTGTCCAACAAGGTCAACATGTCTTTCGAGATGATGCCATTCGCGTATTTGTCTCGGGACTAAAGCGTGGGCTCACAGACGTACTTTTCGCCTCAAAACCTAGAGATTTGCCTTCAGTTCTGGCTCTAGCTCAGGAATCAAATCACAAAAGATATGCCTTTGCCGCTAATTACGCCAGGAGCCTTGAAAATCGAAATTCAGCACGACAATAGATAGATCCCAAGGAGGATCTGAGGATGCTGAGGCTGCCTCGAACGCAGAAACTCTGATTGAGGATGATGTCGGTTCATCGGACTCCCTCATTTTTTTAGGGCTAAATCCCTGCTACCTTTAATCAGAAGAAGAGTAGCAGGGATAGAGATGAGATTCCTCATAGACACGGGCGCGTCCAAAAATTTCATTAGGCCACAAAAAGAGCTAAACGGGCGTTCGTACAGTAGATTCTCCATTTAGAATCCTCTCAATTCACGGCACTACAGGAATCACTCACAAGTGATTCCTTTTAATGTTTGATACCAAAGCCACGTTCTTTTTCTGCCAGATTTGTTAACGTTTGACGGGATAATAGGACTTGATCGCTTGAATCAGGTTGGGGTCTCTATTTGCGTGGTTTCTAGCCAACTCAGGGAGCGACTGTTGAAAAGATTTCTATTCTCACGTGCTCGGATGTCAATTTTACTAACGTAGATTTCACTAATGCACCTCTCGCAATTAATAACTATTTCTTAGAGGTTTTGAGAGACAGTAAAAAGCATTCGCTGACCCAAATGATGCATTACCATGGTAACAACCAGTACCTGCCAGAGTTTACCCATATCCTATGGGAGTAGCAGATTTCTTTTCTTTGTCAACAAAGAAATACAGGAAATATTAAAGAATGTCATTATCCAAAAATCTGTGTCACCCTATAACAACCCAATATGGGTAGACAACCACAAATGCACAGACGAGGTATTCGTAACAAGCGGCTAGTCATGGAGTTTCGCAAACTGAATGAAAAAACAATCCCAGACAAGTATCCCATGCCTAATATCTTAATGATATTAAGTAACCTAGGTAAAGCCAAATTCTTCTCTTCGCTAGACCTCAAATCTGGCTTCCATCAAATCATGCTCAGAGAGTGCGACCGCGAGAAAACCTCGTTTTCAATAAATGGTGGAAAGTATAAATTCTGTAGAATAACCTTTGGTCTCAAGAACGCGGGCAACATTTTGCAAAGAACAATAGAATCCATATTGCGAGAGCAGGTCGGCAAGTTCTGTTACGTTTAAGTTGATGACGTAATTACCTTTTCCGAAGAGTCGAAGACTGGGTTCTAAAAAGCAAATATCAGGGTGTCAATAGATAAAATCTCGTTTTTTAAGGAAATCGTTAGCTTTCTAGGACACATATAAACAAATTACGTGTACTTTAAGCCAAAACACTTAGAAAAATTTCAAACGCTCCCTGGTATATACGAAACAGAGACATTGAGCGAGATCTGTGTCACTGATTGGAGACAGTATTCAAAAGATAGCTGGCAAATACGCAGAGAGGCTACAGTATCACCCAAACGCCCTTGCCAGGCGTCAACACAGCGCTGGATTAAGAGCCAAAAGATGAATTAAACGATTCCACCCTCAAGATCTCCCGCAACGGATCTTGACGTAGTGAACTCCCAGAGCATCGTTCGAATAGAAATTATCTTAGACCCCAATTCCGAATCAAGATTGTCTTAATTGTCTAGACATAGTTTTACTTTTAATTATAATTTTCTCATTAGCTTAAGTTGCTACAAGGGTAATAGAATACTTTTCAGCTGTAATCAATATTTCAAATAAATACGATTAATGTCCCCTGTAATGGAGCTACAACAGATCCAGAAAAGGTCAAGGCCATACAAGATTTTCCTGAACCCAAGTCGGTATTCGAAGTCAAAGATTTTGCAGCTATAGCCAGACCCATCTCAAACATCCTAAAATGAGAAAATGGAAGTGTTAGTAGACACAGATCTAGAAACATTCCAATACAATTCTCTGAAGAGCAACGACGGGCGTTTCAAAAACTACGTAACATTTTGGCCTCAGAAGACGTCACACTTAAGTACCCAGATTTCAAGATACCATTTGATCTAACGACAGATGCCTCAGCATACGGCATTGGGGCGGTCATATCGCAAGAAGGGCGTCCGATTTTAATGATCTCGAGGATAGGCTTAGGCACTATCTTTATGGGATAAAAGATATAAATTTCTTTACAGTCCAATCGCAACGCCAAGAGCAAAAGATGGAAAGCCCGAATCGAGGAGTCAAATGCAAAGATCTCTTATAAAGCTTGCAAAAAAAATTGGTTGCATACGCGTTGTCTAGACAGCAACTCAATGCCATCAATGAAGACGAGGGGATTCCTGCGCGGCTGCAATCCATAGCGACATGACTATTCATGCTATTGAGGCGACAGACACACCGCTTAATTGTTTGAAAGAATCGCGATTCCCTTCGACTAGAAAATTCGTCTTTTTGGGAACAAAAGACGTCACACGGTTAGCTTCACTTGCAAAGAAAACCTGCTGGATGAACTAATGAACATCGTTGTGCCCAAAGGTGTGAACGCCTTTCATAATGACTTGCACGCACTTGATACAGGATGATATCATCCGAAAATTTCCAGCCACTGCAAGAATCGGGTTGTTGACATATTTGGTCCAAGTAAGAGAAGATAAATCCTCACAGTCGAATACAATAGAGCATATAGGTCAGCGCAGGAAAATGTAAAGCACATACTCTCCGAATACTACTTTCCAAAGATGGCAAAGTTGGCCAATGAGTATGAGTACACATTAACATCCTTTCCACTGACCAGTTCTCGAAATTTGCAGTAGTCCAACCAATTGCTTCGAGAACTATTGAAGACCTTATGAACTTCTTTAAGTCTAAAGTCATATATTGTGACTACGAAGCATCATTAAATTCACATTCGATTTCGGCCATGCTGACCAATAACTTTGGAGTCAGCATTTCAAACGCGCCACCTTTGCATAGCACGTCAATCGGGCAAGAAGAGCGTTTTCACAGCACACTGTTGGAACTCGCCAGGTGCCTAAAAATTGATAAAAGCATCAGTGATACCGTAGAGGTCGTTTTATTGGCCTCAACGAAGTACAACAAATCGCTTCACTCGGTGACTGAGTGGTGAGTCTCAAAAGACGCAAGGGCAAGGGACTTAAATTCGCGTCTTTTTTCAGGTTCAAAATTATGTTGCTCATTTTCTACTACCTGCCTCTCTTGCATTTAGTATTAGTATTTTTAGTATTCCATTAGATTAGTCTTACTTCAACTTAATCCATTAGATTAGTCTTACTTCAACAAGCGAGCGCTTGAATTGAAGCACTCGGGCGAAGCCGTTAAATAACATACCTTTTCATTTTACATTACTGAGCCGCAAGGCCAGCATTACAGGGTAAGAAATCGAATTGAGGATTTCTTCCAAGGAGCATCTGAAAGAAGAATCTCCATTTGATATACTTTATACACATATTATTTATTTTGAAAGATGAACTTACAGTTACCCCTGCTTGAAGAAAAGTCTCTGGCAAGCCAGAAATAAGATTTCAGACTTCAGAAAGACTTTCAAGCGAAAATCACGCAACACGTAAAGATATGTATACTCACAAGAAGCTATGAAAAGCGAACAACGCATACCCACGAACTCAAAATAATATCATGGGACATCATCAATGATAGTGGCAAGCAAATGAAACGGGGTGGATTGCTCACAACATCAATGACAAGAGTGTAAGAAGCATGGCGATATGCGATCTCCATCATGTTTTCCTCGATTTTGTTGTTTTCTACGCTTGTAAAAGGCGTTCATTCATGCGCAATTCATACTCTCTCGAAGCAAGAAATTTATATGAAATGTGGTACCTGTTATTTGGTCAGTAGTGCCGGGCAGATACAATTGATTCAGAATTGGCTGTATTGCAAATACTCGGCTTTTTGGGTGGTCTACGGTGAAGACGAGAAGGCTAATGGTTCCGCGGTACTGACCACTCATATATCGCCCTTTTTGGGAGATTGAGAGCTGTGAAGGAACGTCCTCAAACCTCAGCAAGGAGGAGATGGAATGCGAAAAGCACTTTTGTAAAACACACACTCGCCTTTCTTCTGGAGCGTATGTTGTCGGCCATAGACCGCTGCGTGACAGCCATAGCATATCGGGACCTTCACGTTTTACAAAGTCAGGTAATCCCAGCAAACAGAACAACGTTGGCCAGAAGCCTACGGGGCAACATCGCAATGGCAATGTGAATCGTTCTGCCAGCAAACGCAACAGTCTGCAGGGCAAGACTAGGATAAGGCGCCTCCAGCAACTCCATCAATGTTCATATCCAAGCTAGCGAGACGGAGTCCAGTGCACAGAATCGTACTAATGGCCCCAATGCTGCCAGTCGACAATACAACAACAAAGTCAACAACGTAAACAACAATTGGCGTAAGGTGCCCAACTTTAGCAGTGGCACCACTCTAAAGGACGACTTCGGTTCGGTGGAGACACCCTGCAATGCTGCCGGCAATGAACCCATTGTGCCACCTATACCACGTAATCTGGCCTTCGGAAAATAAACGTCCACTGAAGCGAACCTTCGTTCGTCGCTAAAAATAGACCATATTCTATAGTGATCAATCCACAGAACTCTATGTATCAAATCAGAGTGCAACCCAATGCTTTATTTAATGCTCCCACATATATATACATTCATACATTTCATCAAAAAATCTTGTACAAAATGCCACACTTGGACTTAGAGCAGTGGTCACAATTCCGAAGACACCAGAAATGCTACACCTGTGGATATCTAAATAGATCACCGTGTCTACCGTACTTTTGTGATACATTGCTCTTCCGATCATGTTAGCACCAGATGCCCACCGATGACAAATCCTCATGCCGAGCGACGTTTTTTGTTGCAGCACCACACAGTGTCAGGCAATCCTCCACATCGCCCATTCCAGCAGGCCTCAGTTTGGCTGTCCCAAGTTCTTCTCTCCAAACGCCAAACTTGGTCTGAGTGCAGTGATCTTTTAGGTCCATTCAAAAATGGTCAAAAATAGGCGAAATCTGAAAAGTCGATATATGATGAAGTGAAACCATTGCCAAAGCCATTGACAAAACTGGAAAAAATTATAAAATGGTTTTTGTCAAAGTTAGGGACTTCCAACTTTATATAGAAACCCGTTATTTTTAAGACAAAAATAGAGTTATGGACGTCAAAAACTCTTAAAGGAACCTTTTTTTGGCAAGTTTCTCGGTACGCCAGGTGCTGGGCTATCGATTATATCATGGCTTGCTGTTCAGTACGACTGTTGTTGCCCTAATTCTGGGACATCTATAGCCCAAATTTAATGTCATTTTTGTAAAGAACAAATAAATTATTAATATTCAACCACGGAATACAGCGCATCACTTTTTTTCGTTATCGTTCTCGACATATCGCTATCCCCCGAAAACCCCCAAACATTTTCGTAACTAAATAAAGTGAAAGTTATTAAAAAGACTCATGATTTTTCATTGACATTTTTTTTTTTCTTTTCTATTATTTATTTATTTAACCTCGTCATTATTAATTTCTTATTGTTAGTTATTTTTTTAATTTTTCTTTAATTAATTTATTTGATTTGGTTATTGGGTACTTATTTATTTTCGTTTTACCCAATTTATTTAGTTATGTATTCTTATAGTTTACTTTACGAGAATTCCAGTAGAAATAGATAAATGTAGGTTATTCGTAGTGCATTGGGTAGGTTTAGGCAGGTTTAGGGAGGTGATGCTGGCAGAGCTATTAACTCCTTGTGGCAGATTGATTGCATGCATCGCTCTAGTCAATGCGAGTAGTCGACAGCTGTAGCCTATCAAAATTGGTCCCCATCCTAGGAATAGCTCTCCAATGTCCGGAGATGCTCTCGCACCTTAACCTTTTCAGCCTACGACTATTCCAAACATGCACCAGAAGACCTCTGCGACTCAAAGGAATCGGAGAAAAGCGATTCCAAGGAAAACCGCTACACATCCATCGCGCAGCTGTTTTTGGAAGATGACCCACAAGACCCTGTGCCCAATCAGCTATCAGCACAAGTTGCCAAAAAAGGAACCGACGCCAACGGTAACAAAAATAAACGTTTGGTAATTGACTTTAGGAAATTGAATGAAAAAACTATTCCAGATCGCTACCCAATGCCTTGTATTCCCATGATTCTAGCGAATCTAGGGAAGGCAAAATATTTCACTACTCTAGATTTAAAATCAGGGTACCATCAGATTTTCTTAGCGGAACAAGACCGAGAGAAGACTTCATTTTCGGTAAACGGCGTGAAATATGAGTTCTGTCGCCTACCCTTTGGTCTTAAAAATGATGGTAGCATTTTTCAGAGAACTATAGATGACGTTCTTAGAGAACATTTGTTACGTTTACGTAGATGACGTAATAATTTTCTCTGAAAACGAAGCTGATCATGTTCGGCACATCGACACAGTACTAAAGTGCTTAAGCGATGCGAACATGAGGGTTTCTCAGGAGAAAACCAAATTCTTTAGGGAAAGCGTCGAGTACCTAGGTTTTATAGTTACCAAAGGTGGAGCAAAAACTGACCCCGAAAAGGTTAGAACCATACAGGAATACCCCGAACCAAAAAATTTGTACAGTCTCAGATCGTTTTTAGGGTTAGGAAGCTACTACAGAAGATTCGTAAAGGATTTTGCCGCAATCGCTAGGCCTTTAACAGACATCCTGAGGAACGGAACGGTTAGCAAACACAGGTCTCGTAAGGTACCAGTGGAGTTTAGCGAATCACAACGCGATGCATTTGAACGATTGAGGAACATATTAGCATCAGAAGACATTATTCTCATATATCCCGATTTCAAGCAGCCGTTCGACCTTACTACCGATGCTTCCGCAAATGGCATAGGAGCTGTTTTGTCTCAAGGGGGCTGACCCATTACAATGATCTCGCGAACTTTAAAACAGTGCGAGTTGAATTATGCCACAAACGAACGTGAGCTATTGGCAATTGTGTGGGCACTTGGCAAGCTACAGAACTTTTTGTACGGCACCAAAGACATAAAAATATTTACCGACCACCAGCCTTTAACCTTGCGGTATCTGAAAAAATACAAACGCAAAGATTAAAAGGTGGAAGGCTTACATAGACGAACATGATGCAAAAATGTTCTATAAGCCAGGTAAAGAAAATTTCGTGACTGATGCCTTATCTCGACAAAACGTAAACGCTTTGCAAGATGAGCCTCACTCAGACATAGCCACCATTCACAGTGAAATCTCTCTGACCTACACGGTTGAAACCACAGATAAACCTTTAAATTGCTTCAGGAATCAAATAGTCCTAGAAGAAGCACGTTTTCCACTAAAACGCAATTTTATACTTTTCGGCAGTGAAACTCGCCACTTAATAAATTTCACTGATAAAAATAACCTGTTTGAGACGCTTAAGGAGGTAATTAACCCAAATGTCGTAAATGCGTTTCACTGCGATTTACCAACAATGGCCAGTTTTCAACACAAAGTCGTGTTAAATTTCCCCACAACAAAATTTTGGCATTGTAAGAATTTAATAGCGGACATCTCAGACAAAAACGAACAAAGAGAGATAATCACCACTGAACACAATCGAGCGCACAGAGCTGCTCAGGAAAATACTAAGCAAGTCCTTCGCGATTACTATTTTCCAAAAATGAATAAGCTAGCTAACGAAATCGTCGCTAATTGCAAGGTGTGCATCAAGGCAAAGTACGATAGGCACCCCAAAAAGCAAGTGCTTGGAATAACACCAATTCCTTCTCATTCCGGGGAAATGCTTCACATCGACGTTTTCAGCACAGACAAAAACAGTTTCTAACTTGCATCGACAAGTTCTCAAAATTCGGCGTAGTTCAGCCAATAATGTCTCGCACAATAGTCGACGTAAAAGCTCCTATGTTACAGTTAGTAAACTTGTTCCCAAACATTAAAACCATTTATTGCGACAACGAGCCAGCCTTCAAGTCAGAAACAATAACATCTCTTCTCAAAAACAATTACAATATAGATGTCGTAAATGCACCCCACTCCACAGCAGTTCAAATGGTCAAGTAGAACGATTTCACAGTACCTTAACCGAAATCGCGAGGTGTCTAAAATTAGACAAGAAAGTCGACGATACATCTGAACTAATAATGAGGGAAACGGTGGAATATAATAGAACACTCCACTCAGTCACTGGTAGAAAGCCTATACAGGTCATACATTCGGAATCTGAAGATATCAAGCGCATCGTAAAAGAAAAAATAAAGAAAGCCCAGGAAAACAATATCGAGAGATGCAATCCTAATAGGCAGAATAGGGTATTCGAGGTGGGTGAGAAAATATACCTGAAAAACAACAAAAGGCTTGGAAACAAGTTGTCCCCTTTATGTTCAGAAGGAAAAATACAAGCAGACCTAGGAACGTCTGTTCTTGTAAAGGGGAGGGTGGTCCATAAGGACAATATTGTGTAACCTCATGCATAAAGATTAGATTAGTATAGAGAACGTTGCACAATATTTTTTCTTATAATGTTTCCCTTGTCTTACAGGATGATTAGCACGATCCTACTTATGATAATATCAGTGAACGCTCGGATTACCGACTACTCGCATTCTAACTATAGTCCCATAATAGATGGGGACGCGTTGGTATGGGAGCAGAGGGATTATTTAAAACACACAAGTAACTTGTCCGATTTTGTAGCAATTAGAGAGAGCACCGAAAAATTGTCGGAACATTTCCCGCAGTCACATATGCGAAAACTGATAGAGGTCGACACAGACCACATTAGAAATCTTTTATCCGTTTTGAAAATACACCATAGGATAGCTAGAAGCTTAGATTTCCTGGGTACAGCACTCAAAGTGGTCGCAGGCACCCCTGATGCCTCGAACCTCGGAAAAATTAAAATAACAGAATCTCAACTGATCGACTCAAATAATAGACAAGTTTTAATAAACTCAGAAACCCAAAAACAAATTAACAACCTAACCGATACTATCAATCAAATTATTAAAAGCAAACAACAAAACTTCGTTGACACTCCTCACCTATACGAGGCCCTTCTGGCCAGAAACAGAATGCTAATAACAGAAATTCAAAATTTAATGTTAACAATTACCTTGGCCAAGTCAAACATAGTGAACCCAACAATTTTCGACAACAATGATTTGAAGTTTTTGGTAGAACATACAATAAACACACCAATAGTTAGTCTGATGGAAGCATCGACTATTAAGGTCCTCCAGTCCGAAAATATTATTCATATCCTAATTGCATACACTAGAGTTAAGTCCATCTGCAAGAAAATCACCATTTTCCCCGTGTCACACCAACACACAATATTAAAACTTCAAGATGACATAGTAGCTGAATGCGATGGAGACATCCTGGTAGTAACCGAGTGCATTGCGACGACCTACTCCACCTTTTGCAAAGCAGCGACGCACGACACCTGTGCGCGGGCACTTCACGCTGGAGGCACAGCTATGTGCCATACGCAGCCCAGCCACCTGGAACTGGTCACTCAGGTAGACGATGGCGTGATAATTATCAACGAAAGTGCAGCAAAGGTTAGCACAGACGGCGGACCAGAAATTCCAACAAACGGCACGCATCTCATCACTTTTGAGCATCAGGCAATCGTCAACGGGACTAAATATGTTAACATACGTGAAGTCCTGAACAAAATGCCAGGCGTTGGGGGTCTCCACTACTGAACATTGTAGGCCATGACCCGGTTTTGAGCATGCCACTCCCTTCATAGGCTGAATACTCAAAATCTAATGACCATACAAGGATTCAAAGACGAGATGACGTCAACATGGCCGCCCAAGTATTGGTTCGCAGCTGGAATAGGATTCAGCGTCATTCTTACTGGTTCACTTTTCCTTTTCCAAATGTTAAGGAGAAGTCGAGACTCACGAGAAATGCAAGAAGCCATCAGCAAGTTTAACGTGACCGAGGACGGCAACGGACTTGAGGGGGGAGTAGTTATAAGATAACACATAAGTAATTATTGGCCAGAAGCTTATGAATAACCCTCGCTGAACTGTATTTCATAAGTTTATTAACCCTCGCAATTGCTGCGCTAAGCACTTTGTATCAGCGCACCGTAGCTGCAATGGTCAGCGGCGGTAACCGGACACTTTTGTTATGTCGCAAGAGTTTTCCGTTATTGCCTGTGATTATGCTGAGTCGGCTTGCCGACTATGATATTGTGGCGTGATGCGAGTTTTGATTTAGCTTAAGAAGAACTTTGTAAGTTAGTTTTGAATACAGCGCTCCACCAATAAGTCGCTTAATAAATATCATTGCTCCGGCACTTGCCGTCAAATATTATATTTTCTTATTATTGTCTGAGCCCAAGGCCAGCAATAGAAAGTACAGTCACTTTCCACCGTAATCATCCTACTGGCAGCAGCAGCAGGACGAGGACACCACACTGGACATAGGATCCAAGGAAGAAACTTTAATTTGTATACATATATATAAATATAATTTTAGTTAATTTTCTTTTCGCATTATTTTCGTGAGGCATAATCATGATAATTCGAATTTGTAAATACACTTAATGGAATAAAATAAGTTATGAACATGATATTAAATCTTTCGGCAGTATATTTAATACATCGATGCTTGTAATTATGAAGCGTTAAGTTATCAGTTAGGTATATGATAAAGTGAGAAAAGGAATGTCCATTTTGTTTAGGGGATCTTGGCGAATACCATCCAAGATCATAGGTTGGGTAGGCTATTGAAGGCGAGGGTCCACTTCCTCAGGACCCCGCATCGCATGTCATTATCGTCCGAACATTCTCGTAGCGGTACTCAATGTACATTTATATATTTCATATTTCATTTTCTGTGTCGCTTTTTTTATGACATAGCAAAATTCTGAAGACCTGTACGGATCATACATAATAGTGATTTTATTTGGGTGCCGATAGTGTAACCAACCCACACCCACGCCGAAAGAGCTACGGTACCAGAGGGTCCCGCCCGGCTGTCTCTGATAGTCCCGCGAGGAGTAGAGGTTGGTCAGATGCCCTTCTCTCCTCTTCAATAGGAAGATAAGCAATTGTAAGCGTCAAATTGCGTTGGCGGCCCAGCTGGTCTAGCAGCCTGTTAAACTCAGACAACAGCTGTAATGAGGATGTTAATTACTTAACAGAGATCTGTTAAGAGCAGAGCAGAGTTGTCTCAAGAAGAAGAAGAAGCACGTTAGAATAGATACACAAGAAGAATAGTAATAAGAATTGAATTGGAGTAAATATCAACCTGAATGTTATTAAATAAACCTGAATACTGACAAAAATTAGAGACTCTATTAAGTGTCTCTATCAGTTCAGAAGTGGGATAAATAATGTGTTTGTTTATCCACCACTATTAATCAGAGCGAGGATTTTCACATTGGAGCGTTTGCGTAGAGGCTTGCAAAGGGATGTGTTCTCTGAAGTTGGTCTTAGTGACAACAGATTGCAAGTTGGATTGGTTCCAAACTACGTGGTAAACGTTTTCCTGGAGTTTAGTCTTTGGATGTGTTCCTGGAGCGCTAAGAGTTGAGCTATTGTGTATCTACATATATTACGAGCATCTATGTACATGTGTGTGAGTGTCTGTGTGAATTTCACAACATATTGCAATAAACTATAAGCACGATAGAAAAAGACAAAACTAGATTACCGAAAAATGCAGAATATATCAGAATTAAAAGTGGACCAATTGGAGTTTCTTTTGAGAGAGAGAGAGAGCTAGCAACAGCCGGTACTCGCAGTGAGTTAATATTGAGACTGCAAGATCATGAAGGAAGTAATGAAATTGAAATGCCGTGGTGACGTCACAATTCAGCAGTTGCAAAATAAGATAATGCACATGAGAGAGTTAATGGCGCAAATTATCACCCATCAGCCTGACACTTTAGCTGTTACGGCTAATGCACCACCGCAAACCAATAATAATGCAGATAACTTTTCAAGTAATCAAGTTAGTCAAAGGAATTGCAACACCAGGCAAGCATCTGTCAAAGAGATCGCTAGCACATTACCAGTATTTGATCCGAATGATGCTAATGCCATATCTGTGGATCAGTTTATAGATCGAGTTAACAAAGTCAAAGAAGCATATCAATGTGATGAAAAATTTCTTTTATTGGCGGTCAATACGCGACTCAAAGGCTCAGCAAAGCTTTGGTTTGATTCATCACCAAATCTGCACGTTACATGGATCGAGTTTGCAAATGCTATCAGAGACGAATTTGGAACAACGCCAGATGAGGCAGAAATTCATTATACGATGGCCAAAGCAATTAGAAGATCGAAGGAAACCGTGAAGGAGTATTGTTTCCGCATGTCAGCATTAGGGATACGATTTAAACTAAGCGAATCAGCAGTCATAAGGTACACCAGATCCGGATTACAGCATCGTGAGCTACAGCATAGCATCGCCGCTATTAATTTTACATCAATGAAACAGATGCGAGATTCTTCAAAAGCATTTTTCGTTAATAGAAGTGGACTACAACCAGCAAGGCAAGATCCAGTCAGACGCAACAATATTGAGCTTAAGCAGGAACGAGATGACAAGTCAGCAAAACCAAAAACTACGCAGAAATGTTATAATTGTGGAGAACACGGTCATTATGCAAATGAGTGTCCAGCACGACAAAGAAAAAGTGAGCCCGTTACTAAGTCTATTAAACAGAGCGACTCAAATATACGACGACTTGGAGCAAGGAACTGAGATAAGTGGTTCACAAGAGAGATTTTCGTACAATCACAACCCTATCAAGCATTCATTGTGTAACGGACGGGGCCGTTGCAGAATTATTTTTAAATTTTTAAATCCAACGGACATTCGCGATAAGAACACAAGCGAATGAGTATGACAGAGAATTAGATAAAATCTTATCGCGAACGCAACTCTCGTCGCACGCACAATTGAGCGCTCAAGGTCAGTCTTGCATTCAGATAAGATCGGCAAAATGCAATTCAGCGATTAGAAAAGCTCAGTAATCGCAGCGTACGTCACGCACATCCGAAAGCCCAAATTTGGGTATATAAGGGCCGCTTCGGAAAGAATGCGCTCTCTTATCTTTTTTGCCTTTCATACGAGTAGTCACCGGGACCAATTGTTTTTTCGAACCGTCTAAATTTTTAAAAATTATACAAATATATAATATCAAAATCAAATAAAATGCCGTTGTGCCGGGCGGTGAAATTTCGGCAAGATCCGCGAATTCATCGTTAAACGGAGTAGCCGCCGCGCACGTGCAGCCACGGCAGCACCAGCGCCGCCGCCTATAACCTCTACGGAGTAGCCGCCGCGCACGTGCAGCCACAGCACCACCAGCCGCCGCCGCCGATAACCTCTACGGAGCAACACCAGCGCTGCCGCCTATAACCTCTACGGAGTAGCCGCCGCGCACGTGCAGCCACAGCAGCACCAGCGCCGCCGCCTATAACCTCTACGGAGTAGCCGCCGCGCACGTGCAGCCACAGCAGCACCAGCGCCGCCGCCTATAACCTCTACGGAGTAGCCGCCGCGCACGTGCAGCCCCAGCAGCGCCGCCGCCGCCACACAAAATCTACGGAGCAGCACCAGCGCCGCCGCCTATAACCTCTACGGAGTCACCGCCGCGCACGTGCAGCCACAGCAGCACCAGCGCCGCCGCCTATAACCTCTACGGAGTCGCCGCCGCGCACGTGCAGCCCCAGCAGCACCAGCGTCGCCGCCGCCGCACCTAATCTACGGAGCCGCCGCCGCAGCGCACCTGCAGCCACATCAGCACCAGCGCCGCCGCCGCCGCACTGTGGCTTTGCCGTCGCCGTCGCGCACGAGGAGATAGTAGCATAGCCAGATTTAATCTATGACCGATCTTATTGGTTAATTAATTAGCATACCGTCAGTTAAGATTTTTATATTTTTTTTTGTTGGTGAAAAGATGGAAAAATCTGTGTATGAGTGAGTGAGCAAGTGAATGCCGCGACAGCCAGTGATTTTTTTTTAATATTTTTTTCTTTTGGTGCTAACTCTCTAGCGAGTAGTAACAGTGTCATCGTTGAGTGCCGCGCACCCAGGAGAAGGCCTTCGTCCAGGAGTTGCAGGGTAAGTGCACATCCACTGTATCTATCAATTATTCCTCCCACTCTCATTGCGTTCGTCTCGGGGGCCCTATCTCGAAGAACTCGTTGGAGTTCCCGGTATCGGGTCCGGATAGTCCGATACGATAGCAAGGTGAATGGTTTGAGTTGTGATCACATCCGTATTGCCCTTAGCCATATCGCAAAGAAGTATTAATAAAAATCACATATACTTGTGCTGTTTCGCTTATGCCCATTTAAAGCCTGCACTGGCAGGCTGCATTCTATTATTATATTAATTCTCTTTTATGATAGCTACCTCGCGCACTCACACACAAATATTATTCCAATTTTTCATCTCCAGCTTAACATTCAGAATAGCCTGAGTATTACACTAGGTCATACCCTGTAAAAGTGGTAGCCAAATAATATTTTTTTAATTAATTTTCGGTCATGAACTAAATAAAATTTAAATACAGCGAAATAAATATTATTGTATAAAGAACGTTGACTATAAGGAAATGAAATGTTGTTGATTTACTATATATACTGTCGCGAATTAACCCAATTGTAAAAATCTCGCAATTCATCGACTAGGAATCAATTAAGAAACCCAAGTTTGATAACATTCATTTTTCGGATACGATTATTATTAACTAAATAAAATTCGATTATACACAATCTCGACTATATACCAATGAAAAACAATATTCAAATTTATTTTGTAGCCCTGTAGGGTTTTATACTGCCGTTTGAAATTGCAACCGGGAAATTATGCGTGACTAGAGAATACATAAGTTAGGGATCATGCTGACTTAGTAGGAGGAGGGGGGGTTTGGATAGGGGATCCATTGATGTGATCATCACTGGATCATAGGTAGGGTAGGGTATAGACCGCTGGAGTCCCTCACCATCTAGGACTCTAGCCCATGCCTCTGCTGCTCGTCGGGTCGAGTCGTTTTCTCCATTGATTTTATTGACCTAGTATCTTTTTCGCCGTCTCGTTGTTTTTTTTTAGATCGTTTTACGATGTTATTAATTGATTTAACAATCGTCTTTGGGTACGCTCGAAAAAGCGAGACGTTTAGCAATTTGCGAATACCGCCTGATTAAGCATTTGTAGTTTCAGTTAGGGATCCTATCCTTTATGGAAAATAAAGCTACATGTAACAGGGAGTTGTCCGAATTAGCAAACCCACACCCATCCCGAAAGAGCTAAGGGGCCAGAGGATCCCATTCCGCTAATTTTGGATCGCCCAGGATAGTCGGAGTATTTGAAGTATACACTGACTCTCCATGTTCGGCCAAGCATCGTTATTTATCTTGTGGCTACCCTAGAGGCCGGAAGCCTATAACGTTTTGTTCGGGTCGAAAAAATGTTACAATTGATACAGGAAGTCAAGCAAGTATCGTTCGAAAGTCAGTTGCACAATTAATACATGCGGAACGCATCGATTGTTTTTTGCAGCTAAGAGGTATTTGTGGAGGCACCCGCTCATTAACAGAATCGATTATCGTAGATATTGTAATCGATGGTAAAACAGTAACTGCACAAGTATACATCGCAGAGGATGAGTTAATTCAACAAGACTTTTTGATAGGTCAAGATGTCATTACTAATATGGATATAAGATTAGGAAAGGGTCAAATGGCTTTTGAAAGCATGAGAGTTATGCAATTGCCAGAAACGAAGCAATTAGAAATGAACAAGCTACTAAGAAATATTGAAGATAAAACGGAAAAACAGCAGATGCTCAATGTTTTGACAGACTATTCCGATGTATTTTCAAGTGGATTGGATGGAATCGGCAGATGCAGATGCTCAATGTTTTGACAGACTATTCCGATGTATTTTCAAGTGGATTGGATGGAATCGTACAAGCAAAGATTAACCTGGACAATAATCAAATAATAGCACAAGCTCCATATCGCATTCCAGAACCGAAAAAAGACATGGTTAATGAGATGATAAAAGAGTTGCTGCAAAGCGACATAATTATTTTGTCGACATCCGAGTACGCAAGCCCTGTGGTACTAATCAAGAAGCAGAATGGAAGTGATCGATTATGTATTGATTACAGACGGCTTAACAAATGTATGCAGAAAGAAAATTTCCCAGTGCCTAATATAAAAGAAAGGTTGCAGGAAGCAAAGAAGTTCAAATATTTTTCAACGTTGGATTTGAACAGCGGTTATTACCAAATTGAAGTAGCACCTGAAAGTCGCAAGTACACAGCTTTTATAACAACAGAAGGATTATATGAATTTAAGCGCATGCCATTTGGACTTAAGAGCGCACCAGCTATCTTCAATCGACTCATGGCAGAAATTCAGAGACGGGTCCAGAAAGGAAATATGCTACATTATATGGACGACATTTTAATTGGAAGCCACACATTTAATGAGATGATTGGAAAATTAAAACGCATTTTGCAAGTGTTACGTGAATGCGGACTGACCCTCAACATAAAGAAATGTGAGATTTACAGAAGTCAATATCATTTCTAGGACGTCAAATACATTCAGACGGAATAAGTCCAGGAGAACTTAAAACAAATGCCATTGCATCATATCAAAGCCTAACAACGTTACAGAAATAAGAAAATTTTTGGGCCTGAGTGGCTATTTTAGAAAATTTGTTGCCGGATACGCCATAATTTCCGAGCCCTTGCGTATTCTGTTGCGTAAAAATCAGCCATTTATATGGGAATCAGCACAAGATGAAGCATTTGCACTTTTAAAACCAAGCCTATCATCGAAACCTGTACTCGCAAGTTATCGTGTAGACGCTGCACATGAAGTACATACAGACGCAAGTTCAATTGGCCTAGCCGGTGTGCTATTGCAGATGGAGACTGGACATTTGAAGCCAATTGCATATTTTAGTCGAGCGACAACCAACACCGAGAGGAACTTTCACAGTAAAGAACTTGAAGCGTTAGCAGTGGTTGGAGAGATTCAAGTATTACGTTTGTGGGCAGAAGATTAGAGTGATTACGGATTGCAGTGCTTTAAGAAGATTAATGGAGAAGCGAGAGTTAATACCTCGTATTGCTCGATGATGGTTACGAATTCAGGAGTTTGACATCGAAGTTGTCCACCGATCAGGAACTAGAATGGAACATGTAGATGCACTTAGTCGTACTCCGATTGAGATAGCTAAGGAAATGGAAACGGCTAGTTTGAAGATTTCTAAATTAATCATCGACGAAGCAGATTGGTTATTTGCTATACAGCTACAGGATGAGAAGATCAAAGCCATCGTTGCAGATATGAAGAAGCTGAAGATAATGGAAAACGAAGAGTATGTCATAGAACAAGGGCGACTGTATCGTAAGTGTGGAGAGAAACTACTTTGGGTAGTGCCGAATCAACTTCGCTACCAAGTTCTTAACGAATGCCATGATAAAGCAGGTCACATGAGTGTCGAGAAAACGATAAGTCGCATTACAAAGTTTTTTTGGTTTCCCCGCATCAGAAACTTTGTCAAGAGCTACATAAAATCATGTGTTGGCTGGACCTGGAGGATGTCAAGAAGGAGAATATCATTATTATGAAATGAAACCTACACCGTTTTCTACAATTCACGTAGATCATTTAGGACCATTCCCAAAAAGGTCGAAGCGGAATGAACACATCTTTGCCATTATAGACGCATTCACCAAATTTGCTATCATTCGCTCAGTAAAAAGCACCGCAACTAAACACGTCATAGATATTTTGAATGAAGTAACCAGCTACGTTGGAATGCCCATGCGCATAATATCGGATAGAGGAACCGCCTTTACATCAAAAGAGTATTCCCGCTTTTGCAGTGAGAACAACATAAAAAGAGTATTGAATGCTGTCCGTACACCGAGAGCAAATGGACAAGTTGAACGGACTAATCGCACCATATTGTCAATGCTATTACCAATGATAGAGAATGAGAATAGATGGGATGAAAAGCTTCGACCGATCCAATGGAGCTTAAATACGATGCCCAATAAAACCACTAACATTTCTCCATTTCAGTTATTATATGGATATGAGCCCCGAGATGTATTGCAGAACACTTTAGTTAATATTTTTCAGGATAAACAAGCAGACTTGATGACAGATGACGAACTACAGCAGCTACGTGACACAGCTGCCAAAAGAATTAACGACCAACGAGCAGAAGCCAAGAAGAAGTATGATGGAAAACATGCCAAGCCCACTGTCTACGATCCTGGAGACTTAGTATTGGTTGAGAATGAACCATGTAGCACAGGAATATCAAGGAAACTGGAACCAAGATATTAAGGTCCATTTCTGGTCAGCAAAGTTTAGCCACATGATCGATATCTGGTGGAAGATATCCCGAACGCACAGCGCGCACAACGCCACTACAAGTCAGTTTATGCATCCGACAAGATGAAACCATGGTGCAAGATACCACCCAATGAACCAGAGGACGACAATTGCGAAAATGATGACAGCCCAGAAGAGTCTTGCGAGGACGCAATGTAAGCGACAAATTGCATTGGCGGCCCAGCTGGACTAGCAGCCTGTTAAACTCAGACAACAGCTGTAATGAGGATGTTAATTACTTAACAGAGATCTGTTAAGAGCAGAGCAGAGTTGTCTCAAGAAGAAGAAGAAGCACGTTAGAATAGATACACAAGAAGAATAGAAATAAGAATTGAATTGGAATCAATATCAACCTGAATGTTATTAAATAAACCTGAATACTGACAAAAATAAGAGACTCTATTAAGTGTCTCTTTCACAATGCATGTTTATTCCATAATTTGTTTTTGCGCCCAATATGGAGCCAGAAAACTGCTTCTCTCCCATTTTGTATGTTAAAATATTTTTTGGCGCCCAACTTGAGGCATGCAAGCCAACGTAGGGCCTACAAGGCATACAAGACATACCACGATTGTTACAATAATTTTCGGCGCCCAACGTGGGGCTATAAGGCTTACAAGGCTTGAGTGCTTTGTTAAGTTTTATCCTACAACGTGTAGCCGCAGGAAGGCAAAAATGATCGTAGATTGGTTTTTGTGTATTGTTAGATAATCTTGGCCCACATAGGAAGGGTAATCACATACTCTTGTCGTCACCTATTCTCGTTTTCTTTCATAGTAGATAAATTAAAGAGGTCCATCGCTGAGGAGGAAAGGATTCCACCGCGGAGGATCAAGGTAACTGTCGAACTACAATTCCTGTGCAAGGATCTGCGATTAATGAAGAGCCCAAGGAGGGAACTACCAGCAGCTCAGGAATAGAATGTGGAATAATGCAGTTACGCAACTACCGTGTTGTTGGGGAGAGACCAAATTGTCTCTTACTACCGCCGTATAAGAGTTACAATAGCCCTATTCAATTAGTATGGTATGCAAGCGGCAAATTAGTATTTCCTTGATACTTAATCATGTCCCTTATATATATATTTATATTTAAAAAAAAAATTTTTAGTTCAATATATTTAATAAGTGAAGAATCTGTACAGCTTTAAGTACTTTAACATCACATGGTTAGATTGTGTAAGTGGAACCAAACGTCAATTTTATATGACGTTTATATATATTGATGTGTTTTAGAATTGTGTTGTAGTATGGAGGTGGGTAATCGCTATTGCCGCCTCATTATTTTGGCAAATCCTTGCCTCTTAAGACGCCTCGAAGGTCTAGCCGGAGTTAGATTTTGAGCAAGTAAGCTGCGGTGCCCCAGAAGTTTGTCTCGGTATCGGCTTGAATGCCTACCAATTTGCTCATCCACAGTAAACAGCTTTAAGTATCTACGAAGAGTTGAACCGCGTACATACCAAGGGACCCGATTCAGCATGATTTTATAAGTCCATTGTATAGAGCTGTTAGGAAGTTTTTGATTTGACAAAGAAGGCCAACGTGCCAAGCCTTATCAAAATCTTGTTGCATATCAATAAAGACCGCATTGGAGCACTGGAGATCATCAAAGGCTACATATGCTTTACCAATCTGTGCACTTGTTCAATAATACTAAGTCCACCTCGAAAGCCAAATTGATGGTCAGGCAAGATGTTATTTTGATTCATTATCACAATAATTCTCTTGGCAATCAATTTCTCCCACAATTTCGATTAGGGTGGTAAGAGACTGATTGGTCGATATGACTCCGGCCTCTGGCTTGTGAATCATGAGAATCGCTGCTAATTTTCATTGCTTTGGGAAGTCTTGGACACGAAGAATAACATTAAAAATTAATCCTTTATATATGATTTGTCTTGTGGGTAAGGCCTTCAGAGTAGAGTAGCATATCTTATCAACACCCTGTGTTTTATTATTAGGCAACGATTGAATGATTTGAGATATTTCCTGAGTCCTAATGGGCTTAATAGGCAATTACATCTGCAGTGGTGTCTCTAAACTCTGATGAGTTTCACTGGTCTCTTCAGCCGAAGCAAAGTTGTAAGTACTGAAGCGATCCTCCAGATGTATACCGAAAGCATTTGACTGCTCCAATTCATTTTTTGCAAGCTGACTAAGGGAACCTGACTAAGGGGTTGTTGCTTGAGCGATTAAATCCACTTCCATAGAGAGTAGTTTGCATCAACGGTGTAATCCATATATGACAATTTTTGCTCAAAGAAGTCGCTACAGAGTTCCCTTAAAAGAGTTCGTAGTTCTCTTGACGCCCGGTTCCGTAAAGAGCCAGTGGCAAAAATGTTAGCCCCTCTAACTGATATGGACTCAAGTAGCTCAAGCCCTCTAGATGAACTAGTGTTGTTGCCCCACATCCAATGACGCGTATTACAGTATTACAGTATTACAGTCACCAGATTCCTCTGTTCAAAAGAAGCGAGTATTTCAGTGAAATGCCTTTACCGTAGTCTTATGATGTAGCCCCTTCACTACAATCTTGCAAGGTATTTCTTCCTTCAATTGATAAGTATGGAACTGTATTCCCATATTATCAAAGAGGTTGGTTGATGGAATTGCAGTAATGACTGACAATGACTTTTACCATCAACTTTACGCATTTCTTCAAAAGTATTAATTTTTTTAATCTGTTTATGCTGTACAAGATTACCAATCCCTTTGCCTATTACTTTATCATTAATTCTATCCATTTTATTGAAATTATTAGAGGTGGGCCACAGTACCCACATTGCGGTAGTCAATGCATTGACTATTGCTTACATTGCTGTTGCAAGCAATGACACTCCTGGAATGGAAGCGACCAATGTTGGGGGTAGTTGTCGTCGACATGGGCCTGCTGCTTTCTGGTACAGGGGAAGACTTCACCTTTGCAGCAGTCTTATCTCGGAGGGCCATCGGCATCGTGGCAGATTCCGAGACATAGGCGACCGCAGCTGGGACTCTATCATCTCGAGGTGAATTGAGGTGTGGTGATCTCCTCCACACTTGCGACACTTGTGCTGATAGCTGATTGGGCACAGGGTCTTGTGGGTCATCTTCCAAAAACAGCTGCGCGAATCGCTTTTCGCCGATTCCTTTGAGTTGCAGAGGTCTTCTGGTGCATGTTTGGAATAGTCGTAGGCTGAAAAGGTTAAGGTGCGAGAGCATCTCCGGACATTGGAGAGCTATTCCTAGGATGGGGACCAATTTTGATAGGCTACAGCTGTCGACTACTCGCATTGACTAGAGCGATGCATGCAATCAATCTGCCACAAGGAGTTAATAGCTCTGCCAGCATCACCTCCCTAAACCTGCCTAAACCTACCCAATGCACTACGAATAACCTACATTAATCTATATCTATTTCTACTGGCATTCTCGTAAAGTAAACTATAAGAATACATAACTAAATAAATTGGGTAAAACGAAAATAAATAAGTACCCAATAACCAAATCAAATAAATTAATTAAAGAAAAATTAAAAAAATAACTAACAATAAGAAATTAATAATGACGAGAGTTAAATAAATAAATAATAGAGAAAAGAAAAAAAAATGTCAATGAAAAATCATGAGTCTTTTTTAATAACTTTCACTTTATTTAGTTACGAAAATGTTTGGGGGTTTTCGGGGGATAGCGATATGTCGAGAACGATAACGAAAAAAAGTGATGCGCTGTATTCCGTGGTTGAATATTAATAATTTATTTGTTCTTTACAAAAATGACATTAAATTTGGGCTATAGATGTCCCAGAATTAGGGCAACAACAGTCGTACTGAACAGCAAGCCATGATATAATCGATAGCCCAGCACCTGGCGTACCGAGAAACTTGCCAAAAAAAGGTTCCTTTAAGAGTTTTTGACGTCCATAACTCTATTTTTTGTCTTAAAAATAACGGGTTTCTATATAAAGTTGGAAGTCCCTAACTTTGACAAAAACCATTTTATAATTTTTTTCCAGTTTTGTCAATGGCTTTGGCAATGGTTTCACTTCATCATATATCGACTTTTCAGATTTCGCCTATTTTTGACCATTTTTGAATGGACCTAAAAAGATCACTGCACTCAGACCAAGTTTGGCGTTTGGAGAGAAGAACTTGGGACAGCCAAACTGAGGCCTGCTGGAATGGGCGATGTGGAGGATTGCCTGACACTGTGTGGTGCTGCAACAAAAACGTCGCTCGGCATGAGGATTTGTCATCGGTGGGCATCTGGTGCTAACATGATCGGAAGAGCAATGTATCACAAAAGTACGGTAGACACGGTGATCTATTTAGATATCCACAGGTGTAGCATTTCTGGTGTCTTCGGAATTGTGACCACTGCTCTAAGTCCAAGTGTGGCATTTTGTACAAGATTTTTTTGATGAAATGTATGAATGTATATATATGTGGGAGCATTAAATAAAGCATTGGGTTGCACTCTGATTTGATACATAGAGTTCTGTGGATTGATCACTATAGAATATGGTCTATTTTTAGCGACGAACGAAGGTTCGCTTCAGTGGACGTTTATTTTCCGAAGGCCAGATTACGTGGTATAGGTGGCACAATGGGTTCATTGCCGGCAGCATTGCAGGGTGTCTCCACCGAACCGAAGTCGTCCTTTAGAGTGGTGCCACTGCTAAAGTTGGGCACCTTACGCCAATTGTTGTTTACGTTGTTGACTTTGTTGTTGTATTGTCGACTGGCAGCATTGGGGCCATTAGTACGATTCTGTGCACTGGACTCCGTCTCGCTAGCTTGGATATGAACATTGATGGAGTTGCTGGAGGCGCCTTATCCTAGTCTTGCCCTGCAGACTGTTGCGTTTGCTGGCAGAACGATTCACATTGCCATTGCGATGTTGCCCCGTAGGCTTCTGGCCAACGTTGTTCTGTTTGCTGGGATTACCTGACTTTGTAAAACGTGAAGGTCCCGATATGCTATGGCTGTCACGCAGCGGTCTATGGCCGACAACATACGCTCCAGAAGAAAGGCGAGTGTGTGTTTTACAAAAGTGCTTTTCGCATTCCATCTCCTCCTTGCTGAGGTTTGAGGACGTTCCTTCACAGCTCTCAATCTCCCAAAAAGGGCGATATATGAGTGGTCAGTACCGCGGAACCATTAGCCTTCTCGTCTTCACCGTAGACCACCCAAAAAAGCCGAGTATTTGCAATACAGCCAATTCTGAATCCAATTGTATCTGCCCGGCACTACTGACCAAATAACAGGTACCACATTTCATATAAATTTCTTGCTTCGAGAGAGTATGAATTGCGCATGAATGAACGCCTTTTACAAGCGTAGAAAACAACAAAATCGAGAAAACATGATGGAGATCGCATATCGCCATGCTTCTTACACTCTTGTCATTGATGTTGTGAGCAATCCACCCCCGTTTCATTTGCTTGCCACTATCATTGATGATGTCCCATGATATTATTTTGAGTTCGTGGGTATGCGTTGTTCGCTTTTCATAGCTTCTTGTGAGTATACATATCTTTACGTGTTGCGTGATTTTCGCTTGAAAGTCTTTCTGAAGTCTGAAATCTTATTTCTGGCTTGCCAGAGACTTTTTCTTCAAGCGGGGGTAACTGTAAGTTCATCTTTCAAAATAAATAATATGTGTATAAAGTATATCAAATGGAGATTCTTCTTTCAGATGCTCCTTGGAAGAAATCCTCAATTCGATTTCTTACCCTGTAATGCTGGCCTTGCGGCTCAGTAATGTAAAATGAAAAGGTATGTTATTTAACGGCTTCGCCCGGAGTGCTTCAATTCAAGCGCTCGCTTGTTGAAGTAAGACTAATCTAATGGATTAAGTTGAAGTAAGACTAATCTAATGGAATACTAAAAATACTAATACTAAATGCAAGAGAGGCAGGTAGTAGAAAATGAGCAACATAATTTTGAACCTGAAAAAAAGACGCGAATTTAAGTCCCTTGCCCTTGCGTCTTTTTGAGACTCACCACTCAGTCACCGAGTGAAGCGATTTGTTGTACTTCGTTGAGGCCAATAAAACGACCTCTACGGTATCACTGATGCTTTTATCAATTTTTAGGCACCTGGCGAGTTCCAACAGTGTTCTGTGAAAACGCTCTACTTGCCCGTTTGACGTGCTATGCAAAGGTGGCGCGTTTGAAATACTGACTCCAAAGTTATTGGTCAGCATGGCCGAAACCGAATGTGAAATTAATTATGCTTCGTAGTCACAACATATGACTTTAGACTTCGGAAAGAAGTTCATAAGGTCTTAAATAGTTCTCGAAGCAATTGGTTGGACTACTGCAAATTTCGAGAACTGGCCAGTGGAAAGGATGTCAATGTGTACTCATACTCATTGGCCAACTTTGCCATCTTTGGAAAGTAGTATTCGGAGAGTATGGGCTTTACATTTTCCTGCGCTGACCTATGAGCTCTATTGTGTTCGACTGTGAGGATTTCTCTTCTCTTACTTGGACCAAATATGTCAACAACCCGATTCTTGCAGTGCAAAAATCTAGTGGCTGGAAAATTTCGGATGATGTCATCCTGTATCAAGAGTGTGCAAGTCATAATGAAAGGCGTTCACTCCTTTGGGCACAACGATGTTCCTTAGATCATCCAGCAGATTTTCTTTGCAAGTGAAGCTAACCGAGTGACGTCTTTTGTTCCCAAAAAGACGAATATTCTAGTCGAAGGGAATCGCGATTCTTTCAAACAATTAAGCGGTTTGTCTGTCGCCTCAAAAGCATGAAGAGTCATTTCGCTATGGATTGTAGCCGCGCAGGAATCCCGTCGTCTTCATTGATGGCATTGAGTTGCTGTCTAGACAACGCGTATGCAACTAATTTTTTTTGCAAGCTTTATAGAAGATCTTTGCATTTGACTCCTCGATTCGGGCTTTCCATCTTTTGCTCTTGGCGTTGCGATTGGACTGTAAAGAAATTTATATCTTTTATCCCATAAAGATAGTGCCTAAGCCTATCCTCGAGATCATTAAAATCGGACGCCCTTCTTGCGATAGGACCGCCCCAATGCCGTATGCTGAGGCATCTGTCGTTAGATCAAATGGTATCTTGAAATCTGGGTACTTAAGTGTGACGTCTTCTGAGGCCAAAATGTTACGTAGCTTTTGAAACGCTCGTCGTTGCTCTTCAAAGAATTGTATTGGAATGTTTCTAGATCTGTGTCTACTAACACTTCCATTTTCTCATTTTAGGATGTTTGAGATGGGTCTGGCTATAGCTGCAAAATCTTTGACTTCGAATACCGACTTGGGTTCAGGAGAATCTTGTATGGCCTTGACCTTTTCTCTATCTGTTGTAGCTAAATTACAGGGGAAATTAATCGTATTTATTTGAAATATTGATTACAGCTGAATAGTATTCTATTACCCTTGTGACAACTTAAGCTAATGAGAAAATTATAATTAAAAGTAAAACTATGTCTAGACAATTAAGACAATCTTGATTCGGAATTGGGGTCTAAGATAATTTCTATTCGAACGATGCTCTGGGAGTTCACTACGTCAAGATCCGTTGCGGGAGATCTTGAGGGTGGAATCGTTTAATTCATCTTTTGGCTCTTAATCCAGCGCTGTGTTGACGCCTGGCAAGGGCGTTTGGGTGATACTGTAGCCTCTCTGCGTATTTGCCAGCTATCTTTTGAATACTGTCTCCAATCAGTGACACAGATCTCGCTCAATGTCTCTGTTTCGTATATACCAGGGAGCGTTTGAAATTTTTCTAAGTGTTTTGGCTTAAAGTACACGTAATTTGTTTATATGTGTCCTAGAAAGCTAACGATTTCCTTAAAAAACGAGATTTTATCTATTGACACCCTGATATTTGCTTTTTAGAACCCAGTCTTCGACTCTTCGGAAAAGGTAATTACGTCATCAACTTAAACGTAACAGAACTTGCCGACCTGTCTCTCGCAATATGGATTCTATTGTTCTTTGCAAAATGTTGCCCGCGTTCTTGAGACCAAAGGTTATTCTACAGAATTTATACTTTCCACCATTTATTGAAAACGAGGTTTTCTCGTGGTCGCGCTCTCTGAGCATGATTTGATGGAAGCCAGATTTGTGGTCTAGCGAAGAGAAGAATTTGGCTTTACCTAGGTTACTTAATATCATTAAGATATTAAGCATGGGATACTTGTCTGGGATTGTTTTTTCATTCAGTTTGCGAAACTCCATGACTAGCCGCTTGTTACGAATACCTCGTCTGTGCATTTGTGGTTGTCTACCCATATTGGGTTGTTATAGGGTGACACAGATTTTTGGATAATGACATTCTTTAATATTTCCTGTATTTCTTTGTTGACAAAGAAAAGAAATCTGCTACTCCCATAGGATATGGGTAAACTCTGGCAGGTACTGGTTGTTACCATGGTAATGCCTCATTTGGGTCAGCGAATACTTTCTTACTGTCTCTCAAAACCTTTAAAACTAGTTTTTATTTGCGAGAGGAACATCAGTAAAATCTACGTTAGTAAAATTGACATCCGAGCACTTGAGAATAGAAATCTTTTCAACAGTCGCTCCCTGAGTTGGCTAGAAACCACGCAAATAGAGACCCCAACCTGATTCAAGCGATCAAGTCCTATTATCCCGTCAAACGTTAACAAATCTGGCAAGAAAAAGAACGTGGCTTTGGTATCAAACATTAAAAGGAAACACTTGTGAGTGATTCCTGTAGTGCCGTGAATTGAGAGTATTCTAAATGGAGAATCTACTGTACGAACGCCCTTTAGCTCTTTTTGTGGCCTAATGAAATTTTTGGCCGCGCCCGTGTCTATGAGGAATCTCATCTCTATCCCTGCTACTCTTCTTCTGATTAAAGGTAGCAGGGATTTAGCGCTAAAAAAATGAGGAGTCCGATGAACCGACATCATCCTCAATCAGAGTTTCTGCGTTCGAGGCAGCCTCAGCATCCTCAGATCCTCCTTGGGATCTATCTATTGTCGTGCTGAATTTCGATTTTCAAGGCTCCTGGCGTAATTAGCGGCAAAGGCATATCTTTTGTGATTTGATTCCTGAGCTAGAGCCAGAACTGAAGGCAAATCTCTAGGTTTTGCGGCGAAAAGTACGTCTGTGAGGCCACGCTTTAGTCCCGAGACAAATACGCGAATGACATCATCTCGAAAGACATGTTGACCTTGTTGGAAAACAATGTGAGCTTCTTTTCTATTTCTTCATAGTATTGAACCAAAGATAGGCTGCCTTGTCTCAGGGTACCCAACTCTTGTTCAATGACGTTCGCTGGTCTTTTGTCACTGTATGTGAAATCTAGGCGACTTATTATCGCATCAATATTCAAGACCGTGCCATACGAAGCTAAAATTGCATTTGCAGAGCCTCTGATTTTGCTCCGCAATATGATCACTGCCACGAAACATAAGTCCCTTGGGCGCCCGAAAACTCGGGAAGGCATTGGATGGCGTCTAATGGCTCGTTAGACATGGCGATGCTGTTGCTATTTATCTGTACTGGCTGGTATGTGACCACTTCTGGTGCCTGAATTTGTGCATTGACAATTTGCTGGGACAAGCTGTTTATTTTATATAACATACTTTGATGTCTTTGATGATTGGCGATGGGCTGCTCAACCAAGGCACTGCGAACTGCTGCCTCGACTAATTTCGTAATGCTTTCGGAGTCCATGTTAAATGAACTTTAACTGCTTGAACGTGCTTTATTTGATACGACTGTCTGAATCGGAAACTGATTCTGAAGCGTACCGATGAGAGCTCCTATACTGCCGGAAAGACGAATTCAAGAGCTTATGGGGCTATTACAGTAAAGACAAACAATCTCGCTCTAGTGGTATTATTGTTGCAAATGCTGTCCGCGAGCGCTGTAAAACGAATGAAACGAAAACAAAATGCACAAACAAAACTAAAAAGAACATGCGCCCCTGCGAATAATTTGATGCCCAGCTTACGCTGCTTATTAATAATTGACTTAAATATAAATTTAATGTACCATTTTCCTATCGTTGGCTAATTGTCAACCAGATTTAATTATATAAATAATATAAATAACTTTTGACAAACTTTTATTTTTTTTATTAATTTTTCATGCAACTTGAAAACAGTATTGAAAAAAGGGGATCGCTTACATGTTGATTAACAATGTTTGACGTGATTCCTATGCTAATTCCTTCCCTTCCCTTTGCTGCTACTTATTCAATTGTAGCTCGATTTGCTATTGCTTGTTTTTTTAAATTTTTTTTTAATTCAGAATTATATCAATCCTATTATTCTTCTTTCAGATGCTTCTTGGAAGAAGTCCTCAATTCGATGTAATCTTCCTTATATGTTGGGGGACGCTTCTCCCCTGTATTGCTGGCCTTGTGGCTCAGCAATGTAAAATGAAAAGATATATTATTTAACGGCTTCAGACGGAGTGCTTTATTTCCAGCGTTCGCTTGTTGAAGTAGAATGCAAGAGTAATCTAGTGGAATACAAAATATGAAACTTAAAGCTAACAAAAAGTTTCATAGCGGTGTTTCCCTTTTGTCCTATTTTAGGATAGATTTGTCATTTTTGAAACAGCTTTGTCCGCAAAAATTTTAAAACATCCTGTATCCGAAAAACAGTCTTTTATTTTCTTTTTGCCTTTTTTTTCATCCTTTTTTCAAAATTTTTAATTTTTTAAATGTTTATGAAAAGTGTATATGTATTTAAAACTGTGTGACATCGCTTTCATATCGAATTTCTCCAATCGATAAGCATTTTTAAAAGCAGTGCAACCCTGTTTTTTGTTTTTGTGTAATCGATGTCAAATGTATTGAGCATCGGTTAATTGTGCATAAAGTTTCAACATGCCAAAGCAAACATGTAAACGAAAATTTCGTGCATCGTGGTTGCAAGAACCGGCGCTGATGAATTGGTAGTGCCGAGATGCCACAGATTCTAACTAGGCATACTGCAAATACTGCAAGTGTACATTAAATTAAAAAATTGACATGGTGCGTGCACACTGAAAAACAAAATAACATTTACAAAGTGCATTGCCGTTCGCGAAGGTAAATAAAATTCCGTTTAAGCTAGTCGCAACATCGGAATTTTGACGGTAGGAGGCGGCCCTTCCATGTTTTGTTGTCAATATTCTGCAATTAATCCGGTTGGGCACCTAAGTCAACTGTGCAGTTCGCATTTGTCGCCAAAGACATTCAATTGCAACGGACAAAATTGAAATTAATAAAGAGATTGACGAAATTGTATTTGAAATAAATGAAAAATAAGAAAACTATGTTTGTCATGTTTTTGGTCCTCAAAATATGTCTGTTCTTTTTTTGTCAGTTTTTTTTATCATCTGTCCTTGTTGCGCTGGCAATACTAGTCAGTGTACACATGTATTCGCAAGCACTAAAAGTTTGTTTGCATGTATTATTTTTTTACAGCGCGATGTCGAAATATAGCCTTCACTATAAAAGATCTGAGTTTATTTTTAGATTTTTACGCTCTCAATTTTGTGCGGGCGGAGAGAGCACAGAGTCGCGAAAAATCGAAAAATCCGGGCCATAGTGCAAATTTTTGTATGGTCGTTACGCATCTTAGTGCTCTGGTCCCACACTATTTAAGTATTATCTAATTTACAAAAACTGGTCACACATAAAGTTTATCTTCCTTGGTTTCCTTCTCTTCTTTGTAAGTTCTTGAAGCGTGTACTTATCTTTTCAACTATTGATAGTATTTACTTTTCAGTTTTACAACAGAGCCCAGTCAATTCCTAGCGTTTAAAGAAAAGTTTTTTGTTAGAAAAGCCAAATAATTGCAAAATCGCATATACATATATACATAGTAGTGAAATTCAGTTTCGCGTGGTTATACAAATTATCCAATTCTTCTGGTATGTGAGAGACCCGTTTTCCAGTAGTCGTCAATTCCGAAGAATTAACTTATGATATTTATATTCCTCAATTACTGTGGTATGCGTGAGACCCGTTTCCAGTTCCAGTTGACCTTCGTTAATTAATACACACAAGTGAAAATAATCTGGCAAGTCACCGCCGACTAAGCAATTCAACCGCCTATTTTTTTGTAAATAGTTTTTTAATTCAGCACATACTCTTGAGCCCCAAGTTGCCAAATAAAGCAATAGTTAATTTAAAACAAGTGCAACCCCGCGTATTGTTTTACCATCACCACTACCCCCTCACTCCGCAGATCATCATCGTTCGTACATATAACAGCAGCGGACTTATAACAACAGCTGACCACTCAGCTCAACAGCGACGAGCAACGCATTCTTCGCCGCTCACTATCACAGGAATCACACACCCTAAGACCCCAGGAATACATTTCCGCCCACTACAACATTAAGAAAAATAAATAAATAAAATTAAATAGAGTTCATCAAAGCAAATTTGTATAATTATGCAATTTATATAAATTTATATATTCAAAAAAAGTAAATTAGCATACACCGAAAGTTCGCACAAATACTGAATAAGTATGGGCAAAATAACTACTTTTTGTTCCGTATTTTCTCTTTGGGCTTCAGAGTCCTCCCAGAACTCCGAGGAGTCGTGAGTGGTCGTGGTGTGGTTAGTCTGTAAACGGGGCTGTTAGCAGAGCTGTCCTTGTTTACAGAATCATCCGCCATATCACTGTTAGACCGACGCACTGGAATCTGTAGTCGTACCTTGGCCAAGCGTTCGTTCCAATCATCTGCCAAACGGAAGCGCATTTCCATGCCAAAGACCAGAAATGGTTTCTGCATCTCCAGCTTGAACTCTTTGAGTAGCTGTCCGAGCACCTCCTCGACCATTGGCATTACGCTCCCGCTCTTCGCGCAGCAATTATCCTCCACGATTCTTGAGACGATCGGGCTCATTGGCCTTCTGCTCAATCTCCAGCATGAGTGCCTCTAACTTACTACGTTTTGCGCACAAAACAAAGATGGGTTTATTACAGTTGTAGTAATACTGGAGCTCGATCAGATCCTGTTCCGGTTTCTCGAGATATTCCTCAGTGCACTGCTGCTTCTTGAATTTTGGCAACGTTGAGTACTGCAGTGTCAACTCGGACCACTTACTGATCTCGCTGGTCACATATCTCAGTAGTTTGACAAAATGCGTTCTTCCCAGCTCCTCACAGCGTTCCAGTTGTTGACAGATGAGTTCGTAGTCAGCCTGGGTTATATCGCGTTTGTTACAGAGTTCATCGATTGCCTGCATATTGATGAGTTCCACATTAACCAGAGTCTGAGAAATCCGCTTGATATTGGAGCACATCTCTTCAAGTGACATTCCTGCGACATTCCTGCAGACGCTTGTTGGCCTCATTATGACGCCACTGCAGCTCCTCACTCAGCTGTTTCATCAGCTCATTTAGCTTTTGCTGCTCTCGAACATATCCACCCGCCATGATTTGGGATGTCAGTGACTTGGACTGCAGTCTGATATCCAGCTCAAAGTTGTGCTGCTTCTCTGATCACGATTCGTATAAGGTATCAACATTATTTTTGATATCTGCATGTTTTTCTGGAATTCTATCCATTATCTCATATGGTTTGTAGTGCAATATTATTTTTTTTAAAGACATATTCTCCAAGGCTCACTTTTGCATAGAAAATTTCTAAGTATAATGAAAAAAACAAAATTTATTGTTATCATATACAAAAAAAAATGGTGCTTAGTTAAAAACAGGGTTTTTTCTAACCCATCCTTATGCCAGCATCCACGGCACGGCGTGGTGAAAAAGACACCATACTCCTCCCTTTTTACTCCGGGCGAGCCTCGAAAACATTTCGATCCGTCCCTCCCTTCATTCTGGCCGTCACTTTATTCCATGGGGGGGAGGAGTTACTACCACAGCTACCCCGAACACCGCTCCTACCAAACCCCCTCGAACGGAGATTTGGTGACACTTTGTCCCACTTTGTACACACAAGCGAGAAACGGCATCCGGCCTGTTGCTGACATTGCAGAGCAGTTCGTGGAGGAATGCACCGCCTACCAACGAACCAATCGAACATCGAATATTGCTGGATCAGCAATATACACCGCCTACACCAACGAATCGACCAGCCAGCATAGCATGACGTATAAGTAGATATAAGGCATTTTTGTCATTAATTTAAGTCCAGTTCTTATTGAACTAGCTCTAGTGGTATTATTGTTGCAAATGCTGTCCGCGAGCGCTGTAAAACGAATGAAACGAAAACAAAATGCACAAACAAAACTAAAAAGTTCATGCGCCTCTGCGAGTAATTTGATCCCCTGCTTACGCTGCTTATTAATAATTGACTTAAATATAAATTTAATTTATTTATTTATTTATTAATTTATTTAATGTCAACTATAAACAGTCGACAGAAATTAATTAATATGTATCATTACTGTTGAAATCTATCGATTCCTCCAATCAAAATTAACATTGTACATCACTTTCATGCATTATGTTAATTGGTCATACCACTGACCATATAACACATAGATTGGACATTTCATACAAGCGTTTTTGACACAAAATTTTCTTGCGAGGCGTCCCAGCAGAGGCTCGGCGTCGTTGCGAGACGTCCCAGCAGAGGCTGAGCGTCGTTACGAAGTGTCTCAGCAGAGCCGAAGGCAGCCGAACTCTTCGTTTCATTCTTACTTGGACTGCTGCTGAGAGAGCGTGAATTGCGCAGGAATGTACGCCTTTTAGAAGCGTAGACAACAACAACTAATGATCGAGAAAGCATTATAGAGACCGCATATCGCCATGCTTCTCGCACTCTTGTCATTAATGTTGTTAGCAACCCACCCCCGTTTCTATTGCTTACCACTGTCATTGATGTCCCTTGATCTTTGTTTTGAGCTCGTGTGTATGCGTAGACAGGCAATAGACAAATACATGCAAAGATTCTTGTGCGTATACATATCTTTACATGTATGCGTGATTTTCGTTTGGAAGTCTTTCCGAACTCTGAAATCTTATTTCTGGCTTGCCAGAGAATTTTCGTTCAAGCGGGGGTAGCTTGAAAAGTTCTTCATTCGCAAGTATAATTTCAAATGTCATTCAATTAGAATTACTATTTTATAGCTTCATTATTATTATTGGATGGGTGATAGTTTTATCAATTTATTGAAATTACAGAAAATGTCCACCAATAATAATTATTTAATGTTAAATTTTAGAAATTAATTTTCTAAATATTTATTATAATTTTTAATGAACATGCCAAATAATTTATAGCTCTTCCTATGCATAAACCACAAAAAAAAATGTATAATAATTCCATAAAAACTGGGTATACGCATATTATTTTATTGCGAATGAAGAACTTTTCAAGCTATCCCCGCTTGAACGAAAATTCTCTGGCAATCCAGAAATAAGATTTCAGAGTTCAGAAAGACTTCCAAACGAAAATCACGCATACATGTAAAGATATGTATACGCACAAGAATCTTTGCATGTATTTGTCTATTGCCTGTCTGGACAGTGAACTACGCATACACACGAGCTCAAAACAAAGATCAAGGGACGTCAATGACAGTGGTAAGCAATAGAAACGGGGGTGGGTTGCTAACAACATTAATGACAAGAGTGCGAGAAGCATGGCGATATGCGGTCTCTATAATGCTTTCTCGATCATTAGTTGTTGTTGTCTACGCTTCTAAATGGCGTACATTCTTGCGCAATTGATGCTCTCTCAGCAGCAGTCCAAGTAAGAATGAAACGAAGAGCTCGGCTGCCTTCGGCTCTGCTGAGACACTTCGTAACGACGCTCAGCCTCTGCTGGGACGTCTCGCAACGACGCCGAGCCTCTGTTGGGACGCCTCGCAAGAAAATTTTGTGTCAAAAACGCTTGTATGAAATGTCCGATCTATGTGTTATATGGTCAGTGGTCATACTCTGCATATCACTATAATGGATTATGTTATTATGTTCAACTGCCCACACTTAAAGAGTGTTCTCTCACTCTTTTTCTTATTCCCTTTTGCGACTGTACGTGGCGTGGTGTTGCGAGCAAAATTAATATATATAAAGTTACAATATAAAATACATCGTTGTTTTGATTTATTAAATAGAATAAATATTTAATTAGTTTTTCAACAGGTTATGGGCCCAGTCCATGCATAGAGTGGTAGTTAATTATTTGAAAATAAAATAGTTCATAAAATTGTGAAATTAAAATTCTCCGTATTGCGTCGTGCATACTGTGTGTATGAGTGAAAAGAAATAGAATGGAAAAGGCAAAGCGTAATATAAAACCGTTTGATGGTGAAAAGTATTCCATCTGGAAGTTTCGTATTAGGGATCTATTTGCCGATTTAGACATTTTAAAAGTGATAGACAATGACATGCCAAATGAAATAGATGATGTTTTGATTAAAGCGAAGCGTTGTGCGAAAACCATTTTAAAAAGAATATCTCAGTGACTCATTTCTGCATTTTGCTGCGAGTGACATAACGGCACGTGAAATTCTCAAGAACTTGGATTTCGTGTACGAACGGAAGAGTGTGGCTACACAATTGGCTGTACTCAAACGTTTACTGTCCCTTAAATGGGCAAATGATACAGCACTGTTAAATCATTTCTGAACAAATAAATGAAATAATAGCTGCAGGTGTCAAAATGGAGGAAATTGACAAAGTGGCTCATTTGCTGTTGACGCTGACACCATCGTATGATGGTATTGTAGCAGAAATTCAGAGACTATCAGAAGAAAATTTAACTTTGGCTTTTGTTAAGAATAGATTGCTAGACCATGAAATAAAAATTAAAGATAGCAGCAATGATACAAGCAGAAAAGTTTTAAATGCAATTGTAGAAAATAATAATAATAGAGGTAAATTATTTCAAAGTAGGGTGATTCAACCTAAAAAGAAGTTTTTCAAGTCAAAAGCAAAAATTACTATTAAATGTCACCACTGTGGCAAAGAGGGTCATATTAAGAAAGATTGTTACCATTATAAAAGAACAATAAATAATCAAAATACAGTATCAAGGAGAAATAATAAACAAGCTCAAGTCGCAACCACACAACACGGGTTCGCTTTTTATGTTCAATACGCAAAATAATCGAAGTAATAAAATATTGGATAAATACGACTTTATCCTCGATTCTGGAGCAAGCGATCATTTAATAAATGATGATACCCTGTTTGCTGACTGTGGAATTGGAGTGTCCAATAAAAATTGCTGTATCAAAACAGGGAGAATACATTTATGCTACAAAGCGTGGCATTGTCAGGCTGCAAAATAAATAGAACATCACGCTGGAGGATGTACTATTTTGTAAAGAAGCAGCAGGTAACCTGATGTCCATTAAACGACTGCAGGAGGCTGGATTGTCAATTAAATTTGACAAAAATGGTGTCACCATAAAGAAAAATGGCCAAAAGTTGATACAAGGTGCAGGTATGTTAGATAACATTCCTATTATTAAACTCCACGCATATACAATTAAAAATAAAAATATGTTTCGATTATGGCATGAGAGGTTAGGGCATATCAGTAATGGCAAATTGTTTGAAATTAAACGAAAAAATCTATTCAATGATAATAGTCTTCTTAAAAATTTAGAATTTAGTAATGAGATATGTGAACCCTGTTTAAATGGAAAGCAAACCAGATCACCATTTAAACAAGCAAAGGATAAAAGTCATATTAAACGACCTCTATTCGTCATACATTCAGATGTATGTGGTCCAATTTCGCCTGTTACGTTTAACAATAAAAATTACTATGTAATTTTTGTGGACCAATTTACACATTACTGTGTAACTTATTTAATGCAACACAAGTCAGATGTATTTAACATGTTTAATGATTTTGTTGCAAAGGCTGAAGCTCATTTTAATCTCAAAATAGTGAATCTATATAGATAATGGTAGAGAGTATTTGTCCAATGAGATGCGTGCGTTTTGCGTTCAGAAAGGGATCTCTTATCATTTGACAGTGCCACACACACTTCAATTAAATGGTGTATTTGAGCGAATGATAAGAACTCTTACTGAAAAGGCTCGTGCCATGGTGAGTGGTGCGAAACTAGATAAAAGCATCTGGGGCGAAGCTGTGTTAACTGCAACTTATTTAGTTAATAAAATTCCAAGCAGAGCACTTTGTGATGATACAAAAAAATCTTCATACGAGATGTGGCACAATAGAAAACCCAGTTTAAAACATTTGAAAGTATTTGGTTCAACTGTGTACGTGCAGAATAAAAACAAAAAGGGCAAATTTGATGATAAATCATATAAGAGTGTTCTTGTCGGCTATGAACCAAATGGTTTTAAATTATGGGATGCTATAAATGAAAAATTCATTGTTGCAAGAGATGATGATGAAAACAATATGGTCAATTCAAGAGCTGATAATAAGAAAACAGAAATCCTGAAAGAGAGTAAGGAATGTGATGAAATAGAATTCTTGAAAGACAGTAAAGATTCTGATAATGTATTTGCTCCGAATGAAAGTAGGAAAAGAAAGCAAATTGATATCCTGAATGAAAGTAGGGAATCAGATATCCTGAATGAAAGTTAGGAAATAGATATCCTGAATGAAAGTAGGGAAACAGATATCCTGAATGAAAGTAAGGAAATAGATATCCTGAATGAAAGTAGGGAAACAGATATCCTGAATGAAAGTAAGGAAACAAATATCCCGAATGAGTACGGAGTGTAAAATAGATAAACAGCTTAATGATTTCGAAATTGACAAGAACGAAGTGATAAGAAATGATGTCGACAACTACAACAAAAACAATGATGTAATAAATAGAAGAAATGAGAGGTTAAAAGCAAAACCTCAGGTATCATATAATAAAGACGATAACAATTTTTATGCTAAACGCTCATACAGTTTTTAATGATGTGCCTAAAAAATCATTCTGGGAAGAGGCCATTCAAGCAGAGTTGAGCACTCATAAAATAAATGATACTTGGACAATTACGAAAAGGCCTGAGAATAAGAATATAGTTGATAGTAGATGGATATTCTCTATAAAATATAATGAATTAGGAAATCCCATAAAATATAAGGCTAGATTAGTTGCCAGAGGGTTCACACAAAAGTATCAAGTAGATTATGATGAAACATTTGCCCCAGTTGCCAGAATTTCAAGTTTTCGGTTCGTATTATCATTAGCAGTTCAATATGACTTGAAAGTATGTAAATTGAATAAAGCAATTTACGGGCTCAAACAAGCAGCTAGATGCTGGTTTGAAGTGTTTGAGCAAACACTAAAAGAGTGTGGTTTCGTAAACTCATCGGATGATTGCTGTATATACTTTCTCGATAAAGGAAATATAAAAGAAAACATATATGTGTTGCTATATGTTGATAATGTCGTCATAGCCACAGCTAAGCTGACAAGAATGAATAGTTTCAAGAACTATTTAATGGAAAAGTTTAGAATGACTGACATGAAAGAGATACATCATTTCATCGGTATAAGGATTGAAATGGATAAAGATAAAATATGCCTAAGTCAAACTGCTTACATAAATAGAGTTCTGAGTAAATTCAATATGAATGATTGCAATGCAGTCAGTACTCCTTTGCCACCAAAATTAAATAATGAAAATCTTAACTCAGATGAAGATTGCAATGCGCCATATCGTAATCTGATTGGGTGTTTAATGTACATAATGCTTTGTACACGCCCAGATTTAACTACTGCGCTAAATATACTTAGCAGATATAGTAGCAAAAATAATTCTGAGTTATGGCAATATCTAAAAAAGAATTCTGAGAAGCAGTGAAATTAAATTGATATTTAAGAAAACTGCATTATATAAAGACGCATTAGCTGGATATGTAGACTCAGATTGGGGTGGGAATGAAATAGAAAAAGAAAAGAAATAGAAAAGTACGACTGGCTATGTATTTAAAATGTTTGATAATAATATAATTTGTTGGAATACAAAAAGACAGAATTCAGTAGCACACAAGTGTGAATTTTAAGCTTGAGAAACAAATTAAAATATATGAAGACAATCAAGGGTGTATAGCCATAGCCAACAATCCCACTCATCATAAAAGATCGAAACATATTGATATAAACTATCATTTTGCTAGAGAGCAAGTGGAAAATAATGTGATTTGCGTATATCCCTACAGGTAATCAGCTCGCTGACATCTTTACGAAGCCATTGCCTGCTGCTCGATTTATGGAAATAAGAAACAAATTGGGTTTGCTGAACGACAACCATTAAACTCGTACATACTAAGGATAAATGAATTAATTTTGTTTATTTTACTTTATATTGTTAAAGAAAATATTGAATTTATCATTTTGTTATTGAACGTGATCTGATCGGGTTTTATCTGGGTTTTCCCGATCCTCGCAGCGAATGCTGGATCACTAACACTTCCCAGTATGCACACCACCCACATTAGAATACTAATAAGTTAATGAACATGAATTATGTATTTTAAGTTGTTGATGTATATATGAATGTTATTTTAAGGGGGCGTGTTGAAATCTATCCTCCAATCAAAATTTACATTGTACTTCACTATCATGCATTATGTTAATTGGTCATACTCTGCATATCACTATATTGGATTATGTTATTATGTTAAACTGGCCACACTTAAAGTGTGTTCTCTCACTCTTTTTCTTATTCTCTTTGCGACTGTACGTGGCGTGGTGTTGTGAGCTAAATTAATATATATAAAGTTACAATATAAAATACATCGTTGTTTTGATTTATTAAATAGAATAAATATTTAATTAGTTTTTCAACAATTACAATAAAATTTAAAAATAATTAAATTAAATAAATAAATAAATTATATATATATTTAAAAATTTAACAATAATAAATAAATAGTTCTGGGGAACCCAGGAAAACCCAATTAAATCAATGACCACCACCACAGATTATATGAGTAAATGTTCTAAGATTAAGGCTTTATTAGTAGAAACAGACGACTCTAATCTAATAACCCCGTAAAGACTGTTAAACTCAGAACCTGGGTACTCTAAAAGGTTCATGCATAAGGTAATTAGTAGGGCAAGTGCTAATTGTTAATAAGGAAAAGAAACGGGTAGATCTGATAATAATAATAATAATGGATAGGAATTGAAAAGTTTAATTTATTAAGCAAGAAAGGAGAGTTAATATCACCATTGATAAGTTTCAGAATTAAAGTAATAATCAGCATAGTGCGACGGTGAGAAAGAGAAGGAAGATTAATTAATAGTAATCTACTGGAGGATATTGCGGTAGGTTAAGCTGTGGTGACCCGTTTAAGTTTCTTAGTGCGAAGAGTCGAAACTTCTTTGCACCGACTCTATTTTGCCTTTGTATGTCTGATACTGTGGTGACCACAAACAGGACCCACTTTAGAATGGGACGTACCAGAGACGTAAAGCTGTTTAGTCGTATAAGGGTCATTGAATTCTTAGACCAACGCTTAATGAAACCTAAGACCTTCATGGCTTTATTTACCATGAACTCAATGTGATCATTGAAGGAGAGTTTACGATCAAGTAAGATGCCTAGGTCATTAATTTGAGATATTCTCAAGAAGATGGCCGTCTTAAAAGTATTCAGCACAGGTTGTGTTCTGCAAAAAGTCATGGCTTTGCACTTTGAGCAATTGAGGGCAATAATATTGGTTTTACACCATGAATTGAAAATATTAAAATCAGCTTGCAACAAAGAAGCAGAAATAGGATCCTTATAAGAGAGGCATAATTTAACGTATTCTGCATACATCAAAACAGCACTATTCTTAATAATAGACGGAAGGTCATTAATAAATAAATTGAAAAGCAATGGTCCGACCTTGGGAGGCTCCTGAATAAACAAAGATCTGCTTGTGGGCAGAATTGAACATAACTCTTTGAGTTCTATTTTTAAGATAATTGGAAATCCAGTGCATAAGAGTATGAGGAAAACCAAGAAGCGATAACTTGTGCATAGGAGAGTATGGTTTACATAATCAAATGCTTTACTAAAGTCAGTGTAGATAACATCCGTTTTGCATCGTACAATCAAACCCACTAATGACAATAGAGGAGAGTTCCAATAAGTTTGTGGTAGTAGATTTGGATCTCAGAAGCCATGCTGGGTTGGTGAGATGATTGAGCTACATAAGTGTTGGAGTTGAGAAGTAATGATTTTCTCATTTCTTAGGGAATATCGGACAACTTAGAAATAGCTCTATAGTTCATGACATCAGATTTAGAGCCTTTTTCTGTAAGGGGAATAACACAAAGATTCTTTCCATATCTCAGGAAATAATCCGGTCGAAACCGGATAAACAAAAGTTTAAATTGGCTTACAGAGGGGCATTTAGTATCCAAGAACACAGCCAGGCACCCCATCTGGCGCAGGAGAAAAAGATGGCTTGACCATACTCAGGTCACAACCTAGTAACCGTTCCGTAATCTGTGGAATGAAAACAGAGTTAGATGGATAAATTGCATAAGGATAAGGACACTTAGAATCGTAAATCTTGGACGAATACGTATCCTGGAAAAATCTGCAAATAAGTCCGAAATATATTGATCAGTACTTAGCTGTTTTCTCGTTTAGCGTTGAGAAGAAGGATATGTACCAGTTCGCCGTTTAGATTTACGAAGTTGTAAAACTGCTTAGGGTCTTTAGCAAATTGTAATCTACAGCGAGTTAAATATGCACTATAGCAACGGTGGTTCAGAGTATCAAAGCCAGACTTAGCGCCTAACATACCTTGAAAAATCAATAAGCCTACCAGATAATTTGAACTTATTGTAAAGCTTGGATTTTAAATTTTAAGTCTACCAATTTGACTAGAGAACCAAGGAAGTTTTGTTTAGACTTAGAATGATACACCCAAGGAACATATATTTCAAAAATAGAGTTAATGAGCTCTATAAAAATGCGAATCGCACATTCTAAATTATTAGAAAAGTACAATTCCGACCAATCAGTTGTTATTAAATAAAATATTGAGATCACTAAAGTTTACTTTGAAAACAGTAGTGTTTGATTGGTTTGGAGTGTTTTATTTTAATGCCCGGATAGTGACAGCAAATATCAAGATCTAAAAGTGTAGTGGAACGTATGATCAAGTACAACTAAAGGATCAATTCTTACAACAGTATCGCATACCTGATCTGATACAAAAGACAAGATCAAGTATTCGGTTCGTGCTATTTCGAATAGAGTTGACTTGAGTTAGATTTGGTTCAAGAAGTCCCGACAGAAACTCGTTAGAAGTCATTAAGTCGTTGTTATCCGACCAAGTAACATCGGGTGAGTTAAAGTCACTAACAACTGCAAACGGTCTTTATAAGCATGCTGGACAAAGTTGAATTACCGTTAAGTGAGCTAGGTATACAGATAAATCAGACTGGGGAGGAATATATGAACGGGAAATATATAAGTTAATGTTATGAATTCGCACTTTCCACGCTACAACTGCTATATTAATGTAGAGTTATTTACTAATTGCGATAAAAGATTAGATTTTATCACAATAAAGACTTTAACACCACCTTTTCTATCCATTCTATCACATCTATAAGCAACATAAGGAGGTGAAAGTATAGATGCATCAAGAATATCAGGTTTAAACTCGGTCTCTGTAAATGCCAAAATGGTATGTTCAAAGGAAAAACTATTTGCATAGAGGTTAGAAAGTTTTGACTTAAGGCCTCTAACATTCTGAAGAAAACAAGATGGAAGGAATTTTTAGTTTTTTGACCTGGGTGTGTCGTAGGAAGAGAAGGAATTATTGATGACTTATGTCTCTTTTGCGGACTGTACTCCTTTACAACTATATCATCCAGCCAAAGCATTAGTACAAATAGTATTAAATGCACTTGTGGGGACAGATATTTTGAAGGAGGAAATTTCTCTATAATGCCCCAAATTTGCATTTCTCAACAGTCATGTTGGGACAATTATTATTAAGCTTCTTTAAAATATACACCTTAACATCTTCAGTTGAAGTTTCAGATGCCAGGCGAGATATAAAAATTTAGCGTCTATGATTTACCAGGCTTAAGAGGTCTGGCAGTCTCCACTCCGCTAGGAAGAACATTTGCAGGCGTGGGATGCTTAGAATTAAACACCAAAGATGATTAACCTCAGACGATACAAGAGGCATCTCATTGGAAGGCCTATATTTTTGGGATCTATTGGGTTTAGAGCTACGAAGTTTGAAGTAGCTGCAGCGGGAATTATTACAAGGAATATTTTCAGTAGTAGTTAAAACTGGAGTAATAATTACCTCCGGTGGTTGAGCTCTAGAAGAAGGCACAGACACAGTAGACGACTCAGTAAAAATTTAAAATTATTAAACTTAAATTCCATTGCCTGGAATTCCATATGAAGAAGGTCAAAGTTTTTTTTACCACCAAAGAAATTATTGCACGTATGCCTTTTAAATAGTTGCATATCAATCTCCGTCTAACGGCAGCTACAACACCATTTAAGGCCCGTCTTGTTAGTGTAATCTTTTACACGCACTGTGAAACCTGCACATTTAACATGCGCTAGATTGCCCACACAACCAGCTAATAAAAAATCTGCCTTAGGATCGGACATTAGCTTACAGACTTTGTCACTGACCATATAACATATAGATGGGACATTTCATACAACGAAAACGGCCACGAAATTTCTTGTAGAGATACCCCAGTTCGGTGACGCAGCACGATCAGCTCTACGAACGGTTTCTGACAAGTTCGATCTACAAATGAACCTATACTGAGTTAATAGCGTTTTGTACGTCGTCTAGGAGAACGGACGCTTCGTATGAAACCTGCATGTTGTTCTATTATCGCAAGGTAGAAACAGCAAATTTGCATGAAAGAGTCCCTCACAATAATGCTGTTCTTAAAGCTGCTCGATATGCTCCTGTTCTGCCATTTCTCATTATGACAACAAAAACAGCCTGTCTCAACATCTTGTACGTACACATAATCGTCACTGTGTGTGTGGGTCTGGCCAATTTCATATTTTTGGCTTTTGATGCTGTCGAGCTCAGAAAATTTTTCGACTACTTGCGACAGGTCATTTAATCACTCTAGACAATTATGCTAATGTTTTGAAGCACAAATTTTATGCGATTTTGCAATTATTTGGCTTTTCTAACAAAAACTTTTCTTTTAAACGCTAAGAATGTACTGGGGCAATAACCTGTTGTTAAACTAAAAAAGTAAATACTATCAATAGTTGAAAATACAAATAGTTCATATTGTATTAGTAATTCAATTATTCTTTTATTATTTTATTATAATCACAACCACGCCACACGAACACGCTTCAAGAACTTACAAAGAAGAGAAAGAAACCAAGGAAGATCAACTTCATGTGTGACAATCTTATATAAATTAGATAATACTTAAATAGTGATGTACAATGTTATTTATGAATAAGAATAGGGATATTCCAACAATTCCTCCCTGAAAGGAGCCGTTTTGGCTGTGTCATCAGGATTCATCTCAATCTGGTGGAAGCCACTTGCAAGGTCTAACGTTGAAAAATATCTAGCTTTGCCCATGCGGTCTAGTATGTCGTTTGGTATGGGGTATTTGTCGGGGACAGTTTTGTCATTAATTTTCCTATAATCTATTACAAGTCGCTATTTCTCTTCCTCGGTGAGGGTGCCTTTCTTAGGAACGATCCAAACAGGTGCGCTACATGATGAATAGCAAGATTTTATGATGTTTTGCTTTAGCATTGAGTTTGAAGCTGATCGCTTGCGTCTCGTCTTCATCAGACTTTAGTTATGCTTGATGTAAATTGTTTTTATTACCAATTTCGTAAGACTGTTCAATCAGAACTGGACTTAAATTAAATACAAAAATGCCTTATATCTTCTTATACGTCATGGTATGCTGGCTGGTCGGTTCGTTGGTGTAAGCGGTGTATACCGCTGATCCAGCAATATTCGATATTCGATAGGTTCGTTGGTAGGCGGTGCATACCTCCACGAACTGCTCTGCAATGTCAGCAACAGGCCGGATGCCGTTGCTAGCTTGTGTTTACAAAGTGGGAAAAGTGTCAACAAAGCACAGTTCGTGGGGGTTTGTTAGAAGGGGTGTTCGGGGAAGCTGTGGTAGTAACTCCTTTCCCCCCGTGACGGCCAGAATGAAGAGAGGGACGGATCGAAATGTTTTCGAGGCTCGCCCGGATTAAAAAGGGAGGAGTATGGTGCTCTTTTTCACCACGCCGTGCCGTGGATGCTGGCATAAGGACCGCACGATGGGTTGGAAAAAAAACCTGTTTTTAACTAAGCAAAATTTTTTTTGTATATGGTAACAATAAATTTTGTTTTTTTCATTATACATAGAAATTATTAATATCTTTATAAGTTAGTTTATAAGTAATTCTTATTAAGACAAGATGTGTTTAATAAAGATATATAATTCTCATAACTCAAAACTTTTCTTTAAACGCTAGGAATAGACTGGGCCCTGTTGTAAAACTGAAAAAGTAAATACTATCAATAGTTGAAAAGATAAGTACACGCTTCAAGAACTTACGAAGAAGAGAAGGAAACCAAGGAAGATAAACTTTATGTGTGACCAGTTTTTGTAAATTAGATAATACTTAAATAGTGTTGTACCAAAGACATTAGAACACTAAGATGCGTAACGTCCATACAAAAATTTGCACGCGGATTTTTCGATTTCGCGAGAAAAAGCGTAAAAATCTAATGATAAACTCAGATCTTTTATCGTAAAGGCTATATTTCGACAACGCGCTGTAGAAAAATAATACATGCAAAAAAATTTGCACTGCTTTCGAATACATGTGTAAGTTAACTAACATCAACAGGCAATAATATCAAAAACCTTCAGTCTGTTGTCCGATACTCGACACCAGCCCAAACTGCTGACCAAGCATTGGGCCGGATGTCGTTGTATAGCCGGCAAACACAGCATATTTGCGTGGCCGCTATGATTTGATCGCGTAACCATCTGTTGCGCTTATGCTTTGTTCAATAAAATTTGTATTCCCTTAGTTAGTTCTGTTTTAATCTCTCAACTTGACACGTCGGTCGAGTTGAGCAATAAAGAAATATAAACTAACTCAACATTGTCTTTTCATTGCCTAGGCCCCGCCTTGCATGAAAGCAAAATCCATTTCTTAATTAAACATACAAAATAATTAATTGGCGCCCAACTAGTGGTAACAATAATTACCCACGCGTGTGCGAAAGTTTAAAATAAAGATATAAAAGATATCTTCGGAGTGCGAACAAGTGGTAATCACAATCACCCACGCGTTTTAACTCAACGAAAAAACCCAACAAGCACAGTGAACAGTGAGCTTAATACAAGCAAAACACAAAGTGCTGTGACCTGTGACTAAAAGTGTGACTGAGCGCCACACAAGAAACAAACTATTGGCTACCAAACGCCATTACAACCCAGCTATTTACAACCCGACTACGAGTGCTCTGACTGCTGCGTGGGACTGAAGTACCGGAAAATCGAAATTTTCGTGCAATCCCTCCCTAAATCGAAACTCAGCTTTAGGAAAATATGTAAGTGGGCATTTTAAACTTTTTGATTCTTAAATCTGTGTTAGCTTTACTTACATTCAAGTTAACAATAACAAAATTAAACTTGTGAGAATTCGATTGACATGTTTCTGTGTTTCATTATTGCTAATTGCTGAAATCAGCATATTGTGGCATTCCACTTTTCGTTTCACTCAGCGCTCTGCAATATGATACGCCGAGTGTTTCCAACATTGTAGCTTGGTAAACAAGTGTTGAGCTTATTTGTTAGTGTGTTCGGGACTGATGAACTCGCGATTCTCGCAGTACAGAAACCCCCACCCACACTCTAGCAATTCAGAGTCTGACTCTGACGATAATTTTAGAATCCCAGCACCAAAGCGCTCCACTGGAGCTCAGACAGTCACCATAATGGACCCTGACCAACTAAGAGCGGTAATAGATGCGGCGATAAGAAACGCCCTAGCAGAACAGGCAGCCGTAAACAGCATAGAGCAGCAGGCCCTAACACAAAGAATCAATGACCTTTCTGACCAAGTTGCGGCAGCGCACATTGTCCCCCCAGAAGTTAAATCATACTCCACCATAGAAATAAGAAGAGATATCCACTGTGACGAGCCGTTAGACGCCGTCAAGTGTTTACCTGAGTTCGCGGGTGCACAGGGATCGTACGTCTCTTGGAGACAGGCAGCGTCAGCAGCCTATCACATATTCAAACCCTACAATGGCAGCTCGCGCCACTACCAGGCGGTTTTGATTATCAGAAGTAAGGTCAGGGGCCCAGCTGATGCGGTATTAGCGTCATTTGGCACAGTCTTGAACTTTGATGCCATAATCAGTCGCCTCGATTTCACATACAGTGACAAGCGGCCTATTCATGTAATAGAGCAGGAACTAGGAACGTTGAGGCAGGGTAGCACATCGCTGCTTGAATATTATGACGAAATTGAGAAGAAACTTACGCTTTTGACCAATAAGGTCAACATGTCGTACGAGCCCAACTTGGCTCAAGGCCTCTGTGCAAAGTTCCGTGATGACGCATTGCGAGTATTTGTATCAGGCCTTAAGCGCAGCCTAACAGATGTGCTTTTTGCCGCGAAGCCCAGAGACTTACCGTCGGCACTGGCTCTTGCTCAAGAGGTTGAATCCAACCATGAGAGGTACGCCTTCGCGGCCAATTTTGCTAAAAGCATTGAGGACAGAGAGCGCAGATCTGGCGCAAAGCTTCAAGGCCGTCAACAAGCGGAACCGCAAGCAAGCAGTTCCAAGAATCCCCATTTCACCAATCAACACAAGCCACATGGTCAATTCGACCAACGAAGTGGCAGGCATCAACAAAGCAATAATGCACAAACGCCCATGGAAGTAGACCCTTCATCTTCAAAGGTCATTCAGCCAACCCAGGCACCAGCATTCGCTAACAGGAGGCCGGCTACGTCCGATCGCACAGGCGGTCAGAAAAGCAGCAACGGCTGAACCACGTCAGGCAAGACGGAGAACAAGGGGCGGAAGCTTACGCTAAGGCCGCTTCGGGCGCAGAAGCCCAAATCAAAGACGATGCGGGCTCCGACTATGACTCTGATGCAGTCAATTTTTTAGGGGAAGATCCCTGCTACCCCTTCTCAGACGAAGAGTAGCGGGGACGGATATGAAATTTCTTATTGACACGGGAGCGTCGAAAAATTTCATCCGCCCTTTCGGAGGATTGAAAGGCGTTCGCCCGGTCAATAAGGAGTTCACAATTCACTCTATTCACGGCGTGACTAAGATCACGCACAAGTGTTTTGTGTCGATATTCAACATTAAAGCTAATTTTTTCATCCTACCAGACTTGTCAACATTCGATGGCATCATAGGCCTCGACCTACTAACGCAAGCAAAGGCGACACTTTGCTTAGCTTCAGGGCGGCTCAAATGGGGCGCGGAAGAAGAACAGATTTCCTTCCACGCCTGTTCTAACGTGAATTTCACTAAGGTGGATTGCTCAGACGCACCTCCCCTAGTAAAAAACGCATTCTTAGAAATGCTAAGCACTAGAAAGAAAGTTTTCGCTGATCCTAATGAAGCATTGCCGTACAACACCTCTGTTGTGGCCACCATTAGGACCACAAACGAGCAGCCCATCTATGCCAAGCTTTACCCATACCCAATGGGAGCAGCGGATTTCGTTAACACGGAAATCCAAAACCTGCTTGCGAACGGCATAATACAACCATCGGTCTCCCCTTACAATAACCCAATATGGGTAGTAGATAAGAAAGGCACTGATGAAGCGGGAAATCGCAACATGCGACTGGTCATGGACTTTCGTAAGCTAAACGAAAGAACGATTCCCGACAAATACCCCATGCCAAATATCTCAATGATATTGGGGAACCTGGGAAAAGCCAGATATTTCTCGACCCTAGACCTCAAATCTGGATATCACCAGATTATGCTCGCTGAACGCGACCGTGAGAAGACTTCCTTCTCGGTAAACGGAGGAAAATATGAATTTAAGAGACTTCCATTCGGCTTAAGGAATGCTGCAAGCATTTTCCAGAGAACCTTAGATGATATCTTGCGAGAAAACGTTGGCAAGTTCTGCTATGTTTACGTCGATGACGTAATCATTTTCTCCAAAGACGAAGAGTCCCACATAAAACATGTGGACTGGGTCCTGCGGAGCCTTCTCGAGGCAAACATGAGAGTTTCGGTCGCGAAATCGCGTTTCTTTAAGAGAAGCGTGAACTTCCTTGGGTTCATAGTCACCAATAATGGCGCTACGACAGACCCAGAGAAGGTAAAAGCCATACAAGAATTCCCAGAACCGGCAACACTATTTGAAGTCAGATCGTTCTTAGGACTCGCAAGCTACTACAGATGTTTCATCAAGGATTTTGCGGCAATAGCCAGGCCCATATCGAGTATCTTGAAGGGCGAGAATGGAACGATCAGCAAACATAGGTCCCGCAACATCAAAGTTCAGTTCTCTGACGTGCAGCGACAGGCATTTGAAAAGTTGCGTAACATCCTGGCATCCGAAGATGTCATGCTTAGGTACCCTGACTTCAAGAAGCCTTTCGATCTAACGACGGATGCTTCCAGCCTACGGCATAGGGGCAGTGTTGTCCCAAGAGGGCCGCCCCATTACGATGATATCACGGACTTTGAAGGACCCAGAGGTTAACTACGCTACCAATGAAAGGGAGCTTTTGGCCATCATCTGGGCCCTCGCCAAACTTCGGCATTACCTTTACGGGGTTAGAGACCTCAATATTTACACAGACCACCAACCTTTGACTTTCGCGGTTTCGGATTCTAATCCAAACGCAAAGATCAAAAGGTGGAAGGCGCGTATTGAAGAATCAAATGCGCGCATCTTCTATAAGCCTGGCAAGGAAAATTTAGTGGCAGATGCCCTATCCAGACAACAGCTTAACGCTATAGAAGAGGAAGAGGTTGAATCTTGCGCAGCAACGATTCACAGTGAGATTTCTCTCACACACGCAATTGAAACAACGGAAAAGCCGTTGAATTGCTTCCAGAACCAAATAGTGCTGGAAGAAGCGCGTTTCCCATTAAGACGCACATTCGTGCTGTTTGGAAACAAAAAGCGCCATTCAATTAACTTCACCTCCAAAGAGGCATTATTGAATGAACTCGAAACAACAATTGTATCTAAAGGCGTAAACGCCTTACATTGCGATTTGCATACGCTCGCAATGGTACAAGACGAGCTAGTTCGTCGGTTTCCCGCCACCAGATTCTGGCATTGTAAGAATCGAGTGGTAGACATATTCGGGACCTCAGAGAGGAAGGAAATTCTCACTGCAGAGCATAACAGAGCCCATAGGGCAGCCCAGGAGAATGTTAAGCAGGTACTCTCTGAATATTATTTCCCCAAAATGGCAAAGTTAGCTGGTGAAATCGTCCAAAATTGCAGGACATGTGCCAAAGCCAAATACGACCGACACCCCAAGAAACAAGTGCTCGGCGAGACTCCGATCCCGTCGCATGTTGGAGAAATGCTACACATAGACATTTTTTCCACAGATAGGAAATTTTTCCTTACGTGCATAGACAAGTTTTCCAAGTTCGCCGTAGTACAGCCGATCGCTTCAAGAACAATTGAAGACGTAAAACCAGCCATACTACAACTGATGAACTTTTTCCCTAAAGCCAGGTCGGTATACTGTGACAATGAGCCGTCAATGAACTCCCCACACGATCGTAACCTTACTAGAGAATAACTATGGCGTCAGTATATCGAATGCGCCACCCCTACACAGCGTCTCAAATGGACAAGTAGAGCGCTTCCATAGCACTCTACTAGAGCTAGCCAGGTGCCTTAAAATCCAAAGAGGCATAAGTGACACGGTAGAAGTCATACTGTTAGCCACAACTGAGTACAACAAGTCCATCCATTCGGTGATCGACAAAAGACCAGTTGATGTGGTACAGGCGGGCCCTGACGAACAAAAAAGGAGACATCTCGGGTAAGATCAAAAGCGCTCAAACTGCGCTCAGATCTAGAGAGAACACCTCAAGGCAGAATAGGATTTTTGAGGTGGGGGGAAAAGGTGTTGGTTAAATCCAACAGAAGGCTTGGAAACAAGCTCACGCCTCTATGTGAGGAAAGAGCGGTTCAAGCAGACCTGGGGACCGCGGTCCTCATTAAGGGGAGGGTGGTCCACAAGGACAATTTGAAATGACACTTCTATGTCCCTTTTTGCCACTTGGCAAGTACTATAAGTTACACTAATCTCCAGCCACTTGGCATACCTATCTTTAGTTCTATATTTTGGTGGTGGGTTACCTCCTTATCAAGCTGAATACAAAAGAAAATGAAAACTTCATTCTACAGGTTTGGATTTTTGATTCTCTTTTGGTCAACCGTGGCCTCGGCGCATGTCACTGACTATTCGCATGCCAAATACAAATGGATGGCCGAGTTTTAGTGTGGGAAGAATTTGCCTACGTTAGACATTCGGCCAATCTCTCGGAATACCTACGAATAGTGGAGGAGACCGCTGGGCTTGATGACAGCTTCCCGCAATCACACATGAGGAAGCTTCTTGGCGTGGACACCGCACATCTCCGAGACCTGTTAGAAACACTAGGTGCGCACCATAGGGTAGCCAGGAGTTTGGATTTTCTAGGTTCTATGCTAAAAGTGGTGGCGGGAACATCAGACGCTGGTGATCTCGAGAGAATTAAGTTTACCGAGTCACAACTAATAAGCTCAGTTAACAGACAGATCAAAATTAATACCAGAGTTCAAAACCAGATAAATCAATTAACCTCCACTGTCAATCAAATTCTCCAAAGTAGCAAAAAGTTGATACCGGCCACTTATTCGAAACCTTATTGGCCAGAAATAGAATGTTGATGATGGAGCTTCAAAATTTAATGCTTGCTATAACTCTTGCCAAGGCTCACATCGTTAGTCCTAACATTTTAGATCACACAGATTTGAAATCAATTTGGTTAAGAGAACCCACCAATACACCCATAGGGGATCTTATGTCCGTTGCGTCCGTAAAAGTACTCCAATCCACTAACGCATTACACTTTATCGTCCAATTCCCTAAGATAAAACTTGCATGCAAGAAAATTACGATTCATCCAGTCTCTCACAAGAACACCATGCTGAGGATAGATGACAACTTTATAGCTGAATGCGGCAACGAAATCTACACGCTCGAGAGTTGCACTGTTTCACCTGGAGCCACGTTTTGCCGCCTGGCATCAAAAAGTTCTTGCGCTAGAGAGCTTCACGCTGGAGGCGTTGCCCACTGTGAAACTCAACCAAGCAACCTAGACGCGATTACCCAGGTGGATGACGGGATCATCGTAATTAACGACAAACCTGAAAGGGTTCGAGTGGACAACGGAACTGAAGTTTGGATACATGGCACACATCTCGTCACCTTCAACGACAGAGCCATGATAAATGGGACACTGTTCAGGAATCAGAACAACTACCAGAACAGAGTTCCGGGAATTGCCAGCTCCCCCTACTGAACATCACTGCCAGCCAAGATGTTCTCAGCCTCCCGTACCTTCATCGTCTGAATGAACGCAACCTGGAGGAGATGCAAAAATTCAAGGAAACAGCCGAGACTGACTACGTGCACCGAGTGGCCTTCATCATGATAGCCTTATGTTGCGCGCTCATCTGCGTTGGGCTTGCCTATCGACGGGCTACAACAGCGAGGGAATCCGCAAGGCAGCTGAGAGAGGTGGTCGCCGAACTAGGGTCGGCCGAGGGCGGCCTTACACTTGAAGGGGGAGCAGTTAACTAACATCAACAGGCAATAATATCAAAAACCTTCAGTCTGTTGTCCGATACTCGACACCAGCCCAAACTGCTGACCAAGCATTGGGCCGGATGTCGTTGTATAGCCGGCAAACACAGCATATTTGCGTGGCCGCTATGATTTGATCGCGTAACCATCTGTTGCGCTTATGCTTTGTTCAATAAAATTTGTATTCCCTTAGTTAGTTCTGTTTTAATCTCTCAACTTGACACGTCGGTCGAGTTGAGCAATAAAGAAATATAAACTAACTCAACATTGTCTTTTCATTGCCTAGGCCCCGCCTTGCATGAAAGCAAAATCCATTTCTTAATTAAACATACAAAATAATTAAT